>JAJLLZ010000004.1:2400000-3000000 GCA_021188095.1 Diaporthe vexans | reverse complement strand
CTACCCCTTATTTAAAATACTTAGCTTAGGGGTTTCTAGTCCTATACTTAGTTTTAATACTTCTATTCTTACTAGTATAGTGAAAATAAGGGTACCTCTAGGTTAGTTAGACTACTTATTTATATATAGTAAAGCCTCTAGTATTTTAAAGAGTTCTTTAAACATTAGAATATCTTTTCTAAATACTTCTTATTTAATTATATATAGTCTTTTTATTTAAGTTTATCTAGGAGTAATTTAACTTAATATAGCTTATAAAAAGTTATCCACACCTAAGAACCCTTTAACTTTAAGTATCTTATAAGTATATACTTATAGATAGATCTTATTAAACTCTTAGTATTATATATTAGGTTTAATTCTAGTTTTCTAAGCTTTCTTTAGATACTATATATATATTTAATAAATAGTATTAATCTTACTTAATTTTAAGAGAGTAAGGTCTTCTTAAATCTTTCTAATAATCTATTATACTAAAAATAAGCCTAAATTTAATAGTTTTATTATATATATAGATAAGATATTACTTAAGACTATCTTTTATATCTAGTCTTATATTTTCTAAAAGTCTAATACTTTTAATACTTAATTTAAAGTAAAAGTAAATCTTTATTATATCTTTTAGTTATAGGTCTTTTCTAACTCTTCCTAGGTAGAGGGAACCTAATAAAGTTCTATTTCCTTATCTTTAAGTATTCTAGCTATAAGATAAGCTTAAAAAGTATTATATCTTACTTAGAAGATTTCCTATTAAGTTTTCTTATATATAAGAATCTAATTTAAGAGTTCTAGAATAATATTACTATCTATTTTATTATTTATAGGTATAGTAGAGTTAACTAGATACTAGTAATTCTTAAGTTAGTAATAGGCTTTTAGAAGTATATATTATCTAGGAAATAAGTATAAATCTCTATAGATTATATCTAAATTAAATAATAAAAATATTATAAAGGGAATATATATAGGATAAGAATAATTAATTAAAGAGTATATAAGATAAGTAATATCTTAGATTATCTATTCTAAGCTTATTAGTTATATACTAGGCTTATAACTATAGAGGAACTATAAAAATATTCTATAGGAGGGGAAGGGATATATTTAACTTATCTATTATCTAAGTAGGTCTAGATAGTAATTTTTGACCTTATAGGTGTTTTATAGTACTTGTAAGAACGCTCTGAAACCAGGGTTAGGGGTGTTTCCTCCACAGCTTCCACCACTTTGTCGCTGGTGCTTGGCGGATGTAAGTTGATGAGTTTGATTGTGTAGAAGGACGAGACCGAGTCGACCTGTGCGAGGGCCGAGATCTATGCGATCTATTTGAGGGAACAGTGCTCCGAGAGCCTCGCTCGGAGCGAGACCTATCTGAGATCCGCGACGCCGGGGTCTCCTTCGATTTCCCCAATGAGAATGGCGACAAGGACTGCAGGACTTTGAAAACTCCCATGGCTGTATTTAGACCCACTGTGGTACGGTATCGAAGCTCAATCGGCGTCTGGAGGAGAGGTTCATCGGCATCAGGAGGGTGGAAGCCGCAGTTGATAGCTCGATCCTCTGAACAGCTTTAGTATGTGGTGGAGGGTAGGACTCAGAGCTTCATCAAGCCTAGTGCTTATCTTCCGAACCCGACGTGGCGTTACCTAGCTAGAGTGCGACCACTATAGAAACCAGCCACCATTTTAAACATTGCAGTCATCCCAGTATTTTTCTTCCATTCTAGGCTCAGCCGTGTGCAAGTAGCTATATGTGATCCTGGGTTCCCCCTTCGATTCAGTCTTTTACTTGATTTTCATTGTTATCCCGCTCTCATGATACCAGCCTGCAAGCCAGAGCAATGGACCGACAGGATAAAACGCCGGAGGAACTCGAGCTCGGCGACCAACACGCAGAAGATGTGGCAGCTGCCGCAACGGAAATGGCAGACACATCATCGGACAGAGAAGAAACTTTAATCCCAGTCACGAGGTATTCAGAAGAAAATGAAGGGGGAGAAAGGTCCGCATCACTCCGCACAACATAGAACAGGTTTGATTGATACCAAGATCAGCTCCAACATCGAGCCGCCGGCAGAAGATCGGATCTCCGTAGAGATCATTGCCGCGGAAGCAGCTGACCCTAACAACCAAGAGAGCTTTGATCTTGAACGAGAATCTGAATCGAACCATTCCACGAGAAGACTCAACCCGATAATTTCTGAGAGGGAGGTCGAGTTGGCTCTCCCGACGAGCGACTTGAAACCAAAGGATGATCACCAAGCTGATGAGCCGATTCATTTCACAGAAGTATCAGCGTCCCCAACCGCCAGGCCGGAACAGGAACGTAGTTCCATTTCGGAAAGTGCAAACCCAGCTGAGTTCAGCGGCCAGACTGATCCAGCTCAGGAAGACAGAAAAGATTCCACATACACAGCACCAGGAAACTATGAATGGTCACCTTTGCATGCGGCCGTTGAGGCTGGGGACTGGGAACTTGTCCAAAACCTGGTGGAGAAAGGAGAACTGTTGGAAGCTGCTGCTCCAGACGGCAGAAAGCCGTTGCTAATTGCCGCGGAGAAAGGATTCTTGAAGATCGTCGAGCTCTTGGTGAGCAGTGCCTCAGTCGAATCTTTCAATGAGGTCGATCACTCAACAGCCCTCATCCGTGCATGTGAGGAACAACATGGTGACGTTGTCAAATTTCTGATTGAGAATGGTGCCAATATTGAGGCCACCAATAAGGATGGCCGTACCCCTTTGCTTATCACGGTGGCATTTCAAAACTACGATCTAGTGAAATACTTGCTCCAGCATGGAGCAGACAAGACGATAATGTTGGAGGATGGGACAACGGCCGAGGTCCTCGCCAAAGATGATGTGGGCCTTCTGAGAGTTCTCAGGCAGAACTACCTACTTCAAGGACCTGAGATCGGAGCTAAAAAGAGCGACCCCCAGCTGCGATTCAGATATGTTCGCGCTCCCGATGAGCCAAAAAATAATGACCAGAAAGCCGCGTGTAGGGCCATTCAGGCAGAAATTATTCAATTCTACATTGGTCACCGCGAGCAAAGATCTCAACCGCTCTCAGTCTCCATGTATGAACTTTTGTACGGCAAAGGCGCCGAAGAGCTATTCAATGCTCCCCCAATGAGTCCACCGCCTGGGTCACCTTTGGGGTCTCGAAGAGACAGGCCTACGAAAAGGCAGCCAACCTTCACTTGGTATCATATCCCAGCGAACAACGTACGTCCCCTGTACTGCGCTTCAACCCCTGGCTTCAGCTCACTCATGGATAGATCACGTGGGTAAATGTATGTATTCGAATATGAAGACCTGCGGGTTTTGACCACCGAGTACTGAGATGTGGGAATCATAGGACTTGATACTTCGCTTACTTGCTGAAAAGAATCCCGCTGCTGCGATGCCGGACGAAAACTTTCAATCAAAGCTGGGCCTTAACCTTGTCAAGGGGCGTGGCACACGACTCAAGACCACAGCCTTCTCTTACATGAGGCCATTTTCCAAGTCTATCAAGGTTGGTGTTCTCATCCGGCCACGAGAATTGAATCACAGAATGCTAAAACTTTGCATGAAGACAGAACCGACTACAACATGGGGTGGTGGAAAAACGGATCAGACTGTCTCCTTTGTGAGAAGCAATTCCCTTCGACATGGCGGTCCTTTGATCATGACGGCTATTAACGTAATTGCAGGTACCTTTTCTCAACTATGAGACATTCGCAAACCACATTGTGATGACGGGCCACTTGAATAGAGCCAAAGGTCGCCGAGACTTACCCTTATCTTCCATCCTCGGAAATGCCATGCATGGGAATCGCTATGGGAATCTCGCGGGTCGCTCTGGCTTCCCTCCAGTTCCGCTGCCACCGCATTCTCCACCTTTCTCTACTGCTCGACCTCCTCCGCCTCCCCCGCCTTTCTTTGCTGATCGACCTCCAGGAAGTAGAGCTGCAATGGGTTTCCCGAGCAATGTGGCCGCTGATTTGAACCTTCGAGGGGGCTCGGGGCCACCATCTCCTATGCCGCAGTCTAAACCATCGAAAACCTCCCACAAATCGACCTTGGCTTGGTTGCTGGGTGGCAAACCCTCCAAATCAAAGAGGAAGAGCAGCAAGAAGACTGGAGGCCACGGATTGGGGCGTGAACCTAGGGATGAAAATCCCAACGAGCTTCTCATACGCGGGTATGGGGCAGGGGAGGAGAATGGCCAGACCCCCTTTCAGCCACGGAGGACATTAGATCAGTACTTTTACTCACACTTAGACAACACAGCTCAACGTGACAGAGACCAAGTAGTCTATCGTTGGACTCGAAGTGACTATCCTAAGATCTTCATGGTTGATCAGATGTGGCTGTGGATCATCAATGGGGGTTTGTGCCACACGGACTCAATGCCGCCAAAAGTTCCTACTGACCAAGAATTTCTAGACACTCTCATCACCTGCATTCCAAATAGGTGGCAGGAAGGAAGCAAACGTACTCCTCCGGGGTTGATGGCTGCCATAGGCGAAGATGACCTCGTGCGAGGCCCATCTATTGAGCATCCGGCACCTCCGAGCCGGATCAATGATCTTTTCATGACAGCGGCTCATGGTGAGCACGGAGAACAGAACTTGGATTTCGACGGAGTTGAATCAATCCCCGACATTATTGACGTTGTATCCAGTGGCGACGACTATCTGCCAAGCGACCCTCACCATGCTGGCCTCCACCCCCCGACTACAGCCCCTCGGCGGCCCACACCCAGGTCACATTCAGCAGATGATCCTATGAACGTTCAGCATAAAGTTCTACGCCATTTGAAAGAAACTTCTCGAAAGCCTATCGAGTCTATATATGACCTGGCAGGACTCATTGCTACCTGCTGTGCGTCAACATTTGACGAAACCCAAATACCAGAGGATATGCAATTCTTCGACTTTTTCGAGCGCTCCATTGGTGTTGTGGTGTGTGAGCCTATGCGTACCAATTTATTGAGTCTCGCTAACTGCTCATAGATCGAGAAAGTAACACACAGCCTCCATGAGTTCAAATCTGGCCTGGATTCAAATCGCAATCACCACGACGAACAAAACTTGCTTGGCGATGAGCCAACTTACGACGACCTTAATATCAAGACAGAGATAGATCTTCTAGTTGAGATCGAAGATATACAGGATGAATTGCACATACTGACAGTGGTTTTGAGCGATCAGAAGCGGACATTGCGGCAGCTCGACGAGATTCTGCTGCAAGGAAAAAAGAAATCCGGGTATGCCTCTCGCGATGGAGAGAAACTTCATCCAATGATAGATATCGGCTGCATTCAAAACCAGATGGCGCGCATCGGCGAGATGGAGAAAGTGGCCGAGAAGGCACACAAGTCGGTAAGTAATCAATATCGCTTAGTAGTTGCTAAAGAACAATAGAGGCACTGTGAATGGAATGGATTTGCTAAATCGGATACAGATTTACCACCTAATCGACCTGAAGCAAAAGCAAGCAAACTTCTCCGAGGCCATCTCGGCACGCATGCTGGCGAGAGAAACGGCCAAGAACACCCAGCTTCAAATCAAGCAAAACGAGGAGATCAGTAAACAAGCAGAGGAGACTGCACGACAAGGGAAGACCTTGATGGTCTTCACTGTTGTTACTATCATTTTTGTATGCAAAATGGCATCTTCAATCCAAGAGCGCTCAAGTGCTCAAGTGCTGCTCTTAATCCCTCTCATAAACAAGCCTCAACTGATTTGCGACCGACCGACTGACTCATCGCCAGCTACCCTTGTCATTCATGGCTGCATTTTTTGCCATCGATATCGACGTCTTCCCAGTCAACCAGGAAGGCAAGATGGAATTCGGTTATATTCTGAAATACATGCGTAAGTGGTCTTTTTCACCATCTCAGCACCTTCTGCCAATGACTGAACCTCCCAATGCCTGCAGTAAGCATCAGTCTCACTTTGGCCATCCCATTTGTCCTGCTTGCGTTGCGAATAAATGATGTCAAGCAGGCGGCCCGTGATGTCGACAGAGGATTTCGTAGGGCCCTGGTATCCCCTCGTCTTATCCCAGTCCTCGGGTACATCATCCTAGGCCTGATTGTTGTTGTCGTTCCGTCAATTGTGTGGACATCAAAGCTGGCAACCACGTCCAAGATCGCAGTCACGGTTTGCCTCGCGATTTCCGTGCTCTTAGTTGCTATCGGCTTAGGTTTGAGGCGGCTTGTCTCTATCGCGAGGCGCAGCATGACTGTGACCAGCAGCTCAGGGTATAGATCTGAACCTGGCTCACCATCTATCCTAGATTGAATAACGTCCTTCCTAACATCGATAACCTATTTCTCTATGGTCATGGATCGATTATATAATCGCTGTCCTTTCACTGGTAGCCATCGGCTTAATCCAACTATTGTATTTGTTCCAGCATGCTGTCCAAATAGAGAAAGAAATGATTTGTTCAATATGAATATCAAACCAGGGTTAGAGGTCTGAAATGGCCTAACTCAGTGATGTGCTCCCAGCCAACTGCATGTCAGTGTGGCGCAGCGCCAGCCCTGGCGGCACTCGGATGACCGGATGAAATTGGGCATCGTATCGAGCATCGTCTTGACCCAAAGATGGAAGTGGTTGAATGCGAACGCGCTCCAGTCGTTCGCAGGATCATGGCTATTGTCTTAGCCAACCAACAGGCTAAAATTTGAGACCCTAGTCAGCGGGGTTTTCCGAGGCACAGAAAGAGATATAATGACATGTAACCGCGCCCCAGCACCATGTACAATATGCTTGCAAGCAAACTTCTTTCACCATGAGCAACTCACCTTTTGTCCACCCCGATTACTGGCGCCTGCTGGGCGGCCAAACGCCACCAGCAAAGCCACCCGCGGCAGACGTGTACGCAATCAGAGAGTCGACGACAAAATTCACCAAGATGGCATCCGATGCACTGCCCTTCCCTGCCGGGATGACCACGTCGGTGAGTACAACTACAACGGCCGACGGCAGCGAGCTCAACATCACGCGCTTCGTGCCACTAGCCGTACAGCAACAAAGCCAAGACACTGCCCCGAACAGGGCCATCACCTGGGCCTTCGGCGGCGGCCTGGTCGCAGGTAGCGTTGCCATCTCGTTCAACGTGATCGCGGACTTCGCCGAGCGGACAGGCACCCAGATCTTTGCCCCGGACTACCGCCTGGCACCGGAGCACCCCTACCCGGCGGCCCTCGAAGATGTATATGCGTGCATCACCTGGCTGCAGGCGCACGCCAAGGAATTCAACGTCGACCCGGCCCGCATCGTCACACTGGGACAGAGCGCAGGTGGTGGTCTTGCGGCGGCGGCGGCGCTCAAGGCCAGGGACGAGGGCCTGACCCCGCCCATTGCGGCCCAGGTCCTGCGATATCCCATGTTGGACGATCGGACCTGGATGGATCCTCAGGATCCAAAATTTCCGTTCTTAGTTTGGACGCCTAGCAGTAACAGTCTTGCATGGAAGGCTTACTTGGGTGAAAAGGCCGACGAAGGTGAAGCAGTTTCAGGTAGGCTTTGCCGTCCCTTGTTCACTGTCTATGTGAGACTATTATCGACACTAATGTTGCTCAGCAAACATCCCGTATACGGCAGTTTCGGGCCGGGCTGAGGATCTGCGCGGCCTTCCTCCGACCTTCTTAGGCGTCGGAGACCTAGACCTCTTCCTCAATGACGTCAAGAGCTTTGCGGCGAGTTTGTCGTCTCAAGGCGTCAAGGTACAGACAAAGGTGTACCCTGGAGTGCCACATGGCTTCGATGCAATTTCTGCTATCTCACTTGGGGCTGAGCTATGGAATGATGAGACGACGTTTATCCAGCAATTTTAGGGGAGCCTGCGATGCGTCATAATTATTTGCAAAACCCTGTCACAGAAGCTTGATGTGAAAGAAAATAGTAGTTAGACTCCAATATCATTGAGCATGGGTTATGTCTGCTCTAATTCCCCTTCTAAGTAGGAATAGCAATGAATTCCTGGACAGAAATTAGCCGGTATGTGGGAGTGACTGCATACCTAGGTAGTCAGTCTTTGAGATTACAGTTTCTGTGCGTCACATTCAAAAAAGAAAAAAAAATTGATAGCCACCTGAATCACCTGAGCAACACGAGTACGTTTTGAGAAAGCATCGCAATTCAATTCATCCTATCTAGCTGTCTGAGCAGCTGTCCATGGTAGAGCAAGCCATTCCATTGAATGATGTAAAAGCACCGCGTTTTCCAACCCCATATCATGAAACCAGGAAGCTCATCGCAATACTCGTTGCACCGGTGTCTAAAACCTGTTCACCACCAATAACCACCGAACGTTGTGGTCACGTCTGGCACGGTTTCCGCGCAACCACTGACCCGTACCTAAGCGTTGCCCTCTTCCCCTTTGATTTTGAGGAGGTCGGGATATGGTATGCTGAGATCCCCCCTCATTACGTGATCGTCACTCTGACTTGAAGGTTGCTGCTAGCAAGCCTCCCACGATGCAAAGTGCGGACTGATCTCTTTTGCCAACTTCTCCCGATTCGCCTGGGCTGCAGGGCTTGAACAGGATTTGCCAATCCTGAGAAGCTGCCTCATTTGCTTCTCCACCTTCGAGACGGCGTCGATGGCAATGCCTCTCAGCGAGCTGCGATTCTTCTTCATTAGATCTTCTAGCGCTGTCTCCATTTTCTCGCAGGCCCACACAGGCAAGTCTTCGGAATGCGCGTCGGAGAACCGCTTCAACACTTCGTCTCGCTTGCGCACACTTCCCTCCCCTGCAGTGCCTGGTCAGAATAGAGAAAGATTCTCACAAGCACATAAAATCTTACCTCTGATAGAATAGGCCTGCTCGAATGCAGGTGTCATTCGACTCTGGATCTCTGCCCGAAACCGTGGATGGACATCCTCTGCACCGTTCTGCAGGTCTTTAAGAACTTTATGCACGCGCAATCCCAGATATGCCTCGGCATTCTCGATGAGTTGCTGCACCTTTCCAGTATCTCGGAGGTGCGCGGCATTGTGATTGGCGCAGAAATTGTTGAGGGCTGTCATGTACCGACCCCACGCATGTTCCAGTAATTCTTGAATTTCAACTTCAAAGCCGGGTACGACCTCGAAAAATGCATGGTTCCAATCGTCGAGGATACTGTCATTGAAGAAGACGCTACAACTAGATCGATGTGAGTTGAGGTGATGAAATCCTGGAAACGTGAAATAATTCGGCACTTACAGATCGTCAATCCACTGGTACTTGTATGAATACTTTCCCTTGCTCTGATGAAAGTCGCCGTTCTTCCGCAAATTGCAAACCTGTGTATTTACAAAGGCTTTGCGAAATGAATTGGGTTTGTCGGGATATACGTAGCGCCAGCGATCAATTATTCTCGGGAACTCGTACTGGCACTCAGCAATTGCCCCTGCCTTCGCCTTTAGCGGCTCGATCTGTTTCATCTTCTCTCCAACTTGTCCCAGCAGGATGGTGAGTGACTGTTTGACTTCTAAGTTAGCAAATGCGCATTCGGGGAAGAGGTACTTGATACGGACTCGGCAATGCCTTTCATGTATATCATCGAGATCCTGCTGCCCCAGTTCCGATATGGCTGTCGTGGGTTCGCTCATCGGGATCCAGTGTTGGATTCTCGAGAACAATATCAGCATCTGAGTGAGAATTGCATCAAGGTGACTCTCCCGCTTCTTCATCGTTGCCTCGAACAGCCACTGTCTGAGCCGAGGGATTCCAGTGTGCATTTCAGTAGGAAAGCCTGGCTCCTCAACACTCCCATCGTGTTTCATCCCCTGAAATGAGCGAGCACTGGTAGGAAATACTTGAACAGTGTCTGTATGAACTGTGTCGCCCTCGTTTGATTTCGCGGCCACCTGTCGACCACGAAAGTCCTTCTGAATACGATCCACAACAGATCGGCCTCGGATATAGATCGCAGCCTGCTTCAGGGATTCTATGAGGGGCGAAAGCTCTTCCTGGGCCTTTTTGATCTCACTTGCAGTACTCGTTGCGCATGGGTCCTTTTCCAACCGGGCTGTCCGAATGCACTTATCAAGAGCTTTCACTCGATCGAGATGTCCCAAAATAAATGGATACTCTTTGGTAACCCATCTGCTCCGAAGGTATGCGTTGGGTTCCACGTCTTCGCTCTTCGACAGAATAACACACAGTGAGTTGCGATCGAACTTCCCGTTCATCTTCATCTCGTTTTCTTGTCGTTTCTTGATAAGGCTGGTCACGTCCTTTTCTTCCGAGGCACGATGAGCAGATGCGACCACGGCAGTCATGTCAAGCTGCTTTGAAAAGATCTCAGCAACCCTGGAACGAGCCTCTACAGCATCGCCTAGGCCAGGTAGGTCAAGAAGCTCAAGCCCGTACTTGAGGATGTCAGACTTCAGAAAGATAGTCACATGCTCAATCAGAGGCCATATCAGCAACATTCCATCAGCTGGGTCGCAAGATGTCGAGTCCATGAACGGTTTCACCTCATTGACGAAAGTCTCCCGGTTGGTCTCGTTGATTTCCTTGGTGGTACCTAAGATTGGTATAGGATGGGTATTGAGAAAGTCTTCCGTTGAGGTATTTTCCAAGTCGTCTTCTTTGATTCCGAAGAGGAGCAGTATTGTCTCAAGGGTTTCAGATGTGGTTGTTTCGATGTCGTCGAGCTGGTCTTCGATCTCCTGCTGCTCAGCATCACCTGGGCCCTCCCTCAACCTCTTTTGAAGATCTCTCTTTTCCCTCAAGTTCCGAAATAGCTTAGTCAGCTCCTCGATGAAGCTTGTTCGGCTGCGAAAAACGACTCGCGCCCGGTAGCCATTAGCACCGTGGTTGTAAACAATTCTGCATGCAGTCGCCGTTCCGGCTCTGTCGCTGCTGGATGGCAGCAAATCCTGCTCTCCTAGAATTGCATTGAGAAGAGTGGTTTTACCCGCTCCGAGTACGCCAATCAGTCCGACTGTCGAGTGAGGCTTCTCATATTGCTCTTTTACATCGTCTGCGAGCCCTGTTATTACTCCGTAGAGAACATTCAAGATTTTAAACGACCTACCGAATTGCTCCGCCCAATCTTCAAGTCCTTGAGCACCATGATCTTGATTTTGACCATCGATTCGGCTTCTCAAGATTCTGCTCACCTTCTCTCCTAGCCTGAGGCTATCGAGAGCAGCCTGCTGCTTGATGTCGACTCGATCTCGTTCGGCGGCATCTGCACAGGCTTTCCATAGAAAAGTCGACGGTTTTGGAGCTCCTGAAGACTTTGAAGATGAATTTGGCCCAGCACTGCCTGTAGATGTTGATCTTGCGATCGGCGGGATTGGCTTCTCAGCATCTGGTTCGGGCTTCATGGTGACGCTTGCATGACGGGAAATGCTGGTCAGGGAGAAGGAACCGACAAAACGCCTTGCGTGGCTTCGATGATGCAGAAGTGAGATGGTGTCAAGCTTCAAGAATGACGGTCTTATTCTGTTGAAGGTTTTTGGGGTCAGAGGCCACTGAGTTGAGAAAGAGCCAAAACCCCGAGGCAGGCAAATTAAGATGAAGTTGCTAGTGCGCTAGGGTAGTTGCGAGGAGCAAGTTAGAATTCAAAGTTTAGTGGATATCCTGATAAGCCAGTGGTTCTGCCCGTAAAGTCGACTGAAAGCCACTGGTAAGTCTCAAAAAATCAGAAGTAAGCTCAACTCGGCAATGCTTCGGGATGAAAGACTCGGTCAAGTTGAAGAGCTTGGGGAAGGAGTGTTCTTGAAGAGATTCAAAGTGTAGGAAGGTCTGTTTGTAGGACTGATAAGGTAATATCCAACAAGCTTTGAATTTAGAAGTGTGGCCGACAAAGGGTAGGAGGGTATCCTATAGGAGATTACCCTATGGGAGGCTGTAATATAGGAGGTTATACAATAGGAGATAGGAGGTTCTCCTACTAGGAGACTGTCTGGTGGAAGGATGTCTGACTGACAGTTAATCCCACAGAAGGCTTTGGCGGTTCCACTATCCTGGCAGAATTCTCTCCTTCCCTAGACAGCTGATGTGAGGAAGAGAAGTTCTTGAGCAGATCATCAAGCCAACTATGATTTTCTGTCTCATACTCATTCGTCCCAACAACTAACAGATGCCTTTCCTCTTCTTTATTTGCCGCCCCGGGTGTGGGGCGGGGGGATTGAGGCTTCGCCTTGTGCCGCCTAAAATCTTCAACTATCCTCATTCAAAGAACTCAATCGAGAACGATCGCGTCTTAGCACTCGATAAACCCGAAAATCCTGCGGCACCCGATCCTGATAATTGGGTAACAATCAAGGTACTGGAGTCTGCCCGTCTATCTCCATCTGAAGCATGACTGACCTTGATCCATCTGGTTGCGAATCCAGACCTGATGTTAGTAATTTCAACCAAGGTTTTGGTCATGTTGCCGTTTCCACGGCTAAGTGAAACCCCTCAAGAGATTGCATGGGCGGCAATTCCGATCATGAAATATTTTGAAAGGTCAAGTGACAGCTGTGATGAAGCACAACGGCCCGTCGAAGGGGTGTCCTGGCTCATCGACCAGATTGTGAAGCGGCACAAAGTTGCAGCCTGCAGAAAGTCAACCTGACCCGGCATAGTTCATTCCAATGAGAAATGGCGAGTCTGCCCCAGAGGCTCGTTCCAGTACCGTACGGAGGGAAGCTCAAATGAGGAGACGATTTAGAATGCCCACCTGGGGAATGTCACCATTAGCTCCGGATCAGTAAGGGTCTGTCTCTCGCCACTAAAGGGTAATAGACTCCCATCGCGAAGGTCTACCTAAGTATGCTGAATATGAAGAATTTTCTGAAGCTCAATGTTACCGTGCCATTGTCACCGGCGGCACACTCATTTCTTACCTTATGCAGTGCGCGTTGAGCGCAGTGAAACTAACAGGGACTAAGTTGTTTTCCATGCGCCGGAAAAGTCGTGATCGACCAGCTGATGCTGTCCAGCCCCCTCCAGAACCCGAATTCCTTTTGACAATGTCATGAAAGCATCCATTGGCAAAAGCAAAATATCCCCAAAGACTCTCGGCTCAGCCAAGCGTGATAGGTCGTGGTAGGTGCGGATTTCTAGCGCTATGTCTCTGATGGCGTCGAATACAACCTCTGTCCAAGCCGGCGGCTCAGTGGCATTCCACACCTGATTATTAGAGGGTTGTAGCTGATCAATTTCGACTCCTTGAGCGGTTGCTAGAATCTTGAGCCCTGTTATGGCTCGTTGAATCATGCGCTCCAAGACTGTATGCCCAGGTGCTGCAGCAATGGTCCATTGACAAAATTGCACCGGATGAGGTCATTTGCCCGCAGAGTTGACCCCGTCGTCGTGTTTGGGCGCAATAATGAGTCGAATCTTGTTCCTGTCTTTCATAGGTAACCAATCTCTAAGAGGCTTGACTGGTTTAATATCCAGATCGCTGTACTAGCCGCCTTCGGTCCAGAGCAGCATGTAGCGCAATAAGTCCGACTTCAAGGCCGGGTTATGAAGCCGGCGATAGACGGAGAGGGTGTCTGGGTCGAAATGGTTTTGGACGAAGGCCTCTCCGGTTTCTTGGCCCACTAGGGTGTATGTGATTAATGTAATAAAAGGACCAACGTCAATATGGCCGTGTGTCTCTACTCTTTTGTGGGTTGCCAATCTCAGGGATTGCGGGAATATAAAGGATGGTAGACGAAGGTGGCAGTCACCTAGGACTAGAGCCACCAACATATTCAAGAGACCGGATTGCGCTATTTATATACGAATCCTTTGTTTAGATATCCAATAGTTTATCGACAGGGCTATTTCGTTGGGTTTTACGGGGTAAGGAGGCAACTTTGCTCAACGTTTATGGCAGCAAGCTAGGTGCAGGAACGCAACGGGCAGGGGTGATGCTCCCTTAGAGGACGCGTTCTGTGATGAGCTGCAAGGCACCCAGGAATCAGGTAGATAAGGTTTCGGGAAAATCTACGTGTCATGGCCGATATGGCACGTGGTTATCTCCTACCACCCCACTCGACTCTGTCCCGAATGTCAATGATGCACGATGGCCTCAAGTGCTACCAACCTCCTTCAGGAATGCTGCGTGGCTCGCCTGAGGGGGAATGGGCCAGAGAAAATTCGCAAAAATTGCTAGGGTACCTAGGTAAGCAAGGGCATTCATTGGCACTTTTTCGAAGCTCGCACGCAGAGGCTACTGGGCTAAGTGTGATGGAGAACTCATCAGTTCGAGAGCATTCTGGTGTTCAGTCCCCCGTTCAGCCGTTTAATCATGGATCAGATATTGGGGCCGGGGTAGGGTTCTAGTGCGCTTACGAACATTCTAGATTGTTACCCGAGCGATTGGGGCGGGCGTATTATTTCCCCTGCGGTTCCGCTAGGATTATTCAGCTGCGGCCAAGATCGAAGAACACAGGGACCCACCCGGTGTCTGAATTTTCCCGGTACGCAACCGATACTACGGGCCATCTACTGACGTATTATGCAGCCCTGTGTTGATGGTCCTCCGATACGGCATTCAAGTATACGCAGAAACAGCTTGTTGATCCTTCTGCAAGGTACCGCAGCGTGATCTACAGGCCATTAACGTGACCAGGAATCGATTGCATACATAAGTGATGAATGCATCGCTGGTGAGCTTAGGTTTATCTTGAAATTCAAGGTAGCTTGGCCCGCAATGGAAGAGGAATAACGTCATGTCACGTCGTTGAGGCTCCCAAATCTGACTCGGCGCGGCTCGGAATGTCGAGGTGCCACAAAGACAGGGACTGCCCGACGACTCAGTACCCACATTGGTGACCCAGATTCTCCTGGGCGATCGTGCCATGGCCTGTTTGCGGCTCGTCTGCATTTTTAAGCAGGGAGAAACAGAACCGCCCTTTAGAGAAGTACCTATGGAACAGCAGTGGAGAATAAGTTAGAAATCATGGAAGCCATACATATAAAAGGTTGACCGCCAACGCACTCTTTTTACAACTTTCCTCTATGTTGTTTAAGGATCAATCTCTTTAAAACTAGTCTGCTTTACTTACTGCACCTGATACCCATTAAGTTCACCACTCCGCATTCTGACATTTATCACAACATCTTTCAAAATGGCCGAGAACACCAAGCTGTTTAAGCCCATCAAGGTCGGCTCGACCGACTTGGAGCACAGAATCGCTATGGCTCCTCTGACCCGATTCCGAGCCAACGACGATCTGGTCCCACAAGATATCGCCGCTCAATACTACGCACAAAGGAGTGTCGTCCCCGGCACCCTGATCATCTCCGAGGCGTCATATATCTCCCCCCAGGGCCGGGGCTACATCAACGCCCCTGGTCTTTACACAGATGCCCAGCAAGAGGGTTGGAAGAAGGTCACAGACGCCATCCACGGCAAGGGATCAAAGATCTGGGCACAGCTCTGGCACCTGGGCCGTGCCGCCGTCGGAGGCGAGGCTTCTGGAAACCCACCAATCGACCCCACCTTTGACTTCAGCAAGGACCTCGTCAGTGCCAGTGCAATCCCCATCAAGGAGGGTGAGCGTGCGCCTCGGGCCATGAGCGAGGAGGAGATCCAGGCCACCATCGCCGACTACGCGAGGGCAGCCAAGCTCTCTGTCGAGAAGGGCGGCTTCGACGGTGTCGAGATCCACGCCGCCCATGGATACCTCATCGACCAGTTCACCCAGGACACCTCCAACAAGCGCGAGGACGCCTGGGGCGGCAGCATCGAGAAGCGTGCGCGCTTCGCCATCGAGGTCACCAAGGCCGTTGTCGCCGCCGTCGGCAAGGACAAGGTCGGTATCCGCCTGTCTCCCTGGTCCACTTTCCAGGGCATGCGTATGAAGGACCCCATCCCCCAATTCAGCTACCTCATCGACCGTCTGAGCGAGATGGACCTGGCCTACCTGCACCTCGTTGAGCCAAGAGTGCACGGTGTCGTTGACGTGGAGCCCGCAAACGAGTCCCTCGACTTCGCTCTGCAGGCTTGGGGCCGCGAGAAGCCCATCCTCATCGCTGGTAGCTACAGTACGGAGCTCGCCATCGATGCGGTCGAGAAGAAGTACAAGGACTACGCCGACCAGCTGATTATTGTCTTCGGCCGCCGCTTCATCTCTACTCCCGATCTGGTTTACCGGGTGAAGAAGGGCATTCCGTTTACCGAGTACGACCGCAACACCTTCTACATCCACCAGTACAGGGGCGACAAGCGCGAGCCCGGTTACATTGACTACCCCTACTCCGAAGAGTACATCAAGGAGTTCGGAAAGCCCGATGTTGCGGTTTAAAGCCGCCCAAGCACTTGCGCGAAACGGCTACTGCTATCAAGCCGCCGCTATTGACTATGCGAGCTTCTAGGATCACCAAAATTTCCTTGTGGTCACAAATGTGAGGAGGAAAGCAGCGAACGCTACCGATCAAGACGGCATTAGACTTTAGAAACGTCAGCTCGGAAATATGTATAGAAAGGATGATAGAGCATTTTCGGTTATGGCTATGGACTGGAGTTTTGAGAGGCAGATACCAATAATTATAAAAATGATACAAACATTCGATCATGGGTTTCTGCATTTTGTCAGCAAAAGTTTCAATCAACAGAGACCCTCACTTCGGCCCAGAATATGCTTGGATGAAGGTGGCACGCGGTCAACATGTGTTATGTCTCGTCTGCACAAATGATATCAGCCTGAGCCCGAACCACAACTTTCCCTCTCCGATTGTATACTAGGTACAATACTCCTACCGGAGAATCTTCCGCTCTAGGTGTCTCGCCGTAACTAATCAGAATCTCTAGCCTCAGCATTTTCTGCCTGACTGGCTTCTCGGAATTCACACAGGGTGTCAACTGAGTTGCATTCAAGATGGCAATCCCAATTCTAATACAACAATGTTTGAGGCTGGCAAAGCCTTCACGCTATCTGTGAATGGCTGCATAAGACAGGCCAAAGAGGCTCTACCATGGTCATTTTTCGCACAGACATGGGTTGGCTGCAGACTGGTTCCGAGTCAGTTTCTATTCCCGTATACAGCCGTAGCCATACGATGGTTGGCTGCAGAGCAGCGAGTTTCAATCACCAACAGGCACATTCTAACGAAGCAATGCTGCGCTGTAAACATTGGCTGCGTCTCGGCATGACGTATCATTTTCTCTAGATTTGCGGCGCAGTCAACCAACAACATATATCAGGACCTAGTGGCTCGAAAGTAGATCAATTCGGAAGACCAATACAAATTCTGTGGAGACAACGGCTAACAGAATTTCAAATTGCGACAGCTGCATTTCATCGTATTTCCCATTCGAATTTCATACTGACAACCCTCAAGGTCGACAGCTCTTCACAACGCACAGAATCGGTGAAATGGCATCAGAATATGACTTCGTGGTCGTCGGAGGCGGCACTGCTGGACTAGTAGTAGCCGCACGCCTTTCCGAAGCCCCTGAGAATAAGGTCCTCGTCCTGGAGGCAGGATCTGACCATACTGAAGATCCACGGGTGAAGACACCGATCTTCTACTCTGCATTGCTTGGGTCTGAGGCTGACTGGAGCTTCCGGAGCGAGCCTCAGGTGTGTCTCTCCATTTGCCATGTCGAGCGAGCCTTATCCTGACAAGTTCAACAGAAAGGCCTTGACGGGCGAGTGATTTACCTGCACCAGGGTAAAGCTCTCGGCGGCTCGAGCGCGCTGAATGCTCATGTTTTTGTGCCTCCCGCGAAGGGCGTCATTGACTCTTGGGAGATACTTGGCAATGAGGGTTGGAACTGGAATTACCTGAAGAGGCACCTTTCCAAGGCCTACACAAGCCCTTCTGTCGATCAGGCAACCGAAAAAGCCCTCGGAATCGATGGCTGGTCTGGGAAGAACGATGCAGCGAAGGGACCGATCCAGACAAGCTTCTCTGGTGATGCGTCCCACCCAATTCGTGAGGCTTGGGTAGCCAGCTTCAAGAACAATGGCCACTGCATGCCGGAAGATCCATTTCTCAATACCTCAGTTGGCCCTTTCAGCTGTCTTGCATCCATTGACCCCATCACGAAGGAAAGGAGTTATGCCGCTACAGCATACTACAATTCCCTCAAGGCACGGGGCAATCTTCAAGTCCTGACCAAAGCGCACGTGGAGAAGGTCCTTATTCAGAAGGACGGTGGCTCCACAAAAGCTACAGGAGTCCAATTCACCCAAGATGGCGCGTCGAAGACGGTGTTAGCCAGGAAAGAGGTCGTCCTGGCAGCTGGTGTCTTCCAGTCTCCCAAGCTACTCGAGCTCTCTGGCATCGGGAATGAAGAGCTTCTCCAGAAGCTTGGGATCGACGTTGTTCAGCTCCTTCCGGGAGTCGGCGAGAACCTGCACGATCACACCATCGTGTACACGGGTTTCAAGGCTTCAGATGACGTCGCCACGCTCGACTCTCTCATCAGGCAAGAACCAGAGGCACTTCAGCAGGCAATGCAGGAGTATGGAGCGACGCAAAGCGGCCCCTTGTCGTCGTGCGGAGTCTACAGCTACGCATATCTGCCAGTACTCGAGCATGCGGGCGATGAGGGTCAGAGAGGCCTCAAGACACTGCTCGACCAGAATCGTCCTGCCCCTGGGAGCAGCCCAGAGGAAGCTCGCGCGAGCGCATTCTACGATGTCGCGAAGACGACCCTGTTGGATCAAAAGGAGCCATCGGGAGCCTATGTGTCGGCACTGGCACAGATCACGATCCCAATCGACGCCAACGCCGAGAAACCACCCGCTGCACTCCCTGGGAAATTTATCACCATCGGCTCCATGTTGTCGCAACCGCTGTCCCGTGGCAGCGTTCACATCCGCTCCAAGGATCCTTCAGCCCAGCCTAGCATCGACCCCAACTATCTGTCTCACCCCGTTGATGTTGAGATTTTTGCACACCATGTATTACAGACCAAGAAGATTGCCGCGTTCTCGCCTCTGAACAACCTGCTGGCCAAGCCGCTGACGCACCGCGACCCTGCCGCGGATTTCACGGACTTGGAATCCGCAAAGGCCTATGCCAGGGGAAACGCTATCTCGATGTGGCACTTGGGAGGCACCTGTGCCATGCTGCCAAAAGAGAAGGCCGGAGTCGTGGATAAGAATCTGAAGGTCTATGGTGTCGATAATTTGCGGGTCGTAGATGCGAGTGCTATTCCGCTCATCAGCACAGCAAACCTGCAGGCTACTGTCTATGCCTTCGCAGAGAAAGCCGCGGATATCATCAAGAATGATTGGAGCTCGAGGTGATTACCCTGACCCTTCGGCTACTTTTGTCTTGGGCCTTCCAGTTCTGTCTGATGACTTTATTGCTGCGGCCGGCAAAGCCCCCATTGGCAATGGCATTTGTTTACTTTCTGAAGTGCGTCTCGAGGACAATTGTCCACAATAAGAGGTCAATAGGTGCTGATATATCTTGGTTGGCCTTGATCTTTGCTCAAATCAATGTTCTGAGTCGTTTTCAATGCATTTATCAAATCCATCGCAATGAGATGCAGATAATCTACGATGTGCTTTGCCGTCTACGTGGCACTCTTTGTCACAAAGGGTGGCGGCCACAGCAAGACCACCTCGACAAGCAACTTGCTGCCATCATGGCGTACTGGGCAGTCTCAGACCACTCAGTAGACGTATGTTTGTTTGCCACCCAAGCACAGTCTTCAAGGCAAGCTTACGTATGCGATCGAAAGTATCAATAGTGACCAAGACCGGTCGCAGCTGACACGTCGACCGGTCCGCTAGCAGCTGCGCTTGAGGAACCGTCAGGAGCTCAGACTGACCAGAACAACAGCGCAGGCTGTCCAGAGCTCCCGAATCTCGATTTCATCACACATCGTTTCCCGATGAAGGGACCTGGTTTCATGCACTAGGCATATTGCCACAGCCTTCGCCAATCAACAATGGAAGTTCATGTGCATCAGCTCATACTGAGCAAATTCGCTAGAGTTAAAACCTCGCCACAATGCCTCGAAGTGATCCACATGCACTTCACATGAAATAGCTCATGATTGATATGAGGAGGAATTTCACGGATGACAGCTAGTGATCCATCGGTCCCCGGCCAAGATAAGTGAGCACGCGCACTGAGACTTGAATGCCCGATATAAAACTCGTGTCCAAAGACAGCCCTGGAGCACCACGAACATCATACTCTTCTCCCTATTTGGGACCATATATTCCACGCCAACTTTACTTCATTATTTCACCACCGCGATTCATAATGAAGACCACTACTGCCGCCCTATTCTATGGCCTTGCCACCGCGGCCGCTGTCCCGGCCCCAGGGCAGAATGACGAGCGCTTCGTCTCTGTTTCAGTTGTGGACGAGGCAACCTACCATCATCCCGACGTCTATCGGAACCTTGGCACCAGTGCTTTTGAGTCGTCTGGACCAAGAGTTACTGTTACAGTTACCACGACCGTCACTGCCGCTGCAGACACCACCACTGAAAAGTATCCGACGAAGCCGACTGTTTGTGCGACTATGTAAACCTAGGGAATTGGTTGAGGGAACTATGGCTCGCATCATGGGACCAAGAGACTTGACTGGGCCACTCACGCTCTGAACAACTCTTCTCACTCACATAGTCATGCTAGGAGGTGGAAAAGACTGGTCAAAGAAAAGAACCATCGCCTGCACCAGCGCGAAGCCTCGAGCGCTTTTCGTGTCAGTCTGCCAGGAGATGTTTACTGTTCTACATTGGATCTAGAAAATACCATCTAACACTTGTATACCGTTCCAAGTAGTCACATATTCCACGATAATCCAATTGTTCTTGTGAGGACGTACGGTGCACGAAGACCAGGTGCTTGGTTTAATAGCGGTGTTTCCAAAATAAATTGATTATTTCTCATATGGACCGCCGACCCTGTTAGTACCACATGAATTTGCCCCTCTTCTGGATAGGGCGAAGGACATGTCGTCGTTTCTGGACAGCTGTGGGAGCCGGGAGTAACAGAGCCGAAGCCGCTCGGCGACGAGGCTGATATCTCTTGAATCCGACCACGAGGCCGGTGCTCTTGTTTCTCACCACACCACCTCCAACAATCAGCCCCTGTCCTTTCTTTTGCAAAGCCCGCAAGCTGCTTGAAACCTTCTCGTAGCTCCCAAAGAACCGGTGTACCCTTACATCACTACCTCCTCTTGCCTCAATCATCCCATGACCCAGCGTGACGCCCCAGAATGGCACTGCGTCACCAGTCCCACCACCAAGCTCGATAGCATGCGCGTCGACATCCTCGTCCCTCTCCAGCAGCACGCTGTATATCGCACCCGTATAGCTCACTTTCTCCCTCGGCGTAACCTGGGCGGGAAACACCCAGCCATGGCCGTCCTCAGCGCCGGTTAACGGGTCAGCGGTGGGCAGGGCGACGGGGTGCCACGGTGTCACGAGCACGCCCTCGATCCGGACCATGACCTCCCTGCGCACGGGGGTCTCCAGCACGGCGGCGACCTTCCGAAGCCCAGATGGCGTAGCAACGACGTGTCCCTTCCGCAGCGACGAGATCCTCACACGCTCATCGCCAGCGAGGCGCACGAGCGTCCTCCCCGCGAAGCAAGGCGCGCTCGACGAGTTATACGACCTCATCGAGATCCGGGAGAATCTCGACGCGCTGCCGCCGCCTCCAAGCGTCCCACGCGCCGCCGCGCCGATGCGCGCCGCGTAGCCGGCCAGACCGGGGGGCACGGCCGCGTGCCCCATGCCCCCTCCGACGAATCGATTCATGTTGCTCGGCTCCGGGGCGGGCAGGTCGTCGAAGGCGGTGCTCAGGGCGTCGCGGCAGCTGGTGAAGAGCGGGGACCCCACGCCGTACTGCAGCGGGCCCGGGTCTTTGAAGCTGTTGCAGGCCTGTCGGGCGTGCGCGCCGTGCAGGCTGGGTAGGTAGTGCTGGCCCCAGCGCTTGAGATACTCGGCCTTGGAGAGCGCGAGGGTGATCTGGCCCTGGGGGTCCGGCCCGGCCAGGTCCTGCATGAGGGCCGCGCACATCGCGTCGTCGGGGAAGTGGGCTGCGGGAAGCGAGGCGATGAGGTCGCGGAGCTGTTGCTGCTTTTCGGCGAGGCCCTCTGGGGATTTGAGATTTGTGTCGAGCTGGTGCTCGCCGAGGACGTCTATTGGGAATAGCTCGGAGAGAAAGGCGCAGATGCGGGATCGGGAGATGTGGCTTGCTATCTCGGCGTCGGAGAGCGATGTGAAGGATAGGTCCATGAGATCCCGGCTGGCGTGGCTGATGTGCTGTGTTTCTGTCATCTTGCTGTATTGAAGAGCGACGTTGAGGAATGAAGGCTCAATATCACTGTCTGTAGAGCTGCTCTTCCACTTCAAGTAGATGTCCCGAGACTGGCCGTACTGCAGACTTCCTAGTTGTATGTTGAGCTCGAAGTTGCCTCCGGGAGCCTGGACAGGACCTTCTTGACCCACAGAAATTCCTGTTGTCTGCTGTATTGTGACGATGTTGGGATATGTCAGCTTCAAAGTGGCAGCATTGGCGAAAGTCGATTGAAGGTTGGCAACGGCATGGACAAAGACAGTGCCTATCATGCCCGCATCGGGGATGAAGGCATAGTTGCCCGCTCCAAACTCTGCGATGGACTTCATCAGCCCTGATCTGAGCTTATATCCAAAACCAAACGTATGGATGGACGGCACTATGCTACCCATCGCCTTGAGTGCTGGCACGTATCCTTGCGGCGGGCACAGGTGGTTCGGTTCGCCGTCCGTTAAGACCATGACGGCAGGTACGCGGCCTGTGTTCTCTTCGCCATTGAAAAGCTTGATGCCGTCTCGTAATCCGTGCCACAGATTTGTACAGGTTTCGGGTTCCATGGCCTCAATCTTCGCTTTGACGGCCTCCTTGTTGGCGTCTGTCATCTCTGTCAACGGCTGCAGCACCTTTGCCCTGTTAGAAAAGGTCACTATTGCCAGTCGATCCTCCTTGGTCATGGTTGACAAGATTGTGCGGCAAGCGTGCTTGACCAGATCCAAAACTGATAGACCTGTTCTCTCATCTTCGCCAGGAGCTGGGGCATCGATCCCCATACTGCCCGACACATCGATGACCAAGGCGATGTCGCATGGTACATGCGAGAGTTTCTCATTCCCGGGTAGTTTCGGCGGCTGGACGGTGAGAATCACACCGTCTTTGTCGGGCAATGGTTGAATTTTCAGCGCAGCACCACCCTCTGCAGTGGTGTTCGCAGCATGAGACTCCACCTGGGCATAAGGAGGAGGGGCGTCGTTGACGTCCGGTGCCTGCGCACTTCTGCTGAAGATGGGTACAAGAACCTGCCGTTCATTAGTATCCAACAGCTCGAGTTGAAACTGTCCAGGAAGCCTAATACCCACCATTGCTGTCTGTGGTACAGATTAGAAGATTAAACCTGACACAATTACAAGGACCCGAATTTCCGAAGAACCGTGCAAATTGAGGATGGGGACGGAATTTGAAGACGGACGGCGTCAAAGACTCCTTGTTCATTGTATATACCTAGGTAGCAATCACACCCAAAGGTTTGCGGCCGGTTTGCAGTCACAGCCACGCAAAGTGACCAGCATCATCCTGTGACAAAGACCAAAGAGTTGGCCGGCCCGAAGTAGGGATTTGTTGGTCGGATTACGGGAGAGGGGCCTTGGAGGCCAAGTTTGGTCTGACGTCCTGACTACGGGGTTAGCGGCATGCGCTTGTCAAAAGTCCACCTGGTGACAGAGGCTTTGCATCAACATGGCCAGTGACTCAATGCCGAACACAGTCGGCATGTAGATAAAGGAAGGCATCAGCAATTCGAATGCTAAAGGCAGTTAATATCAAAGGAACACTGAGTACCTAGGTAACAGTAGATCCGCCTGCTTGGGTTCCTCGATCTGTTGGCCAGATCTCAGGCACACTTACGATCCTTCGGCCCAGGTGTTGATCGAAGGTGGGCCTAGCATGCACACTGGACGTGCCGGCCCCCCTTTTCCCGAGCTTCCAAGCTGTCTGCCTTGCCTAGTTCCGTGTTGCCTGCGATGGTCATGCTGCTAGTCCATCATTTAAATAATTTCCACATAAAACGGCCAGGCTCGGGGGACAAGCGCACATTTATTACTCCAGGGGACCAAAAACGAACAGTTGGAGGCCGCAGGATCGATCTAGCGGCGGACGCTCACGTCCTTGTGAGGCCGGCTCACGGGCCTGCAACAGCCACCGAAACATCTGGCCATTCGACCGCGGCCGCAACACTTCTTTTCCATGGCCATACCATGGCGACAGAGTCATTCGTTCTCGAATGCTATAATGAAGAAAATCGGATATTGCGAGACACCTGAATTAGAGTTTGACACCTGCTGTGCGACACAAACACGTGAGGCTCTTCACCTGCACGCAGGCGGGTCAACCCCTGACCCTAGTGGGGGCCCCTGTGGCGGCGCCCTGCTTGCGCCTCTGACATAAGATCCACCGGCGCTTGGTGGTGATAGCGACATAGCCACCCTGACTGCAGGCATCACTTATTCTCCCCGGGCGGGCCTCTTCGTAAGTCAACCAGTCACTGTCTAGTTGTCAATTTTCTACTTGTCGCCATCTATCACTCGAGTATAATATTACCCAGTACTTGCGACCTCTGCTCAGGTGTCTGCTACGCGGCCACGGTATCTCTCCCCCACCACCCTCTTATGGGACACTCTCTCTCATGGAACACCCTCCACTCCCATGGGATACCCTCCTATGGAATACCCTCCTATGGAATACCCTCCTATGGAATACCCTCCTATGGAATACCCTCCTATGGAATACCCTCCTATGGAATACCCTCCTATGGATACCCTCTTATGGGATGACTTTCTATAGAGGGACCTTCTATGGCACCTTAGAAGATCATGACATAGATAGGTAGCACTTGAGCCGCATGATCTTCTCTGACAAATTGCAATTTTCGAAGGTGTGCCGGCAGTGTTACTGTAACGGTGTAAGTGCCAGAAGCGACGGCTGCACACAGTTATCATGTCGACGAGGCTAATTGTTACGTCGGGTATGCCTGTCGGGGCGGCTTCCAGCTGCTTTGCTATGCACCGAAATTGACTTATAGCTGGCAAGGCGGGCTGTTCAATGATCTCCTAGAACCTGGTTCCTCATTTGTTAATTATCATTGTTTAACTGACCAAAGGCGAGGAGTAGCTAACATAAGAAGGGCCTAGAACACACTGTTACCTTCCAGCTCATGGCATTTTAATGTGGACAGAGTCCCTAGTATTAATTTACACATCCCCTACACAAAATTTACAGGGCATACACCAATGTTCTATTGGTAATAGAGGTATGTCTTACCTCATTTTCGGTTACTAGTAAGATTGGGTACGCAATGCCACAATTCATCTCTTCAGTGGGAACCAAGAGAAATTCGTATGCTTCGCTCCTAGGGGTGGCACTATCTAGTATATAATTCGTCTTCTTGTGTTTTCAGGGTTTCACATTTACTTACAATCGCTCGCACTAACTTGTACCAAACATATTCGATCATATCAGCTCTTTTGAGTCCCATTTCACGGTCTACTTGGTGTCTCCGTAGTCCTACGTATTCTAACACTCCTGATCAAACCTTAGCTTTCGTAGCTATGTAGTCTCCACTTGAACGCAGATGGGACCAGGGTATAAGTGGCTGTGTGCGAACACCAATGGTACCTGCGGCAATCAAATGAATGCAGTCCTTGTGGGATTCATTGTTTCTAGGCTTAAATATCGGTACAGCTTTTATCCGGAAAGCCTTGTCGGCTTCCTTTTACGGCAGAACGGCCCAGGTCTTCTGACCTTGTCACTGTTTGGATGGTACCATATCTGTAGCAACCTTGGAAGTTCTTTTCTGCAATGGATGATACAGACCACTGTCCTGAAAAAGAGGAAATTTTCTTGAATTTGATCACATCTACATACTTCAATAGCCAGCACAGAGGGAATGTGATGTGGCCAATCTGGGACTGATTGACTCGGCCATAATGATCTCTGCAAAGGGCCCCTTACTATAGACTTTCGATCATGCCATGATTTCGTGATCCCGAGAGTTGCCCGACTTGAAGTACATGCTAGCGACAAACACCACAAACTGATTTCAAATCATTGAGATACTAAACTTTTGGTGATAACACAAATCTTGATGAATTGAACCCGATTTCAAGCGGTGGCTGCGCCGCACCTGTCGCCAGGGGGCATGTCTGACCGCCGGTTGGTTCAGCCGCGGTGAGCTGTTGGTTGTTGGCTCTGGAATCGCAGGCTAATGCCAATGATCCTAGAAAGCACATTCCAAAAATAGCTTTATTTTCATACAGAACAAAGCAGCAATGTTGGTCGACGCAGGATGAATACAAACCAACAAACCAAGTCAAAACTTGGGAGGATGATGGGATTTCTCGGCCTCGGCCACACCAATTTCACAATAATAGAAGTCGAAACATACGAGCTTGAAACCAAATCACAGGCTGTTTCTCGAAAAAAAGCCACTTGCCTTTGGTTTATTCCTGGCGGAAAGCTTCATTCCGCGTGTCTTCTCTGAATTCTAGGACCTGAGTGACGGCTTGCGAGATTTGAGTGGGCGACAATGATATGATAGATGGACATATTCACTGAGATGGCCACATTCATCTCGTAGTCAATATTACATGATTGCCTGCGTGGACCGAATCAGACATGAGAATTGCCTCTCGAATTCCGAAACAGCCCTGGATCAGGTTGGAGGTTGGCCGGGTGAAGAGCCGCGGCCATCGCATCCTGAGGGCCGCAGATCGAGCAGGAACTACCTATGTAGGCATGAAGCCAACGTAGGTCAAAGTGGCTGGGCCATAGGGACCCATGAGCCTTGCAAGACCCCAGCCCCATGGCCTAGACACCTGAAACTCTATGGCATTTTCGCGAGTGTGCTTCAGCGGCACAGGTGCCTGCGAAGAAACTTAAAAGATATGCATAAGCAGCAAAAGACGTCGTGACGAAAGTTCTGGAACTCATCGATTATCTCTCTTCCAAAGTGCTCCGAAGACCATCCACCACACCAATTATACTTTCCTGACTTCCTGCTATACAACCGGCGACGATGTCCTATTATGCAGGAGACCTTCCCCTCCCCAATGAGCGTTTTGACATTGACTACCTCAGTGTGGAGTATCTCTCTAAAGACAATCGGGAGGACTGCCCCGTTGTCTTCAACCTGAAATCTGTGATCGATGATACTGGGGACTTTAAAGACTGGTACGCAGTGTACCGTGTGTTCATGGAGCCCAACAGAGGGGGCTCCACAGGTCCGCTGGGCTCCACAGGCTGCATTCGCGTTCAGCGACTCCCTGATGTTGAGGGAGAAAAATTTGGCAGCAAAGGTGGACCAAATTGTCCCTTGGCGTCGGACTCTCTGGCCGAGTTCTATCTTGACATACGAAGAGACACTGGCAGTCTAGCCCTTAAAAGCAAGGACGGCAAGTCCAAGCCTGCTTTTCTCACCTTCTGTTCGGCCTGGGGGACATTCAAATTCTCCCAACCTGATAATAACACGCCGTACAAGTATTGCGATAGCCGCGACTTCATGTGAGTACAAGCGAGGTTGTGTCTGCAGAGTTGGTCTCTAACACATTACAGCTGCCAGGTGTTTGCCCAGTTGCTCAACAAGGGCTTCCTCCAGAGTGCATCAGTGATAGGTGATGCTCCCCATGGTTTTCGAACAAAGGTTATGACAAGGGATAAAACCTATCCCTACAAAAAAGACTCCAGAATAGATTTCTCTGCAGTCATTAGCAACTTGTTCTACTGCAACCAAGACCGCCGGGCATTGGATCAGCATTGGCAGAGATCAGATTACGTCCAAGGCATTTATCAGTCAGTCATCAAAGGTCGCTTCATCGATGCGGAATCAAAAACAGAAAAAGGGCGACAGGTGCTAAAGAATGTTTGCTTGCCGTACAACCAAAACGAGGCTCAAGCCGAGATCGATCAGGAGCGTGCAAAATGCGCTAAGAGGATCTATGAAGGTCTCCGGCTGAAAACACCTTTCTTTTGGGATTGGCGGGTTGCTGAGACCACGAATACCAGCAAGGATACCGCGAAGAAGCAGCCACTTTTGCCTTCTGCAACGGGCACGCCGCGCGGGTCAGAAAGCGTCCCCAAGTTGTCTAGTCCAGTGGCTGGTGCTATGGCGATGCGTGCCACGGCCAGCAATGCCGGTGACAACCGAGCTACAAGTTCCATATCTGGACCTGCAGCAAATGCCAGCCCGGTTTCACGCACGGCTTCCGCTCGAGCAGCCAGCTTCAAGGTCCCATCTGCGGGAGGACCTTTGGCCCAGGAAAGGGGCAGTAAGAACGCGAGGTAAATTTCCAGGGTTGGGACGACACTCAGTGAGCCCTCGTCCGAGGAAAGAGTACCTAGCCGATGATGGAACAACTCGCTTTACCTTTGGGAGGTGTGATTTTTACGCACGCGGTCGACTTTCTTATTTGTGTCATCGATGGCCAGACGTTTGCAATTGGAAACTGCTGAACTGAGTCGAGGTCTTGTAACAGCTTTTCGCATAACAGAAAATTTATGACTGAGTCAATTGATACAAAACTGAGGACTCTCGTTATATATCCGGGATAGATGCGAGATTTCAAGATGATCACGATAAATTTGGCGAGTGCTCTGCATTGACTGCACTACTTGGTTCGACGAATCTTACTTCTCTGCGACCCCCTTTCCTCTCTGTGACCTGATATTCCCTCGTGGCCCCCTTTTCTACAAGTCCATCTAGCAACAAAGCAACCACCAACTAGCTAAAGAAATGAGATCGGAAATTCGCACAGCAAAAAACGGAAGGTACACAGGTACAAGTGCACCCCCTGTGCGTCAACGTTTTTTTACACCACCCATTCGCTATACAAAACAACAATACACAGTCATTGACTATATATATCTATCGCTATATACATACTTGTGCTACTATCGTCGCTTCTGCTGACCCCTATCGTTTCTTCTGCCCTGGTGTTTTGCTACTTCTTTCCTTGCTAGCGGCAAGGCTGTAACTGCAGAATGTCGAGCTGCCAATGGCTTTGTAAGCCCTGCCTCTAAATACTTATTTTGTTGGACAGCTTCTCGCTTGTTCTTTCTGCTACAGGAGTCCTCCTGGTTAAGGCACTAGAGGGTCTCGTTATGCTAAAGGTTGTAGGCAGAAGGGGGCCTGGTAGGTGTGTTGGTATAGGTGTAAAAAGTAAAAAGCACTGTGGGTGGGTGGTGTGGTTGGTTGAATGGAGCGCTCTGATTGGCTGTAGCGCAGAAGTAAACAACGTACCTGTGTATCTTCCGTTTTTTGCTGTGCGAATTTCCGATCTCAAAGAAATAGCCTGTATAGTAAGGCTGCTATTTACTTTTGAGCTATTGTTACTCGGTCTCAGAGTGGCGATGGTCAAATAGGCAAATGAAGGTCATAGCGACCCTCTCTAGTACCCACCAAGCACGGTATGGGACGCAGATCGCAGCCAATTGATCGGAAAACAATGCATGGGGGATTGGATACGCAACCGCAGGCATCAATTCACGAGATAACCTGCTATGGCATGATATGATAGACTTAGGCAAGCCATTGGGACGCTAGAATGACGGTTTCGAAATTCACGAGTAATATCTGTGCTAATGTAATGATGTATTTGAGTACTGGACACAAATCAGTCTTGGGAGAGCAGAAATACTTTGTCAAGCCGGCTCAAAAGTCGAAATTCCCGTGTCGTTCGATAGAGTATAGGACTATTTGTATTCTCGGAGTTCTTCTCTTGAGCCGGAGATACATTAAGTGTCCCAGAAGGACAATGTAGCAGCTCTGATTCTTTTAGAGATCAGAGGTTCACAGCCGCAAACGCGTAGGGTACACCTACAGCAGGTTGTTCCATATGATCCTTTCCCATGGGATTAACCCATGGGAAGTTACCCTATATGAGGTTGTCCTATCGGGCTTACATGCGACGAGCAGACCTTTCTACTACTAGGGTAACAGCGAAGATGGCATTTTTAGTGCACATGTATTCGTGTAAACAGTACTGTACTTGTCTGGGTTTACCCTCCCTTTTCGCGGGCACGAATCTCTAGTCTCTTCTTTTGAGTCTTGACAGGGACTACCAGTCATTACAGCACCTCAAACATGACTTGTCCGAATCGGCCGCTTGTCTCACTTCCCGGAGGCTATCTAGAACCGAGCGTGCCCTTCGGTCATCGCACGCCGTTCAACGTCGCTGGGAGAATGAAAGTCGAAGGCAAATAACGAGAAGAGAATGTCTAATCTACAAACCGGGAATGCCACGCGTGCGGAGACGGGACGAACAGAAATGTCCTTCGGACCATTCAATACACATGGGCAGCGTCAACATCGCAGTAGGAGAAATGCGGAAACGCCGGTTCCGAGACGAATGTGGGTATTTGAATCGTGTCGTCCGCCAGGATGTCATCCTCGCAGAAAACTTGCTCACAATCTGCGCGATCGAAGCACTTGGGGTGGAGGCAGTTCATCTGGCCAAGACCACAAGCGTCCAATCGTCGGTAGTGTTAGTGCCCGAAGGATTCCGGAGGAGGAGGTTGGCAGTACTTCTTATTTTCCTTCGAATCTCCTTACATTTTACAAGCTTGTATCAAAAAAGCTGGCTTCTACTTGGAAATTGGCCTACATATTTAAACATCGTGGCGGCGCCGCAGTGGAAGGGTGACACTTAGGATGCATCTAGGCTTGTCACCTTTTGTGTAGTTCAACAACAAAACTCGCCTCAGCTCGTATTAGACATTGTTGGACATTGGCCCCCTGCATAAAGCATTTTTGACCGGCATACCTTTCCGATTCGAAAATGCGCCCTGGAAACGCATTGATTGGAGGCATCACTAGCCTGTTGGCCCTGGCCGACTTGGCCATCTCTACCTCAGCTCTGAAGTACAGAGATGGTATGTTGAAACGACCTTTTGAGAGATAGAGGAAGATGCTAATACAGATTTCCAGAAGTGGCCACACCACGGCTCAAGAACTGGGGCGTCGTGCTCTTCCGCGCTTTCGACGGCCAAGACATTTTCGGTCCTCTGGACGCATTGCAGCTACTAGCCTTCCAGCGCCAGATGAACCTCTACCTCATCGCTGAGACCTTGGACCCGGTCACATCCGAGCCCGCCTCCCCAGCGATGAACTCCAAGAATTCGAGTTTCTGGCCAATAATCCTCCCGACCCATACATTTGCCAATGTCCCAGAGCTGGATGTCCTATTCGTGCCGGGAGGTGCCGGTGTCAGGGCACCAGACGTGAAGAACATCACGGATTTCATCGCCGACCAGTATCCCAGTCTCGAGTACCTCATCACCGTCTGCACGGGCGCTGGCCTTGCCGCGAAGTCTGGGGTGCTGGACGGTAGGCGAGCTACTACGAACAAATCAGCATGGTCTACTGTCACCGCGTGGGGTCCCAACGTGGACTGGGTTCGTCAGGCTCGATGGGTCGTCGATGGTAATATTTGGACTTCAGCTGGTGTAAGTGTACATGAGAACGAAATTCTTATAGTGAAATTTTCAACTGACTTTACTTCAGGTTACGGCTGGATTAGATTTGACTTTTGCGTTTTTGACCGAGATGTTCGGGTATGAGCAGTCGAATCGCATCGCAACGCTGATGGAGTACGTTCCAAACACAAACTCGACCAACGACCCGTTTGGGATTGCCTTGGATCTATGAACATAGGCGGATAGTCGCAGGGGAAAATTTGATTCTATAATCCAAATCGTGATCCGGCAGGCTGCACATGTGGCTACTGTTGGTAGACAAGACACAGCATCTACTATCCGTCCATCAAGACCAATTCCATGGGCCTTCCACCCCAATAGGAGGATATGTCAGTGGCTTTGGAGGAGTGACCTGCGGCAACAGGTAGAAATGATAAGAGCCTAGATAAGGGTACTTACTCGTATTAATGCCCTGCCCTTGATGCAAAGTGCGCGCCGTACCAGTGCGCAATTCGTCGCGTGGAGGAGTCCATCGAATCACAAGTATTCCAAATTGAGTTTGGTCTTGATGCCGGTTTCTTGTAACCTCCCTTCGGATTTTGCAACTCAAAGCCTTAGCTTCGCAGCGGATACGTACTCACTTAATTTGCAATATCAGTATTTGATGCTTACTTGTATAACATGCCTGCCAATCTCATTGTTAAAACTGACTTTCGCATCAATCAAGTATGCGACATGGCGCTGCAATTCTGTCAACATGTGGCTAGGCAAAGGATCTCTTGCGCTCGGAAAAGTGCAGACTCGCATCACAATCCTAAATCACAATCTTGAGTAAAGATTGATCCAGGAAGTGCTTCCATTCCTGATGCATTTTCTTGTATCAATGTCCTGAACGCTAAGATCCCATAGCTTCAAGCCGGAATGGGATTCAAGTTTACGGATGCTGCCAGCTCGGGCTTTGCAGATCCAACTCTTCCATTCAGCATGAGAACACAGCTGAGTATTATCGGTCAATCTCTAAGCCCGCACCCACTATAACGATCCATGGCGTGCTTCAACCAAGACATGAGATACTACACCTGGGGTCACCCCGAGCCACTGCTACGGATGTCCCAGAACCTCGTGCACAGGGAATCGTGTCAGCAGATCAGATCCGGTCTCAGTCCCGCGTGTTTTATTGCGCTCCACGGCCGCCTTCAGCTCCCAACATGGACAGAGACAGGAGCACGAGAAGAGGACGGCGCCAGAGCCACCAGGAAGGCGGACGTCCGAGACCAGTGGTCTCATCTCACCATGTGGTTTGATATTCAAGCCATTGCCCCCAAGGCGTAGTTCTCACCCTATAATGTTTAGACCAATAGTGTTTCTGAAGTTTACACGAGCTCGAAGCCACCAATACTCCAAGTGTGGACCCTGAATATATTTACCATCCTGACCTCTCGCCACATCCGTTTTGAGTTTCGAAACCATCACGCTCCGTCGGCACTGGGGGATCCCGAGGAGGGGAAGGCAGAAATTCCGCCGAGACACAGGAAACGCGAGGGCCTAACAAGCTTAATAAATGCCGTGTCGCACTTGGTCTCACCGGCCAGGCGGGCGTGAACAGAAAGTTAGTCTCAGGAATGATTACACAGTTGCGGGGCACATCGGAGTTGTCTTTGATGGCGCACGTGAATGGCAGCTGGAGGTTTGTGCCCGAATCCTGCATTCCATTGTCTGAATGCCTCCTCGCAAACAAGCAACCACGACCTCTTTTCCTGAGGCTTTGCAGGGGGTCACGTATCAATCCTGTATTAGGAATTACTCTGCATTGCTTTTTCCCTGGGAAGTCGCTTGTTCGGGACATCGCCACAGGGGCATGCGGCAACGCCCTGCGGCGCCGCGGGAAATCAAGCACGCACTGCCAATCTATTCCCGACAAAGGCGTGGATTGTCCTTCCAGGTACACATTAAATGACTTGCAGTTTGGCGAGCGGTTGACGGATTTGAGCTTCACGGTCACGTCACACCTGTCCGGGCTATCATTGATGTTGGTCATCCCAATTCCAATAGCCCCGACACAAGGCTGCTCAAAATGCTGTGGCACCACAAATCCCGTGGCCCTTTTTGGTATTGTTAATCAATTGAACAAGTCGTTCTGGGGAGTGGTTTCGCAGAGGGGTTCAGGGCCACAGGGTCTCTTCGCTCGCTGCCGTGTCTCCCCAGGGTCGCTTGCAGGCTCGTGGCATTGGTTTGCTTTTTCCTTGGTACCCTGTTCGTGTCACGATGGCGCAGGTCAAGTGAACGAGAGCCGGCCGCTCTGTAACCCCGGGGACCGAAGAGGCAGAGGTCAGGACAGCAGCAAAAAAGGAAAACCTCATAAGCCCACACCCACGGTGAGCAGGTAGACCCGCGATGCGAGAACGGGCAGGTTGAGCCGCAACCCGCCTCGTCTTCTCCCCTCGGGGTGGGCGGTCTTCGAAGCCACCAAGTTCGTCCTGTCTCGGCGCCCTTTCCACTACGGGGTGCCCCTCCCGCCTCTTGGGTTCGGCCCAGAACAGTGCGTGCACGACGAGGACAGACCTCATGACCGGGCCCGCGAATGACAAGCTCGTCAGCGTATGTTGCTGACGAGATGCTAATTTCGGCCGTGACATGTCCTCCGATTGAGTGAGATACGGCGGGGACCACGATCCAGAGCGACAGGCTGCTGATCGATGATCCCTATACACAGCATACGCGTCCCCCCCTGTTGCATCCGCTCCCTGTCCCATGTGATAACCAGATGGCCGGGAGAGCCAGAGCGACGGGAAGAATGCGACACGGGAAGGCAAGCCTGTTCTGTCCTGGAACGAGCCCGGAACGCAGATATCGTGCAGCCCTAGAGCCTCTCGAAACGGCATGATACGAGGCAACCCCCATGACCGACGAGGAGCGCCGCCAGCAGCAGCAGCAGCACCTCAGTGTGGCCACCAGGAAGTGGCCGTCGTGGACTCAGGTACCTCCCGGACCAAGACGGCTGAATGCATTTGCAGGATATCACGACTTTGCCCGGCCTGCGCAGGACCCTTGATCTGTCAGCCTGTCATTCCCACACGCTTCACCGCATCAAAGGCAAAGAACCAGGCGGAGGAACATCATTGATCGAGTCCATTAGCGCACCCTGCCTGGCGTGCTGCGTGCTGCTGCTGCTACTGCTGCTGTGCAGCGTTGCTAGGGACTGCGGCCCAAAATCCGGGAAATCGGGCATCCGATATTCGATATCCCCCCCCCTCCACTCATGAAGTGACGCTGGTTCTTTTGAGAATTCCCCCAAAGTTTTACCCCCTCCCCTGGCCCCTCCAAATCTCCATCGTCATCGCCGCTGCCGCCGCCCACCGGTCTCAATCTTCTCCATCTGTCGTGCGCCGTCGCACAAAGTAATGGGCTAACCCTGGAAGGATGATATGTCAGCGCACCTCCCGCCCCAGCGCCAGGCCGCCACTCGCCAGATTGTGGAGATACACGAAAAGAGGCGGGGGGATCACAGCCAGGGGAGGTCGGGCGGTTCTGCCCAGATTCAATCAGTACCTACCTCTGCCCAGCGCGCCACAGGCCCGGTGACGGCTGCAGGGGAATCCCAATCAAGGTTGAAACCTGCATGCTCTTGGGGCTGGCTCAAAAAGGAACTCTAGGGCTGGCTGACCTCGCGACGTGGGCTGATCTCCTCTCCCAGGCGCCCACGACGGGCGCCGCCATGTTCAACGTTGCAGGCGGAGGGGGACGAGGCGCCAGCCGGTCGATCATGGACGAACGGTGGGTAGGCATAGCTTCGTCGCACGAGGGGGACTGGGAAAAAAAGAAGAATACGGCGGGGGCGCCGGGTCGGGACCGAGAGAAACACTGAGATGAGTTTAAAATCCAGAGGTCGACGATAAAAACAGGACCAAAAAGCAACTTCGTAATCCACTTTTCCTGAAACAGGTACGTGAACGTCGCACAAGCTGGGATCTCAGGCCTCGTTCAGATCAGCTGGACAGGTCGTGAAATCCTTCTAGAAGGCGCAAAACCACATATCCTGGAACCGGCAAGGCAGCTGGACGGGGGAACTGCTGTCAGCTTCGGATGAACGCGCGTGGGTGCAGGTCATCTGGCGGACTGCATGACTGGAACGGCCGTTGGAGTGCCCCCATCTTGCTGCTGCTGCTGCTGCTGCTCCCGGCTCGAGTCTGGCTTCGCCTCTCCAGACAGCAAAACTTGGATGCGTACTGAGGACGGGCCCGGACGGCTTGAAGCTCTGCCGTTTCATGCGAGACGCCCAGTCCCGCTGTGGTGGGCCGTGGAGAAATCCCCGTCACAAGTTTCCGTGCCTCGCTCGGCCAGATGCGTAGACGAGGCCAAGGCGGGCGAGTGCCCGGCGTTTTGGCAGTCGTGGTGACCCGTGATTTACGGATGAAATCCATCTTGGCCGCTTATCCTGAAGCACGGGGCTTGTCATCGCCGACTCTTGTTCCTCCAGTTGCGTAAGCGGGCGGCAGCGAAGCAAGTACATGCCGTTGCGCCTTAAGTCTGCCAGTCCGGGGCCCCATCCGTGCGCCACAGGGCAAGGTTGACATGAGCTGCGCCTATCCGGGAGGGCGGAATGCGGCCGAACCCGCCCATCGCCCATTATCGCGCGCAGGGCAGTGCTGGGGGAAGAGAAGGGCCTCCATGGTTACAGCGGGAGAAAACATCTTGGGTGTCCTCGATATCACACCGCCGCTTCTTTGCTGCCCGCCAGATGCCAGGTTTACGAGGAGGGCTGCCAAACCGTCGTGAAACTCGAGAACTCTCGAGCCACTCGACTATCTCATCCGCGGTAAGTTCCATAAGAACTTTGACCGAGGGCAAAGTACCGTGACTTGCGAATGGTACCTGTCCCTGAGTTGTTCAGGTCAGCCTCCCTTCTGAGTCAAATGTCTCTCATCTTCATAGTCCCAGGCGCCCGTATTGCCATCCAACAGAAACGGACACCCTACCCAAGACAGGAAGGAGGCAAGTCTTACCGTACGCTTGTCTGAGGAACGGGCTGTGATCATCGTAGCCCGCCCTCGTAGTGGGTAATGTCCCAATTGATGCAGTCATATCGACATCAGGCACCCCCCGGAAGTGAGCGCGGAGGACAAAAAAAGGTTCAAGGCAGCTAGGAGTAGATTTTGGCCCCCTTTCTCTGATGGAGGGCGATTTGCTAATAGAGAATTGGCATAGGCATTGACGAGCCGCCCTTTCCTAGGCATGTCGTCTATGATCCTCCGAACTACAGGTCATCTGATGTGGCACCCGTTGCAGACCGGTGAACAAGCGCCGACCAGTCAGCCACATATCTCGCCAGGCTCACAGGGCGCCCGGGGATGAGGAATTATCATCCCCACGAGGGAATAGGGGGCATGAGCAGTGTTGGTTGGTCGTTGGGCAATAGTTTGTAGTGGTGGTGGTGGTGGCGACATTTTCTGACCGTCAGCGTAGAGTAGGATCCTAACCTCCTGCTCTCCTTCATCCCCCGTGGGGGTGACGCGCGCTGTCAGACGAACGTCGCAGTGAAGTTGGGCGGTCGATGTAGACCGCGGTGGGTCAGATTGTGATGAGACCCTTATTTCCGTCTTGGAAGTATCACTGCCCAGTCATCCGTCCCAGGTGCCTTGCGCAGCAGTATACAGCACAGCAAGTAACGGGGTACAACACACAAGAGAAAGACAGATGATGATGACGGTGTGGGCAGGGTTTAGTCATCTGGTCCTTTTGTCGATAGCTGCGTTGTCCCGACTCTGGGGGTATCATCAGGCCCCCCGCAGGCGGTACAACCACGCCCCCCATTCCTGTAAGGCACACAATACGGGCACCCCAGGCAGCGTGCTGCGCGCCCGCGGGGTAGGCCCAGCCCTGTGGGAAGAGACACAGCTGCCAGCTCAGCAGAGGCGACAGATGACCCTCCTCAGCCGGCCATGAGAGGCCAATCCGAGGGAACCTTGATTCTCTCGCTTGAGAGGCCGGGACTCGAGGAGCCTCAGCAAAAAAGGAACTCGTGACCTCTACGATAAGCTGGGCCAGGCCAGGACCCCGTCGTCCACTCCTATCTGGCCGTCTGTCGTGTCTCGGGCTCTCCTGAGGCCGTGGTCTCCTGCCCATCGTGCAGTCTGATACCTGCCCGACTGACCCGGCGACTGACTGAATGGAAAAAGCATGCTTACCCAACCTTGAGTCTAAGACCTAAGGCTCGGCTCGGACCTTTGAACAACTGGGGCTGAAGAACATGATGAGCACTACCCATCATCTGCCTCCAGAACTGGGGTGAGATCAGCCCATCCCGTCGAAACACCCACCTCTTCCAAGGCGGGCAGTGGATGTGTTGGCACAAAAAAGTGTCTCGGCCATGACACCCTCACGAAAAGGCGGGCATCTGGAGGACTCACGCCCTACAGCACATTGATTCTTCTCCCAAGAGTTCGAGAACAGGCGGTAAGGCCTCAGTGAAATGTCTCTCTCTATCGTGACCCACCATCTCTTTCTCTCTCACTCGCTGCATGCGCTGCAACGTGATCGCCGGGCCATAATCCAACATCGGTCAACATGAACCATCAGTCCGGTTGTTAGTCAGTATGTTAGTCAGACTCGTTAATCTGGACTGGACAGGGTCCCCGTATGACCGCGTGGGAGGAGGGCATCGCTGCAGCAGCTGGAGAGGGAGTATCCAGTTGGCCAGAGAGTCTGGTTCGCGGGTGGCGGGAGATGACTCCTCCCAGCGCGGAACCATGCTCCCTCCCACTCGACGCGCCTATTTGACGCCCGCCAAAAACTTAATTCCAACCACGAGCCAGTGCAGGTGTGTATGTATGGATGTATGTAAGAGTCAGACCGGGCACGCGGGAGAGGCTGGGGATGGGCCAGGGAGCGAGGCAGACAGGCATTCGTCCCAAGCTGCTGGGTTGCAGCAAGCAGTATCTCCGAGCTTACCGTTGCATGCGCAAAGACTACGACATCCATCATCATCATCTTCATCATCATCACCGGCGCCCTGTCAGGAGACAAGAGATGGTGAGAGGCGGACGGGTCGAGCGGGCGGACGCGCGCAGGTGAACAGGCTAGGCGTGCAGGAGGAGCATTCCCTGTACCGTCTTCTCGTTCCGTGCAGCTGGTAGACCAACAGGCAGGTTGGTACAGACAAGACGCAGGTAACAGCAGACAGACACAGACAGTGAGATAAGCGCCATCCCACCCCACCCCCAAATAACTGCCGTGCAAAAATCCCACTGCCCACACACCACACCCACGGGGGTGGCACAGCGAGCCGTCCCCGAGTGGAAGGATCGCGGGGTGGGTGTGCGCAGGTGGGATTAGGATGACGAGCGGCCTATTTTGGGGGCGGACTCCATTCTGGCAGGGCCAATTGTGCAGTGTCGCCGGACGCCGAGTGCTGCTGGTGTTGGTGGGTGGTGTTGTATTGTGATGTGCCCCTGGTTTTGGGTTTTTGGGGGGGTAGGCATGTGGACAGGAGGGACCCAAACCCGACCGACGCGTGCATTGCAACACAACCGCACCCACAGGGCTGAGAATAGACATCCTTGCCCTGCCTTGCCCTTCTCGCCTTGTGGTTCAAGATCCCATGATCAGATTGCGCCCGCAGGCTGTCTGGTCGGCGGGCGGGTGCACATTGGTCCAGCAGCGACTGACTGACAGACACGGCACAAGATGACGATGTGTGTGTGCTACGAGACCGTAGGGCCGGGTCGATCGTGACAACTTCCAGCCTACCAACCAGCCTGGCTCAATATAAATGAGCTGAAAATGGGCTTACGGTGACATTACGGTGTGTTGCTCAGCCTCCGATTGCTCGCATTTCCCATGTCGCTCCCTGCTTTGCTTGCTCGGATGTATCAAGGACATAACTCTTCCTCACACCCTTTTTGCAAGTACTTCCAAGATGCGAAGGACTGCAGACTGACGGACGGGTAAGACAATAGCAGGCACAATGCCACATGAACTGCTGCCCTGGGCTGAGAGAGGGTGGTCAACCCGGGGGTTCTGATGGGGGGATTGTTTGGGCGCGGCATCGCGGCCGGGGTGGGGGTCTCACAAGAGGAATAGAGACAGAGAGAGAGAGAGAGAGCTGTTTTTGGGTACACGCAAACACAAAGGAATGGCCGGCTGCATGTGCCAAACCGAGGGTTCCTGCTGGCGTGCGGCAGAGATACCGAGGGATGGGGCGCGCCCCCCCAGGTTTCACCTGCTTTCAGTGACATTGTCCTGGGGCTGGCCAGCATGTGCAACCTGATGGCCAAAGAAAATAATAATTATGTCTTCTCGAGGTAAATTCAAATCCAAGACGAACAGCTCTTCGTAACGGAGACCCGTCGAGGCCATCTTGCCTGCGGCCTCTTTTCCCCCCACCGTTTCGGCATGCTGAAGGCCCAGCCCCAGCCCGTCCCATTGATCACGAGGTCTTGGTCAGCAGTGGCAGCCTGAGGCTGTCTTCACGAAGGTTCGTCGGCATCATCGACCAAGGCTCGTGCCTACGTACAGTGGCTACTGCCCTCTTTGAGAGGGCTCGGCAATTCTCCGAGGCATATGCTTTCTCCCTCCGTCTGCCCTGCCGAAGCCACTCCGAGGATTCAGCGGAGTGCCTAGGCTAACTAAGTAGCCATTGGCCGGGTGCTCGTTGGTTGCCTGAGCAGACCCCAAATCGCCTGTGTGGCATGGCGCCCAGGCACCGCAAGTCAGTCAGAGTTAAGGCTGGCGTGACAAAAGCGCAGCGCGTGGCTGATCGCGATGAGAGTGTCCTTTGGGCGGAGATAAGGTTCAGCCCTTTTTCCGGTCATCTGAACCTCGATTTCTCTTGTGCGGGCGGCCGAAGCCCGGTAACTCGGCTCGTGCACGGGCTCGGCACACACGTACTACAACACACGCGCGCGTACTGCATTGATGGGTAACCCAGAGCACTCATAGACATTCTTCGTAGCTTTGTGCCGAGGACCGAGACGGCAACCTTTGGGGGGGAGGGGGTTGCTTAGCCTAGCCGGTCGGGTCGCAAAAACCACACAGGATGATTGAACGGTCGGGAAATATCGCGAGGATCAGCCAGAACCCCGCGGTCCAGGCCTCCTCCCACCCATCATCCCATCGCCCATCGCATGTCAATCCGTTTTCCCTGGGGGACTAATCGCGGCCGCGGCATTCTGGCGACGTGATCTCGGCATGTACGCGGCATCCCTCTAGCACGAGATAGACTTCGTGTCCCGAGTTTCAAGACCGGGGCAGCGTTTTCCTGACCATATTCGTGGTCCCAACAGATCATCACTTGACAGGCCCTCGCGTAGTTAGTGTACACACGCGCGTGAGGACACGGCATTGAGGGGGGAGTAATTGTGGGGTAAAGGTTCAGCCTCCTTCCCAGCGGCCGGTGGAGCCCCTGTCGTGCTGTCGCTTGAAATGTCCTTTGAAGTCTTGTGAACAACATTCAATGGGCTCGGTTGAGAATAATGCGGGGCGGGCGCTTCTCCAGCTGGCCCCAATTCTGCCAATCCAATGCCGGACCATGCTCACGGTGGCGACAAAGACAGTCACGACCACCGCACAAGTCAACGGTACATCGTGGGAGGGATTATCAGGACGCGGCCTGGGTTACGGGCCTGCGGATCGAGCCCTCGAAACGGAGTAATAATAATCATCATCCTAATAATCCCAATGGTCGAGGCCGCCCATTCTGAGAGGGGCACAGGTGATCACCTGGACAAAGCAGAAACACAGCCTTGTTCCGCGTACCGTCCCGCAACGCACTGGCCTCGGGCCTACCAAGCTGCAGGCACCTCACGCGGTACTCTGTACGGAGGTGCGCCCAATAAGTCATTACCGCCAAGGAGCAGGGGCCCCCACTCTAAAGCCGTTCACAGGGTAACAAAGTAACAGTAACCCTTACCCCCCCCCTACCACAGGAGGGTAGTCAGGGGGGTAGGCAATAGGAAACCCTCAGGTTAAGCCCTAACCCGTATCCTAACTACCCCCTACTAGAAGGGGGAGGGAGTTAAAACCCTGAGGATTAAACAGGGGCCCCTGCTCCTTGGCGGTAATAACTTATTGGGCGCACCTCCGTACCTGCGTAGGTAAGAGGGGGAGGCGCCAGCTGGAGGTCAGGGCGAGAGAACCGTCGCGGCCCCGCAAGAGAGCCCCCACAGATCTCGTGAGCCCATCTGGTGGCGCTGCCTTACACAAGCGAGCCAGCTGCCTTGCAAATGGCCTGGTTCGCCTCCGGCTCGCCTAACAGCTAGCTAGCAGAATAGCCGCCACGTCGCACGTGAAAGCCGCACAACAGGCACAGGAGGAGAAGGGGCCTGACCTGGCACCTGGCCGGAATTCCCTCCGCCGTCCAGCAGGGTAGTGGCAGGCGGCGACCCGGGTATTCCACGCCGGCCTTATGTGTGCAGCTTGCACCCTTCCAGCAGGTGTCAGGCCCGGCTGTATTGTGTAGCGTCTTCTTGGCTTTTCCGGCCGGTCAGCCAGCCCAGGGCTTCTGGCCTTGCGAAGAATTCAGGGTCCTCCCAGGGGGACAGCAGGGCTGGCGTTGACAGCTGCAGGGTGCGCACCTCGTGGGCCGATCATGCGGAGCGAACCAATTCGGAAGGACGCAAGCCTCTAGGAAAAAGCCAGTTGGGCTTTTCCGGCCCAGTGGTTTCTTCCTGGTGATCACTCCTGCCACAAGAGGGACCAACCGCGACAAACCAATTTCCCCCCCTCAATCTACAGAGTACAGACGGGCTGGGATCTTTCGCATGAAAGTTGGCGCTACTACCTCGGCGCTTCTCTGCCTGTGTCCCTCTGGGGCCTTATGGAGCCGGAGGGGAGGACATGAGAAACTCCGCCCCCCAGGGGGCTGGTACTGGTCTGCTTCACCAAAGCTTGGGCTGGGACGAACGGGCGAGGGCAGAAATTGACGATGCCCGCTTTTCGAGGGGTAGTGAGAGAAAAAAAAAGACGAAATCCCGCGCAGAGATCCAGATCCCAGTGACCCTTGCCTTGTGCACTGACGGCCCGACGAACAAGGTCGAGTGACAAGACCGCTTGTATCCCGTACCCCCAACCACAAGTCCCCATACCGTACAGCCCTTGGTTCGCTGAGAGGGCCGTTCAAGCGAGCGGTCCAGTTCGTTGATGTCACTATCCCCAGTCCGGCCCCGTTTCCCGAATGAAATAGGGACCAAGGCGCAGGGAGGTAATTCATGCCTGGGACTTGATGTTGCGTAAGTAATTACAAGCAAGGAGGCCGAGAGAGAAGAGAGCAGCCCCATAATTGAGGCTCAAAAGAACAGACCGTTTCCTGTCGTGTGTACCTGCCCGCTCCTGCCTAGGCCCAAACGGCGCAGCGATCACAAGATGGGGCTTGCGAGAAAAAACAGAAGCTATCTGGATGGCGACGGTAATATGTGGGGACCCTGAATTGGGCCTGGGCATCCTCGGGAGTCAGGGTCCCTCCCAGATCTGGATCTTGTGTAAGCAAATAGCAAAACGGCGGTTCGAGTTATCCACTGTGGCGGCTGCATTCTCTCTCTCCTCTTGTGCCAGCGTGCCAGCTGCGTTGGGCCTCGATTGGCCCTGGGACGCGAGGGAAATGACTGATGGCTAGACTGCTGACTGCGCAGAAATGGGGGGCTCTGTCCCACTCCCACGCGCCACGCGCGCCTCGCCTCGTCGCTTAGCCTTTCTTGAGTCGAAGCTTGCGAGTCCCAAGTGATAGATCGAGAAATGCATGTGCCGCAGAGGAGTCTGGAACATCGGCAAGACTCCGAGTTGAGTTGTTCACGAGCACACGAGCTCCTGCCCGGATGCAGGAAGCCATCGCAGGTACCGAGCTCGTGGATTTCCCTGGTGGATCTACTATTGTCTCATGGACAGTCGGCCTGATGCTGGACCCTGGAGATTGTGTTGAGCCTCACCTGCCACCTGACAGGCAAGATGGTGCCCTAGCTTGCCTGACAGTGGCGCCCAGAAGGCTGGCCCGAGCTAACGGTTGAAAGGGCCGAGGGTTCTTTTTGCAGTACCGTTGCATTGACGAGGGTCGCGACGATCAGGGTTCACATGTCCCACCGCCAAAACGTCGCGAGGGCGCACACAAGTCCCTACAGTAGATGCCAGCCCAACGGACAAGTGTACCAAGAAGGAGAAGCGAGCTGTCTCGTGGGATGGCGTCGTCAATCCAGTGATCCCTTCGTGGCCGAGATTGGAAAGTCCGCCGTCAACGGCCAGAGTGTTCTCCCAGATCCTCCAGATGGCTCGGCGGGAAACAGTGGGGCATAGATGCACGAAGGGGGCCGTTGCGCCTGGTAGCCGACGGAAGAATTCCTCCCGACACCAACAAGCTGCTAGAAGTTCCCTTCCAAGGTGAAAGCGCCGGGCTTGAGGAGTTCTAGCCCCGGAGACGAATCTGATCTCGGACGAGATCGAGAATGCCCAGGTGTCTATTGTTGGCGCTTGGAATGTGAGGAGAGGGAAACCTTGCTTGCAGGCTGGCTGGCGTCTGTTCGTGAAGGGCCCCCAACGAGCTAGCGGCTCCTCTCCGGGATCTGCGAATTCTGCGTATTTGGCTAACGGGCCTCCATTGACGCGGAATGTCTCCTCCCTAGATCAACAGAGCCAGCCGAGACTCGGGGGTCCGGACCGAGAGACAACGCTGCCGGTGCTTTTGCTTTGGCGAGGGGGGTGCAGGGGCAGCAAGAACGTCTTTTCCGTGCCAAAGGACGACACTTTGCGCGGATCAAACCTATCCTACCCACTTTGCAACAAGCGAATGCGGGGAGGGCGGACGGTTGTTCTTTGGTGACACCTTCAACCTCTCTCCCTGCGGACTTCTGCGTGTGCGCGCGGCGGCAGCAAGACGTCATTGGGGGTTCGCGAGGTTGGTTACCTCGTGCGTTACAAAGTTTGTCATGTCTCATTTGCAGCTTCTTGCCATGTAGGCGTGTGACGCACCTGGGTGGTAGAGGTGCAGGATCTCGGATCCAATCTCTCTGGCCAGATCGCAGATGACATACGGGGGAGAGAAGTAAGGGGCCGTGATGAACTGAATCCCTCTGGCAATCTCCGTCTGCGAAGAGCAGGAAGGGGATGAAGAGGTCTGGCCGCCTGCGAGGTCCTGTTGGTTCGCGGTCGTGCCACCAACAGAGCGATCGGTGCATCGTGGGTGCGATGCTCAAGCTTGCTGTGTTCTCTCTAATACGACGACTGAGGATGATGCCCATCCTGCCGGTAAATTAGTGTCGCCGACCACAACAGCCGACAGTTTCATCGTGATTTTGCATTCGTATTGTTGTCAACCAGGCAGTTCTTCTGGCTGGACCTTTTCCAGCCCTGGCAGCCCTGCAGCCCTGTGTCAAGCATATGTCAACCGTGATTGACTGGCCGACGGCTGTGACGTGTTATGCTGTACTTTTGCATGACGTGAAGGGGGGCAGACGGGGCTCGTCAATCTCGATCAGACCATTTGACGGTTGCATGGTGACGACCGTCAACTTTGATTTTTGATTTTTCTTTTGTATCTTTTTTTGTCCTTGATTTCATTTTCCCGAAGCGGTACTTTCCGCGGTTGCGTGAAGCTGTATCAAGACCTGGCCGGCGGTACCTAAACGGCGCCGGGGTGCAAGTCGATATCTGATCGATTGCGCCCATGTCAAATAAGCAAGGCCTGGTCAGAGCAGCATCGTGCCAGTCCGATTGGAGGCTCCTGTAGAGGCCCAAGAGGAGAAGGAAAATGAGACCTGAACTCTGAGTCTAGTTCCTGCTGCTCGTGAGTTGTGAGATCCCAGGCACTGTGGCTTCTCGACCCCAGGATTCGGTGCGTCGCAGGCGTGCCTGTTTACCTGCATGAACCATCAAGGCAACTCCCGCACAGGGCCTGAGCACACCAAGGCTTGCAAGGCAAAGCAAACAGGCAATTTGCGGATGTCTTATCCGCCAGGGCGAATCTCGCGCCAGTGCCTTCGCTCCCGCCTCCCGCCTCCCGCACAACGCTGTCAGCACTCAAATCAGATAATCCTGAGAAGAAAAGAGAGAGATGACAGAGCGGGCGGCGGCACGGCGGAACAGTGCCGCCAGACACACAGTCAGACTGTTGGTTGGTTGGTGATCGATCTCGTCCCATCTGTCGCAGCTCTCCCATCTCGCCAATCTCACGCAAACCCCCATTTGACGTTTTGCAGCCTCGTACGTCAAAAGTCCCCGTCCCCCTCCCCTTTGCAGGTTCCGTTTGGAGCCGTCACAACGGAGAGACGGTGCATGCGTGAAGCGACAGCACATGTATCAATACCCGAGACCTGTACCCCCCCAAGGGAAAGGCATGACACAATTTAAGCAGAAAGACAGCTCACAGCCGTCCGCGTGCTCACCTGCCTTGACTGTGACCTCGGGGACGGGTGGGCAGGCAATCGTTTGTTGAGGGCAACGTCCTGCGTCGTCGCCGCCACCCTGCCATTCATCACACTGCCGGTTGAGTGAGTGAAGGGGGAGAGTCACCCCACACGCGCAACGGGAGAGGAGAATAGCAGGGCAATGCAATAGCAAAAAAAAGAAAATGGGCGGTGATGGGTGTCAGCCATGTCAGCAAGCGGGAGCTTGGGGACGCCATCCCCAGCTTCCCCAGCGAACCATCCCCGGATCCCCCACACCACGACGCTCGCGGAGCCTTGTCGCTGATCACCGCGGGACAAGGGTGCACGTGCATCCGTGCCGTGATGCGCTGCTTCTCTGCCAGAGGCAGAAGTAAAAGTGTCAGAGTTGTGCCCGCAGGCTGCGCATATTGCAACTGCACGTCCTTCCTGCACGACGCAGGTCAAGGTGCAACTTTCTTGGGACGCCACGGGCCAAGGGCGAGGCGGCCCAAGGCAGGCCGACAGACAGATACTGTGGTAGACACAATGCGGTCGCCGGACCATGACATTACAGTACATGATGTCCCCCGCATTGTTTGACGGCTAGGTTGGCGACGCGGTGCAATGGAAGCACAAGGGTTGAATTGGGAAAAGGCCTGAGTGCCCAGCATGCTCAATGAGGAGCTGAGTGTCTTGATCGGGAACCGGGGGTCGATCCTCCAGCTTCCAGCACGCGCCGATTATGGCTAGGTAGGTATGTATGTATGTTGCGGATTTAAGGTGCGACCCCAACCTGGCACGTATAATGTAATGTCGGTGACGATCTTATTCCTCAACAGATCAACCGCTGTGATCTATGGGCCGTTCCGATACACGACCGCAAAATATGGAATATGGCGTTCCCCCCTCCCGTCCCTCGCTGCCTCGACAGCACCTGAGGTCCAGTAAAGCACCGGCAGCAGCGCCCATCCGCAGCAGGGCATCGCTCATCGGCAGCATGCAGTCAGCGATCTGATACACACTCCGAGTCTTGGGAGGGGCGCCCGCCACCATTCCATTGCCTTGCAAGCCTCTCAAGGGGTCAACCGACCAGTCAGTTGCAGTTATTTTGCTGTCCGTGACCGCTCATTTAGCCCATCGCTCACTCACTCACTCACTTGTCGCTACTTGCCGACGGTGAGCAGCCTGGCAGCGCGGGTGGTGAGGTGTGGCCACGGCTCGTCCCAGGCGACAAGGGTGTCTTGTGTGGGGCGCGGACTCCCGACGTCTGCCCCAGATTGGCGACATGCAACCATTTGAACCTCGTGGTTTAGATTGGGGTGCCATTGGCCAATCGCCCCCCTCCCCAGCAGCTGCCCAGGTACATTCTTCACATTGATTCTCTGATGCACGTCCGATGCACATTGGGATTTGATGCACACTACGGGCTCGTGCTCCCACCCCTCGTCGTCAAATGCCCTTGGGGGGAGGACTGGGAGGACCAGCTGACCTCGTTCTGCCATAGCTAATGTTTGCGCGGGTGTCGTGGGACGGCAGGTACGCGGGCCACTGACTGCATTCTTTTCTTTTCGTCGGAGCACACCAAAGACACCAAAGCGCACACCATGGGGCACACCGACCTTTCGTTAATTTCATGCGGGCGGTAAAATCTGCGAGGGATGGGTCAGGCCGAACGGAGGAAAAAAAAAAACTGAAAATCAAATTCTAATGATAATGATAATCACGCGATAAAAGTACACCAGGTGATAAGCTAGCAGCGGCAACGGGCTTTGTTGGATGGTATCGTGAGTGTCAAAAAAGTCTACGAAGCTTTTAGGCGAAAGGGCTCCTTCCCTTCCGGCCGAGGCGCCAGGCCGAGCTCGGCAAAATGGGCGTGGGAGGATGTGGGGTTGGCCCCAAATGGCCCCAAATGGCGTGCCCATGTTGCCCATGCCCTTGTCCATTCCCGACAATCTGGGCCCCGGACGAACTTCTTGAATAAGCAGGAGCAGGAAGAGGGCAGGATAAGGGATCATAGTCACAGTAAGGGGAGGGAGGAAGGAACTGACTGCCTGACTGCCTGACTGTTGACTGCATGACTGCCTGTTGCAGGCAGCCTGGGCTTATCCGAACCGGCTCCTAACAAACATGGAACCCACCGCCGGATTTTTGTCCATGGGATCGTCGGGACCCTGAGACTGCGAGCAGTTCTCTGCCTCTCTGCCTGGACTGTGGTCCCTGACCCAAGCTGGTGGTATCTGGCCACAGCAGGGCCCAAGCACACCTTGCGCCCTGCGTCGTTTGGGAGGGCCGACTCGGCCAAATCTAAACCCTGCCATGCCCTACTCGTCTCCTCTTCTCCTCTTCGTCTCCCTCCCTCTGTCGTGCCTATGCCGAAATCTTAAAGGGGAATCACCTGTTTACCCACATGCCAGGCATGGCTCGGCCCCAGACGATGAATCAGCCAGCCCACCTTGTGAGCACGGGACCTGTGTACTGCAATTATACAGTCATCACATAATTATCGTCTCAGTCCGACCCGGCAATCCGGGTGTGGGGAGAGACCAGAAACCGACCGACCTGGGCACAGCATTGCGCATCCTGCACGTCCGGCCGGTGAGTTGGGAATTGGATCCTATTCTCTGCTCACCGGTGCGGGTCCTCGCCCGAATCATGGGATATTAGTGCCGCCTGGGTCCTTTTACCGGAGCACAGCAGGAGCAGCATCGCAGCACCGCAGCACCGCAGCACCACCGCACCCGCTGCTCTGGCACCCTGCGGCACGGTAGATACCAAACCATGGGTCCTACATGTACATATGGTGTGACATGAAAGGGAAAGAAAGGGAAGGGGTAATTGGAACGGTGACAATGCTGGTGCCTGCGAAACTCCGGTCCCCAGCTCGCAGGGCAGCAAAAGGGTTGGCGATGCAACGTCTCCCTCGCTCCCGAGGGCGCCAGGGAAACATCTCCTGGAGACAAAGTCACTCGCCGGCAAACCACTGCCAACCAGCGAGCCCAGCCACGTTTCGGAGTAGGATCCCGGCGGAAAGCTGGAATACCTCGTCTTGCAGAGTCTTGGTAGATTGCACACCGGCAAACAACCAAGCCCACGACCCGCGCGCGGGCGGGCCTCGTTTTGCTTGCTTCGTATCGTGTTCGACGGCGTCGGGCTGTTGGTCGGGGACCATGTGCGCTCATGTCCGTCCGCCGGGAGAGAGAGTAACATGTGAGCCATCAACTTCTCGTCGACAAGAAAAATAATCTCGAACACTGGCCCGCTGCCCTCCACCCTCCACCCTCCACCGCCCCGGCCCCGTTTTCGATACGCAAACGAGACGAGACCCGTGACTTGAAGAGCGAGATTAGCAAGTACAAGCAAGTCCCAAGGCACAGGGCCCCAAAAGTCCACACCGTCGCACAGCTGCGAACGTGCTTTCCAGCTCTCTCCCCTGCCCCCATCGGCATTGAGAGAGGGAGACGATGGGGCCTGGCCCTGCTTTCGAATTTGTTACCCGTTTTGAGATCCATGCTCGCCATGTGATGCGCGCACTCATTTAAGGTTTCCCAGACATGGGCTCGCCTTTCCTGTTTCCGGCCACCAACCAACCGGCCAGCCCCCATCCCCCCCATCCCCCCTAGCCTCCCCCACCAGCCCGGTCGCACGGGACGAACTGAGCAAAGAGAGAGAAATAGCCGGTTTCTGAACCCGGCCTGGTGGTCTTTTTTTGGGCACTTGGTTTGTCATATTTTCGGGGGCTACTTCAGGGTAACGGCGCGTGTTGTTGTTGTTGTTGTTAGCCAGCATCGCCATCTGCGTGATGAATCTCGACTTTTGTGAAACAAATATCGAAGCCGGTGTTATGACTGCAAGGTATTTTGCTTCTATGATGCGGCATGCAACCCTCTCCGCCCTCTCCGCGGGCGGCGGTGTGCATCACGTAGAAACAGTAGACACACACACCCACGCACCACGAGGTGCCGGCTGCCTATACAAAAGAACCCCGGCGGCAGGTGCCGCTGCAGACTTCGGCCGCCGACGTCACTGGCTAGGACTGGCCAGAGATATGTGGCGTCCGCATCTCAGATATCTAACCCTCCCCCAAGCAAGAAAAAATGATGGCAGCCCGGGGAACCACGCGCCGGTGCGCCAGGACGTGGGAAAACAAGCACGCATGCCATACACACACACACACACACACACACACACACAGACACATTTTTGCTTTGCGACCAATGCTTGTCAGGCAGCTGCATTGCGACAGTACGGGCAAACACGTCGCATGAGGCGGCGATGGACCGTCTAGATTCTCCGCCGGGCAAGGAGCCCATTGGCCGTGAAGAAGCAAAAGAGCCCAAGTGCCAACGCAAACCTCTGCTCACGCGGACACGTCAAGGAGGAAGGGGAAAGGAGATAATTGGGAATAGATATCATGTTCGCCATCGTCAGCTACCCTCTCCCGGGGCTGACGGGGAATTGACGGGTCAGAAAATGTGCCCCCCAAACACACACCATCTTCGCCTCGCCTGCGTTTCGCATTCCCGAGTGGGTGTTAAAATCCCACTAAAAGAGGCCGGCCACGTTTACAGACACTTCTTGTCGAGGGCGCCACTTGCTGCTTCCTACAGAGAAGGATGGATTGGCATTCGAAAGTGGAAGTTGGTTATGCGAAAGGGGGGAGGGGGTTGTTTTGGTGGGGGGTTAAAAGCTCGCCCACGTAATGCTTTACAATCCGTCTCTATCTCAATTGCATGCATGACTGACCCCAAGGGAGGGAATCTAAAGCCGTGATGGCTGCATTTGCGCAATTTGCGACCCCACGGCGGTGCGAGCGCGATGGATGGGCTGGAAGCCTGGCAAGCCTGCGACAAGAAACATGACCAGCCTCGGCATCCTTCGAATCTGCTTCGAGAAGGAATCAGCCGAAGCTGGCGAGGCTTGGGGGGGTGTGGGAGGGCGTTGGAGGAGGGTTAATGATAGTGATAATGATATGATATCGTTCAAAGTCGCGCGCGCAGGTGCCCATCAAGTGACCGGTGTGCGGACGAATCCTGGACCATGTCCTGTCCCTGGTAGCCTCGGTGAACGCGGGGGAGCTGGGGAGGCCTGGCTGCTCGCTCGCTTCACCTTTGCCGACGATGTTTCCCCCGTCCCCCGAATTAATCCAAGGTGAGACGAAATGGGGGAACCCCCTAGACCCCCGGGGACCCTGTTAGTTGCCATTCAATATTCTCGTTCGCCGAGATGAGGTATTGAGGAGACAGTCCGGGCGTTTCGAAGGGCCGGATTAAGAAACCCCATCGTCGAATACCACGATAGAGAGAGCACGGGGGCGCGGGCAAGGCGCCTCTCACAGGGAATTGCATCCTGATGGATCAACAAGGGCCACGAGAGTGTGAGCTGTCAGGCAGTCAGGCCGCTCTTTAATAAGCAGTGGCCCGCGCCGTCTGCCCTTCCCGTCGTCGTCGCGCGGGGGTCCTCTATTCTGTCAGCTTTCAGCAATGGTCACTTGGGCCCCGGCGCGCCGGGGAGACGCTTCCATCGCCCTGGGGCTGACGGTGAACGGGGGGTGGTGGTTTTGATGGGCTTCGAAACCCTTGCGCGGCCGTGGGTAGTTGATCAGATCAGCAAGGGACAAGCGCGGGATGCTCTCGATTGGTGCGCCTGGGCGCTCTCTAAAGGTCCAGCCAGACACGGGAGGTGGTAAGACGGGAGGGGGGTGGAGGGTCGATCCCAGAGCTGAAACTGTGAGAGCCGTTGTATGCCCCAGTGGGAGAATGGTTGAACCGCCTTTGTCATGTATTAGTGTGGATTGTGTCTTGTTAGCGCGTACAATCCGATGAATGGGGGCCGAGAGAAGGGCATTCTCGCTCGTCCGTCGTCGCGTAACAAGCTCAGGAGGCAGGTTTAGCAAGGAGGCACGAGAGGTCTTTCGAGACGGCCTGTTCTCCTATCATGTGGTGCGGACGGCCATCGTGCGGAACACGAGGAGAGTGCGTGGTGTTTCGAAGGTCCGTGAGAACAGTCATTGGCAAAAAAAGCAAAGAGGACCCCCACTGGTACACAGCAGCGAAGACGGTCCAGGAGCCATTGCGTGTTTCGGCAGGTCACTGGCGAGCGAACCTGTGAGCGTGCACTGCTAACACCGCTTGCTCCCACCCGCGCTTTTCAGCCACAGGCGGTAGGATTTCATCCTGGGGCAGATGACCTCGTCGACCACGTCTCCCCCACTGCAACGTCCGACAACATTGGCCCAAAAACACGGCCTAGGTATGCCGGATAGCATCTGCCATTATCATCTAGCACGCGCACATGGCTGCCTAACAACAAGGACGCAGCGCCTCCAGAGTAAAAGGGGTCGCAGCCGGTGGTTGACCTAGCGAACGCTGCAGTGCGTAGCATAGCGCACCGATGATCGCCAGCTGGAGCTGGGCAAAGTGCGAGGTCAATATTAGGCCTCGGATAATCAATTAGACAAATGTCTGCCCGCCCGTCCGAGGCAGACAGGATTGACGCTTCTGATGACGCTCCCGGGAATGCCATGAGCATGTCCCGAGGTCATCTGCCCCCGAAAGGGGCGGGAGTTCCAAGCCGTTTTAGGCCTGATTCCCACCCCTTGGGGCCAGTAGGGGCCGTCACGTCACTTATGAGCTGGCCAGCACTGCCTTGCACGCCCAGCGTCTTCTTGCCTGTGAGCGATGGCAACGGCGTTGTCGATGAGTCCACAAACCGGCCTGGATTGTGACCAAGACCTGGCCTCAGCTCTTGTAAATATTGTTCAATCAGCGAGTGCCACGGGCTGCGTGCGCGGCGCGGTAGATGCTGCGGTCAAGTGAGGCATCCAAGGACTGCCGTGTGTGCAGCCTGCTGCCCTGCCAGATTTCCAGGGCTGGGGGCTTGGGCCTGGGGCCCCAATCCGATGCAAGCAAGATTATCCGACATGACAACAGATTGATTGCAGCACATATCAAAAATAGCAGCTGTTTGCAGGTGGTCATATGGGGGGTCATATGGGATGCCCTCATCAAACCAAAACCCTAAATCTGGGGAAGCGAACCGGTCGGTGCGGCACCGAGGGGCAAAGCAATGCGTTGTCCACCTGGAAGTCTTGTGATGCACTTTTGACACGCACGAATGCGCGGTCGAGCAGCGACGGGCAGGGCTGGCAGGGCGGGCAACAAACGACTTGGTCCATGATCAGCCATCCGCACGCAGATCTGGACGCATCCAGGGACGTGACCATCGTCGACCGTGACACGGGCGGGACCCAGGCCCAGGTCAATTCACCGGGGAATCGGGAATCGACTCCCACCCAGGCATGCCCAAGGTGAGAGAGGTACGAGGGTTGCGTGGGTGACCGAGCGAGGAGCCAAGATCAGTCAGGGCCAGGCCAGTAAGTCAGTCAGTCAGTTCTGTCTGGCTGTCTGGCAGGGCAGGGCAGACAGGGCACGGCAGGGAGGGACTGTGATGAGGCGCGGGATGGACACCTCAGGCTGGGCCGGGACTGGATTGGGTTGAGCGAGGGTCACGGGACGGTGGCTTTGAGGCTGTTATCCGTTTCTGGGGGAAGGGTTGGGGGGGACAAGGGGAGCATCGAGACGCGCCCACAGCCCACAAAGGCCGGGACGGAGAGGCAAAGCCCACCGTTTTGTGCCTCGGCCTGGCTCGCTGGTTGCGGAACTTGGCCGATCTGGGGGCATTTCCACGAACCGTCGGCCAGAAGGGCCAGAACGGCGCTGGAGGGCGGCTTCTCCATTTGGGGCAGTACCCCCCAGCCGCGTTTGACCCGATGGGGAACTGTGGTGACAGCTGCTTGGGAGCATGGGGATTTGGCGAGCTGTCAAAGTCCATCATGTGACGAGCGACCTGCGCAAAGGGCTGGGCCACCATGTGCTACCCAAAATGGTTGGCGTTGCTTGATGGGGCTTGCCCGAAACGGAAGGCGGACTACTGCCCTCTTTGGACTCTCGCCGTTTGCAATACTGCTCCATCAGGCAGAGCGTCTTTTCCCTCCCACGATCGGCCCGTCTCTGAGAAAAGTCGCCCGTCCTTCGAACTCAGCCCGTTTGGGCGCATCTCAGACAATCCGAAGTCCCTTTCTCCCAACGTTCTGGGCCTCAGAGGAGTATCAAAAGTGGAGGCAGGAAAAAGGCAGCAAGACATCTCCTGCATCGCAGCACAGCACAGCGCTTCGTGTCTACGGTGCCTGAGCCATGGGTCGCTTCCGTATCAGCCGGCAGAGGTCAAACTGAGTGCCGGATTCTATCTATACGTAGACGCTCGAATAGACATGCGTAGATATCGCGCGTGCGCGCGCTCAGCCGGCGGACGGACTGGACGAAGGAGACACCAGGCACGACCAGGGAGAAACTTCGGTGCTTCTCGTCCCGCCTCATCGAGTGCTTTGCGCGTTTGATGGCCAACTTCCAACGCTGTCTGGGGAGATCACATTGTCCCAGAGCAGGAGGGCATGGACGGGTGGGATGGGATAGGATGGGATGGATGGATGGGCTTTGTTGTTGCTGGTGCTCGATTCGTAAGGGAAAAGATACTTAGGTACATTGGCCGACACGGCGGGACGTGGGCAGGTACGTACCTAAACGGAGTCCCCAAGTACATGTCCATCGGTACGTATCGATTCGTGGTGCTTTGTACCGGATACGGGTACGTACCAGCCGCTGGTGTCGCTGTCACTGAATCTGAAAACGTCCCTTTGGCCAGGCCCTGACTTGGGCTCCTCCCCTCCTCCCTGGCCCCTGCCCAGAGTGTGGCCCTCACCGCACAAAGTCCCATCCCACGCCCGGGGCCCTGGTCAGCCAAAGCAGATCCCCCCCTCCACTTCCCAGCTCCACCGTCCTCCCCTGTCCATCGTTCTGCTGATGACCCAGGCTCGAATTCCCTGGGAAGGGGTACCCGTACCGCGCTGCTTCTCCGGCAAAATACATCTCCCAAGTACCCTCTCCCATCTTTCCCCGTCCAGAGGTACCTCTGCTGCCCCAACCCAACCAAACCAGGGACGGCGTCCATTACATTACATTTACATCCCGTCTCCCTCTCCCCACCGTCTACTACTTACTGCCCGCCCTCTTCCTCTTATTATCTACAACTACAACTTTCCACAACGACGACCTCACCTTACCGGCGCAACCTTTCACGACCGGTTTGTCCTAGGAGCAGTCCTCACACACGTCGTCCACTTTACTTGGAGCATCCACCTCGGCCTCCACGCACTTTCTCGCCTTCAGTGCACCGCCCCAACCAAGGTCCTCACTTGCAGCGTCATCGCGCGTCGACCTTGAACAGTATATCACAACCTACAAAAATATCACCGGCTGATATCCACACCTCTCGACGGCCACTTCTCCGCTGCGATCCACTCTACCTCGGTGACGATCGAACTCTACAATCAAGAGTTCATCTCCGCACGAATTGCGCATATATCCATCGCGACCGCCTCGCGACTAGCACATTCCGATCCACCCTGCCCTGGTCGGCCTTCAGCACTTGCTCGACATCACTCGAGCAACATAGCCTCCGCGCAATGCCCTCGACCCTCAATGCGCCTGTACTCCAGGTGGATGCCAATATCATCCATCAAGTCGACACATCCAACCCACAGAACCTCTTCAACCTTTGGTGCAGTAAGTTATCCCCACCAACGCTCCCCACCCAACTCGGGTCTTAACCAGCGATCCAGTGCTCTCGAGGTGCGCAGACGCTCTGCCACAAGGAAGAAGATTAGAGAACCTCGTCTGGAGGTTGTTAATGGAGGAGGTCCCCAGCGAGACTGCACCCAAGACCGCCACCTCCCTGCCGCGCGAGATCCAGCGCCCAGCACGCAAGTCTTCTGCCGAAGACGTTCCCAGACTATCTAGCAGTGTCGACTCCCTTGAGAACGACGAAGCCGTCGAGTTCTCATCCGACTCCTCCCCACTCGACATCTCCAGGCCACGCATTCGACGACAAGACTCGTGCACGAGCACCCGCAGCAGGCACATCTCTTCCGAGAACCTCGAGAAGATGGTTTCGTCTATTGTGGAGCAGAAGGAGTCTCTGTCTTCGCCTCTCCCAGCGCTGCCACCACTCGCTGAGCCAATCAAGGAGGAAGAGCCCTTGATGCTCCCTCCCCCGGAACTTATCCGATCAGGATCAACCACTACTGAGTCTCCCAGCAAGGACTCAGACGGCGCCTCGGACTACTCGTCCCCGGCTTCGCCCGACATGCAGACCAACAAGACTACCGTCGTCCGCGGGTTCTCGCCCTCGCAGCGTCCCATCCCCGCGGTCTTTACACCACCCAGGACGACATCTGAAATTCCAGCCCCCAAGTCCTCCCCAGCAGCAAAGAACGTCGAGTCTAAGAAGTCTCGAGCCAAGTTCGTGCTGGGTGGATCATCAGAGGAGTCATACAGCGACCACGCCCACAGCATTGAGACAAGGCCCACCCTCGCGCCACCAGTGCCCAAGAAGAAGATGTTCCAGATTGGTGGCTCCTCGGAGGAGGACAGCTCGCTCAAGAGCGCGCTCGCTTCCCCCCGCCACCACGGCCTGTTGGGTGCACACAAGAAGCAGACCTCGTTCGCCAACAACCTGACGACCGAGATTCCTTCCGCATCATCTGCTGTCATCGACGAGGACGACGAGAGCTGTTACGACGAGAGCGCCATTGATGACGATGATGAGGACTGGGAGGACTCAAACGAGGAAGAGAGCAGCAAGAACAGCGTTGACGAGAAGACCTTCTTCCAACGCGTCGACTCAAATGCCAACCTCACCTCCCGTCGGTCTCTCATCACCTTGGCTCTCGAGTCAAACCAGCGCCGCGGCCCCGCGCCACACCTCGGCAACATTGCCTCGCAGTCAACTTCTGCTATCCCTCAGCGTGCCCGGAACAACTTCAACGGTCCTTCCATGGTTGCCTCTCCCAACGACTCTGACGAGGCGCCTCTGATGATGAAGCGCAAGCCCCGTGGTGGCCCACTGAGGTCGATCAACGAGATCCCCCGGTCTTCGGCCCAGCCCATCGCGCCTACCAGCAACGCTGTCAGCCAGCCCATCGCTTTCTCTCCTAGGACCACCCGCCGCAACATGATGTCGACAGAGCTCACCGAGTCGCTGCGACGCCACCTCCTGTGGGAGAGGTCTCAGAAGACCTCGACTGCTAATGCCGTCCTGAAGCGTCGCCACACCTCGCAGGACGTCGCCAACCTGAAGCAGTACCCCCAACAGCCCCACATGAACAGGGACAACAACGACATCAATGCCTGCAGCTGGGACCAGGAGTTTACCCGGGAGGCCTTCGCCGGATACCACACCAAGGGCTGGTAATTAATCCTGGCCGCCCTCGCACACCCGACATTCTACATCTGCATATACCCATTCAAAAAGTGATACCCAAAAAGGACAGGAAAACTGGACTTCCAAATCTTCGGCACACAAGAATGTGCCTTTGTACAATTTCAAATCGAGCAAGCATTGCGAAGCGACATGCTTTTTTAACGACATCGAAGCATGAACGGCGGCGTTTTGTTTTTTACACACGTGGACGAACCGGCCTCTAATCTTGGCAGGCGGTCGACTGATCTGGAGTGTGCTTTGCTTTATTTCCTTGCTTCGTTTCGATCATGATACCACGGTCTCCGAATCGCATCAATGCTTTCCTGTACACGAGTACAGGCTATTTTGTCTTCTTCTTCCGTGATACCCTCATGATGGGGTTTGGCTCAGGGGATTGGTATTTTTTTTCGTCGTCAGGTCACCGGCAGGAGGGAAAGAGGGTGTATTTTACTACGGCCCCAAGGGTACAAAACGGGATGTTGGGCAACCAGCAGATCTTGACACCAATCGACCGGGAAGGAGGCGAAAGACAAAAAAAGACGGTCTTTCCCGGCGAACTACAAAGTGCGTTTTTTGCTACGCAGCAAACACTGGAAAAGGGAGGTGGCGGTTGGGGGCTCATCAAAAGTACGAGTGGAAAGCACCTCTTCAAAAGGACGACCTCGAATAGCAACGAGGCTTGATACAAAAAAATATTAAACCTGATGAATAATTCATGATCACGATCCCAATGCTTCTCCAGTGCCTGATGCTACTAACTACTACTAATTAGCCTTGCCTTCAACTTGCTCCGCCGCATATGTCTGACATGGAGGCGGGGAGGGACGCGTTGACTGGCTCCCGAAAAGACTTCGTGCTGACCGCGGCATGAACGGCCCCGTTCCGTGGGGCGGTGGAAGAGAGCGTATTGTGGTGTGAACGTTTTCCGTCGGCTGCCGCACCCTCCCTTCCTCTTCTCCAGGGGGTCGGGCTGCCGCTTTCTTTGCTTACCAAAGCCCCAACCCAGTGAGGAAAACCTGATACATAGCACACACATATTCGATAGGGATGAACGCGGAGCCGCATGTTCCAGGTTGGTCTGGTCGGCTGCCACTCCCCACGTGGAGCATCAACAGACAGGGCTAGCAAAAGAGAGAGCAAAGAAAAAAAAAATGGGTATCAACCACTGAAATTTTTCTCATCAACCCAGCCAGCTACTCTAAATTTTTCTTGTGTGTAATTTGTTTGGTGTGAGAGGGAGACCCATAAAAGAGCCGTGTGAAGGGCCGCTGGAAAAAGCGAGTCGTCTGCAATGTACCTACCTGCCTACACTACATGCATCCCTAACCTACCGATCAATGAATGAATGAAGCAAGCCGACAGGACGCCGGAGGCAAAACGGAACTGGAGGAGCTACCCAGCGGAAGGGCGGGATCCGGGCCCTCTTTTCCCACTTCGCGTCCTGGGTTCATCGCCGCCTGCCCCAGGCGCCTGTCTGTCTGTCTTGTGTCTAGGCGGGGGTTCGTGCTTCTGTTCTATTTGGGAATGGGAGGCGATGCTGGCCATTGCCTGCCCTGGAATATAGATAGGTGCACAGCAGCCAGTGTGGCGTCTTAGGTGCGTTGCAGCACTTGATGGCCCGATGCTGCAATTTATGCAGAGAGTTCGAGCGTGAGGGAGGCACGCGCCCCCCTCGACTCTCTCCCAATGTTGTTGTCTTTCACGTGTTGGAGGTCTACTAAGTCTAATGACGAGGCACCACCACCACCCCGTATTCCCCCAATGGCGTGACACGGCACCCAGACGCGGACCGGTGAGGTGGGGGAGGGAGGCTTGGTTTCGAGGCCGGCCGGCCCTGTCCCCTTGCCCGCTGATTTTCGGGGTTGCTATCAAACCTCTGGGGTGGGTTCAGACAGACCTAGACATGTGATTGATGACTGTGCAGCAAGCAGCAGCAGCAGCAGCAGCAGCAGCGCCAGTGACCGAAGGCCAGGTTTGGCACTTCGCGTCTTAGCTCTCTAGTAGCTTTCGTGCTGGCCGGAACCTTGCTCTCGGGGTAAGGCACATGCTCGCTGCTAGCCTGTGTGTGGTGGTGGTGGTGCTTGGGGCTCGGAGGGGGAGATGGGGTCATGCATAGTTGCTGCGTTATGTTGTAGTGTGATGTTGCTTGTATCATTACTTTTCTGCTTGGGGGAAATACGCGCTGAAATGAGTGGGGGATGACATGGTGGGAGCACTTGAGTGCCGGTTGATGGTGGTGTGAGAATGGTCTCAGGCTGAGCATTTGCTAGCCCTACCATGTGAAGAGACTCTGCTCTCCTGCTGGGAGAGTGAGAGCGTGCAATACGAATTGACTGAGTGACTGCTTAATTCATTCGATTTAATCGAGTGAACGAACGGGTGTTGGTTGAGAGTACGAGGATGAACCAGCAAAAGAACCCAGTCGGCTCGGCCGCGTCGGCTTTCCTCATCGGGCATGATATGTCGAATATACTCCAACGAGGTACGTATCCCTCTTCCAAACTGGACTGACCCTGCCCTTCTCCAAAACGCGGCTCTCCATCGGCGGTGTTTGATGTTCGGGGCGCGTGGGCTGGCTGGCGGAACAAACGAAACAAAAAGACCAGTCTCGCTAGCTATGGATCTCTGGCCGTACCAAAGTTTGGTTGATGCTGCTGCTGTTGGCCCATCGTCTTGCGCGTGCATCCACCCATCTCACAGCTCACACAGCTCACTGCAACTGCATCCCGCCATCTCGCACTTTTCTGCGGGACAACTTGGCCAAGCGGTGGCATGGGGAACGTTAAACGGGCGGCCCTCTTGACACTCTTGTATGACACTGGTGTGGGTATGTTGCCTGCAGTAGGGCTGGGCGATTGCGGTCCAGATTGTAGAGATTGTCACAGGTGCGGCTCACCACTTCTTCTCAGGCCATGCGGCGCCTGGGAGGAACCGGCACTGGACTGTGAAAACTAAAACGGAACCGCAGCGGCCATCGACCGAGCTGCCCGAGGTCCCTCCGCCTTTTCCTCCGTCCGCCTGGCACCGTCGCCCTCCGTTCCACCCGCTAATAATACGTCCTCCCGTTATTGCACTCCGCCGGATGGGAAACCCAGCTTGTAAATTGGGCCTTGATTTTATGGATTGTTTGACGAACCCCCTCCCCATCTCGCTGAATTACCTAACCCACCAGTTTTCTGTCCTGTGGGCATGATGATGTAGACTGCTTTGACTTCTTGGACACTACCGGGAGACCGGTCCAGCCACAGAACACGAGGGGAGCTCCTGGCAGCTGGGCACCAAACACGGAGTCTGTCCGTGAGCTGTCAGGGCCGGCGTGTTAGATCTTGATGCACCCGATCCTCACACGTGTTACCAGACCATGAGCTACCTACACATCGGATCAGAGATATAGCAAGAAAAAAAATAACAAGTCAACAACCAAATCCGCTCCCCCCCCCCCTTTCTTCCCCCCTGCCTTCAACCCGGTACAAGCCACCGTCCAGACTCCGGCACAGCCAGCAAAGACCCAGGTCGGAGCTTCCAGTCCTGGGGGACCTCGGGAGTCGACTCAGTCTGTCCTGTTGGCGGTGGCTGATACGTGCGGCTGCCAACTTTTTCATCCCCTCGTGAGGACTTTTACACAACAGAAATCAGCAGAAAAGTGGACTTGAATGAGAATCCTCTTTTCCTAGTTCCAGGTTTGGGGGTGATTTGTCACAATGCACCAGCGCACGTCCACTCCTCCGGGACTGGACTTTTTTTCCCTGGTCCTGTGCCTAACACGGACCATGCCGTTGATTTGACTGCCCCGCCTGACTGGAGAGAGCTCGGCTGCGGGCGGGAAACCAGAACGCCAACAACCAGCCCTGCCATCGTCAGCCGCCCGTCACATTCTAGTCACAGGGTAATCACGACTGGCACTCGGCCGGTGGGAAATAGCCTCTCGTCAAGGACTACGTGATGCTTTCCAAGGACTGCTCTTGAGCCTGGACCTCGTCCGCCGGACCGCAGAATTGCCCTCCAGCCAGCCAGCCTATCTATCTACCTTCCCTCCTCCCCTTACAAGCTCGGTTCCGAGCCAACAATCTGGTGGGGCAAGCTTAAAGGGGTCCCACACGAGCATGCCATGCCATGTGGTATTTTGTCTCTCGAGAGAGGGGCAGAAAGCCAGCCCGTTCGGGAGAGCTTGGGTTTCGCAATCCTTCTTGGGAGGGGGGGCGCTCTAGGGACCCGCACACACCTGGGCCGCCGAACCCCGATGATGGGCCGCCGCATCGATGGGTGATGAAGGTTTGAAGGTCGGTGACGATGGGCCACGGGCTGGCTCATGCACCACGCTGTTGCACACGTCTCCCCTTCCCAGAGAAAATTTGAGGGAGCCCACAGCTCACGGATCACGATGCGATGGGGGCACCCGCGATCCAGGCTCGCTGGAAATGAGCCGTGTCGCGTGTTCGCATACGGGCATTGCCTCTCTCACACCGCCGTTCAGAAGGCTGAATGAAGGCAAAAGGAGGATGATGATGAGCATGATGAGGATGCATCGCGGTGGGCTCGGCCGGCCACGTCGTGTCTTGACCCGTTGCCTGTCTCTCTCTGTCGGACATCTGCGCCCGTGGAGACCGGTGAGATCGATGATCTGGGCCGGATGATGGACAGGCACGTAGGGCGGAAGTGGACGAGCAGAGAAGAGGGCCATGCGCTGGTCGCGGTGGGACACGACAGTCTCAATCTGGCCTGCTCCGTGTCCCGGCGTGCATGACGTGCTGCCCTGCTGTCAAACGGTGCTTCTGTCCTCAATTCCAGCCCACGGCCAGGGTCTCGGGTCCCAGCCGCAACAGCAGCGGCGGCGGCAGGGGCCCCAGCGACGCGATCCAGCATCGTGGGTTTATATCGCAGGCACTGCACAGCCATGTCGGCGCCGGAGTTTCACAGAGGGGACAGATATCACTGCATGCTTGTACTGTGCAGCACTTGTGCCTGACAGCCCCGACCCATGGCGAAGATCTCTGAAGCCAATCCGCCACCCGTCTCGGGCTAAAAGTTGGCGATCAATCCGGGGTAAAAGGCACCGCCAGTGACGAAGATCAACTGCTGGCCTTTAGATCATCTGACTGTGTAGACGTAGATCATATCCGGCACAGCATCTTGAAAGTATATGGGCATCAGATATTAGCAGCCAGCCACCGCCTAGCCTCGCACAGAACCGGTGAGAATACGTCTCTCGACGAGAGCCTTCCACCCAATGCATTGAATCATCTCGGCTGTAGGACAGGACACAGCCATGCAGAGGGTAACCAGGGGCAAGGCGAGCCGGAACAGAGCGATCCTGGGGTGCCGGAAGCTCGACGCGAGGCTCACTGCATCTGCACCCGCTGCGCGCGCAGAGGGCGGCTTGGGCCGGTCTGGTGGCACAGCGTCGAGGCCAGGCCCGTCACAATGGCCGCCTGCTTGGCCCTTTTTCCACAGCGGGCTCTCTCCAAATTGTCGATGAAGATGGGGCCGGTGTGCTCGTTTGCCCGCACAGCTCGGTGAAGGGGATCCCCAACTGCTGTGGTTCCCCAAACCGATATTGTCCTCTGCCAGCCAGGCCCAGGGGCGGCTCATTCATCAGCACAGCAGGCACTGTGACATGCCAGGTGTCAGAAGCACAGCAGCATCGCATCACGCCCGCCTTGGCTTGGCGCACGCATGAAGGGTAATAGTCCCTTGCACCAGCCAGAATATTGGGCACCGGGCGCCCTCTCTCCGGGCCAGAGACAGGAAGGACATGTCTCGGCCCAGGCGGCTCAAGTGTTTTGCTGATCATACGTCCCTGTCTTGTTCTCTCTCACCGTCCGTTTGGTCGGCATCACGAGAGTGTGAGGTAAGCCACGCGGGTTACCCCTGTGGTGTTGAGGAGGATGGAGGACCCTGAATTTTGGCAATGTGCATGTGAGCAGCAGATCTGTTCCAGGCCCGGGGCTGATTGGGCAGCTGCTCAAGTGAGTTGCGGGAGTGCTGCAGTGCTTGCAGGCCCGGCTCCTGTCACCGGCGTCCCCGCATTTCCTGCTGAGACATCTGCCCAGGTTCGATGAGTTGTCTCGACCCGGGGGACCCTTTCACAAGGACAACACACGCGACTCCAGCACACACCGCAGAAATCTGCAATGCGTGATCATCCAAGGTGTTGTCGTTGTTGTTGTTGTTCTCGCAGTCGTCTCCCCCGTGGGGGTGGGTCTCGCGACCTGACTGAGGGCGGTTTCAGTTGGTCTATTTCCACGGAGGAGGGGGGGGGGGCAAAGAGGAGGGATGCCCGCCGGCGGGATAGACCAGGTCCATGCGTGCGTGGTGATGCAGTGCAGTGCAGTGCAGTGTCTAGACAGGTATTCCCAGGCGAACCGGTCGAGTTCGAAAGCGGTCTATCACCGCCCCCAATCGAGGCGATTCGGGCAGCTCCTCGTGCCCTGCGGACCGTTTTGGGGGGATGTACAGTATATGCACATGTGTGTATGCTTCATGTCATGTGCCATATATTAATTGGACTCGTGTATCACCGTATCGACAGTGCAGCATGTAAGGGGCAGGCAACAAATTCGCCTCTGTGCCGGCAGCGTCCTGTGGCGCCTTTGAGGTTGAGCATCAATCACCTGCTGGCGTGCAGCCAGTATGCGATACTTTGCGGCTTGCATAGGCGGGGTGATATCGCCGTCTGGGGAAGGAGGGGAGGCATCGCGTTGGCGCCAAACCGTTGAGGTCACCCTTCGATAATAAGCCCACGGCTCTGATGCACATGCTGTGACAAAATGTGCGATGATTTCTGCGATGGCTGCCACCTGTCGATAAATTCAGTCAATTGATTAATTCAACTCAATTCAATTTACATACTTGCAGCAGCACCAAGGCGGTGGAGATGCACTGTAAATTCTTTCAGTTTTGAGCCCACTTTAGTTGGTTGAGGAAACGCTCCTAGGAAAGTGCAGGTACAGCGTGTGCATACGCCTTCCTGCCTGACCAATTTGGTTCGTTGCTGTCTCTTTTCGCAGCAGCTATCCGACAGGGCGGCGAGGACCGTTTCCCTGCTCGTCATTCGGCCGGAGCTTCTTTCTTTGTCAAAAGACTCAACCGTAATGAGATGGCAGGTGTGCATTGCCCCACGCTCTTACTCTTAGCCTGGCTGCGCTGGCGTGCAGAACGGCGGGGTACTTGGGTACTTGGGTACTTGAGTTCCTGGGTACATCAACAAGTACCGTCGCGGGTGCTGGCCGATAAGCCCTGCCTGGGCATAGCGCCTCCTTATCGTGCAGCTGGCCGTTATGCACCAGCTCCCTCATGCCTCACAACACCACCACCACCACCACCGCAAGAGCACAACCACCACACAACCACACCACAGCTAATTCTCCCCAAACCCCCATTCGAATTCCCACTCACACCAGACAGCGCAATTCTCACCGACTTTTATGACTCTTGACGCATCTGCAGCTTCTGCAACCATCCCCCTCGTCCCATGCGTTCCAGCCCAACGCGGCGTTTTTCTACCGGTTTCATCATCAACGACTGTTTGTTTCTACCGATGTGATGTGCCATGCCGTGACGGGCTGGCTGGATGCTCCGCCTGTCTCCCAACACGACATCCACGTCGACTCAACCCGCTCCGCCTCACTCACTGCCTTCGCGGCTACCAGCTGCGAGCTCTCAGCCACTATGCCTGCCCTGCCACTTCCCTACGAAATAGATGAGATTCTCACCGCTTCCTCATGCGACCAGCATGACTGCCATGCTTGACCCGATCGGATCTGTGGCTAGCAAGAACCGACCGGTTCGCACCTCTGCACGAAGAGTCAGCCGGGGCGTTCAGTCTACTCTACCGGCCATCAGCCGACCCACTCCTCCCGCCCGCTGCATGCCGATCCCGGGATTCAAAGGCCGGACTGGCTGGCGCCCAAAGCTCTTGTGTGCCTCAATACTCACCTCGTCACAGCCTTATGGTGTTTTAGCCCATCGCCGCGGCTGTTGCGCCAGATCGGACTGGTGAGCAGCCGCTCTTAGCCTACCAGACCAGCAATCACAGACTTTGACCGATCATCCTGCTTTGAGAACCCGTGCCAATGATTATCCCGCAGCGCACTCTCACGCAATTCCAACATGCGATTGACGTGTAGTGGCACAGCAACTTCATCACAGAGGACGTGCCAGTTGCAAGCTCACAACGTCATGTAGGAGGATATCCTCCGGGCCGCCCATCCAACTAGGAGGTATGTCTCAGGATGATAATCAGATCAACATTTACTCCCTCACTCCACCATTCTTTAGGCCAGAAATTGATGGCCAGCAACAGAGCCATGAATGGTACAAATGCTTCAGTGAATCAAGTTCCTGGTTGACCTCTTGTACCGCTTGTGTGTATGAAGCAGTGAAGCTTCCAAGACCCAGCATCCTGGCCCGTCTGTTTCTGTTGGGGATTGAGAGGGCGTGGGCTTCCCGACGCCAGCTGCCAGATCACCAATCGACGCCTGTTATTGGCAGCGCCTCTCGCACACACCAGACACTTAGTTGCTGACCGGCAGTCCATCCGAACCAATATCACCATTAGCGCGACGTCGCCGTGCAGCCGTTTTGGATGCATCCAACTGCGCATCCTCCGTGTTTCGCTGATTCTCTCCCTGCGTCCCGACAACGTAGAACAGTCGGATAATTCTTGCGCGTTTGTTGGAATCGCCAATGCTGTCCGGCTGCTTCTCGGCGGGCATGATTCGCGACAATCGTGATCGTGTCACAGCGTTCGGTCCGTGACTGGCTCCTAGCTGGTCCTTTGGGGGCCAAAGGGCAACTTCCGCTTTGAGCTTGACCGTCTCGTCTGAGAGCGAGGTTCGGCCGACGGTCTAAACTCTGGCTGTCACACTCCCACACCTCCTTCAACCGGCTTGCTTCCCCAGCCAATCCGGGCCACCGGAATCGGCGTGCTGCAGCTTTTCGCAGGGTGACCATGCTAAAATCTCTTCTAGAAACCTTCTAGTGCGTCCTCGAGGATCACGCATCACGAGTCATTCCGAAGGATAAAATATCCTGGATCTCGTGGAGGCTCTTCGCAAGCTTCGTCTGATTGCAGGATGCCGTCATATTCGGCCCTTGGTGGCGTTCTCTCAAGTCATGTCGAACCTCCAAGTGGGACGACATCTCGAGACACCACCCGTGGAGGGGGCGATTGACGATCCAGCCCTTCTGAGTCGTGAACCGAAAGCTTTGAGCGTCGGTTGCACACGAACAAGCTTAAAATGCCTCCGCAGGACGATGTTGCCAAGAAAGTCGTTCCTGTCTTTCAAACAAAGACATGCCAAAACGGCTCTCCGTGTCGATCAACACGTCATCCGCCCGCCCAGGTGTCAATGAGATTTCCTGTCACGGTTGGTCTCAGGTGATGAGGGATGGACATCAAAGTCTAGACCTGGTCGAGGCATTGGAAACTCTTTCAGGAAGTTCCGCGTTCACGGACTGAAAGTTTGGCATCGGAAAATTTTGCGAAATCGGGACGAGCAACTCGAGCAAATGTCACAAGGGCGTTGGAGACCATAGGCATCGCATGCCGACAAGTATGCGCCATGACACGGGCACAATTACCGGAGCAGTCCAATCTGGCCGCGCACCTGCTCCGCAATGGACAAATTCCTGAATTATGGACAGTCCGGCAGGCCTTCAATGATATCCGAACGCAGATGTCCAGCCTGGACAGAGATGCGCGCTACGAGGTACCGGGTCCATGGGGTCTATTAGCCGCGAGGAACGGTCTGCCGTCCGTGTTTGCTACAGCCATCGGACCGCGTGTTGGCGGCCCCAATATCCCAGCTCTAGCCGACAAAGGTCAATTTGCCCGACGCGAAACGGACAATTAATCGAACTTAAATTCGGGGGGGGGGGGGGGTCCAAATGTTCCCAACATGAACCACGTGCGAGAACCTGCTGTTGTTCTGAGCAGTTGCTAGGCACAGCAATTAACGTTCAGACCATCCCCAGATTTTGAATGAAACCCGGGGATGTGGCGTCGGCGTCTCTCCGCATTCTTTTCGGCGCAGGCTCGCCAACAGGTTAGAAGGCGGAAAACCGTCTACACGGGACCAGTCAAATCGCTTGCCGGCGAGTCAGCAGCAATCCGCCAGCTTCGCCACTAGCAATGTGGGAGCCAGGCACATGGTCTCAAGGCGTAATGCAAGCGCGTCGCGAGCCCACCTCCTTGGGTGAAACGAAGCAGGCCGCCATTGAGTTTCTCAATTCATCATCCGGGGCTCATAAATTGGACGACATGATTCGAGTATACAACATTGATCTTCGTGTAACCGATACAACACGACAGGTACAGATACGTAGACTCTGGCCATGACGCAAGTTGGAAGGTCGAGTGGGTGGTAGGGCTGAACTCCCGGCCAGGCCTGCCAGGACAAAGGGGTTGGAGGGTGGGCGGCCAAAACGCAGCGCCAAAACGTCCACCGGACTAGCTAGCAGTAGTGCTCCGAGCTCGCGGAAGCTGTCACGGCAGTTGGGTTCCTCGAAACACTTGGGTGCTGAATCCGACGCAACGGGCTTTCTTGGATACGCGCACCCACAGCCGCCGCGCACACGCACAGACAGACAGACAGACAGCAGAAAGACCTGGGAACAACCGAATGACCCGCTCCACCGTTTTTGGTTCGGCTTCCGACGACCGTTTTTACAACTTCCAATTGCGCGCCCGCCTGGAATAGGGACACTGTTTCTTGGTGGGAGGAGAGGGGGAGCGGAGTGGGCCCGCCCCAGGAGTTTGCTCTAGATTTCAGGGTCCCTCCGGAGTCTGCTGATCGCAAGATGACGTCGTTCTGCCCTGTGTGCCAACCAGGCTGCCGGGGAGGGCGCGCGCTGTGTGCGACAGCCTAGGCCGTAGATTTCCGGATTGTCCAGATTTCCAAGATCCAAGATTCGAGATCTCGTGAAATGCAAATCATTTGAGATCATGAGAGCGCGGCATGGCGCTGTGCGGGTGGGGCACAACGTTCCCAAGGCTGTGGTGGCGGAACGTTGGGGGTGGTGGGCGGGCCTCCCTCTCGTCGTCCACTGGGAAGACTGGGAAGAGGCTGTTACAGTGTATCCATACACTTTCCGGGTCCGGCCCACGATGCCTTCAATCTCGGCTCGGACTTTGATGCCATGAGGACAGTTATGACGTCTTGCCGACCCACCATCCATTCCAAGCCCCCCTCCCCCCGGTCTCCGCCCCGACATCATCGCGCCGCGCCCGTCGGCTAAAGTCCAGCAGAGATGGAGGGCACGAGGTCTGTGTCCTCAGTGGGAATCTTGCTTGCGATATCGTCGGCGGCTGACCCACTCACTTACCCTTGGCGAAAGGACCGCGGGACACTTGAGAATCTGGGGGAGCCCTGGACGTCCCTTGGTTCTGGGACCCCACCGCCACCCCCATGGAGCCGATCCATTACCCTTGGCTACAAGGCGAGCCGAAGGGAAGACCTGACCTGGGGACCCCGCGGAAATTGAGAAGAAAAAAATCGGTTGAGAAAAATGACCATGCGTCCGTGACGTGGTTGGCGTGGGGGTGGAAAGATGTTTATCCCCAAGTCCGGGCATGTGCCTTGATACAGAAGATTTCGTGACATGGGATTAGGTAGTGTCAATGCCGGGTAAGCGAACAAAACTTGATGGCCACGATGGGGTAAAGGAAAATTCCGCCTCGACGATACTACTAGTAGTGTAGTGTGTTTTGTCACCGCCAAGAGGCCTCGACTGGCGCGGCCCGATGGGCAAGGTGGGTAAACGTGTTCCCAGCCCTGCCTGGCTAGACACTTGGTGTGCTTATGCTCGGTGTCGAAGTGGGAAAGCGTCCTCACTGCTGCGTTTCAAGTTGCTACTGTCGGCGGACGAAGCTTAGAGTCGTCTTGTAGAGTAATTCGAAGACAGGTTGCTGCTCTAATGTCTGTTACACTTGAGATTGTTGGGCACTCCCGACTTCGAGGTCTTCGTCGTCCAGAGGGAATATCGAAAAATACAACATGGCAGAGCTCCCCGATGCTTCTAGACGAATAATTCGAGTAGAAAAGGCGTCGAGCTGATTTGAATTCAGTTGTAAGCCCAGCTCTTGGACCGGTGTCGTGTTCGGGTAGTGGGTCAAAGCTGAGGTCAGGCGTGTAGGCTGGTGTGAGTCGTGCAAGGCTGTCTCACTAATAAGACAGGACTACGACTGCAGTTCCATCACAAGGCTGGGGAAGTACCATGTTCTGAGTATCATGTCGCGCGCGCACGGCTGCCAAAATAACAGTTGGCATGATGCAGCCGGTTATACATTCGTCCTCGAACATTTTTCTTGCTTTTGAACTGTACTATGAACGTAGCATAAGCACGACGTGCAAGTAGTACCGGTATAGGGTGGGTGTAATCTATGAAATATCGTGAGAATATGTCTGCGTTGTGTAACACTAAAAGGAGACACACCGAAAGTGGACCATCGTCTTCAAAAGTCACATCATCATTACAGGCTTGGTAGAAGCTTAGTAACACGTGTGTAGTATAGGATGGAGGGGCAACTATGGGCGGCTCCTAGAACACCTTCACTTTCCGCTTTGCAACATCACCTGCAGTGATGGTGAACAGCAGATTCGCGCACTCAGCACTATTGACAACCTTGCACCAACCAACGCGCACAAGTACATCCATAACTATCAGTCAGCCTTGGCAATTTCTCTGCCGTGCCAATTGGCCCACCACAGTACAGGAAAGCCAACCTCTAACCAGGCGTCAGCCCTGCGACAAGCAAAACCCAGGACACAGATATGGCGACGTACAGCGAGGAGCAGCTGGAGCAGTACCTCGAGCACATCAGGTACCCCCGCTCCAGGCACCCGGCCGACAGCCTGCAGCTCCTGACGGGCCTCGTGCGGCACCAACAGGCCCGCGTGCCCTTCGACAGCATCGCGCTGCACTACTCGCCCACGCGGCTCCTGTCGCTGGACCCGGCGGACCTGTTCGACAAGATCGTGACCAGGGGCCGGGGCGGATATTGCATGGAGGTCAATGAGCTGTTCGCGACGGTTCTGAGGACCCTCGGGTTCAAGCTGTACAGCGCAGCCGGCAGGGTGAAGCACGACAGGCTGTGAGATTTGCCCCTATGTCCCCTTACTCGCCCCCATCACGTTCAGGATGTTATCTATGGCACGGCCACATGCCATGGACACAAATACTAACAGCCAAGTGTACTACCTAGGAACCACATGGTGAACCTCGTCACCATCGAGGGGAAGAAGTATTTGGTAGACGTGGGCTTTGGGGTCCAGGAGCCGACGCAGCCCATCCCGCTGGAGGACGGCTACGAGGTCACCACCGTCGCCCCGACAAGGGGCAGGCTGGAGCTGAAGCACATCGACAAGCAGACCACCAAGGACGACCCGGCCCAGCGCCTGTGGGTATGGTGCTCGAGAAAGGGGGCCGAGGGCGCTGCCGAGTGGGAGGACAAGTACTCATTCTCCGAATCTGAGGTCTTTGCCGAGGACTTCGAGGCCATGAATTACTTCGTCATGACCAGGCCACAGAGCTTCTTCCTCCAGACCGTCATCGCGTACCGGCCCGTGCTCGACGAGGCCACGGGCGAACTGGTCGGGGAGAAGATACTTCATGGGAATGTCGTGAAAGAGGGCGTGAGTGGGCAGGACCGCGTGCTTGAGGTCTTGGAGACAGAGGAGGACCGTGTCAGAGCGCTGGAGACGTATTTTGATATCCGCCTGACTGAGAAGGAGAAGAAGGGTATCAGGGGCCTCGCGACGGAGCTCAGGGGAAAGAAGGCAGAGGCACTCTGAAGTATCATGTAAATCAATGAGTGATACATACTTCAGCTACTTGGGGCACCACCACATCAAATAGGAATTTAGCGGCATACGGTTTAAGAAGCAGCCCATTTTACATCTATTTCCGAGGCTGGAGAATTTTCATGGCGTTTATGGTGCATTCTCCATTGAATTGATGGCTGTTTTCAGAAGTCTATAGCATTACTGTTTGAGCGTATGTACATGTCTAGGAATATCTTAGGCCTTGCTTTGGATGAACGGCGTGCAGAATCTCGAGGCAAATTGCTAATCACCTGCAACATAACGCCTTGTAACTGCTGATGAGATTGGATATTCGCACCCGCAAAAACAGACGGTACACCCACACTAAGGAACTCAGAGATCAAAGTGATTAGTCTAGTACTAAACCATAGGTAATTATCTCATAGAATCAGTATATAGTATAGGATTCTTCTCCTCATAAAGTATCCTATAGGAGGGTATACTATAAGAGGTTATCCTATAGGAGGTTATCCCATAGGAGGTTGTCCCTTGGGGCTTGAGTGTACCATCCGTTTTTGTGGGTACGAATATCCGCTCTCCTGCTAATATGGTAGCTGCTTTTTCGTTCGACGAGTAGGTCGGATAGGACTGCCATCAACAACAAAAGAAGCCAAAACATTCCTGACCCATCTGACAACCAGTGACTTGGCTCTCCTGCACATTCCAAGGGCCACTCTGGGAACTGGAGCAGGAGACAAGACACGAAAGTTTTCCGCCTGGTTTAAGCAACTTGGGACAAGTTTAAGCCCGTGCTCAAGGACGATCGAAGACCATCACGTATCTGGGCCTCGACCCATCGAGGCACCCAACTTCCAGTTTCTTTTTTCTTCACTTTGAACCTAGCTACATACTGTCACAGCGAGTCTGAGTAGTTTCAATACTCTGCGTGACCAAAGATTGCACAACGATATCATTTCCCAGTCACAATGAGTCAAGATGACACAAGACCGGTTTCGACATTGTATCCAAGCAAATCAAGCTCAATTCGTGGTCCTGACGAAGAAACTCAAGTACACAGCCTCCTCAGCACCAGCAACCGCCTTGTTTCGGCTCCATCGTCGCTGATTGCCACATCACATTGGACACACGCCGTGAATGAACACATGACCAGCACTCAGTTTACCGACTAAGGAAAACGCGTTGTGACCGCAAGCGAGATGCTGCCTCGCGCCGCGAGCTTACCACAGCCTGAGACTCCAGTGACAATGAGTAGAAATGAGTAGAGGGCGATCCTCGGACCTGCCACACCAAGCATTGCGTCTGGCTGCTCACTAATGGCCGTAAGTAAGAGGGAAGGGGTGGGACAGCTGACCCTCACGAACAGGTGGGTTTGGTAAGGCCGTCATCAGAGGGCTGTTTAAATCCAGCCAATCAGCACAAAACACAAAGAAATAGTATACGAGGAAAATGCCCCCTTTTAGCCCATCTTCGCTGACAGGAAAATCAATAGTGCCTCCCTCTTAAGTACCTATTTGGAGGGCACAGCATAACCAAGGAACCCTAAAGGTATCTTCCCTAGGTAGGTGGCGGACACACGGCAGGGCTGTACTACCTCTCACTTAGAGTTGTTGCTACGACATGCATTTGGCGAGAACACCCTCGCTATGTACGGCACCTACCATGCGTCAGATTTCCCGTGTCAGAGTACCACTATCGACGTGTACAGAGCCGGGACGCGTACCCGAAGGGTGGGGTGTGTTCAATGTGGAAGCACCTGTGCCACAACGACACAACTCATTCTAAGTTGATATTGGCAAATTAAACAACTATTTTATCTCTTGAAGATTAGACAATTTAGTTTCGCATCCCTAACGGTGGGAACTCCTCAGCAGATCAGAAATTCCTCATGCCCGGGACCGTTTTCTCAGCCGCGGAGGGGCCGTGAAGGAGGGGGGGAGTCACAGGCGGGAAGGATTGACAAGAATACACCTTTACGCTGGCCATCATAACTTGAAACGGGGACGGATAAACTACTTAGGTACAGGGCCATCAGTAACATCAGAATACCTAGGTTTCACGTCCAAGTTTACGACTCGCCGCGCCCATCACGATCAAAGCTCCAGCCGAGCCTCTAGCAACTCGTTCACCGTCTCTTTTCCCCAGACCGCCATTTAAGACAATGCATTACAAGGCAATGCAATGCACTACACCCACATGCCTGCAGGGTATGTAGGTAGGGCAGGTCAGGTCGCCACACGTACCTCCCCGCGGCGCCAGGCGCGCAACACATCTCACACAGAAATATGAGAGGTGATCAACCCCGCCGCAAAGAAAAAGGTATAGGTCCAGTAGCTGAACGCCGGGTGTGTACAAAGACGAAGACTAGAAGGCAAAACAAAGACGATCCCGACTTTGCGGCAGATCAGCCCGGCTAAAGCGCATAGCCAAGGGCCCCGGAGATGGGTACCTAGGGCAGTTAGGACGAGGGAAGGCGGGCTGGTTGGGCAGCGTACTGCCTACCCCAGGTACTCTATGGCCACTCATGCAGGAGGGGGTTTTCGGTTGTGTTGGTCACGCACACAAAGCATTGTATGCAGGACGGGGGGGGGGGGTTGCCAGGGCAGGGGAGCAGAATACACGAATACAGAAAAGCAAAGCGAGAGTGTGTAATTGTACCCTTGGTGCATTCTCGGGTCCTTCCCATCGGGTCGTCTGCGCCGTTGCAGGTTATCATATTTCAGAATTAAGTATCCAGGTGCTTTGCTTATGCATGTCAGTCTCTTACCCCACGGGGTCAATGACATGACTATAAGGGTTGGAAAATATGGGCTGAGGATAAGCGGGGTTCTATTGCTTACAATATTTCCAAACAAAGAATTGAAGAGCGCGCGCAACACGTACACATGTACACACCACACACACAGAAGCGCGACACACACACAACAATAACCCCCGTCCCCAAGTTTAGCCGGCGGCCGAAAAGAGGGTGTGGTGACGGTGTGGGGGGTCCCGGGGCCGAAGAAGAAAAGGAGGAGGGCAGGAACCAGCCTAGGCCCGGCCAACAGTACTCGCTCGAATGAGAGAAAGGAATTGGGAATGGGGGAGGGGGCGCGCGGACAGCCTGGCATCTGAATCCGCCGCACGTGGTTGACCTGATGGAGGGTATGCCGTTCCCCGATTCGGCAGACCGGTGACGAACTCGGACGAGAGCCCCGGGGCTTCTTCCAACCTCCAACCTCTCCAGCACTCCTTTGCATGTTTCAAACCCGGGGTTAGTTGGCAAGTTAAGTCACTTGCCACCACCACCACCAACCAACGCCCACCATCTCGGGAACCTGCCCCTGACACACACACACACACACCAACCACACCACCCACACTACCAATCCATCGAATTGGCTAGCAAGGGGGAATGGCTTCCCCGGAGAACAACTATTCCCAGGAGAATCCAGGCTGCACACGCCTCGCCCGCCTCAGTTCAGTCAGCGCTCCCCACGGGATCAGACGCAACCTCCAAAACAAAATCTTGGTACACATTCTCTCCCGTAAGTGAGGGTGTAGGGACAGGAATTGGCGCCATTGCATCAAATCTAGAGTGGCTGGCAGTTGCAGAGGCCTGACATGCAAATGCAGCCCGGGCCATTTTGACATGCCCCATCAGGGGGGTCGTCGGCCCTACTTGGCGGCGCCGTCGAACATGGGCTTCCACATCAGATCCAGGGCTCGAAATCATCAATCGATGATGCGTAGGGCGGCCGGCGCTGCACGTGTCTCCTCGCCAATGTATGTACAGACGTGCAGTACCTTGCACCCCCGGCAGTGGATTGAAACCACGGGGTCCCCATCGAACTTCGTTTACCCCAGATTATTAGGTCCCCTTTTTTCGGATTCCGAATCCGTCGACTGCTGGATTAGGGAACCGCGTCTCGTCTCGTGACAGGAAGTTCAAGCATGCAGGGCTCCGCGACAGACCAGGCAGGGGCATCAGGTTTGCTGAACTTCAGCCAGGCGGGCATCCAGGCACACGGCCATATAGCCAAACGACCGAATGCGCCGAGGACGTCATCGCAACCACCACACACCAGTTTGACAACATTGTTCGCGCCCTCCCTCCACAAGCCTCTCACGAGTCCCCAATACAAATAGCACCCTAGCTGATTCAGCAGCAGCAGCACACACTCCCTCGCTGGGCTTAGTCAACAAACAATTTTGTCGAAGGAGCATGACCACCCCGCGCTGACATGTCGTCCACAAGCAGAACCGCCCACATCCTCATGTGCATGCTCGCTCATCTTGCATGAACGCCATTTGCTTACTGGTGGGGGTTCCGGTTACGCGATCTGGCGAGGCGAGATCCCTCCTGTGGTGCTGCGCTGGGCGCCGCCCCCCTGCCCTGTCTAATGTCACGGGGCTGAGAGAAAATCCCACGCTCACGGTACCTGGTGGCGTGCGTACTTTCACGACGTGGTACGAATCGAACAACAATCGATTGGGGGTCGGCTAGGCGGGAGCTCGGAGCGGGCAAACATGTAGTCTAAACTGTGCGCCGATATTCACCCGCCGATATGGGCTCTTTTCCTGGGAGGAGGATCTGACCGGTGAGGGCAAGGCGAGATGATGTGCACGGGAAGTTCCATTCGCCGTGTAGGCCGGCGGCCCCCTCTGGTACATCCAGCTATGGGCCTTTGTAGAAGGAGTCGCGTGCGGTGTGTATATCCCGGATGTAAATCGGCCGTCAGCCATCTCTCGGCTGATGGTAGCCACGCGTATGAGATGGTGGGCGGCACCCATGTTGGCGGGCCGTTAACCGCCTCGCCCAGATTCCGGGTTTGCATATCGCTTCGCACGCGACCTGCCACCTAACGCCACTGGGCCTCCCTCACCACGCACCATGGACAGATCCTCGTAGACGTGCGTGCCAACGGAGGCAAGACTCTCGATCTGTTGGCTACAGTACCTAGGTACCCAGTCATTTGCGAGGGACTAGTAGCTCAAGAGAGCACCATGTATCTCCCTCCGTTTTGGCTGTCTCCGTTTTCCAAGTCGGTCGACCCTTTTGTTTCAACAGCAGATGAAACAAAAGAATGCCTGCAATCTGTTGCTAAAATCAGCCCTATTTTTCTTTCCCTAAGTAATTACAGACGTGGGAAGCCAGTCTGGTAGTCTGGCAGTTTGATCTGCAGGTTAGTGTCCACCACAAGTCTGCCTGCACAGGCGCTCCGCGCACTAAAACGAGCGAGGTCCGCCAAGTTGCCGCCACCGCGCTTGCGGTTGACGTTCTTCCCCAGCTGCAGGGCTCGGCCCCACTGGCCGACAGAGAAGGCCTGGAATTTTGGAGATCAACAACCCTGAGGCATGGAAAAGACTGGCTTGGAACGCCCCAGGAAATCTTAAAATGGCAGCAGATGCACCCCAGGTTTTTCTGGCCATTTTCGACGAAAATAACCGTGTCGGCTTCTGGAACCGGTCTTTCTTCTCCACACTTGACTACCATGACTGTGCGTTTGCACTTCTGAGCATCGACTGCGGGGAGTCCAGGTCGGGTCTCGACGCAAGCTAGGAAAGAGTCGATTATTCACTGTCACGGGTATACATGTGACGAAGCATGTTGTTCGGAGCTTTGTGCGGCCAAGGATGTCAATGGTGCACAGTGCTTGGGTCACAGGAAAGCATGGGCGCAGAGCAGTGCGCGATGCCAGGAGTCTTCTGCGGGCAAGCTCTGGCGCTTCCGGGTGGCCATGCTAGCGAGGGTCTCAGCTGTTTGCAGCTCGAGCCCAGCGGTCCCGAGGACGATGCGCCGTAGCGTGTGTCGTGCCATGGCCCACGGGGTAGTTTAGCTGAAGTTGCCCTCCCCCATGGGGGGAAAGACGCGGAGCAGACGCCGCCTGTAGTATAGCCAGTTCGCTCCACCGGCCGTGCGTGCGACAAAAGTCGGGGCCGCAGATGAGGTCACGGTGATGAGACTTTCACATGACGGCGGTCTTGCAGGGCCCAGAAGCCTTTCATGCCCGGCCACGTAAGGTCTTGCTGCGAAACGAACCTGTCGGTGAACGACCTCGACTGTGCATTTCCGAGTCAGCCATCCGGGGTAGAAGATGCATGAACGGTGTAGGACGCTTGCTTCGTTTGGGGGCGGCGAAATAGTGTAGTCACTGCCTTGCATGTGAAAGCCGCGAGTCGCCATTGCTGTCGCCAACGCATGGGTTACAAACGCTGCCGTCAGTTTCAGCAGTTGGCTATTCTCTGGGAGCCTCGTTAGTCGCGTGAAGTCGCAGTGCAATGCAATGCGGCTGTGAGTGGAGAGTCAGGCTGGAATCAGGTGTGACCACCCACTTGGCCACTCTGGCGCCCTTCTCAGGGTGTCGAGTCATTCCACAAGGTGAAGTCTTCGAGACCTGAGCCGGCATTTCGGTCAGGTATCACGACTTGACCCAAGATTGCCCATCATTTGAAACGGTCAACTCCATGGACTGGCATCATCAATGGGTGTTGTCACCATCCACTACGACTCAATAGCCGGCCACCGGAATCACCACCCAGCGAACCGGAGTCGCATTGGGCCCAAGCCCATGAAGCTGGTGGGCGGCCTGAGCAGCCCTCGATGATCCTGCCGCAGTACGCTCGCCGCAACTTCGACCGGCACTTTGCGAAAGTATACGCCGTCGCTGAGCTCTCAGGCTCTGTCCGGGAGGCTAAGATTTAGACTCTAAATTGCGGGAGTGCGGTAAGACGCACACCCGAGTTGATGTCTGCCCAAGCTGTCGTATTCTGTCGATGCACTAGACATTCAGGTCGCATTCAGGATATCAAACCTGTGACCCCGGGGACCCTTCCCGGGGCCCCTGATTAGAAGATAGCGCCCCACTCGGGTGCGCATCCGCCGCATCTGACAGCTCCTCGACCGCTGCGCTACCGTTTCGTTCGACTCTCATCAGCGGCAACGAGTCAGTCTCGTAGTTTGCACGTGTACTGTAGAGGGCGTCGACAAGCCGGAAAATGCGCCCAGAGACCCTTTTTCCGATTGGCTTTAACGGCCTAGGACTGTCCGGAACAGACGCGCAAGGAATTGCAATTGCTCTGTATGCTATCAGGCTGAAATTGGGAGCTGGTGTCAACGGAATTTCCTAATTCAGATTGCTCGGGACGGCATCGTCGCCCATTCAATCGGATTGCAAAAAAGGACTCTATTCAGGTTGCCCGTAAAAGGGACAGCGAGTTCCGTGGGTTGAGTGAGTATCATGGTCTAAGCCGTGCAGCTTTGAATCCTTCTTCGCGAGATATGATGCCGGGATGAAAGCAACGGCCAGCCTTGCTGACACCAGCCTGCTGCAGCCTCGTTCCAATCATGTTGTTACTCACGTGAATACTCCGGCTGTGGGGCTGGCGGGCCTTCGGGCGGCGGACGGGAGTTGTACCTGGTGTGGTGAACCTTTCTGGAAGACCAGCCGTCGCGAAACATCTGTGAGCCAGGGTTTGACAGGCAGGTGGGCTTGATGGGACAATTGGAAATCAATAAAATGGCAGAACAATTAATTCGAATTTATCTCTGACCCAGGAACCGGCGTAGGGATGAGAAAACGTCGACCGTTTGGTAGTCTTCCAGAAGGACCACCAGAAACCCCATGCGTCAGGCAGGGATCGCCCGCCAGTAGATGAACCGTTGTTTGGGATCTCGGCCCTTTCTCTCAACTGTGCCACGTTTTTGTGCCCCTGAAAGGGCCAGGTGCCGCGGCAGCAGAGGGGTTCGGATCCCTGTCCCTGATACCGGATGGGTTTCCGGCGACAGGGAGCTTGGGTCCTCTTGACTCGTTCGTTGCACCCGAAATGGAAGCCCAGCGGCCATAGGACACTTTTTGAGCATCATGACCGTTTCGATAGAGCTGAAGCATTGATGAACAGACACACACATATGCTGAAAAGACAGGGCGCGCTTCGAACGTAGCATCACGCGCTGCACTGTTGCACGACCATGCTGCCCTTCGCAATCCGGGGAAAGCGTCGCCTACGACGGCAAAGCGGTAGCGCTCGAGCGGGTTAAAGGCATTGCTGAGGAGGACCATGTGCCAATGCCACCACTGTATCGAGGCCTCTCAAAAATAGACATCTGACCTCGGCCGCTAACGACAGAGACGCCGCGGACTCCCGACGGATAAACCTTAATAACAAGGCAAGGAAATGCGTGGCTGGGGCAAGAACATGGGTGATGGGTAGCCTCGCCCGCCCCAGCAATGCGCAATAACACTAGCCTGTGACCAAGGCTGAAGCCCTGTCCAGTTCCGACCCGACCACGCTCCTTTCCGCGGCGGTCTGGAGTTATGTGTGTGTGCCTCCATCACGGAGATGCGTCGTCCTCAGCCGACGCTACGGACGAGCGGAGTAGGTGCGCGTCCCATGTGCTATTTTGATTAGCGAGGAGTTTTGTGTGTTCGGTCATTTCCATGCGCACTGGCAGGAGGGCGTCAATCGTGACAGAAGGTCGGTGCATGCTGGGGTTAAAAAGTGACAGAATCGAGAATCCCCATTGATGTGCAGCGGAAATGAGGCTGAGGACCAAGGGAGGCACCGTTTCGTGGGGCTCCGCTGTGTACATGGCGACAGCAGAGCAATCATTTGACCCCCGGTTGAGGTAATCGAGGCGCTTGGTGGGTCATCCCACGTGTGAATGTGACTTGGTGCCCAACATCTGCTAAGAACCTGTCACGGCATGGCCGTGAGGTTTTCGACCCCGAAAGTCCAATGGCGAGATGAGCATTTGGATGGCGTCGGACAATATTGTCAGATGCTCGCTCCGCCGGGCGACACATCTCGCATGCCTTTGCCGAGGGGGACCGATGTCGATGGCATCCGAGGCCCACCCAGCAGAGTGCCGTCGGGTATTCGATCGCGCCCAAATCGAGCGGAGCGTGCCGTTGACTGCTCTGATCACGATGATCGTAGGTCGACAGCGCAGGCCCCGAGCATCGCGTTGTTGGACCTGTATCGCGACTCTACAGCAGTATTGCTAGTCATTGCAATGGGCGTTCAGTAATCCCAACCTGTTGTGGAGTTCGAAAGCGCTGCCGTCTGTTTGTCTACTACGTCTGTACACGCGGTACACTATTTCAGCATCGAGTGCTGATCTGGTCTAGACCATTGCATCTGAGAAAGTCCCGGCCGATCAGTGTCAAGCGCACGAGTCGATTGATTGACGACCAGTTTCCGAGGCTGCAGTGTAAGATCGAGTTGGGATGTCCGTTGCAGCCTTGCCCTCCCGACAGGAACCGGCGATGCTCGGCAGGGGCAGCGGCTCGGTGGAACGGGATGATTTGCGGGGTCGCAGGGTGACCCGCCAGGCAAGTTGATTGGGGTTGTGGAGTGTTTACTCGTATATTTGCATCACATGCTCGTCGAAGGTGACTCGGCTCGCTTGATCAACAGGGTAAGGAGTAGGTAGGCCCAACCTGAGTTCAGTCAGTCAGTAAGTCAGTAAGTCAGTAAGTCAGTCAACCAGCACCAGTCAGTCCATCATCCATCATCCAGTCAGCCACAGCCAGCACTAGAATGGCCAAGTCACTTTGTCACCCAGTCTGCTGATTCATTGCCCAGACAGTGATGGAGAAGGGGGCACGGCTCATCCCATTTTCCCTGTCAGTCTGGCAATTGAGTGATCGTATACTGTGTAACGGCTCCGCAGCTTGTCGTGCTGGCAATCGGTTGAAGGGGGCTGATGTTTGGGGCTGAACAATGACCCAGGCGCGCGCAGGACTGGGCTGATTGCTGACCCGTTGCAACCCTATGACGGCACGCGGCTCATTCCTGCAGGTGTCAGGGCTGCAGCTGCAGCCAAGGATCGGGGCAGAGGGGAAGATCAGGGAGAGAGACACGGGACTGTCGGGGCCTGACGGGTCGGCTTCACTGCCGTAACCACAGCGCCGAGGGTCACTCAATGCGGCTCTGTCACCAATGCAGGACTCAAGAAGACCCGGTGCGCCTGGAATTGTTGAGAGCAGCGTGTGTCGGATTGTTCCGCGGGCAACACCACGGAAGTGAGACACGGGTTCTCGATGCTCGCTGGCAGAACCGCGGAGGAATAATGGGGCCTGGGCGGGGGATCTTCGGGAGCTAGCCGTGGTTGACAGTCAATGGCTTGCGAATGGTGCGTCCTCGAGGGCTGCAATAGCAATGCAATAGCCACCATGACCAGCCACGCGAGATTAGCGGAAAGTCAGAATACAACCGGGGTTTGATGAAGAAGTCCATAGACAGGTGGATGACGGGGCCTCACGACTGGCACGAAACAATCGAAAACGGAGGCAGTCGCGGGTGGTCGAGCTTCTTCTTGTTGGTGGCCGACGGTGACGGTGAAGAATGTCGCTAGCAGCTGCCCTGCACACCAATGTGGCAGGCAGTTTGTACCTCCCACCCAGCAATGTGGTGTTGGGGACTGCCCTGTCTACCCGCAGATTCCCCCACACACTGCCCTGGGGACGGAAGGAGGGGCCCACCTTCCCCGGGCCAGTCCCTTCTGCAGGCTGCAGGGCAGACCGCATGTGGACAAGGCGGTAGGCAGCTCCCCAGGTCTCCCCCATGTAATTTCAATGTTGTTGGCGGACGGTGAGCAGAGCACGACTCTTGTGTGCCTGGCCTGGCCTGACTTGACCTGACTTGACCTGACCTGACTTTGACCCGACCCGAGCCGGCCAACCTGAACTCTACAGGGCCATTAGTACCCATTAGCTGACGACTGTGGCTCCAGTCCGTCTGCGCATTGTTGACCAATCGCATGGACAATCTGAAGTATTTCAGGACGTGTCATGACGGTGAGGATGCCGTGGCATGCAAGAAACTTGTTCCCCATGAAATGTTCAGGTACCTGGGGTAGTTCTCTGGGGTAACCAAGCATCAAAGGTTGAGCAAAAAGGGAGCCTTCCTGGTCCTTGATGAATGTGGGTAGCAGCAACAGGGCAAACCGGTGTGCGGGTGAGCTACGGGGCGCACACCTTGAGCTTATCGAGATTGGCAGGCAGGCAGTCGGGCAGGCAAAGGCAATTGCAGTGAACTTGCAACTTGCAGCAGAAGTTGCCCATAAACCCAATCAATCCAGCAATTAATCGATCAATCGATAAATTCAATAAATGCCAAACCCGCCAGAAAACAACAAGCCCAGCGCGAGCTCAGACCCAGACTCCCAAGCCACCCACCCCCATAAGCATTGACATCACACTGCATCACAACCATCAAACCATACGACCTCACCAATGAATTCCATCACCAACATCTGGTAGACTGGCTCAGCGCGTCGCGAAATCCACACAACGCGCGTGCTGTGTATCCCCTGAAGTGTGAGAATCCGATACGCCCCATCAGAAATGCCATCACACTCCGTTTTGGGAGGGCTGCCCCCCCATCAATGCCCCATCAATGCACCGGGCCAACCCCCTCACAAGAGTGCTGCAAATGAGAGCCGCGTTCCAGCCGCCGGATCAGCCTCCCCGAGGCACACAACACACACACAACATGTCCTGCACAGCGCTTATTATCCCCGTAGTACTGTACCAAATGCCGCGAATGAGCGACCACAACCCCCAACTCCAGTCGTTATTTGTTGCAGTTATCGTCTCTGTTTCTGATGTCGTCGTTGTCGGCAAGGTGTCACCGCTCCACCGACACATCACAACCTCGCCATGCGGTTTTAAGCTCACGGTCCAGAAAAAAGCCTGTCCCCGCAATCACACATCCCCAATCATCCCGTCCATCAACCGCAGGTCCATTCGATACGCTTTTTGCCTCCCGGCCCCCCCAGCACTCCATGCGTTGCTGCTCCACACTTTCCCCCATTGTTTCCGTATTGACAACCGCAGCAACGTTGAAGAATGGGACGCAGCCACCCCGCCGGCCGTATGCGCTTTAAGCTTCGGCCTGACGGGACATCCATTGAATGACACGCCACGCACGGAGTTGGGTGGTGTGACTTTCGGATCCGCAATCTCGAGTCACTCACTCGGGCGAGAAGCCCGTGGGCATATTTGTCTAATTAAGGCAGGAATGTATATGTATGCGACCAACGGAAACCCAATCACGGAGGGTGCGGAGGGCCGAACTTGCTCTCTTACTCACTGTACACTGACACACTCTTCGGCCATGATTCACTCCGCCCCGACAATGCACCGCGCAAAGTTCGATGCTGGAAACGAACGAGGTTGCGCCTGCCCTCCATCCAGCAGAAGACGACCACCTGGACAGATAAATATGCTCCACAATTAGTCGTTCTGAACTTACGCGGTTGTACCCGCTGTCTTGAAGCCTAAGTAACCAAAAAAAAAAGTTCCGCCACAGCCTACACTAACAAATTTTCTTTGAATGGTTCAACACGACAAAAATCGTGACATCCGCTTCTGCGTATGCGAGCTGGCACACGTTCTCTCATCCGATGGTTTGCAAGTTTGCCCAGTTTGTGGGCGGTTGGTCTTGTCTGACCCTGACTGTCAGAGTCAACCCAGGCCTTGGTAACTCGTAATCTTCACTCCGCCCAGTAGCAATGACTGTCTCTACTTTAGCGGCTTCATTTGTGCACTTTATGAAAATAGAATAGCAATCATAGTGTCAAATATAAGCTCAGTCATTTGGCCGAACAGCCTGTATACATTGCTCAAGTGTGACACATGCCTAATTGCCACTCACACATAGCAAGTCACTACGTAAATGACGAGATCCACTGCTGATAGAAATGATGGCCAGTAAAGACTACTAGTAGGTATTGATATAAATCTATCCAGTTGTGCCCACTGCCATTGGGTTCAAATGTTCGTTCGAATGGTCTAGACATAGTAACTACCAAAACCAATTGTTGTCATGGTTCAACCAACAGAGATTCATCAAATCCAATTCTGCGCGTGCGGGCAGGCATTTATCCACTTGTCCGACGATGACAGGGGGAAGCTGCACTGTCCGATTTGCGAGCGGCGGCTGGCCGCCTTGGGCCCAAACTCTTGATCTATGGCTAGGTCTGAGTAATTTGTAAAAGCCTCCCAAGACCAGGTTTAGTGGAGGAATGGTAGCACAGCAATTGTAGCGTCAATTTTCAATGCTCGTTCTGTTGCCTTCAAGTTGGCTTCCAAGGTTTACAGCGTCGATGGAGACACTGAAGTCTGGGGAATGTATATAACGAAAGTCAGTAGCATGTTTCAGAGTTCAGCGAGTAAAGGGATCGTCCGTAGCTAATCCATTCTGTTTGGTTGTTGGCTGAAAATAAATAGCCGATGAGCAACACCACAAGTGTGGGCGGTGACTGCAAGCTTTTCTTGTCAGCTCGAGTTGTGGGTGAGGTGAGGGTCCTCGCTTCCCGATATGCCGCTGGTAGAAAGACGAAATCCAAGTTGAGTCTGGTACCGGCGTAAATGAGCTCAGCACATTTGGCAGTTTTGTGAACACAGAGAGAAAACAAAAGAAAGAAAAAAGAGAGAGAACCGTCACTAGGAAGGCTGCGATTCGAACACAGGACCACTCACATATGGGAGCCCTGGGCAGACTCCTTTCGAGATCCCCATATGCGACCACTCTTACCAGCTGAGTTACCTTCCCATTTGTTGAAATCTTGATGAGCAAGGAGGCAGATGCCCCTGATATTTGGCGGTTTGGATTATGCTGTTGAGGCTGTGGCAGCAAATAATGAGCACCACTCGTAGTGGACAGGGAGAGGGTCGGAGGCACTTTCGCCTGTTCATAGGGTGCCTTCTACTAGTAGTCCTGATTCAATTATAAAAAGCTCCATAGGTGTAGTGGTGACTCCAAAGTCTCCGGCGTTTGGTCAAGCTGTGGGTGAGGTGAAGGCTTGTCCCCACCCCAGTGATGCTGAAAATATAGAGATCAAAGACGAGCCAGATGCTAGCATGAATACATTTCGAAGGCGACTGTCATCACATAAATCCAAAAAAGGATTGATAGGAAGGCTGCGATTCGAACGCAGGGCCACTGCACGGTACGTATACCACTCGACCTCGTAGGGGACTTTCCAAGGTTTTAGGTTTTGGCCCATGAGGGAGATAATGCAAGCGCTCTTACCAACTGAGCTACCTTCCAATTTCCTAGATTTAAGGTCATTGGGTAGGCAGATATCACTGGACCCCTGGCGCTTTGGGTTGTGTTGCCAATACAGTCACTCGTCTGATGTTCAGTCTTGTGGTGAATTGGGGGCGTGGTTGAGCAGGGGGCCGACACATGTTTGTCTGCTCTAAAGCTGCCTTCTAGCTAATGGAGAATGAATCTAGAATACATCTTAGCGTTGACACGAAAAAATCGTGCCGGCGTGATCGTGAGTAGTGAAAGCAGAAAAGGCCTGCTGCCAATATATGCTGCCACTCCTAGATTAGTCCCGCATAACCTCTAGATTTTGGCCCATCGCCCAAAATTCAAGCATTGTGCGTTGTTGAGTACCGTGGAGCAATAGCTGGCTGTAAGTCAAAGAACCTGTAGAAGCGATTGCGATGAAGTTCGTGTACCACGATGTTCAAGTTATATAGTACTAATTTTGGAGTTTAAGAAGACAGCTATGTCAAGTTACCAAATCGAAAACATCTCTTTGTTACAATTCAGATGAAATGAATCATTAAAGGAATGGTATAGCGACATGAAAAGAAGGTGAATCGACATCGTCGAGATCTTCAACACGGCATGCGCTCCAATACTCGACACAATCTTTTGAGTGTCTTGATAGGACCACCGGGCAAGGTCGACTTGGCCCCATTCGGATGACTCACTGTTACAAATTACTTTGTACTCGAAAGTTGAATGGGGAATTATTGTCTCATTTGCCTGATAACTTTCAACTTAGCCCGGGTGGTAGTTGGAGCTCTCAAGTGCTTGCGGGAAGTGTGCACATGTGGCCTGTCCGGATGTGCCCGTGTTCCCCCACAGTGCTCCTTTCTTTCTCACTTTTCCTTTCTGAGGCTCGCTTCTTCGCAAAATACATGAGCTGTCCCAAATTGATACCGAATACGAGCGTTAGTGCTCTGAAGACATGTAAGTTCACGGCACAGCGGGTGGGTCTTGGCTTACGCCAAGCCGGAGCCGGATCTCATCCTCGCACAGTCGGACCACCGAAGCTGCGAAGGGCCGACCGATCCTGAGTGAGTAGAAAAGTCGGAGTTGGCGGCCGTCCATTGTCGAGTTTCTGGCCACCTCTACTGTACGGTACATCCAGTATTCTGTTTCGAAAATACTTGAGGTCCTTCGGAGTGATCACAGCAGTCCCTGCTCTTTTCATTGATCCCCACCGCCACCAAAGTCGCCACAACACCCATCATGAGTAACGTAACCGTGGCCTCTTTGCATCCTTACTACCCCTTGGGAGTGGTCATACCGGGATATGTCGCCCCGAGCATGTCAACACTGGAGATCCTCACAAAGTTTACCCTCACGTGTCTTTGCATTCTCGTTCCTACTGGGGCTTATGTTTATACTCGAAGACGACCGGTCTCCCGACCCGACGCGGTTGCAGCACTGTGGTTTGTGCTGTGCGGGTTCATCCACTTGGGGCTGGAAGGTATGCATGTGTCGCTCGTCCTCTCTCGTTTTCAAGCCTTCGTAACTGACTTATGAAACGCAGGATACTTCGCGTATCATCACCATGACCTCGCGAATATGACCACTACTCTTGCCCAAGCCTGGAAGGAATACTCCCTATCTGACTCGCGATACCTGACGTCCGATATCTTCGTGGTCTGCATGGAGACTATTACTGCGGTCTTCTGGGGTCCCCTGTCGTTTCTCTGCGCATGGTGTATCATCAATGACCACCCGCTCCGACACTCCCTTCAGTCCATCATCAGCCTGGGTCAAATTTACGGCGATGTCCTTTACTTTGGTACAAGCACCTTGGAGTTTGTGCGTAAGGGAACTGAGTACTCACGACCGGAAGCCTACTATTTCTATGGATACTACGTGTTTCTCAACATGATTTGGATTGTATATCCATCATATCTGCTGATCCAGAGCGTACGAGAGACCACCAGAGCTTTTGCTGCTGTGAAGAGCCTTCAAGACAGGAAGGGAAAGATATGATGTTTTAAGGAACGTCATAATTTCTATAATGGAACGTGGAGTAGATGGGTACCGGTATGGCAATGGGGTTTTCGGTCTCGAGGTGGCTGTGTGTGTGTTTGGGGGAGGGGATGACGCGGGTCGAGTTGGGCCTGTTTGCTCCATGAAAGAGTGCAGACCAACAAAGATAGAAGTTGTGTTAAAAAGCCTAAACTTACACGATATACGACTACGTCGAATAAAGCACCTTTAACGACAGCACACGACCGAAGCAAGACATATTGGTATTGTCCAGGCTCAGTCCAATGCCTGCGGACTACGGCAGAGCCTGTAGTCAGCAATCTATGCGTGCCTGGGGTGTTCCGTTCCAGAACCACAGAATTGCTCTTTCCTCTTCGTCTTGTCTACGTGTTCACTGCACGAACAAGTATGAATAGACGCCATTGCAGGCAGCAGCACTAAGTCGAATAGATAATTAAGCAAAGTTGAGAGTGGAGGAAAATGATCGCAGTTCTTTGAATCGGGCCTTGAGTAGATTCCTTCAGGCTTCGTAAGGGAGGAACTATCCACATGACAAACGCCGGCAATCCATGTAATAGAATTTGCTCTATCGTAAGAGTATGCGAATGGCACACAGAGTGCTGTTTGGCATCGTCTGCGAGAGGCAGGCATGCTGATAACGGTTCGCTGCCAACGGTTCGCTGCCAACGGACCCCATGTCTAAGCTGTTTCATCAGCCCCGCAGTTTCCCATGATGGCAGATCATCCCCTTGACGTGAATTTTGATTGACACTAACAAGGCATGAAGTTGATATAAGGTGTGGTGTGTCAGTGCGTTGTGTTTCGTTTCCCAAGACCTCCGGGATTCACCCACAGGATGGAAGAGGACACCTGGGCAATGGTGAGAATGTCGTGCCAGTGCGTTGACAACTATCGAGCGACATCGACACATGGTTGGAGTCTCTTGCGACAGGACTATCTCATCGAGTTCGGTTCAGATTGGCGATTCCTCGCGATTTATCACGCCAGCCTGAGGGATATCACTCAATCAATGGTCCAGCTACCCAATATCCGGGTCCAACCCCAAAATGCCGGCACGAGCCCAAGCCGAGAACACACCCTGCGGAGGACCCCGATCCGATTGGGTTAGGCATGAAACAATCAGAAACATGAGACGAAGACTATCTGCACTCACAGAATATCCTGATACTCCCACATGATACGCCCACGATAGACTCATCTGCCCCTTGCGTTCCTCACCGTGCATCGTCGACAGCATGCTGTCTTTTACTTCTTTCAAGTTTCCACCACCAGCCATTCGTTCCAAGACCACTGCGAGCTGGGCTCGCACAAACTGAGCACCACCATCATTTTTACACGGCAGATGATCTGAGATCAACGGATTAAATACACATAATGTCACATAATTCACTCCCACTTCGAACACGGAGGCTTGTCTGGGGCCTGGCCAGTGCCCTCCTGCCCCTCTCGGCCTCCGCCCAGGGCCCTGCAGGACCAATCTCTTCCTGCCTCAACGAGAACGACCCAAGCCTGCCCCTCCAGTCCCGCACAATCTTCCAATTCGGGCCCGGCAACGATGCTACGTTCCTGGAGAATATCGCCTCCCGCCCCAACGGGGACATCCTCATGACGATGGCGGTCCCGCAGAGCAACGTCTTCGCTCTCCAGAATCCCATGTCCTCGTGCCCCAACATGGTCCCCGTTTTCCAGGTCCCAGGGAGCAATGGCACGCACGGCATTGCGGAGATCGCGACAAAGCCGGACGTATTCGTTGTGTTAGCCGGCAACATCAGCCTCTCCGGCAACCCGGCGAACGGCGTGCTGGGCAGCAACTCGGTGTGGGAGCTGGACATGCGCACGAGCGGGTCTGCCGTGACGACGGCGCCCAACAAGCAGGGCATCAACCCGGACCCGGCCTGCCCTACCGCGCTGCCACTCGAGGTCACGGCCCGCAAGATCGCCGACATGCCGATGGCGCCGCGCCTTAATGGCCTGGCCGCGGTCCCCGGGACGTCGGCGATGCTGGTGGGCGACAGCCAGTTGGGAGTCGCGTTCCGGGTGGACACAGCCACCGGCGCCGTGACGACCGCGGTCGACGTGCCCGAGATGAAGCCCGTGCCCGGGGCGGGCAGCGCCGACGACGCCCTCGGGCTCAACGGGATGAAGGTCCGCGGCGGCGCCCTGTACTTCACTACGGCCGCGTCGCGAACCGTCTACCGCATCGCCATTCAGCCTGATGGCAGCGGGCCCATGCCAGGGGCCACCGTCGAAACCATCGCGGCCGTGCCGTCCGCCAGCTGGATGGACGACATTGACATCCGGGATGATGGTAGTTTGTGGGTGACCACCAACACGGGGAACACACTGCTGGCGCTGGAGCCGATGGCCGTTGCGAACGGGACAGCAGCAGGTGCGGCGAGGGCGCAGTTCAACGCGCCGGTCGTGGCTCTTGGTGCTGCCAACGCGCCGACGGTGGCGGGTGCGGCCTCTGTGGCTTTTGGGCGTGGCAGCGTTAGCAGGAACACGGCTTTTGTGGTGACTGGATCCGGGAATGAGCCGGCAAAGGTGGTGGCTGTCGATACTGCTGCGTGTAGAGCCCAGTAGGCAGATCCGAGGACTAGGTCAGTCAATTCGTTTATGTATAAATGTGCTTCCTTAATTTTCCTATTTATGTCTATACCTTATTGATACTTTTGGACGTATACAAGGTTCTTCTATATACGATGTTCCTCTCTACTGTCAAATATTCACAAGTAGTGTTGGTTAAAATTGAATAAGTACAAGGGCTGGCATATCACGAAAAATCTCTATCGGGCCTGTTCTCTCGACCTGAGGTGACGTATCGATACTTCGATGCTTCTTAGTGATGCTCAAGTAATGGAAGATGTAACGCTACACGAAGCACCTACTGTGGGTAGGAAATATCCAAGCGATGGAAGATTGCGTGGACCATACCACCAGGTGTGGGGCATGTTCATGATCGTTCTGTGACATCCCAAGGGTTGTTGAGGGGTGGAAATGCTGGATGCTACTCAACGGCACCGAATCCGGATTACCCCGGGTTGCAACGCAACTCTTTAGTGATTTCACATGCCTATGCACCCAGAACAACAGATGCTACTGCGCTTTGGCGTACTACAGAGTCAATCACGCGCCCTGCTTGCAGATTTTAGAGATGCACTGCAGTCAGCTTACGAGTTCTGCGCTATATGGATGACGAGTTGCATGAGTGGATGTGGTCTAGAGCGCCAAGGCATGTACGATAAAGCACAAAGTTCTGCTGCTTTGAGGAAAATCTAGTCATGTTGAAAATAATACCACTTGAGGATACAGACATATAAGGGGCACTTTGAGGGACTATTTTGCTTCACAAGGTGTCACTTGCGTCCAGCAAACAGCAGCCACGGGCCTGAGGGCTGTACACTTGTGTTGGGCCCTTCCCGAGTACAAGCGCATCTCGAATCCTAATCACCATGCGCGGTCTTTCTCTGCTTGAGCTCTTTTTCGGGGCTATCCTCACCAGTTCTACTCTCGTTCAAGCTGGCCCCGTCGCAAGACAGGAGCCCAATACCTGTGCTACGATCAATCAACGGAAGTCATGGTAAATTAATCTATCCTAGGCCACAAGTGAAAGGTTCCAAACTGATCCAGAATAAGGACTGCTCTCGACGATAGCGAGAAAGCCGCATATATCGATGCCGAGCTGTGTCTGCAGGCCCTTCCTGCCCAACTGACAGACACAAGTCACGCGGTAACCGGGGCACAGAATCGCTGGGACGAGATTCATTACGCTCACATTATTCAAACCAATGTCATTGTAGGTTCAAGTGCTCCCCCAGCGTACAGCCTCTCATCATGCCGTACTCTCACTCCTGAGCCGAAGGACGAGGTCAGGGACCTCTGCAAAGCATCGCACTGATCGTGACCGTAGCACCACGTAGGAGCTTTCCTCCCCTGGCACCGGCTCTACGTGCGGGCCCACGAGATCCTCCTACAGCAGGAGTGCGGCTACACCGGTGCCCAGCCCTACTGGGATGAGCTCTCCGACAACGACCAGATCAGCAATGGCACCCTGACTTTTGACCAGCTGGCCGTGTTCGACCCGGAGACTGGATTCGGAGGCAACGGTCTAGATGGGAACGGCTGCGTAACCGACGGCCCCTTTAGTAACATCACCTTGCATCTGAACGCGTCGGGTCTCCCAGACGTCGATGGCGGATATTGCCTCAGCCGCAATTTCAACGTCACCAACTTCCAGAAGGGCATACGCTCGAACCTCGAGACGTGCTTCGGGTACGGCACCTTCGAAGACGCTAGGGAGTGCTATGAGACGAATCCGCACTCAGCAGGACACGGCGGCGTCGGCGCTCTGGTGCGTGCCCTCCCCTTCCGCCCTCCCACCCATTACATACCGCCATGAGAGCACAAGATGATGATGCTGACGTAAAGAATAATATGAGTTTAGATGGTCAACATCAGAACCAGCCCAGGTGACCCGCTATTCTTCCTGCACCACGCCTACCTCGACCGCGCGTGGTGGCGGTGGCAGCAGGCCGACCTGCCGGGCCGGCTGTCCGACATGAGCGGGCGGAACGTGCCCACGGCCGAGATCCTGGAGCGCGGGAACCTGACCTACCCGACCGCAGCGGTGCTTGACTACGACGGTGACCCAAGGAACGTGACGACGCTGAACCACACGCTCTGGATGGTGGACCTGATCGCCAACGCCACGGTCGGCGACGTGATGGACCTTGGGGGCCCGGTCAGCTGTGCTGAGTATGTGTGATGGTGATGCGCTTGTTGTATATCAGTAGCTACCTCTGGGTTTGTCAAGATGAATTCCAAGGTCGGGAGGCTGGGTGTACACATATCAAAGCATATAGTGGACATGCAGATCAACACAGAGGTGCACATTCGTCGGAGGGCTGGACATTGACAGACGAGTCTGGTGGCCCGGGAGCGTGAATTGAGACTAGCAATGATCAGCATTCACAGACTTCCTCTCGATTTCAGTCCATGACCAGAACCATCTCAATCCTTCTTGACATGAGGCCGTCTCTTCTTCCTGGGGTCCTTCCGGCTCATAAACACCCGATCCCTCGTCCCCTTACCACCCTCCCAGAAGCCCGTGCCGATCTTCGAGACCAAGTTCCTCCCGCAGAAGGTACAGTTCCCAGGCTTGTAGTTCTGCTCCCGCGAGCAGTGGCCGCAGATCATGCGGTTCGCCCACTCGTTGGGGTGGTCCTCGGCGTCGTCGTGGCACTTGTCGCAGGAGTGGACCTTCTGGCAGCAGCTAAACCTGAACCAGCGGTAGCTCTTCCTGTAGTGCTTGCACACGCCCTTGTTGGGGAGGGGCTCGCCCGCGTGGAGGCCCAACTTCTCGTCGCGGCGGCGCGGGCCCGACGTCGGCGGCAGGGTGGACGTGCCCGCCGAGTAGACGAGGAACTTGACCTCGGGGATCTTGAAGGTGAACCGCGCGTGACACTCCCGGCAGACATTCGTCATCGTGTCGCCGCGGACTGCGACCAGGCCTTGCGTCGTCGGCGTTGAGCACTTAGCACACGTGGGCACGAAGGTCGATGGCAGCATGTCGGCGACGGTGCAGCCGGTGGCGTCGATAAAGCCGGCCCTTGACGAGTAGGCGTGTACGAGCTCGGGGCGGAAGGTGAGTGAGAACGAGGTGCCGCATTTGCGGCACGACTCGGTGGTCTTTGGTGTGTTTGGCCTCAGCCCGCCAATCTCGCAGACAGTCTTGCAGCGCTGGCACTTCACGCTGAGGGCGAGGATGGAAATTTGGAACAGCTCGATGCCGAGGAGCTCTATGGATGGGAATGATATCGACGTGCCTCGCTCGATTGTCTGGGTTGGGGCACCGGAGGCCCCGGGCTGGGTAGTCATAACCACGCCGCCATCTTCATCCTCAGAGGTTGTCGACTCATACGAGTCCTCATCGCTGCCGTTTCCTCCGGCTTGGTAGTCCCATTCCGGCGGTCGAGGAATTACCTGGACATTCCCTTTGTTTTCGGGAACGGTCGAAGGCTTGGTAGGCTCCTGCACCGTGGCATCTGCACCTGCGATCTGTTTCGAGACCTGCGGGATAGGAGTCGCATCCTTCTTCCGTGCTAGAGCTTGCTTGACCAGCACGTGGAGATTCTGTGTCAAGTAGTTCATGTGGCTCATCAACGTCATCTCAGCTTTTTCCTTGGCTTTCTCAGTGAACAGATCCTCTACATCCTCGGCATCCTCGGATTCGACGTCGTTGAGCAGAATGCGGAGTGCCTGCAGCGGATACAAGACTGGAACGATGAGCTGGAAAGAATTGACCCCCCGCAGGCCAACAGGCAGCTCGTTCCTCCGTTTTGGCTCCAGAGGCAGCGTGTAAACGATGCCATCGCTCGACCTCTTGTAGTGGGGAAGACGCCCCATCCGGGTCTCGATCTGTCTGGTCTCCTGTGCCCTTCTTGCCTTGGCCTCAGCCTTCTGATCCTTGGTGAAGGTCTCCTCTGGGATGTATGGCGTGTGCGTAACTTGGCTCTCGGAAGAATCGGGAACTTGGACTGGTGCCTTCTCTGGCGATGATTCCTGAGCATTTGTACTCATGCCTTCCAGATGCCTTGTGTCCTTGAACATGGTCAACTTGACCGTGTCGACCTGCTTCCTGGAAAGGAATTCCTCGAGATTCCTGTCAAGTGCGTTCACCAGGGCCAGAAGGGTCGAACCGGCCCTCTCCTGCACCAGCTCCTCCCATCCTTTCTCGACATTGATGGCGAACCCACGTGGGATGTCCTTGTTCAGGATGGCCAGTGTGGGGGGAGACGAGTCCTTGGGGTAGTTCTTGGGGATTCGAAGTTGACACTTCAAGTGGTCAAGTTCAAAAGGGAAGTCGGGGTCTGAAGGGAGCAGGTCAAAGAGCAGGGAGGTCGCGGCGCCGTTTTCGACGGTGGACTCTTTGGGTGAGTAGCGCTTGTGCAGCTGTTTGATCTGGTATGTCCTGGGGTCCTCGGACTGAGCCTTTGGAACAGGTTTGGGGACTATGCGAGCCGAATCGGCAGCCCGAGTGGCTTGGCGATCTGATGCGCCCTGGCGATTTGTGGTCGAGATCATGTTGGTGACTTGGTGAGTGAGAGTGAGAGTGAGCGGAGAGCGCGTGTGTACAAAGTTTGTGTACAGGTCGAGCTGTGACGTAGGGGGGGGGTCCCTCGAATGAAAGGTGAGAGGCCGAGCTCTGCCACGCGACAGGCCTTAAACAATCGCGTCGTGTATCTTGCAAAACCTCGATCTCTGGCTGCAATATGTTCTGGGCGCCGTGGAGGGCCGAGGCGGCTAAAACCCCAGCTTTATTCTCACGATGCGCGTTGGTGCAGACGATTGTCGTCAGGTGCCGTCAACTCAAGATGCAGGATGATTCATACCGGCAAGACAGGGGGTTTTGCATTAGCCCGCCCAGCCCTCCAGTGCTCCCAGCCCTGTTGCCCTGGCATCTCAGACAAGCTGAGGGCCTGTGCCTACCTAGGTACGTACCTTCGAGTCATGGAACACTGCCTGGCCCACACCCCCGCAACCTCCGACTTTGCCATACATCTACCAACCCACCTGGGCACGCTGACAGCAAACAACGCCTGCGTATGCCAATGATAGCCAGGACTCATGTTCCCAAAATACACATCGGCGACCGTGGACAAGGGAAGGTATGGACCACCCCCCAACGGTAAATGCAACACAGGAAAGCAAACAAAATGCTTGCAGAAACAGCACAGTCAAGGAGCAGAAATCTTGAACTGCAATATTCTCATCTTCCGTACCCGTCAGAGGTACAACAAAGCATTTGAGCTCAGCCTTTTCTTGCCGGGTGTTCCTACATATTGCGCGCAATGTGCTTCCCACTGTGGACTTTCCAACCAAAACATCCCTCAAGCCAACCAACCTACAGTACAAAGTAACCTACAGTACAAAGTACCAAAGTCTTTCATAAGTCCTCCGCGATGACCTCAGAAGAGGACCCTCGTAATCTCTTGAGTTAAGAGCCATGCAGCCGCTGCAACTGGTCACCCAACCCCAAGGGATATGGCGGATACAAGAGCAATGTCAATCTGGTCGAGGCAGGCACTGATGGCATATGGACACTGGGCGACAGGTATATCCTGAGAGACAGAAATAAGGTTTACTCATCGAACGACCCTGATAACCATGAGTTCGTCCAACGTAATACAAGATTTCCTGTCCCCGAGATCCTGGCCTCTTGAGAGCAACCAAGAGATAGATGTATGATGATCGAGGAGGTCATTAAGGACAAGCACAATACCCTCAAAAGTCTTTGGCCGACCTATCTGAGTCTGACCGCCAGGATATCACTCAGCAAACGGCCGATTACTTGAAACAGCTTCGCAGCCACACTAGTGAGAAGGTTCAAAGCATTAAGGGAGGGCCAGTCTTCTCCTATGGGATTTTCAGGGACCATGACCCAAAGTTGCCGACCTCGTTGCATGGCCCGTACGAGTCTGATGAAGAGGTCTTCGAGGCCATGACGGCGCACTTGATAAAGAAAGGTCTCCCGGAAAAAGTGGTGGCTACCATTCGCGAACACCTGGGAACAGCCAGGCCCTACAGGTTCACATACACGGCGTTGGACTGGAATCCAATCGTATTGAAAGGCAAAAAGGTGGTGGGAATCACTGACTGGCAGCATGCTACTTATCTTCCGTGCTGGGCTGAGTTTATATTCGCTCAGTGGACCAATAAAGAAGCCGAACAGGAATGGATAGACTGTCTGAAGACGAAGCTAGACCCCGAGGATCAATACCAGCAAGTGGAGCATTCAGTTCGTCTTATCTTGAATCTTGAGAGATACCCGGAAATGAAGAAAGAGACGCGGGAGATTTGAGATAAAGTAGAGGCTATCGCTGACGAGAAAGCTGATCAAAAAAGCACAGAACTCGTCGCAGAGGGGATAGCGAGAGTCTTGTGACTCACGCTTATTCTATTTTGGTCTTTCCTTTTCATCGTATTCACTTTCATTCTACATAACAATAAAAATGTCATTTACGGGCATAGGGAGAGCAAATCGGATAGGATTGGCTAGATATAGACAAATTTGTGTTTGCGAAATTGTAAAAAAGCAGTGATCATCGTAAAAAATTGCCAAGTCAGCTCCGTATCCCCAACTGCCTCTTCAGGCAGAGTCTTATGCGTACTTCACTTCTTTTCCCACCACGCCGGTAGTTTTCTTGGCTCCGTTCAACTCAATTCGATAAACGACGGCGACGGCAAAGTTGACGACTTGAAGAACTCGCACGTAGTTTTCTTAAACATGTTTTTCTGTTTGCACCGCCCACATTGCCAGCGATGATTCTCTAGCGTTACCGATAACTGGCCCGGTCACCGAACCTTGAGAGATAAAACTGGAATTTTCTCAGTAGGATTCACATGGCTTTGGGTTCATGGAGATGATTCTTACCTTTGAGAACTCTAGTGGGATATCTGCCTTGAATGAAGGAGGAAAAGACTATGGGGCTCAGTCTTAATGTCCTAAAGCCTTTCGTCTGTATCCAACAGGTGCCGAGGATTTGGAAATGATCTTTATTGTCATAGCGAGAGTTGTGTTGTTATACCACTGTCATCGATACTGTGCTTTTGGAAAGCTAGGATATTTGGGTATTTTTCACTGCTTAAAGGGACTGCCTACCTAGGTACGTCTCCGGAAGTATGCCGATTAAGGATGTAGACCGAGAAACCACTTGTAAGACTAATGTTTGTGTGAAGAGACTGGTTTTGTTCATGGAAGTCCTCTGAATTGCATTGTTTTAGACCCCTCACTACTTGCAAAGAAGGCTTTGGGAGCCTCGATTGTAGCCGGAAGGCTTGAGCGATCGTCGCCTCTCATAAGACACCCTCCTACAGGACAACCTCTTATAGGATAACCAGTTTGGGTGTATCCTCTGCTTGCGGGTGCGAATCCCTGCTCTCTGAAAGATATATTTTAGTCCATGGAGCTAGCTATGTGAATGTCGTGTGACGGTTTAGTAGTCACCTGTCGACGAGCAGTCCGAGCTACCTCGGCTTCAGACGATATGGACACTGTGCAGGTTGCAGCTTGTAGGCGTTGAACCGCGCAGGCCACACTTGGGCAGCCGTCTGAAGGCGAAGGCTTCATGTTACATGACTAAAGTGGGAAACGCTGCCGAACCGTAAAATCCGACAAGCGTGACTCAACAACGACAACCCACACCTTGCACCAGCCCACGCTGACTGGACAGGAGGGCCTGGCGACACAGTTTTAGTGGGCGGGGTTCCATGCCTCACCCGTGCAACTGCGAGTGCTCCACGGCGTACAGTGTCCGCCACTGCGCCTTTGTGATTTTCCTGAGGCACACCGCGGCCACACGTTCTCTGCGTGCCAGCGCATAGCGCACAGCCAAGAACCGCAGGAGGGCCAGCGCGCAGGGTAGGATGCACGCTCCAGTACCGACGGAGGACAGCAGCTACGAAGGTGGCCAGAATAGTGCATAGAACAAGAAGATAAATCACTACTTCGAAGTGTTCAAGGGCATACGAGGGATGCGAACGTTGCTGGTCTGAATCGGAATCTTTGACTAGTCTATATGTATACCCTAGACATACAGTTCTCCAACGAAAAGCCCACCAGCTACCTCGGTTCTACGCCGAGACAAAGAAAATTCTTTCGTAGTATAGTGGTTAGTATGCAAGCTTGTCATCGCCATCCTGGAAGCAGCAACGCTTGAGACCCGGGTTCAATTCCCGGCGAGAGAGAAATTGCATCACATCATTTTTTAACCTTTTTGCTGATTTTCGCTTTTTATCAGTTGACAGTGCTCTGCAGGCTTAGTGGCTGCAGGCTTAGTGGCTGCAGCCAGGTGGCGGTGGTGCTGCTTTTTGTGGGCAGTGAACATTATTACGTAATACAGCGACATGACCTTGCCACCAACAGGAAGCTACCCATACCTTGATTACTCCTCAGCTACTGATGCTACTGAAAGTTTTCCAGTGGAACGTCTCTGCTGAGAGGGCTTCTTCTTTGGGGGCCTCCCTAACAAGACACTGTCTCTTGGGAGGTACTCTGTCAGAAATCCCCCTCTAGGATGTTGTACGGTAGGGTATTATGTCGAGGGGTGTGTAGTAAGAACTGCCCAGGTATGGCTACCTCCTTAAGTGGGTACCTAGGTGAGTGTGTAGAATGCCGTAGCCGGACACCCGATTTCTTCCTGATTGCAAAGACCTGCTGACGCGCAAATTCAACCTGGGGTATGAGAATCAAAATGAGTTTGGCGACGTGTATCACTAATAAATATACCTATTCCCATCGTTGCCCTGTGCGCCTCGAACAGCAACAGTTAGCGGGAGTTAAGCTTTTCGGCTGCACGGAATATTGAGTGACACGCCTTGGCAAAATAACCTCCATGACGTCTCACCAAATTCTCAGTGCAGAGTCAGCAGCCATGTTGCCTTTTTGTCGGGGCATTGGAAGACTCCGTTAACAATACTCCATTCACGATACAAACTGCGGCTCAAATTAGCTCTCGGGTTCACGTATACAATCAAAACAATTCACACGGCAGGTAGAGAACATTGCAATGGGTCACAATCACTCTTGATTGAATTCTATGTACAAGAATTTGAACATCACCATCATCGCACACTATGTACACCACATCCTTCCCCATGCCTCCTAGAGGCCAACTTCACACTTTCCTCATCATCGCGTCCCCATCATCATTAATACTTCCGAGCATTGTTCCCATGATTACCCTAAAGCACCAACTTAGTTGGCGTAGGGGTCAGGCAGAGAAGCAGCAGCGAAGCAAGAAGCCTTCTTGGAAGAGCAGTAGGACATGTTGGCATCAGGGGCGGTGCGGCAAGCGTTGTCCTTCTTCTGGCAGCAGTCGGCAGCCTGGCTGGCGCAGTAGGCCTGGTTGGGGTCGGCCTGGGACTGGCAGTCAGAGCGGACGGCAGCGCACTCCTCGCCGTCGGCGTCAGCGCGCTTGGCGTAGGGGTTAGGCAGGTTGGCGTCGGTGTAGCAAGAGGCCTTCTGGGAGGAGCAGTAGGACATGTTGGCGTCAGGGCCGACGCGGCAGGCGCTGTCCTTCTTGTCGCAGCACTCAGCGGCCTGGCTGGCGCAGAAGGCCTGGTTGGCATCAGGGCCGGACTGGCAGTCGGAGCGGACGACGGCGCAGTTCTGCTCCTCGGCGCGCTTGGCGTAGGGGTCGGGCAGGTTGGCCGAGGCGTAGCAGGCGGCCTTCTCGGCGGAGCAGGTGGCCATGTTGGCCATCTCGCCGGTGCGGCAGGCGTTGTCGGCGTTGTCACAGCACTCAGCCGAGATGCTGGCGCAGTAGGCCTGGTTGGCGTCTGGGCCAGACTGGCAGTCGGAGCGAACCGCAGCACAGTCGGTGACGTTGGTGTTGCGGGTCTCGAAGACGGGGGTAGCAATGCCCTGGGCAATGAGAGCCGAAACGGCGATGATGGTGGCCTTGGAGAAGTACATCTTGAATTTGGTGGTGAGAGAAGGTGGGATTAGGTTGTTGGAGTGGTTGTGAGTGTGATGAGTTGATTAAGAGTGATTGGTGTAGTGAGTGATGCAGCAAGATATCCAGACTTCGAAAGATGAAGAATATCGACGATATATATAATCATCGACGTGCTTCGAGTCCTTCGTTCTCGGCCCCTGAGATCGAGGTGAGCTCGGAAGTCGGTCTACTCGGCCACCACACATCACCGGTGTGGGTATCGTGGTAGTGTGGGGAAGGCCATCAACTTGTGTGGTTCCCAGTTCGTATTTCGAGGCGCAGGTACCATCCGGGATGGCGATCAGCAGCAGTTCGTCCAAGCAGCCCATGTCCACCTCTCCTTTTAGATCAACTAAGCTTAAGTCTGGCTTAACTGTGATGTCAAGTCTAACACTGAGTGTATTCATCCTTGCAACGGGGTACTTGAAATTCCCGAAAAACTCATGTGAAACGTGCGACGCCACTGGGCTGTGGGCTTCAGCCCTAGCCGGGCTGCTTCTATTTCGGAGAGAGACTGCTTTGCACGAGTCGACGGTATGCAAACACTGGAAGCCAGAATTCCAATGTCTGCACGCACTGCTACAATTCTGGCTGCACCTGCTAGAGCTAGTTGGCCTCCTGTGCGTTGCTGCGCGAGATCTCGGCATTACCCCGTGGCGGGTGTGGATATGTTGTCTTTGCGCTGCGGTGGAGCTCATTGGTACCGATCGCCGCACCACAGACTGAGCGGGAATCCCGGTCACCCAAGCCCACAAGGCGAAGTGCGCTGGCCGATCAGTTCTTCAGGCGATCCCGACTGCCAGTCGAGAGTCGGCCCAGGTATCGGGGTGTCCAGAGCTCCTCTGGAGCTTTTCCGTTGTCCCCAGCTTGAGCCACTGCGCTGGTCCGTGAATGGGCGATCTCGTATTTGGCTGCAGAATGTGGGAGAAGGCGGCCTGTTAGTGCTGATGATCTTAGTCACGCAGCCACGTCGAAGTTCGGATGGGAACGTTGAAGAAACCAGGGGTCCAAGGGCACCAGGGGACTTTACCGTTGATTGAGCTACTTTACTACGCAACGACGTCACGTATACGACCTAGGTAGGAATGAGCCGTTGAGGCTGGTGCAATTTAGTGCAGTCAATCGGCAGCTTCGCGAGCCTCTGCGTCATTGGGCCCCGAGTGGCCATGGCCTAAGGACCTCGGGTCATAGATTCCGTCTCCCTCCGGGTACAGGAAGCCTGACCTCGCATTACAAAAATAGAATCATCGTAGAATCCACGGTCTCCATTGTCCCCCCTAAAGAGGATCCTGACCTGCGATCGTCGTCGACTTAGACTAGGTGATCCACCTGCACTCATTAAGCCCTCGGGACCCTCCTCCGCCTTGCAACAGGTTGACGAGCCGCATGCCTGACTCGTTCCCAGCCGCTCATCATCTACGGAACAACGACCTTACTCTGAGGGTACCCGTGCAAAATCCTCGTGCCTGCCCAATGGCACGATACGACATGTCTGGCTTCATCATCTTCGAGCACCTGAATCAGAAAAAGAAGGCCTCCAAGATAACGTTACATGTAGTAGTACCGTCTGCTGACCCAACATAGAAGATTAACAGGCTATCACTATCAATGCGATGCAAGGTGCTACGCAAGGTCTACTTATCTGCAAATAGACTACGCGGGAAGTGGGGGAATTCTGTTCTGAGAAAGGTCCACGTTTAGTCGACTCGTCCTGAAGCCTGCTTCCGAGTGTCTGTCTATTACGATTGACACAACACCGGGATACACTAGCTAGGTCGGTCTCAGAGCCCTTGCGCGAGAGCAAACAACGTAGAATATGGCATGGAAAGAGCTCCTTTGCCGTGGCATAGTGTTATGGATAGGCTGCATTGTTTGATGGTTGCTCGGCTTGGTGTCCAATTGCTATGCTCAGGTGCCGCTGCAGCTGACTTTCCCAACAAACAAGCTCCATTGACGAGGAAATTGGGTAGAAGGCGGGACATTTCATCATCACTGATGTAAACGGCAATGTCTGTCCCATGATTCCTCAGTCGCAACGCCGGGTAAGGAAGGTAGCAATCGTGAGAGCGACCCGAACTCAACCCTGACAGCTGACAGAGGCCAAGAACACGACTCGGAATCTTACTGATGTGGCCCGACAATTACGCTCCTACGATGTCTGGCTGTGGCAAGACATATACGAGGAGCGTACGATGACGTCGTTACCGCGTATTTCGTATCCATGAACAACAAGAGGCCAAAGCCTACCTACTGTATCTATCAGTCCTTCATTTCTAGAAGCTTTCAGACAGTGGTAGAGGGTTCTGCCTAGGTGGTTAAGGAAAGGCTAGAGAGTCTCAACATTGTCCTTCCCTAATGATTTTGGCTCGGTCCCTCGTTGCGCACCAGCAGCTCTACTATTCTACCTATGACCGGTTCAGGTGTACAAAAATGGCAAGGGCGAATAAGCAGATATGATTGTGAAAAGAAATTGACTTACCGTTTCCGGAAAGTTGGCTCATATCTCCAAAGTCGGGAAGCGGCGGAACGAGGACGTACAGGCCAGTTTAGGCTCGGCTGCAACGAGCAAATGGCAGACTAACGAGCGGTGAAGTTCGCCTGCAACGTTTTGCTCCTGCAGATCGGCGGTCTCGACCACGAATGCCAGAAAACACGAGGAACTGTGAGAGTGCATTCCAAGGGTTGTATGCTAAGCGTGTCCCGAGAAGTCACTGGGCCTTGAGCAGCGGCAAAAGCATCTCTTACAACCTTGCATGAGACTGCTCATTTCAGTCTGAATCAGTATTTCGGGTCTCCCTACAGCCAGCAAAGTATCGTCCAACTCCCGAGATTCATTATGCTGGTGAGTTACGTTGGGCCCGACCACGTTTGCGCAGCCTGGCCGCGTTGGCAAGGAGAGTGCGGAACTCGTAGTGCATCCCCACACCTTTTCGACACGCATTCAAATGAATTGTTGTTGGAGGAATGATCATCAATATGGAGCAAGCTGAGTGGTGGGGTCGGACCAATGTCTGCTGGGGCCTAGTCAGGCACCTCTCCTTTTCTTCGCTGACAGAAAATGTGGCCCCATAGGTGGATGCTGAGGGGACCTCACGTCTGCAGCTGAAGCTCGGATTCAAAAGTTGTCCACAACTTCAAAGTTGAGGGAGATAATTCAATGACCTCGACAATCTGCTGGGATGAGCGATGCAAATTCAAATATCACCGTGAAAGCCAGTCATTCTAACGTCAGATGCATGTATAGAAACACAAGCTCTGGTCCTCTTTAAGACTACTATTTAGTACGAAAGAAAAATATATCTATATTTTACGTGCTCTCATTCGGCTTCTCTACACATCCAGACCTGTTCCACCCTCGAATGTTTACCTAGCCAGGATCCAATTGTTGTAATCCTTTGCTTGTTGCAGTGTTTCCTTCCTTATTTTACAGACTGCCATGCATCCCACCGAATTGATATCATATTCAAGCTGTTGGAGTCCCAAGATTTCTCTCGCATGCACGCATTGCTCAACCCGGAGGCATGGGCAAGTTTGCAGTCTTGGAACACTTGCATCTTCAGGTCTCAAGCTTGTACTACCCAGATCGAATGCACTCCCTTTTCTTGGAAGTCAAGTGTGCACTGTTTCTCTCTACCGAAATTTCTTCACGGTCTCTGACCAACATGTTAGCCGGGCTTTGGTCACAACAGAAATGGTAATAACTGCCTCTGGTTCCGTTTCTATTCCGTATACAGACATGGTAATAACCCTCGGCAATGGGCGAAGCATATCAAGCGGTGGTTACTCATGCCGCATTCTTTTCATCGATAAGCTTCCAATTGATGTCTGCGGAGGAGCCATCGGCGTAACACAATGAGGCTTGCTTCTAGCTTCAGTCCTCATATAAGAACTTACATCTAGCCATTGGGAGCTGCTTTGGAGGCGACTAATGCTCCATTGAGTTGACCCCAACGACGGCGACACATGTTGCGAACAAAGACTAACGATCTGACAAGAATGCCTGCATGGTGATATACCTGGACAGGCACCGAACTACAGGTGAGATGAAGAAGCGACCAGGAGGAAGGGAAATAATGACCTGAGAAAGTCACCTGTGAATGTAATTTCAATGTGATTCAGGCTCGGAACCTGACCTTGCCCCACGCGAACACTTCCGACACCGGGTTAGACCAGGCATTCGCGGTAACACGGTCTGAAATGAGGTGTGAGGTGGCGTCCTGGTTCCCCGCGTTATGCCCGGATATTGTACTAAATATTGGAGGGGTGCAGCACTGGTGCCTTGGTCGTTCTTGGTGACACTCCCTGTCAGCATGCTGTGTATTCAGCTGCTTCAACAAGGATGAAATCAAGTCTACCGCTCATCAAGACGTATGCTTGTATTGCTCTGCGTGCTATAGCTGTTAGAGGATATAAAGGCCGCCATGGTCCGCGCCTTGCCAAATGAAATCTGAGTCCCAGCTTGGGCCGGTTCGCCTAGGTACACTAGAGACGCCTCTCCGAATAGAAATTCCACCACTCAATGATCTTCATTCTCCCTTGGCATGCTCATCACGTGGCGTTTCTCATGTAGACACTCCTTTTTGGCCAGTGTGTGCCAAGAAGCAACACATCGACATGTTGGCTGCGAGCAAATGAATCCACGGCTAAATGTCCAGGATGTGGTCGCCAAGCAGCAACGACTACAAATTCTTGCCAGTGTGAGGGGAAATCATCCATCGTGGCGGCGGTCCAGAGCTGACAGGATGAACTCATCGCTGATCGACCTACTGGCCGCGATGCATATAACTTCAATGAGATTGCCCTCATCTGTTGGGCATGACATCCGTCAACATTTTTCTTTCTCCAAGTGAAGCACCGCTCCAGTCACACCCTGGCACCATTCGGACAAGATGAAGATATCTCTCTTCCTTACCGCGCTCCTTCCTCTTCTTGTCTCTGCCTCTCCTGTTGCTCAAGATGAGGACCAGCTGAGGGGTGGCGGCCATGGGGGCAAGGGAGGGAAGCTCGACTTTGATCTCGTGGGCTTCGCAAAGGACAACCCCCTCGGTCCCACTACTGGTGGCAAGGGCGGTAAGACCACAGTCGTGGAGACCTTTGAGGCTCTTCAGAGTGCTGTCGCCGGTAATGCAAAGAAAGTCGTCTATCTCAAGGGCACGCTCACCAATCCTCCGGCACGTCTCAAGGTTGGCTCGAACACCTCTCTCCTCGGTTGGGGTCGTGGTGGTGAACTCATTGGCAACGGAATCGATGTCAACGGTTCCGACAATGTCATTATCCGAAACCTAGGTATTCGACGTGTCTTGAATACGGATGCTCTTCAGATCGTCAACTCGACCCGCGTTTGGGTTGATCACAACGAGTTCGAGTCGAGTGGCCTTGATAATGGTCCCGACTATAATGACGGGCAGTGTGATATTGTCCGTGGCTCCAATTGGATAACCGTGTCTTGGAATTACTTTCATGATCACTGGAAGGTAAGAAAAATCAGTGTCTGCCTATAGGACCCCATTGACATTTTCCAGTCATCTCTCGTTGGTAACAGCGATGTGCTCCGCGAGGTAGACACCTTCAAGCTTCGCATTACCTACCATCACAACCGCTGGGAGCGGGAGGGAACTCGTGGCCCCGCCGGTCGTTTCGGACGACAGCACGTTTACAACAACTATTATAACGACTTTTACTTCCAGGCCATCCATTCCCGCTCTGACAACCACGTCCTCGTCGAGGGCAACGTCTTCCGCGGTAACACAAGCGAGGCTCTCAGCACTTACGGTCTGGTTATTCCCGAGGACAGCCCCAACACCTGCGTCTGTGGTGATGAAGAGCTGGATGGGTTTGCCAACTTGGGTGCCAAAAATGACTTTGGAGATGCTGGTGTTAATATCACCAGGGTTGGAAATTTCACAAAGGCGCCATACAAGTACAAGTTGACTCCTCTGAAAAAGGTCATAGATGATGTTACCCGCGGGTCCGGCCTGGGTAAGATCTAAGCCAAGGAAGTCGCGGTGGTGGCGATTTTTGACCACCTGGGCACTGTGCGCTGAGAGCAAGAGTAACGCCGCAGCCGCATATGACTGTTCCAAGTCATTGTATTTGTGACAAAGGTTATATGAATAGTTGTTGGATAATGTCTAAATAAGTATACATTGCTTCGAATGATAATTATAAAACAGCGATTGTACAAGGCTCGATACGGAAGATGATCTACGCCGTCAGTATGTGACATACATCATTGTCTCGAATTGCAAGTGACGATCGACAGCGTTCTGTTCCTATCCAGGCTCACATCTCATGTGTGATGAGGTGGCAGAAACCCCATCCAGAATCAGTATGATCTGTTCCAACAAGGTTCAAGAGGCAATGAGTCCCAGGCTGTGCTTCCCTCAAGGATGCAGACAAGTTTTCACGTCAAGCATGACAACGCAAAACCAAAGTGGCCCTGGGTCGGGACAAAGGCGCGTCTTGTGACATCCTAGATGTAATTGACGGATTAACGAAGTGTTCGACATGTGAAGCCGCCGGTCCGAGTCTTGTTCTTGCTCTTCGTAAACTTTCGAGGGCAAGCACAGTTGAGTTGTCACGCTCCCGCCGGCCGTGCAACCTCTCCCTTGAAATTGTTCAACAACTCAGTATTTGTAGCAAGAACGATTTCATCAATGTTGGGAAAGACTAATTCGACTCATGAGCTTGAATTCAATGCTGTTACCAAGCTGTTTGACACATGTTCTGATCATCATGATAACGGGCAGCGTATCAACAACAGCTGCCGGAAGGCTTGGCATCAGATTGAAAATAGCTTGCCCGCCACTGAAGGATAGCGTGGTGACACTGCATTAGCTGTATGCAAGGTCGCTCAACTGATTTTTCATTTCATCGCCGAGCTTCACGACGACAGTGCTACGGTTGCCTCCTTTTGGGTTGTGCCAGCCTTCTTTTTTGTGCCAGCCCTCTAGCCGAGGTGAAAATGCGTAAAGAAGGACTTCTCATTATATTGTCTACATGGCCAGCAACGCTGTCAGGTCATCCTACCGAGGCCCAAAATGCATCAAGCACCAGCTTGACACCCCCTTTATTCCCTCTTGAGCAATATGCAGACTCTGCAGCTCTCTTTCCGATGCCGCCTTGCGGCACCTTCAGCCTCGAGGAGGCAAGCATTGATCAGATGCAAACTGCCATGGCCAACGGCAGCCTCACCTCCCAACAGCTGGTGACCTGCTACACGATCCGGACATATCAAACAAACTCGTACATAAACTCGCTCTTGCAGCTTAATCCAGATGCCCTTGCTATCGCTGCCCAGATGGACGCCGAGCGGGCGGCGGGACGGGTCAGGGGCCCCTTGCATGGAATTCCTTTCACAGTGAAAGACAACATCGCCACGAAAGACAATCTCGAGACGACAGCGGGAAGCTGGGCTTTGCTGGGTAGCGTTGTGCCCCGGGACGCCTTTGTAGTCCGGAGACTGCGCGAAGCCGGCGCCGTGCTGCTTGGGAAGGCCACGCTGAGCGAGTGGGCCGACATGAGGAGCAACAGGTACTCGGAGGGTTACTCGGCGCGCGGCGGCCAGGCAAGGAGCGCCTACAACCTCACTTTGAACCCAGGTGGAAGTAGCTCCGGCAGCGCGGCAGGGGTAGCTGCTAACGCGATCGCTTTTTCTCTGGGGACCGAGACGGATGGGAGCGTAATCAACCCGGCTGAGAGAAATGCAATTGTTGGTATCAAGCCCACTGTTGGTCTCACTTCGAGAAGCGGCGTTGTCCCTGAGTGTGAGCACCAGGACACGGTGGGGACGTTTGGCCGTTCCGTTCGAGACGCCACATATGCACTTGACGCGATATACGGCATCGACCCACGGGATAACTACACCTTGTCCCAAGACGGAAATATTCCGGGGGACGGTTATGCACAATTTCTTTCGGACAGGACTAGTCTCAAAGGCGCGGTTTTCGGCCTCCCCTGGAAGAGTTTCTGGATGTATGCCGATGACGAGCAACAAGAAATTCTTGTCTCTATCTTGAGGCTGATAGAGTCGTCTGGGGCCACCATCGTGAACGAGACGGAGATTTTGGATTACGACACGCTTGTGAGCAAAGACGGTTGGGACTGGGACTGGGGAACAACCAGAGGTCGTTCCAACGAGAGCGAGTACACAGTGGTAGCGGTTGACTTCTACAACAACATAAAGTCGTACCTTTCTGAGCTGGATAACACGGCCATAAAAAGCTTGGAAGACATCGTCAAGTTCAACTACGAAAACGATGGTAGCGAGGGCGGCTATGCCTACCCTGACGAAGGAGGCATTCCTGCGTTCGCGTCAGGACAGGATGGATTCCTGGCGTCTCTAGCTACCGGCGGTATCAGAAACGAAACTTATTGGCAGGCCCTTTCTTTTTGCCAAGGAAAGACTCGAGATGGAATAGACTGGGCACTGAGGGGCGGCGATCAAGGACTTCCTGAAGGAATAGCCAGACTCGATGGGCTCCTCGTACCGCCAGACGTCGGGCAAACGTATCAAATTGCGGCGCAGGCAGGGTACCCAATGGTAACAATTCCAGCAGGTGTACACTCGACTGATGCAATGCCATTTGGGCTCGCTATCATGCAGACTGCGTGGGCTGAGGCGGAACTGGTGAGATGGGCGAGTGCTATTGAAGACTTGCAGCTCACAACCGACGAATGGCTGTTTAAGAGGACACTTCCTGAATGGAGATCGTATCTCCAGAGAAACGTACCAGTCCTGTGAAATAGACAGTATCATATACATCAACAGTCCTATATCCGGCTCAAAGTATTTTTATCGGCTTTGCTTCTGAACTACAACTGGATAGAAGTGCTTGCTCAGGCAGCGTGGGGTGCCTACGGCTGCTTCTTGACTATCTCATAGAGAAAGCTTTATTTAGCACATCAAGTGAACACTGGCATTCTGAGGTTCTCAACAAGCCCGGCAAGGATGCTGACCATGGTCAGGTAATCTATATGCCAAGCCGTGGTGGGAGATTACTAGTAGACCCCGAATGTGCCCAATTCGGCGCCGACTGCGGCCAACGACAGTCAATAAATCCACCATCATCATCTCCGCAACAACACCACAATCCTAGCCCGCTCAGCCGGTGATGTGTGCCAAGACAGCGTCCGTCATCGCTCTCCCCCGCCTCAGCTAACTGTACGCCAAGCCATTATACCCCGCGATTGCAGTTCATCGTGGTGCAACCGTGCCTGAATGAGGCAGCTGCGGGTGATCACGACACCAGACTATAGACAGCTATCGTCGAATCACAAAAGACTCACGACGGGGAACGATAGCTGCCTTGCTTTTCGGCACCGTATCTGCTGACTCAGTAGACCATGACGCAGGATTCTAGGCCACGGTTTGCAAATAAAAGATGCAGCGGACCAGCAACTGGGTAGTGGATGCGGGCATCAGCGCTTCTGCATGTGTCTGAATGACCATATTTCCAGGTTGATTGAAGCCAATTGAGCTTTCAATGCCTCGTCCATTAACCTCGTTCGTCCTTCTGGGCGCTCTGGCGTATGCATGCCAAAGAGACTGGGATGCGCTGCACCGCCGCATCCACCAGCACCAAGCCCATAACAAGCACGCCAAACGCGCAGAGGTAGAATTCCCGCCCGCGCTGACAGAGACTGAAACAATCCTCGTAAATTCATTTGACAATAAGAGTCTGAGCGACTGGTCCTACTACTACACTCATGGCGACCACCTGGGCTCTCACAATAAGTCAATGGCCGAGTGGACGGCACAGAAGTGGAAAGATGCCGGTTTCGATTCTTGGCTCGCCGAATACCCAATCTGGTACACTTATCCCGAACACTCGAGCTTGACGCTGATCAGGGCGGATGGGACAACTCACCAGGCGAACTTGGTCGAGGATGTGTTGGCCGAGGATGACACAAGTAGCTACCCCAACTTGATCCCAGCCTACCATGCCATGAGCGGGAGTGGTAATGTCACCGCGGAATATGTTTATGTTGGGTGAGTTGTGTGCAAATCGGGAACTTGGCGTTCGGTATTCTAATGCGCGCAGACGTGGTACTCGTGCCGACTTCCAGGTCTTAATCGACGCTGGAATCGACCTGAAAGACAAAATCGCAATGGCGAATTATGGTGGAATATACAGAGGCACCAAGGTCAAGAATGCCCAAGACAACGGAATGGCAGGCTGCATCATCTTCACAGATCCACTCGATGATGGAGAGGTCACCGAGGAAAATGGTTATGAGGCCTATCCAAGTCCGCCTCATCCACCCCACTGATCTACGATACCGGCTAACATTTTGGTCAGACGGCCCAGCTAGAAACCCTTCTTCGATTCAGCGAGGCAGCGTCCGCTTCTCGTCTCTCTATTCCGGCGATCCGTCCACTGTAGGCTGGGCCTCCGCCCCCGACTCTCCTCGTGGGAATACCTCGCTCTACAACCCATCTATACCATCCATTCCTATCAGCATGAAGGATGCGCTTCCACTGCTGGAGATTCTTCAAGGGCACGGTGTCACGGCCAAAGAAGCCAACCGAAGCGGCTGGACAGGCGGCTTCGGCAACATTACCTATGACTCTGGACCCGCTCCTGGTGCACTTGTCAACATAGATCATCTGATGCACGAGTCTATTGAGCCTGTCTGGGATGTCATTGGTGTCATCAATGGAACTAGCCCAGATGAAGTCGTAGTTGTTGGTAATCACAGAGACGCGTGGGTCATCGGTGGCGCAGCAGATCCCAACTCTGGCAGTGCTGTGCTCATTGAGCTGGCTAATGCATTTGGAAAGCTGCTTGAAAAGGGGTGGAAACCACGAAGAACCATGTATGTGAAGAAATTCGACTGTCAGCAATCCATACTTTCGATGCTAACATAATATCAGAATTCTAGGGTCATGGGATGCCGAAGAATTTGGCCTCCAAGGTTCGACCGAATGGGTTGAGTCCCATCTTCCCTGGCTCCAAACCACTGCAGTGGCTTATCTCAACCTTGACGTTGCAGTGTCGGGTCCAAGAACTGCATTCTCCGGATCTGGTGAGATACAGACATTTGTTGTTGAACAGATGAAGAAGATTCTCTTCCCTCAGGACTGGGGAAACTTTCCCACGCTCTACGATATGTGGTACGATGTGACAGAGGGCGAGATCTCTCCCCTTGGTAGTGGCTCTGATTATGCCAGCTTCTACCAAAATGGAATCGGCTGTGTAAGTATTTTACCACTTTCCTCCTCCACCCAAACTCAATTACCATGAAACCAAGGATGATCCTAACGCAAATACAGATCGACATCGGTAGTGATGGCGGGAAGACTGACCCCGTTTACCACTACCACTCCAACTACGACTCCTACGCCTGGATGTCCAAGTTCGGCGACCCAGGCTTCAAAGTGCACGCAGCAATCGGCCAGTGGATGACCCTGATCCTCTATCACATCGCCGACTATCCTCTGATCCCGTGGGATCTCCCCAACGCCGCCAGCGTCCTCTCAGCCTACGTCGACGAGTTGACTGAAACCGTCGCGGACTCTGCTCTACCGGAGCTCGACATCTCGCCCATCACGGACGCCGTCGCGGAATTCACGAAGCAGGCGGAGAACATCGCCAAGGTCGCGCAGACGGCGGTGTCGTTTGAGGACGGCGTGATCCTGGACGTGGTCAACTCCAAGTACAGGGATTTCTCACGCGGGTTCGCGAGCGCGGGAGGGCTACCTGGGCGAGAGACATTCAAAAATGTGATTTCTGCGCCCGGGATCGATAACGGATACGGCGCGGACGTGTTCCCTGCTGTTACGGATAATATTAATGCGGTTAATGAGGAGGCGGCGGTCGAGTGGATTGACAAGACGGCGAAGGCGGTGTTGAGAGCGGCAGAGATCTTGCAGGTTGGCAGTTAAGGGGAAACTGCTCAATTGAAATGTATCTAATGAGGCGAGAACATTTGAATGCATGGGGTTGATATGCATCCGCGCGTATTGAACCAATGTATCCCTTTCTTACTCGACTCGGACTGCATGTAGTTCCAGCAAAGTGCAAGAGAATTCTATTAGCTGTTCGAGAGACTCGATACCAAACGCAGTCCAGAATTTTCTTCTCATACACCACCGTATGAAGGCGTCACATACACTTTGTATGTATGGGGATTAGGAATGGAACCACTTCTCATACAGAAGCGTCGCATCGAAATGGACTGGGAAGCTGAAAATTAACTACATAGAAAGCTCACATTCCGCCCTCCTAGCTGAGGACATCTTCCTTCTCTAGTCTTTCATGAAAGGACGTGCCCCGGAGCCCAAGTTCCGCTCTCTATTGCGACTTCTAGCGTCAGTGTGCTGGCTGTTCTCATAACCATTCCACTGGCATAGTTGCCAGAAGTCTGCCCGGGACCGAGACATCTGTCATGATGCAAGACAGCAAAGAGGCGCTACGGAGCCAGGTATCAGAGTCCCTCGATGAGGTAGTCTGTCATATTAAAGCGATATGAGTAGCATAGAGACCTTGTAGATTAAATGCCTAACATACTCAATGAATCCCTGGCGTCGCCGTTGTAAGGTCCCTTAGAAGGGTCACATGATTGACTACCCATGATCTTGCCCTTATCTTCAGATACTCTTTTAGTGAATCCGGTCCGGCAGGTGGACGATAGTGACAGTTGTGGGAGTCGACTAAGGTCGCCTTTTGATTTACTAGTGAGCTGTAACATGCACCATAGCTCAAACATGATCACCGGTTGACGTGGTATGTCGACTGTGGAATTTAGTGGGGAGGCCCACAGTGTCATCTGATCCACCAACCTCTTTATTGATGTCCATATCAACTCCTGTCCAGGTGATAATGGCCGGACAAAGAAAGATCAAGGCCTCGTCGGTTATTTGTGTAACACCAGCAGGTCGACAGAAATCTCAGGCGGGTCTTAAGTGCTGAGATGTGGTTGCACGTGATGCATGTTGACAACATCGGCTACGGTATGGTTTCCGATAGCCCGATAGTCCTCGCTAGCCTTCTCTGGATCTCGAGAGCATCAGGCTGGCGGCTTCACACCGATCTATTTAGTTTTGCGCTAAGTAAAACTAAGCATGTCCGTGCGTTATACTATTTCACCTATAAATTTGCGCGCACTATTATGCTTGATCGAGGTGAACTTGACGTATACAACACACAGGTGGGACCGGGGGTGGGATTGCACCCAGCAGCGGATAAGCTCAACATGTATAAGGCGCGATGAGAAAAAGAATTTGTTGGGTGTCGTGGCAGAGGGAACAAAATGTGTTGATGGGCTTTGTACGTTTTGAGTCTCCTACCAAGCAGAATCATATCTTAGCTAATAAAATGTGTTCAGCAAGAAACGACAACGTCTTTCCAATTTTTGAACAATGCCAGTGAGCAACAAGCCGTGGGTGCCGGTAAGAGATGTCTGAAATATGCAAGTACGTATGATCATGGCAAACCTGGAATGTTGAAAGCAGATGGGGGGAATTGTGTTGTCAATATAGCTTCCTCCTGCGCTGTCCTCACTCGAGACCCCCGGACGTGCAGTGGCTAACGGATGCAGCCAGCAAAGCACATAAACGAATCGAAGTGTGCCCACTACTCCACCCGACCCCAACCCATCAGCGAGATCCTCCCCCTGACTGGCCGTTTATCCCCGATCGAACTCCAATAAAAATCGCAACGTCGTCGTCGTCGATAAATCCTTACCCTATCCCTCTTCATGTTAGTCGAGGAAGACTGCAATGCCGTGCTGCCGGTCTGCGAAATACTACAATCGCCGCAGCCCCGAACTGGCTAGGCGGCTGCCACTGCCGTCTTGGCACGAAACTCTGCATGGGCAGGATGTCGCAGGCTAGAATGTCTGTGCCAAACGGCAGTCGGTGGTGTTTCAGAACTTGAGCTCGTCTTAGTGCACCTCATTGAACATGTGAAAATGTGAAACAACGTCTCTCGTGCATCACCATTCCTTCTTCATCTTCGTCGTCGCCGCCCACCACCGTCGACATCTATTACAACCATAATAAATCCGATGACCAGCCGGCTTGATCATCGAAACCCGTCGCCGTCATGATGTTGTGCCGAAACAGACAAGAGGATGTCGTGAGTGTGCCCTTGAGCTTTCATGCCGGATATCAATACGATGGGACGTGGTGATGTCTGACAGACCGGACCAGTCATTTCTCTTAGGGGCGTCGCCTGGCCTCCCATCGCAGTGCTTCTTCGACACTGTACTAGTCCCACTACCGACCTGGGTACTCATCCTCGCCCTCCCGATAGTGGGCCTTATCCGTACCAAGGTACCGCCCACGCAGGTCCTTCACGCCAATGTCAGCAGACCCTGGGTACGCAGCGGCACCATGGGCCTCTACTACTTCTGTATCTTCGGTATCGTCCTAATGGAGTCTATCGAAATCGGCCGCCTGGCTGCGGCAGACATGGGCGTTGGCCTGCTGCCATTCGTCTACGTTGCCTGCGCGCTGTGTGTGGTCGCATGCGCTTTGGACGTCAGGATCGCTGCCGCGCTTGGGTGGAAGCGAGGCTGGTGGCAGGAAGGCGTGGCCCTCTTCTGCGCCATTAGCGGCATAGTCTCGACTGTTAAGACCATTGCGGTTGAGGCGCTGGACGCTGGTCCGCGTCTTAACACAGCATACCCAGTGAGCGACCAGTATACGGACCTTCTTGTGCTGGCAGTGCTCTATTTCGTCCTATTACTGGTTGTGGTGGTCATGAAGTACTTCGTCAGGCCGCCACTGGCTGCCACCGGGCCTACGACTAGCAGTATCGACGTCGAGGAAATGGAGCTCACCTTGAAAGTCTGAATCATCCGGAAGACCTGGGTGCCTTAGGCCTCGTCACATGAGCTACTCAAGTCCGTCTTGGTTCGAGGATCGATGCGATGGTATGGTGTCTAGGGCCTGGTTCATGTGAATCTTGGACGACCTAGGTGCGCGCCAGACGGCATAGTAGGGAATCAGAGTGTAGAAGGACGCAGGGCCTCGTGCTGCAATTTCGAGCAATTACAGATCCGCTAAATTCTCTACTTTCCGCCTTCGCCCCATCCGCCCCTTCCCCCAGAATGGGCTGTATTTCAGCAGCTCTCCTTCGAAAGCCCCGTCCAGATCTTCGCTGCCCCCCCCCCGGAGATCTCGTTTAAGCATCTGTCTCAAGGGATACTTACTCCTAAGGAGTATAGGCCTCCATCATCGGCTCAGTCTCTCTTATCAAGCAGATATACGTCAGACTTATCCTCAAGTAGCTTCGCTCTACAAGCCAGTCGTCTACCATGGCACCAGAACTACGGCACCCACGTCGCGTCACGGAGGAACCGATTCATGACGAAATGTAAGCCCCCCCTGCAATTCCAAATACAGACCTCATCCATAAAGCTCACACAGTAACAGCGTCGTCGCGGCGGAGTCGGAAGTATCTGTGAGCTCAGACGATGTCTACAGCCCACGCCGACAGGCTACCCACTACCCAGACTTCAGTGGCCATTCAAGTCCGGCGAAAGTTCCAAACCTGGCGTTCGCCGTAGGGGAAACCGCCAGCAGGTCGGCACCCGAGCCAGTGGCCGATGAGCCTAGCAAGCCGGTGGAACTTGCCACACGCCAGCAGGGCCGCAGCAAGTTATGGCGTAAACTTCAAGGCCGCGACGGTTCCTTCGATGTCTCTGGTAAGGGCAAAGCAAGAGCCACTCCTGCATCTGAAGAGCAACCTTCCCGAAAGAAGGCCAACACTTCCCAGCGTGCGTACTGCGCACAGTGCCAAGAACGCAAAAGCAAGCCTGCGGTCACCGGTACGCTCAGAAACGGAAATGCCAAGCATAAATGCCGTGACTGCGCGTTGCTGAGGAACAAGGTACCGGAGCAAGCAGAGCTACCCCTTGGCGAGGAGGAGGATAGAGGGCCTGCCCAGCCTGCGCGGCAAGATGTAGCGACAGCAGGGAAGGAGCGCCCTCAACCTCCCGAGCAGAACAATGGACCACCTATCAACCCTATTCCCGGAAAGCAGGAGCTGGTGGCCATTGCCCTGAAGGAATATCCGCAACAGGATGACGACTCTGCGTTCGACACAGAGCCGGACGACCCCCGCCATCCTCCTCTTCCCCACAGCAAGAACCCCAGCGCGGACCGATTTGGGGCTACCACAGGCTCTATGAACACGAACCAGGTCCTTGCTCACCCGTCAGCGAGCCCAAGCAGCGATAGCCCTGAACCCCTGCCGATAGACCCAGCGCTCGCACTCCTTCAAGAGCCCTGGGGCCAAGTTCATGCCCAAGTAGCGCGTCATCCTGGACTGAAGCCGACGTCGTCGGACCCGATGCTCAGCGGCGAGGAGCGCGTCCCAGCCAACCCTCTTCCGGCTTCTACAAGCGACAATAACAGCTACGACTACGCGCACCCTGACTGGACGCCGGAGCAGCGGGAGGCGGAGTTCAACGCCTTCATCAGAATGGATTTCACGGCCTAATAGCCGTGGCCTCGGAACTCCCACGAGCCACCTCGCCCCGAGATCCAGGCTGCTACTCAACCAGCATGCTCGGACGGCACACAGTCGCTACACACGCCGCACGGGAACAACTATCTTGTTCAAAGCATGAGTTCTTCTTCTCATCAGGGCCTGCCCTCCGACAGCCACCAGGCCCTCGAGGCGCATCCTGGGACTCGGACGTCGCCCAGGCTGTCGTATCCTCGTTCTCTCGACTACAGACTAGGATCACATGTCCTGGACCGACTCTCAGCGGACGAGTGCGACGAACTGATTCGAAGGTACTCGGATCTGCTGCAGCGCTTGTACTGGGCGCGTCGTCGCCTGGACTTGGATACTGGGCTGACCTGAATGGTGGCTCGTGGAGTTGAAACGTGGCCGGCTTTTTCATTTCGACTGGACGGGGAGATCACTACCGCTGTGATGCTTTCTTTTGCTTTTGCTTTGTTTCTTTGTGCTGTTGGTCGCTGTCTGTGCACCTCATCATGGATTCTCGCATCGATATAGTTGCTTTTCGAATTAAACATTCGCACCCGCCAAACGGAGGGTACATCCATAGCAGCAGGCATAACATAGCGCGTCAGGTTTTGGCACCGGCCTGCGATGTTAAGTTTAAACGTTCCCCAAGTTTTCACAATCGCGAGACCCGATACTCGCATGGGGCGTTTGGAGTTGCGCAATAGATAAAAGAGTCATTCGGCAACAGTGGACTCGGAGTTATTTTGGTCTTGGAAAAGACCAAAACGATTATGAAATTGAAAGAATCATTTGACCTTGCGGTCTCTGAAAAGGAGATCTCGCTATTGTTACATGCTGTGCAGTCTTCCCTCGTGCCCGGGGTAGTAAACGGGCTCAATGCTGGGTACCCGCAAATCATCTGTGGACGACAACAATCTGTTCATCTCGCACCCTATTCCTGATGCATGCGCCTGTAGAAAACCCCATGTTGTAGCAGTACCCGTCTACATCTCACATATCCCCAACGTTTGTCTTGCTGGCGTGCTCCGAGGCGCCGGCCGTCCTCACCTTGCCGCGGGGCAGGCCGGACGCGCGTGGGAAGAACTGTCGCCGGGCTGTGGCGCGGTCGCCTCCCTTCTTGCGGTCTTGGTTGAGGGGGTGGTCTGTTGATGTTGGGGCTGTGATGGACTCCATTTTGTTGTGTGTGTCTGTATCTGTGTGTAGGCAGTTGCTTTGTGGTGCAAGCGAAGCCGGGTGGATATGGATGTAGGTGTAAGTGCTAGACTGTTTGATGGTACGACTGGTCCGAGCCCAGATTTCTTGGATTTTATACAACAGTGAAGAGTGTGGTGTTGGAGGATGTCACAGAATAGAGCAGCGTTGCTGGGAAGAGTGACTGAAGACTATCGGTGGATGTGATCTCACCTTGGGTCAGCACGGTGGACGACGAGCAACTTATAACAAAGGCCGGCTCTGACATGTCTCGGTGATAAAGGAATCACGGCAGACCGGTGTGAGAAGGCCCGGCAGCCCTACGAATCGGACAGGACGACCCGCGGATGGAATGGATAGATCGACAGACGCAAAGTGTTGAGCCTCAGTCGTGCAGCGGTGTCACTAACACCTCCTCGCCCCGTAGGGCTCAATCCTGCGCGGGGGTGGTTGCAGGCAGGATATGCGGGTGAGAATATGTCCCTGCGTATTGGCCCTTTGTTGCACTCTTTGGCTGGGCCTTGACGGCCCCCAGCCAGCCAGTCAATCAATCGAATCACGACGCCCACGCGAACACGTTACACGAGAGGGGGCCAGCCCCACCGCGTACTTACATTCGTCTTACGTCGCTAGCGACGCAGGAATCCTGGCGCTGATGTAAGCTGCAACCCTCGAGCGGCACGCAGAGGAGGATCGGAAACGATGGACAGCGGACATGTCTTAGGCAGACCGCTGGTTTGTGTTCCCCATTATTCAGGCAGCAGGTCACGCTGCCTTGTTTTTCGCGGTCATATTCATATTCTATAACGATGGAGCGGAGGAGAGAGCCCTGCGAGTGGTATGAGGTGGTTGGAGCCGCGGACTGCCGCGATATACGCTGCGGAGAATGTCTCGGTATCAGAGCCGGCTGAATCAACAGCGGCTGACTAAGGGCGAAATCAGGCAGGCAAAGTCCAGGACAACATGGCGTTGTCTTACAGATCCACGCAGCGATCGGCCTATGGGGTTGAGTAGTCGAGCCGTGTGGAAGGATCATGGAACACAGCGTGGAAGGCTGCCTGCCTGCCCTCTGCCCTCCCTGCCCTACACTGCCCTGCCCGCAGCCTGCATAGTAAGCACGTCCCAGTCCGCACAGCATATAGCCAAGATGCCAAAATGATGCAGGCATGACCGACTGGCACGAGGGCGAATGCCTCCGCGGGGCACAGCAACATGCGGGCTGCCGGGTGTCGAGGTCGAGGCTGCTCGAGTGGACTGGGCTCGGCGAGGTGGATCGGCCAAAGGAGCGGAGCGCATGTGCTTACTACACGGCCGGTGAGCAAAGCTGCGTGGGGGTCTGATGTGGCGCTGCTGCTGCTGCGTGTGGGCAGATATCTAATCTATGCTGCCGCCGTCAAAGAGGCGGGCTAGGCGTGATGCTGTGAGCGGCGTCGGGCCGTCTCTGCGTCGCCATGCCGGCACCCAATCCCGTGCAAGGACAAGCACAAGCACACGACGCCAGCGAGGGAGCGGCGCGGTCTCAGCGGCGTTGGTTGCTCAGCATGGTGGGAGTGGTGTCCTCGTCACCGGGGCCCAGATAACGCGCCGTGCTGCCTGCTGGTCTGGTTTGTGGAAAGTGGTGGTTGGCGATCGTGCTGCGATCGAGAGGCAGGCTGGGGCAGATGGTCGCTCTGGTTCCGGCTTGGGTGGTGCTGCTCGGTGAGGGATCGCGGTCTGGGACGAACCAGCTGCCGTGGAGGTGACCGCGCGGCGAGGGGCCAAGGAAAGTGTGGTATAAGGTTGGGTGGCAGGTCATCTGCTTCAAGTTGTCTGCACTCTATACGCGCGGGCACTCGCGCCGATAGCCTGATGTGGTGGTTGTTTGTGACAGTGGTTTGATGCTACCTGCGAGCAGTCCTGCTAGGCAGGCGGGAGTCTGTGCCATAGTGAGCGGCATGGACCGTTTTCCCCAGAGCCTGGCCGTTCCGTTTCGTCTCCCGCTGTAGTGTTGCTGGCCGGCTGCCTTGTTTTTCCACCTCGTACCCCATACTCTCGTATATGTTGCCTGAAGCTGAAGGGTGGTTGACAGTGATGAGTTGTCCCGGCATCGCCTTGGGCAGATGACCACAATGCCCCGACTTGTTCATGCAGGGCAGGGGCCAGGTGTCAGTCATCCGCGGTCGAGGGGACGAATCGACGCCGCCCAGGGCATGACGGGATGGAGCTAGGGGGCTGCTAGGGACGGGGCACACGGCCTGGTGGAGGGCGAGGAACGGAGCGGCGGGAACGGTGGGGCTGCTCTGGGAAACTGGTGGGTGGGCCGGCACTGCAGCACACTGGACCGTGCTGGGAGCTGTCTCCCAACAGTGAGCCTGGGGCATCCCTGAGGCGAGCCTGCCTCCTGATTACGGCCACTTGAGCTCTTGCTCAACTCTGTCCAACGGTCAAGCGCCCTCCGCCACCACGACATGTGATGTCCTATTCACGGGAGCTACTCTAGCTAGCAGAGTCTTAACGAGCCCGTTATTATCATCTCGACATTTGCCTTCCTTTTTCGATCGCTCGATGACATTCTCGTCCAATCAGAAAAATCACTCGAATTTATCTCTTTGTTTGTCCAGGTTCTCCAGGCCCTCCTGGCGTCTGTCTCCTGGGCTGTCTCGAAATAATCCCGCGCGGCGTGGCTGAAGGTGGGATGGGTGTGTCGGCCCTCACTATCGCGACACAAATCTCCTTAGCCTGAACGCCACGCGACTGGTGTCGACTGATTTCGGTGACGTATTTGGCACCGACATTCCCCTTTTGCTTTTTTCTCCGAGCTGAGAGCTGCCAATTGGGGACGGACTGCTGAAAGCGATGTGAGCGCCGACATCGCCATCTCTTGGCTGCTATTCGAACGCGGTGACTCACAAAATAGCTTCGCGCGCTGCGAAGCAGGCAGCCGGGAGAGACGGAGATGCGCAAACTCTCAGGCCTCATTGCGGCTGTGGCCCCCACGGAGCCATTCAACAATCACCTCACTGCCCTCAGGAATTTGAATTCCCCCTGGGTCCCGTGGAACGTATCACGGTTGGTATCCTGCATTGCAGATCCCACGCATCTTGCCCCTGCGTCGAGGATGACCGGACTCGTGGGACCTTCAGAGGTCAGGAGCTGGTTGCCGCCCAGTGGACAAGCGTCTGCATGGCTCAGAGACAAGCCTTCTCACCAGAGAATTTATTCATGCTTGGAGAAATTCGAAAATCCATTTTATCGATTTTATCTGAGGGGTTTATTCCCAATCTCCCGGAGATCCTCGGTCGTGTGGCGTGGTGTGGTCATCCTGGGGGGTGGTGACTACAAGTTGCTGCACCCCTCAGTTCCAACACCAGGCCTCAGGTCCACACGTGGGTTCCTTTCCTCATCGACTCAATTTCTCGAGATCGGTCCAAGCCCCACCCTCAGCGCTACACATCGTTCCCCGGGTGTCTCACTTGCTGGCAGTTCGACGGCCTTTAGCCTCCCCCGTCACGGTCCATTGTCTCAGACAACATGACTTCATCCACCACAGGGCCAGGGCAACACAAGACCCCGCTGCCAGTCCTGGGGCACGTCGCGAGAGCCTCATTCGGCATCCTCCAGGAACTGTCTGAGATGACATGCCTCATGTACCTCGACTTCCACCAAGTACTCCCTCCACGACCACCGTTAGCCAGCCTGTCAGTCGCAGATGGATGGTGACGGCCGTGACCCAAGATCAAGATTGTGTGTTATCTCGACACCTATTCGAAGCGCCTTGCTGCCAGATCAAGATCAGCCTCCGAGGTGACTTGTTACGTGGCTCGATCCCCTCGATGTCCGGTACCTTAAACACATCACGCACTGCGGTCGGGCATTCACCGTGTAACATGTGTAATCTGGTCGCCGTTGTCTGGCATGTCTCGGCCAATGCCTTCGGTCAGGAGACGACACTCACGCCGCCCATCACCTTCCCTTCACCGTCCCCTCCGAGGCTACCCAAGCACCGTTGGCCACCGTCGACCGTGATCTGACCCGGATGCTCAATGACATCAACGACGCGCCTCGAGACTACTGACGTGTCGTCTCCGTTCCAAAGCTTGCGGGATCAAGAACGTCAACGTGGTAGCAAGCAGTTGCAACGACCGTATACGTGGCCAATGTCCTCTATCACACTGCATCTTCGTGAGGCCACGTGAGCTCGGCTCTTCTCGGTCATAAGGTAGGGAGGGCAACGACTATACGAAGCTAACATCTCCGTCTTCAGCTTCAACTGCGACGGACACCGAATCCTTGGCGTCTACTCTCGACTGATAACGCCACTTCAGGTCGGCGTGGGGAGACCCTCAAGCTGATGTTGCATGGCCCTTCCCATCCCACGACCAACTGGCACCATCAAGCTTCGATGTGGCGCAAGCGTTCTATCTTGTGACTCTATCTCGATGCCTGGATAATGGCTGCCAGCTAACTCGATCACAATCTTCCGCATCCCGAGCATCTGCTTTCTGGTACTGTCCTCTGAGATGCTAATACTTTCCTCCTTATCACCATGGGAACATGATCCATAGACATAGTAATGCATTCCCTCAACCTGGCTGCCGGAAATGCCACAGTGCCGGAAAGCCAGAATGACGCCTTTTCTTCTTTGTGATTAGGAATTTGGGATCTAACCACTCAACCGATGACGGTCAAGGGCGACGACTGCTGACAGCCAACTCCCGGGCCTAATTCAAGTCTCCCGAGTCATCTAATTATGTTGGAGGAAGAAATCTCGTGGGGCCACAACCTCATGGAAACGTAGTATTCTTTTGGCTTCAGATGCTCGTCTTCCTTCTTCGTCGCATGCAGGGCTTTATTCACAGCTACTGGAATGGAAAAGACTCTGCTCTCTCCCTGAGTGGTTGAGGGTGTGGAGTCATACGTTCAGGTCTGGATCATGAAGTTAAGGAGCCTATATGGCAGCATTCACTGAGTGACTGGGGCTCTTCGAGCACCACATACATCAGCAAGCACGGAACGGGACACGTATTCCAGCTTCCACAGCCACCTCGTGGATTTAGTACGCCCAGGTGCGAGAAATTAGGGGTTTTCTCGCGACATTCAAGAAACCGATGACATGGCACCAAGATACATGGCAATTAACGATGTATAATTCTAGGGTGGCAAAAAATATCCCCGGTGACTAATTGAAGTGACTCTTCCTCGGGGTTACTGGCAGCCGAGGCCACGGCCGAGCCTGGGTCGAACGACCGTCCATGCTATACCGCGACGGCCGCTCAACGTCGTCCAGGGGTACTCTGTGCCACTGATTCCTGTACACATACTCGTCATCCGGCTTTTCGTGGTGCGACGGGTTCGATAGCGATAAGGACAGCGGGCGGAAGCTCGCGGCGCTCTTCTCTTTGGCGCGGCCTTTAGTTTCATCTGTTGGATTATTAGTCACAAATTCGCCGCAAAGATCATGTAACGTGGGGTTCCAAGCAAGCCACTTACAGAGATACACGGTGATCAGCTCAAGCGCCACGGGCGCCCATGTGACCAGCGAGAGAACCTGCCCAAACGTCCACTCCGTGTCCTGATCCGACTCGCCCGCCTTCTGCTTGACCGCTTCCCTATACGCAGTGAAGAGGAACAAGAAAGTCCACATGAACAGCCCACATACGGCACCGTCGATCAACCGCAGGTAAGGCTGCGACGCCTCCCACCTGCGGCGCCAGGGCCCCGCGCCCGAGTAGTCAACTCTCCCGTCCTTGAGCTTCTCAAGTGCCCCCCGGCGGAACGTGGCGGTGGCGTGGTACAGCCAGCGGAGACAGTTCAGCGCGAGGAACACATGACCCGCGGTCGTCATGGAGGCGAGGATACTCCGCATCTTGTGCGAGTCGCACTTCGCCAGCCAGATGTCCTCCGAGACCATCGTGTCCTGGTTCCACAGGAACTGGAAGTAGGCGCCGTAGACGTAGCGGTAAAGGACCTCGACCGTCAGGGCGAAGATGATGACGAGGAACCAGAGGAACAGGCGGATGCGCTTGCGGCGGAGACCCGGTGATAGCGACTGCAGGGCTAGCGCTGGGAAGATGGAGAAGGAGGACATGAAGTTTGCGTTGAGGAGGCCGTAGAAGGCGTGGGGCTCGTGCGGGTGGACTATTGGTGCTGCCCAGCGGGTGATGGAGGCGACGTTTACTGATATTGCGAAGAGGAGGACGGCACTAGCGCATATTTGTTAGACATAATATCCTACAAGAATTGGGCTATGCAGGCAACCTACTCTTGAAATGTGTTCAGGGACTTCCGGAAGCAATTGATGAGGATCGTGTATCCCTCTTTCCGTCCTGCGGGCACAACGTTTCCGGAATAGTCCCTGAGGCTATCCTTGAATAGAACGATGAAGTATAAAGTTGCGAAGATGGCTAGCATGTAATAAGACAACATGGCCTAGTGAGCCAGGGTCAGCATGAACAGGGTCGGTAGAGAAATTATTCGAGCTAGTCGCACTTACTCCGACGCCTGTAAGATCTGGATCACCTTCCCACTGAAGCTTCGGGCAGACCTGAGCACTGCACTTTGACAATGGAAAGTTGATCATGTCCATGAGAAGTGCGTTGTTGTCGCGAAAGTAATTCTTCTCATGGTACCAAACCAAAAGGTTCGCATCTGTTGGTTTCGTCCAGTTCCTCGGTATCATGGACCCCAGATAGCCAATCACGATATCAAAAGACACACCGTCCCACAGCGAGCCCTCGTCCTCATAAAGTTGGCCATATGCAGCGAGCCAGGCGGCTGCTGCAGAACAGTTTGTGAAGTTAAGCCATGCTGCTGGTGGAGGGCTCCAAGTGGCGTTGACGACGTCACCAACAGTAACGACCATTTTCTAGGGTCTCGAAAAGAATGGAATTTGCCAATAAAAAGAGCGCGGCTCTAGAGAGAAGAAGATCATGAAAGAGAGATTGAAGAGGAGATCACCCGCAACCTTACTACTGATCGCAGGCCTGGATAGATGTTAAGCTTAAGAATTGTTGATCATGATGAGTATTTCTCGTGTATTCCACATTTGGTGGTCTCTACTCTAATGTGCCATCCCTTAGCCGAAATATAGTATCCAACCTTGTTCTGGGCGCAACGTCGTCGTCAGAGGCAGCCTCCGTCCCTATCCCTTTCTCTGTCCACCCCATACTTCATCTCGCTTGGCCTGTCTTCGGCATTGACTGCAGCTGTTCAGGTGGGTTTGAAACACAGATCGGCCTGTGGCAGATCTCTCACCAGGGGCGCGAGTCATGCCTCGCCCGCAGGCCCACGTGTGAACATCCAACGGGCATACCGTGATGAGGACAGTACAGTGGGCGGCCCTGGTTCTTGGCCCAAATCAAAACAAACAAGGAAAAATGTAACATCTAGTCTAGTGTGTAGTGTAGGTATATAAATATGCACAGTAACAGTCGCGCAGATCTTTCTCCCTTTCACAGCGATGCCCTCCCTTTCTCTTGTGGCCTTGGCCGCAATATGCACTGCTGCGTCATGCAGGCCACCAAGTTCCGGTTCTCGTCCCAGAGCCGGCTCTCCGAGTATGACCGGCCGAATCCCGCGGCGATCGTCTTCCTCTCGCGGAGGTGCCAGTTGCTAAGATCGACATCCGGGGTGAAGAGCCGCAGGGCAAAATCGAGCGTCGAGCAGGCCCCGGCGTCGTCGAACCACAGCTTCTCGTGCCACAGCGGGAGGAAGGACAGCCCGCCGTCCATCAGAAACGCGAGCGCCGCATTCTTCTCACCCCCCGACGTCAGCGGCTCCTTCGTCTTGGACCAGTCCCCCGAGCTCCTCTCCGTCATCGACAGGTGATCCTGGTCCGTCGGCGCCGTCCTCACCAGGCCCAGGACATTCTGACCGTTCAGGCCCTCCGCGCAAGTCCTCGTTTCGAAGTACTGCTCCATCATCGAGAACATAATCGCATACTTCTCGACCAGCTCCTCGCCACACAGACCCTGAGCCACAGCCTTCTCCGCCAGCTGCCTGGCCGTGGGGCTCTCCCCGGGCCCGGCGAACGGGATCGTTGGCGGCGCCGAGTAGGAAAGCAGCGCGGGCTCGACGACGTGGAAATCGGCCGTGAGCTCCATGCACGCGCGGAGCTTCCCGTCGGCTTGCCGCTGGCTGACGACGACGCGCCGGGTCACGAAGGTCTTGGTGTCGCGCGTGGCGTGGACGGTGCAGGCCAGCCTCTCGGTCGTCGACGCGGGGCCGAGGAAGTGGCCCACGAGGGAGTACAGCGAGAAAGAGTCCGGGACCGTGGCGCATGCCGCGCGCGTTGCTATGCCCGCTGTGCACCCGCCGTAGCCGATGGGCATCGCGTTGCCCATGCGCTGGGGCGGCTCCTTGGAGATGAACTGGTTCGGTCCGGTCTGCTCGATTTCGAGCTGGTCTGCTAATCTGCGCGCCATGGTTTAAGCGCTTAACGAATGCAGGTATGCGTAAATAAGTGAGCGAATGAGTGTGAAGTATCGATCCGAGTCTACGCTTTCCTTCTGCGGTGCCAGGAGTCTTGGAGTGTGCGTGGAAATATATTCGAGTATGACAAGGTGTCACCGAGGTGGATATTCCCTCTTCATCAGATACCTCGGCACGATTCGCGACACTATTCTTTCTCGTTCCAAATAGGAATAGGTCAGATGGCACTCCGGCCCCTGTCGGCTCCGAAAACCCTTGCAAATAATTGCCGTAATAGGTAAGCATTCGGAGGGCTAGCGCGAGTGCTTCGGCGCAAGGTCAAAGAGCTGTCAAGTTGCTAGAATTGATAGGTCTGAGTAAGACCGTAGCTACTATTGATACAGTTTGCGACATCCCATTGAAGGGACGAAAGTTGAGCAGTTCCTCAAGCCGATGCTGTGGCCCAGAGGCAACCTTGGCACGATCTTTGTTCCTGGTAGTGAGCCCCAACTTTCAACTGCAGGGTTCAAAGGAACAGAATTGACTTGATTCTCTTCAGCTCATTCATATAGACCACTATAAACAAAAGTTACTTCGTTGTTAAAGACTAAAGAATTCGCAAGAAGATGCACATAGCGAGAGGACTTACACTTGAGAGATGTCCGCGTGCGGTGTTAAGAAAGACAGAGGCGTGTGCCTTCACGGAGTTCACATTTAGAGAGAACTAGTAAGTTCATTTCTATCTAACGACTGCAATGGCACTCAAGTCGTACTCTTCATCACATGATGTACAGTATTCACGCTGCGTTTTCAAATGAGAGGTTTCAAGCGCTGCCACTCCAACCCTCTCCCTTCCGGTGAACTGAACGGTAACGACTTCACCCTAGCAATTTCGAAGCCTCGTTTAGTTGCACTCTTGTACTTGATAGTATGACTGGCCTCAGTGGTGATTGTATTGAATCGGATTATGAAGTCATCGCGGACGCCCTGAATAATCCTAACGCGCCACTTGATTTTGAGCTTCCAGCTTCGTCAAATTAGCTTGTCATCCGCGGCCAGCGCTTCCGACAGCCCTGAAGGGTGCGGAGAACGGCAGAAGAGCTGGCATTGAAGCTGCGTAAACATATTCGACCATGATTCCGTCGCGGAACCTCCGGCAAGAGCCACCGAATCATCTTCAAGTAATCAATTTGTGCCGGTTGTCTTCCTGGAAAGACCGTTTGAAGAGTTGCAGGGAAAAGAGGGGCGTTCCAAGTGCGGCGACACTGACGCCTGATGGCACGCGCCAGCGTCAGTCCATGAGCAATCGTGAAAGATGGTTTCATTTGCAGTAGGAAAATGCAAAACTGCGTCTCTCACGTGGTCCTTGTATCAAGTTTCTGAAACCACAGAGAAGTAAAATTCTCTCGCGAATTTGAGCTTCTAGAAGGTATGACGTTGCCGTAGTCCCGGCTGGTCCCTTGCCTGACATCGTCATACAGAGAGGCGGGCTGACAAAAGTGGAGCCTGCCAAGGCCAAGCGGCGCGCACGCAGCCCGGTAGTGGCAACACAAGCACGCATATTCGGAAGAAAGAGTGCTGGATGCCATGGCTGGTTAAGAATGAAAAGTGTTGGCATTACGCGAGAAAAGTAGATTTTTGTTCGCTGTGAGACCCCTTAAATAGTATGAGTGACCTGCGCCAGAAATAAGCTCGGGTTCTAGCATCATGACTACGTTTTACAAACTCTCCACAAACGCATTGTCAGCTTAGGCCGGTGTAATCCACAACTTCAAGTCTTTGGTAATAATTCCGAGCAAATACATCTACTTTGACCCACTATGAGCAAGGTCAAGAAGTATCCGTCACCAGACACACCCAAAGTGCGAATAGTAGTGTTGGAGACGGACGAGGCTCACCCCGACACTCACGAGGAAAAGGGCAGTTTCGGGGAGATTCTGCATGGCCATTTTCAGCATGCAGGCGCCGAACATACGCCCGCACTAGCTGTTGATACAGACATAAGATTTGTGGTGGAAGACAAAGGGGGCACCGTTCCTCAGTTCGAAGAGTTCGATGATTACCAAGGAGTCCTGATTACGGGGAGCATGTACGATGCTCACTCCGACACGCCGTGGATATTGAAGCTCATTGATGTCATGAAAGGTACACCATTGCAGGATCCCCTGGCCGTACAGTGGATAGTCATAAGCTGATCTCGGAACATAGAATTGTGGCAGCGTCGGCCAGATCTACACCTCAGTGGTGTTTGTTTCGGCCATCAGCTCCTATGTCGAATGCTAGGCGCCGAGGTCGCCCCGGCCCCAACGCAAGACTGGGAGCTGGGCCACTCGAGGATCGATCTCTCGCCCGTGGGCAAACAGCTGTTCCGCACAGATGACAGCAGCGTCTACCTACACCAGATGCACCAGGACCATGTGGTGGCGCCTCCTAGTCCCGAGCGGTCGAGCGGACTGTTGAAACCAGGCACGAGGGTGGACGTCTGGGGCCACAGCAACCACACAAAAGTGCAGGGGGTCTACATTCAGGGGAGACTATTCACGACGCAGGCACACCTTGCCTTTGATGAGGAAATGGTCAAACGTCAGATACAGATGAGGATCGACAGCGGAGGTATCGAGGATCTTGATCATGCGGACAGGGCTGCGGAGACAGCACATTGGCAGCACGATGGCGATGTGGTTGCTGCAGCCATTTTGAGGTTCTTTCATGGTGATGATGATAGTATTGAGTGAGGTAACTTGACGTGCAATGCAAATGATCACCTTGAATCATGAGGGTGGCCATCATGCATGAATCGAATCCCAATTAAATCCAGAATGAATGTTAACTTGCAGTTGTGACAATTGAAATTTGAGACTTGCAGCAGGTTGAAAACTGCATCCTTATTGATGGATCAAGTAAGGACACACAGGACCAGGTGCCTAGTTCTGAGCCGCCAAGGTCCTGGCCAACTTGAAGCGAAGGAGGCCTGTTCATTTTGCTCTCAACACCGCATCCCACCGCCCCATAAAGCTGTACGTCAAAATGACCGAATACAAGACTTTTATAATAAATCACAAGCTATTGAAGTTCGTCTGAAAGCCAAAAGCTTCGGTTACAATAAGAATTAAGCGTGATGCATGTAGTACAATGGCCCATCAGTTGCTCTTTGCTTGTGGCCTCCATGTATTCCCAAGGTTACCACGATCGGCCGCTGTATAAGACGTAGAGGATGAAATTGAAATCGAACAAGACACATAATTAAGTTTGGACTCCCCATCCACTACATGGGAAGACGGTGAATCGCACAGCGTTTCGCAAAACGTTAATTGCCTCTGCTGCCTAATCTGATCAGGACACCTGGGCAGCCGGATCCCATTTCCATCAAGCCACCTGTTATCTGCCAGCTTTGTTCGTTTTAAACCCATCTCCATCCCCGATTCAATTTGGAAATCTTGAATTCAGGCTCATATAACTTTTGAAATCATGAAACTCTATACCAAGAGGATAGTAATTCTGCTTATTTCCATGACGTTGTTGTTCCTAGCAGGACCCGTTGCTGCCCAGCCAAAAGACATTGACCCTGGACCATGGGACATATCGACGGCAGTTGCCATGTACCACCGAGAAGCCAGGAGCCCCAATAGTAGCTCTGAAACCTTGGACTCGCTCTTCGCTTACACTGATGGGATCAAGATCTGGAGCTTCTCATACAATTGCTCAACAGGCTGCTAGAGCAGCAAAGCCACTCTGACAAATAAAAGGCATTCTACTGTATTGTATTTACGACCTCATGGTTTTCAGGTCTTGGGAAATTGAGCAATCACGGTACGGCATGCCCAATTAATTGATCGTCAAATGCTGAATTGCTTATTTATTGATAGAATATTGTGGTCTTTTTGAGCGTTTCCCGCTATATGAAGGAACGGTACGCTTTGGGGAAGTATGCGAATGCACAACTTGAACACCTCTGGGGTGCTTCTAGCAACGAGGCTCGGGACACTGTTATTCCCCTTTGGTCGTGTTTGGTTACACCACTAGGCATGGTCACCCATGCTTGGGAACTGTGTATATGAGCAAATATGGAAGTCATAGATCTGGCCCAGTATGCACACATACAGAAGATACCTGATCAGCTTTCGTCTCGCTCACACCCCTGAATTTGCTCTGCAGAGCTCCGAGAAGCTATGTAATGGTAACTTCCAGGCTTACTGTCATACAAGAATGCTTTCCGTAACCATTGTCTTTTCCTGAAGGTTTCGCAAATGGCTGCTCACATGTGGAGCCGCCAGGCATCCGCAACATATGCATTGTGGCGCAAGTGGTCACCACCAACACTCCGATGCCTCAGCCATGGCTTGCTGGAATGCTGTTTCCATGGGTCCAAGCCGCGGAACTTTCAACATCGACGGTGTTCATGGCTTTAAGTTGCTCGTGGTAGCCCTCGTCTACGGAGCTCCGCTTTGAGAATGCCGAAACGTCTGTAAGTCTCGACGTGTCCTGACGTTCTGTGCGATAAAGTCTTCGGATAAACGTTCGTATGCCTGAAATATTGCCGCTGGGAACCTGTGGAAGTTCTGGCTCGAGCGCCTCCTTTGTATTTCCAGTGTCATTCGAACCGAAGAAAATGGTACGCGAATGTTTGCGCATCGAGCCCCAAGAATTGACCACACTCTCAACAAAGACCTTGAGGGGCCTGCTGACGACTGGCATGCAACTACATATGAGTCCGATGTTGAGCTCAAATGCACTGCAAATGGCTCAAGGCATGATTAGTGGTTCAGGCGAATAAGCAGGTTGAATAAGGTATTCCGACGTACACGTATATATGACTTGAAGTGCCCGTCCATGTTAGGTCATTAGGATTGACATTCACTCGGGATACCAAGCCAGCAATTGAGCAACCGAAGGCACTGCATACCCATTAGTACTGATTGGAAGCGAACAGATCAAATGCTGGGGAACTCACAGTAAGCCTGTGAGAAAGACGGCTAAAACGCCAATTTTGCGTCTTCTTTGCAATGAAAGGTCCGACACAAGCTTCAGTGGCATGCCGATGATGAATAAATCAGAAAGGATCCCAAAATAACCCTGAGCCACAGATATATCCGCCTCCATTTTGACGTTGGTAAGCGTTGTATACATCCAGGTTTGTCCGTGACGTGGGACGGTCATAATAAGAAGTACAACGGCGCAAACAACATAGAATGCTGTAATCAGCGCTATGCCCACGAAAATGGTGATTCTGGCCCACTTAATGGGTTTGAAGATACGAAGATAGAGAGACAGAAATGACAGTCTGACAAACATAGCAGCGATGAAGTTGAGTACGACGATGATAATATTTCGCTGCAAATGTGAGCAGTGATGCACATTGAAGAACAGAGAAGCTCTAGCAGCAAGATATGCTGCGTCGATGCTACCTAGTCACGTACCTCTCGAACACTTTCAGTGATGTCAGACAGAGGAATGTCCCATGCATGTCTCCCCATCCGGGCATCGCGAACTAGTCATGAGACATTTAATAGCTGCGAAAGAATGTGCTGAGTCTGCGCGGTCAAATTATTGACTTACTAGAGAGCAAAACACCTGCCCAGGAGAAGATGCAAGCCTGATTTTTCCTTTAGCTTCATACGTTCAATGTTTCTTTTTCTGAGTGGTTTTCTCAGGGCACTGACAGCAGCGATGATGCACAAAACTAGGACCGCATAAGCTAATCACGATCAAACTCTTTTAGTCGAAAAGACTGTTTCTCGGCGAAACAACGTACCGTCATCAGCCCAAAGAGCATGTACCAACCGAACACGGGCTCCGATACGAAGCAACACGAACGTCAACATCAAGGGCAATAGAACACAGAGAGCCATCATTGGTATGCTTGTTATGTCTGTTGGGTTGATAAAGTTCGATGTCTGACCAGCGGGTGGGGTACCCGTTGGTATCTGTGACAGATTCAACATGTCTTTGGGGTCAAGGCGTCCTTTCAAGCTACCTAGGTAGGTGAAGAGATCGGCCTCAGTGGTTTGGTGCTTAATCCGTATACGCCCCGACGGCGTACACCCCTTCATACAATGGTCAAGGACCCAAATTGACAGCGATGATGAGTAGTCGTAGACAGTGCTCACAAGTACGAGGCAAAACAAATGCCAAGAATCTGCGAGTTCCGCTTTCGATTTGAAGAGGGCAAATGATGACTCCTGGTACAGGAAGGTTTCTTCGCCAAGATAGCTAGGTAGGAAGGAAAGAGATGGCACAGCATCAGAGACAACATCCGATGTTTGTAAAGCCAACGTGTACACTGGAATAGAAGACCCCACCGCATCCCACCTGCAGAAGGATTCGAGGGCAACATTTCACTTAGTGACGCAGCATCACATCTCATAGTGCAATCCAACTTAAAAAATATCCATGGCCTAGTAAGGCTCTGTAAGCGCCGGCGCCATGGTGACGGGGATTGCAGGGTTCAATGCAAGGTCGTGCCAACAGAAGAATCCAGTACTGGGCCTGGCTGGATTATCCGGAAACCCTGTGGTTGCAGCGTGCGCATGTCCTGGGTCATCCCACGTACAACCGCACTAGTTCGTACGGCGCAGTCACCATCATACCACCCATGTTTGAGATTCACATTTGCCTGTGGCCGAGTCCGGCAACTGGGCCACCTGGGAATAGATCACGGCAGATAGCCTAGCACTTATGCAGCGCGAATCTTGCAGATCATTTTGGTGGGCGCGGATGGTCGAGGACGGTCCCGAGAATTGCGAACTGGGTACCTAGGTACAGAGCTGAGCGAGACAAAGCAGCAGCAAGGATCATTTGCCTGGAGTCCGATGGAAAGCTTATGCGCTGGCATTTCGGTGATGGCTGAGCCGCTGAGTGGGCAAACTCAGTGTACTCAGTAGTTCCACGAGGAAGATTCTCAAGTTCTGTATTTCAGCCATCCGATTCAGCTTGGCCATGTTGGACTATCGAGAAGATCTTTTCTGATCCTCTCGTGTCTATTGGTCTAAAGTCTGTGCGCATGCTTGTGTTGGTTGTTAGTGGGCAGAGCGATGTTACAAGAGAACATCGGTGACGCAGAAGCATGATTCTGCGCCGCACATAGACATCACACTGGCTGCACCAGGAGAAGATGTAGATCAGAAGTTGCGTGCAGTAATTTGACGAGCGTTGTTTCAAGGCCCATGCCTCTGTCGTACGAAGCTTTCGTGTGAATGCAATCAGTGGATCCGTTCACTCTGCTCACCCAACCAGCCTCGCACAACATGAGATTGCAGCCTGGCTTCTTCTTCCATACTACGTAGATATTCCTTACATTGAGCAAACATAGCGAAAACATAGCTTCAAATTAGCAATTTCTCCCCCGAGGTCTTGTGCCTTCATTTGACATAGATCGTAAGGACCGTCTCGCCCCCTTTCCCAACACGACAGGGTTAAGACCGAGCCAACCTGTTGTTAGGCTCACTAATGTTAAACCATGTCCCCCGTGCAACATGGCAACTTATCTGAATTGGTTCACCAAGTATCAACCGCTGAGGTGTGTTATGTCGTATCCTGTTGGTTCACAGACGCTCCAGTGTTGCTGTCTCTTTTCCTAGTCTGTCTTCAGCAATGCCGTCACCGGAGGAAACGTACCAAGGCCACAGCAAGAACGCACAGAGGCTCTCCATGAGCGCGTTTTCAGCGCTGTTGCGCTCCACGATCATGTTGATTCTTCGTCTGCATTGACTAATTATACGGCGCTTCTTCAAGCCAAGCTTAAATAGTCTGAAATTGGCTACTGATCAGCTTCTGTAGGGATACTATACAATACTGGTCATTACATGTGTCATTTTAAATTATAGGGTGTTGACAAGCCCACGAAAACTTCAGCGCTTTGTAGAAATAGAGTCTTGCGAAAATTCGTGATATCTAGGTATTGGCACTCATCAAGTACTGCCCCCAAGATGACTGCTTTCTCTCATAGAGGCTTCTGACCAACGGCAACCATGACTGCTCCTTGGTGGATCACAACCCCTTGCTCCGTCTCCTTGATCGCCGCTGCGTAGAGATCAAGCCATGCCTCGCGGGTCAGTTGTGCATTGGGCTCCTGTGACTGGGTCGGGAAGAAAACGGCAAGCTCATCCCAAACCATCAAGTAGTCATCAGTCCAACCCTTGAAATCCTGCCTTCTCTTTTCGTGCCGATGCAGGCGCGTATTCTGGAACCCAAACTTGCTGAGATGGGTGTCTAGAATATCCACCCAGTCGTTACGGATTCCTTTAGCCTGACGACCTCCCTCGAGTACCTGGACAATTTTGTCACAGGCATTCTTCGATATCTGAGGCGAAGGGGAGTCCACGGTGAACATGTCACCTCGGCATTCTTCCCACTGCAAGAAACCACCAGGCTTGAGGAGCTGTGACGCTGCAGACAGCACAGGTGTTAAGTTCGCATCGGCAATGACGCTCACGAATGCTCTGATATGGACGATGTCGTAGACACCAACCAACTCCGCCGGTAAAGGCTTTGCGAGGATGTCAAGCTGCTTGAGAGACACAGATAATGGGAGGTAGGTTGATGCCGGAAAATTGATGGGGTTGATATCGAATCCGTCCAGTTGGGCTGAAATATTAGCCCTTGCGAGGGTAGAATGGAGTTCAGTCAACCAAATTCCATTGCCGCAAGCGAGGTCCGCAATCTTTAGCTGTTGCTTGTGCTGTAAATTGGCGGTAAACTTCTCAATGGTCGGCTCCAAAATAAAGCCGATGGTGTTTTGGACGAGGAAGTGTTGAAGGTGCAGGCGTGCTGACGACTTGAAGTTTCTGCCCGGATCTACCCAGAACTTAGACTGATCATAATTTTTCGCGTGGGTGGGGATTGACGTTGCCATCTTGATTGTCGCAGGAGTGGGTAGAGTTGGATGAGACCATTTGCAAGCAGAACGCCGTGCGTTAAATAAATTTGAAGAAAGAGGAAACTCTAATTCAGGCCGGCGAATCAGAATTCCGTATTTCCGTATTTCCATAGCTTCTAATAGGTCAGTAGTAGTTAAGCTGAAGAATAGCTGAAGAGTAGTTAGGTTAGAGATAAATTATAAAATGAAACGTTAATCTTAGTAGGTATTAAACCCCTTTTTTACCTATTATAAGATCCTAACATCATTATAGTATGTTAATATTATGTTTTTTTACTACTATATGTGTATTAAGTGTTAGCTAAACAATGTAATTATATCAAGGTTCTGACTAAATGCTAATACTATTTTAGGCTCTTTTTAGAAAGCTTATAAAATACAAACAGAAACCCCCCGTCCCCGATAGGGAGAGCCAAATCGGTCGAACCGTAAGTCTAGATTTCCTTGGACAGTCCGCATGCTCGCCTCAGCGCAGAGCCGCCTTCAAACGGTTTGTCTCGGGTGGATGGAGAGGTCGGCTTGTGGTGGTCAGACAGCCTGTCTTGGCAAAGGTTGTGTCACAACAAGAAACAAAGAACACTGCATAGCTGCTACCATGTGGCGAGCAAGGGCAGAGTGTGCCATACTGTTGGCTGCCCAACCCGCCTTTGCGAGACCGGTGACATTAATTCATGCAAGCAGACGGGGAGCTGTAGAGGATATCACGCATGGCGACCCACATCACTGAGTCAGAGCACATCCTGCATGGACTTTTTGTATTCTTTGAGTTCCTCTATCAAGCTGGAACAACAGTAAGATCCCTAGAAGGGCAAGGCAATGTATCTTCAAGATCCTGCATATAGGACTCTTTGTTGGGGGTGGGGGATCTCCGAGTCTTGCCGGGGCAGTGTCTCAAATGTCATTTTCTTGTCATGGGCCTTTTTAATCTTAAGCAAATCTATTTTAATGAGAGCGTATTAAGGATGTATAAGCATGGACCTTTTTCAGGCTTTTTGATGTTTACCATAAAATATTTACATTTCTGCTAAGTTGCATTCCAAGGATTAAGCAAGTATTTACCAAATAGCTCGAGGTAGATAGTAAGTTTGATTCTTGCCATCTGGCATAAAAGCAGGCCAATGAATTAATTTCTGCCAAGAGTTCAGTTTCACTGTCTAGTTCAGCACACGCTGTCTTCTTAAGTTCACGGAAGCCCCGTTTCCATTCGCACGGGCTCCGAGATTCTACCTCACGGTGATTCTCAAATCTCAATTTCCATATCCTCTACCGACATTTCCATCTTCTTTTCTGACTCAGAAAGGTTCACAGCCCACTTATGGCTGTCACGCGGCCAGATATTGACCTGTATGTCCTGATCGGGCTGGTCGATGGACGTAGCGGGGTTCGAGCTGGCCACCGTCGGCGCGGCCCACGACCCTGACCGGGGCTTAACATTGAACCGAAGAGTCACAAGAGCTGCGAAGGCCAGGATTTCAGTGGTGACGAAGTGGCGTCCCGGACAGAGAGTCGAGCCGCCGCCAAATGCGCGAAAAGCGACCGGGTTGTAGCGCTTTCCCCGAGACCTCTGCAGAAATCTCTTGTGGTTGAATTTTCCAGCATCAGAGCCCCAAGCCGACTCCAGATTGTGTTGAACGCTGGCCGGAATGAGGACGATGCCTCCCTTTTTCAAGAGAAACTGCCCGTCCAGGACGTGGTCCTCGAGAACCACCCGGCTGGCCACGCTTGTGCTGTGGACACGGAACGTCTCTTGCAGCGTCGACAAGAAGATTGGACACTGGTTCTTGATGTACGTTATATCGATCGTTTTGATGCCATCATTCGTATGCACGCCCTCCAAAAGCTCCTTCCGACAGTCTTCCAGCACCTCAGAGTCGGAGAATATGTGATAGATCAGCCAGAATGTTGCTGGCATCGTATTGCTCGTGATTGCAATAGAGATGGCAACTTCCAGTCTTGCCATATCTTCTATGGGAATCCCATTCGAGCTGTGAATTTTGTAGTGGTCTTTTATAAGTGGTGATGCATCTGCGTCCTCTGGCCCGTTTTTCTGGTAGTAGCGTACAAAGGCTCGTACAAGGGCTTCTCGTGCCTGAACATATGGCCGAGCTGTGAAATTTGGAAACACCCCGTACAGGAGTGGAATGATCCCAGCCTCGTATTCCCTGAGAGTATCCATCAGTATATGAGGCTCGGCATGTGAGATGCGCATTACTTACGACCGTATGGCTCTGACTGCCGGGTCACGAAAGGGGTTCTGTGCACCATATACACTTTCAGTCGTGGCTGTCAAGATCTGCTGGCTCACCCAGTCAAACAGGGAGATTGTCGAAAAGCCCTTCTCGGCAAATTTGTCTAGTGAAGATGCCACAATTTGCACTGATTTTCTATTTAGACTATCCAACTGCTTCCCGGGGTTGAGCGTTGGGTGGAAAAGGTGTGGCGTTCCGAACAAAGCACCATCATCATCTAACGCGTCTTTAGATATCAGCTGGCTCGTCGCAGAGCCGAGGTTCATTAGGCCGGAGTGCATCTTAAGCGTGACGGGGACGAAGGAAATCTTGCGCACTTGGCGCTGAATGAGTGGTATTAGAGAGGTGCCATTGACGATATAAAGTCGGGCTCCAGGGAATCGCAGAGTGTATATGGGTAGGCGGCTGTGTCGAAGCTCATAGTCAGTATTTCGGGGGGCGGGAAGGCAGCGCTGAAGGGACAGATAAGAGAGGAATTCTCCTAGTTACCTCTGTCGACCGTTCCAGTACCTGGAACCCTCTCGCCAGAGGTCTAAGATCGGACTGATAAAGGGAATGAATGTCCCGATCGGCGTGGGCTCTTTGGCATGCTGGGTCAGTACGAGCACCGCGCGCAGAAGGATGTATGTGGCCAGTATGCCAGTCAAAATAGATGTGAGGATGGATAACATGTTGATTCTTAACAAAAAATTTCAGATTCACACACAGCTCCTCAGGAGGTTGTTCTGACGGCAAAGTCTGAAGATGATGTCGCGCATCATGTTCGAACGTGGGGTCTTTATTAGCTCGCGTTGGTTCGGCCCTACAATGGGTTTGCGATGTAACCCTGTACCAACACATAAACACCACTTAGAGGTCCAATCAGGGCCATCAAGTCGGCCGTGGGATCAAGTAGGAAGCACGTGGATCTGCGCGTTGGTCACAGTGGGTAGTTGAATTTGACCGATAGTACGGTTGGTTGGACTAAATATACGCGCATGTACTCACCTGGGCAATTTCGTCTTCTAGTTCCTCGTGACGCCAGAATGCGGTGAGATGAGGGGGAGGTGGCTGTGGTTAATGGAATGGCCGCTGCCCTCATGAACCTTAATTTCGATTCGCACTTCATCCTGCCCAACAAGTATGTTTGGACGATGAGAACATCAATTACTCGAGCTGTCTCTCCACCATTCTTTCATACACAAACCTCTCAGCCTATGCCAGAAATGATGAACAGTCCAAACACTGTGCCGCTGCGGCAAGAAATCTTCAGAGCACTTCAGCACCTCCAACACTTCGTGGAGAGAATTGAATTGCCCGATAATCTCGAAGACACTATCATTCTCTGAGACGTCTTTAGGTATTAAGTAGTTCGGCCAGGATGCAGCTTCTATGGGCTGGAGTGGATGTTGAGCGTAGCATGGAGATTATATGTAAATCCATAAGAAGCCGTGTGACTGCTTCGCCGGCTGTTAGCCCTTGGGCTACTGGTGTCGACGATCAACGGCGCTGTCAGGAGCGATGCTTCTTAGCCTTGTCTGTGCGGTACAAGACTGAGGCCACGTGCCCATAGATAGGCGAACTGTGTTGATATCTTATTGTAATTTGTATTTTTTATTTTATACTAAACCCCAGTGTATTATTACCAGGTCATGATAGGCGAGCTTGAAAGTTACTGACATTTACTCTCTCTGTGTAAATTCCGGTTGGCTGTTGAACCATCAATATCTCAGTGGGTCTGCCGTCCTAACTGCACGTTTCAGGCTGCGCACATCCATTTTTAAGATTCTGATAGACTTCTACAAAGAGCACGGTACAATAATCTTAAGAAATATGGTTAAATTCATGGGTGTAAAGTGGGCCAAATTAGGGAGTAGGCCAAATGTATGTACAACCAACTTATGGAGAAGCTGAATTTCCGTTTACGGAGGTTGTTCAAGCGCAAGCAGCTTTTGCATATCGACTTCTCCGAACTAGGCTATGTTAGAGTCGATGCGGGGAGAATACCTCGGTGAAGACTTATCGTGGACTTTGTTACTCAATCCAGTAATCTTACCAGCAGCTCCTAGGCGGAGCTCCCGAAAGTGGTAAGTCTTTCAACCATCCACCAGCTTGCTGAGGACATGCCTGCGAATAGCAGGATAGCGACACCTTTGACATTTCAATGCTCGATATCAACTGAAGGGAAACAACTGACCCTTTCTCACGAGGAACTTTCATCTTCCGATTAGATCAACCATTGATAAAAATGTCCCCATATCAAGCAAAACTCACGAGCGACGGCCACAGCTACACCAAAGAAGGTGGCCTTGTTGCGGGTCTACACACGGATAGTGTGATCGAGCCAGAGTGCAACTTTCAGTCTGTTCAAGATGATTGGGAGGCCATCGTCATCGGTGCGGGCTACACCGGTCTGGTTGCTGCTCGCGACCTTGTCAAAGCTGGTAAGTCTCATCTTTGATGCCCTCTGCTCCCGTGGGATACGCTGAATATATCAGGCAAGCGAACTCTTCTCATAGAAGCCCGCGACAGGGTCGGTGGCCGCACTTGGAGTGCCGAGGTGGACGGTACCATTTTCGAGATGGGCGGCACCTGGGTGTCCCACGTCCATGGCCGCCTCTTCCAAGAAATGCAACGCTACGGTCTCAAGGATGATGTCTCTATGACCCGAACTGATGGCGGCGGCTGCGCCTACTTCACTCTAGATACAGGATCTGGTTCGCAAAGGCTGAGTCTGAAGGAGGCTGGTGATGCTACTTGCCGAGCTTGGAGGATTTTCGTCAACTATGACGGCAACGACGGCCGCGACATCTGTCCCCTTCCATACTCGAGCCTCGGTAACTCCCGTGTCAGCCCCGAGAGGATTCGAGAAGTCGACAAAATGACATGTCGTGATCGCATCGAACAGATCAGGGGGGATTTGAGCTCTATTGAGCTTGCACTTATTGAGTCACTCGTTCCGCATTGCGGCGGCGGCTCCGTGGAAGACATGGGCTACTTGGAAATGCTTCGCGCCCAAGCTCTTCAAGGTTTCACACCAGAAACCTTTGAGGAGGTCTGGACGCTGTACAAGATCCGGGAAGGCCAATCCACTCTCGCGCGACGTGTCTTTGACGACGCCGTACGTATGGGTCTCGAATACACCTTCAAAGAACCCATCAAATCAATCTTAGACGCAGATGGCTCGGTATCGGTGACCTCGGCCGGTGGTCAGACATATCGAGCCAAGCGCGTGATAAACACTATCCCGCTGGCAGTTCTTCCCACCATCGAGTTCAGCCCACCACTTTCAGCGCTTCGCCAAGAAGCCCTCAAGGTCGGACAGCTCAACTACCTCACTAAGATTCACGCTCAAGTCGAAGGCGATCTTCGTGGCCTCCGCGGCTGCGTGTGGCCGGGTGATTTCATATACGTCTATGGAGACGGCTTTTGTGCGGACGGCAAATCGACTCGCATCACATCATTCGCTGGTGACAATCGAGGACAGCTGGATCCGATCAAGGAGCCCGAGAAGTTGGAGCCTGCTCTGCAGCGCTTCCACCCCATGAAGATAAAGAAGATTATCTTTCATGATTGGATATCTGATCCGTACTCCTTGTGTGGTCCCGCCTGGTACCGTGCTGGGTTCCTCACTAAATACCTTACTGAGCTACAAAGCCGTCATGGCAATGTACTAATGGCAAATTCTGACTGGGCATCCGGATGGAGAGCATTTATCGAGGGCGCCATGGAGCAAGGTGGTCTCGCTGCCGATACGGTTTTGAACGAGCTTGGCCCTCTGGGAATTCGAGGACGCTCAAGCGCGCATTAGCGGTCGTCCTTGTAGCAGCATCATGTGAAGCCGCAACATTGATATATCATGACTACATCGGTTTCATGTCATGCATATCCTGATTCGAAGACCAAAAAAGGCACATATTCGTCCTGCTTCCAGCTCCCGTAGGTGCCGCCGCTGTCTCGTTCATGGCGCGAATTTGTACCGTCAAAGTCGAAATTAAGGCTTCTGTATGCGTGTGATTCGTTCATTACCTTCCCTCCACACCAGGTAGATCTGGCCTAAAAGAATCGACGCCACCGAATGGTCTTCGGTGCAGGACATCTGGATAGCAAGTGTGGCCAGAGCTGGGATTAATACCTTTCTCGGATAGTCCGCTGCCGGCTAGTCCCGCGCTGTCAATTAATTGTCTTATATAGACATGGCCGGTCACCGCTTGTGCATAGTTCAGCGATGTTCATGGCGTTCCAGAGATCTATCTTCCTCATGCAGGCCAATATTTCCCAACGAAGTTAAGTCCGTTTCGAACCCAGTCCTGATCGGCCTCTATCTCCGTGTCAAACAAATGCTCTTCTCCAGGCCGCAGTGTGAAGTGCAGAGGACTACCGTGCTTCTCTCGCAGCTCGTACGCGAACTTGATACTGCCTCCTGGGGGCACGATGGTGTCTCCAGTACCATGAATCAACCACAGCGGCGGAAGCCGTCGATCCTGTTATTACATTGTAAGAAAGTAGAGACGAATAGAGTGTATATTAAAGGTCTTCCTACCTAGTCGAAGACAAGGGAGGAACAGACCTATTTATCTTCGTTCTATTATAACTAGTAGATCCCCATATAATAAGGGAATCCCTAATAATCCATCATCTAATAATAGAGTAAAATACTAGTATATTATATACATTTTTATATACCCCCTTAAGCTAATAAATATATATATATATTAGCTTAGAATACCTCTATTATAGTAAAAAACCCTTTATTTTTAAGGAGAAAAATACTAAAATAAAGTATATCTTTATTTACTAGTATAAAAACCCTTTATTTATAAGGGAAAATAACTAGTTATATAAATAGTAGTCTATTATTTAGTTAAAACCTTAAAAAGATAAAAAGGAGTAAAAATATAAAAATTCCCCTAGAGGGTAAGTTAAACTTATACCCTCTCAAACTTTAATAGCTTAGTTATTAAAAGTTATTTTATTTATATAAGCTTTATATATTATAATTATATAGAACTATAATTATTATATATTTAGTAGGTATTTTATATATATTAAGTTATATATTCTACTAGTTAGGCTATAGGTACTATAAATTTATATTTATATAGAGATTTAGCCCCTTTAAAAGGCCTATTTAAGTATACCCTAGTAGTATATATAGGTATATAGTATATATATATACTGTATATAAGTTAACTACTTTAAGCTATATATACCCTGTAGGCTAATGTTTATTTTAAGTAAAACTATTATTATTTACTAGTATAAAAAAAAAAAACCCTAGAAAATTCTTTTCGAGTCTTTATTTTATATAGTATTTAGGGGAAAATTTAATACTAGTTATTTAAGTAGGAAACGCTTTTATTTTTAAGTTTTAGTGTATACTTTTTATTATTTAGTGTAAAAACCTCCTATTATAATTCTAACTTTTATTCCTCTTTTAGACTATATTTTTCTCTAGACTCTTTAAATATTAGTCTATTTAGAGATTTTATTAGCTAGTCTATTATATTATCTTTAGAGTTAATATATTTTAAAATAACTCTATTATTTTTAATAGAATCCCTTATATAGTAATAGGAAAGGTATATATATTTAGTTCTTTTATAAAAAGTATTATTTTTAGCTAATATTTTAACCCCTTAGTTATCTATATAAATAATAGGGGTATATAACTTATAACTAAGTTTTATATTATTATTAAAATACTTAAATAAATTATATAAATATTTAGCTTCTTTAATAGCTTCTCTTAGAGCTATATATTTAGCTTTTATAGAAGATAAAGCTTAAGTTTTTTATAGTTATAAATTCTAATTAATAGAATTTATAGGAATTTTTTCCTTATTATTCTATAGACTAAATATATAAGATAAGGTACTTCTTCTACTATTTAAATTATCTATTTATAAGGAATTAGTATATCCTACTATTTATAGGTTATCTCCCTTATAGTTAAATATCTTAGTTATATATAGAATTTTATATATATATCCTTATATTTTATTTAGTTCTTTTATATATTTTAGGCTTAGATTAGCTATATATCTAGTAAGTTTATTAACTGAATAAGCTAGATCTATTTTAGTTTTTAGACTAGTATATAGTATAAACCTTATTTATTATTAATATAGGTTTATTTCTTCTTATTTAGCCTAGTTAGGATTTTTCTCTAATTTCCTATTAGGTATATATAGTGTAAGTTAAGGTTTTATTTCTTTATTCTTAACTTTTTCTTTAATCTTAAATTTATTTAATAGTTTATCTATATATCTATTTTAGTGGATTTTAATTTATTTATTTTTATTATTTATTTTTATATTATTTTCTAAGAAACTATCTAACTCTCTTTAAAATTTAAGCTTTATTTATTTATTTATTTTAATAATTATATCTTTTATATCTTAATTATTAGAGCTAGTGACTATTATATTATCTATATAGTATATAAGAGTTATTTATAATATATTATATATAAATATACCTTTATTTAATATATAAGTAATAAATCCTAGATTTATTAGAACTTTATATAGATAGTTATACTATAATTTAGGAGCTTATTTTAAGCTATATATAGCTTTCTTTAAAAGTACTACTTTATTTTTATATTCTAGCTTATTATATAAATAAGATAGTAATTTTATATATATTATAAAATCTATATTAGAGTATAGAAATATATTTTTAATATTATAACTATATATAAAATATCCTTTATTTACTACTATTATTAATAATATAGTATAAGTCTTTAGATAGTATATAGTATTAAAGGTTTTTAAATAGTCTATTCCTATTTATTAGTTAAAATCTTATATTATCTATTTAGCTTTAAAATAGGTATTTTTCTTATTATTTACTATCTAATTTTTCTTTATAATATTTAGATTATTTATATATTTCTTTTTATATACCTATTTACCCCCTAGAGCTTTATATCTAGGTAGTAATTCTACTATTATATAAGAACCTTAATCTATTAAGCTATTATCTTTATCTCTTATAGCTTTTATCTATAAGGGTTTTTCTATAAAGTTTAATATATCTCTTAAACTAGTAGGTTTATCTATATTAGATACTATAATAGAATATATATAATTATTATTTATTTTATCTTTATCTTTTAGTATATTTATTATTCTATCTAGAAGTATATCTTTTATATTATATATATAATCCTTTAGATTTCCTTATACTATTATTTTATCTAGTATAGGAGGAGAGTTTTCTTTAGGATTTTTATCTATTATTATTATTATTATTAGACTCTTTATCTAAGTTATAGTCTATAGGTATATAGGGCTTAATATTATTTTTATTATTTATTTTCTCTTTAAGGTTTATATATTTACCTTTAAGAATATATATATTATATACTAAAAGAGGCTTTTTCTCTTAAATATCCTATATATAGTATATATTAGATTCTAGGATTATATTTAGTAAGATACCCTTTTTATTTCTAGGTTCTAACTTAGTCTTATAGTATTTATTATAATAGTAGACTATAGAACCCTATATTTTTATATTATTAATATAAGGGTTATTAGATTTATTTAGTAGCTTATATAGTATTTTATATAATAGAGCTTTATATAGGGTTATATTATATATATATATAGTATATTTAATAGCTTTACCTTATAAGTATATAGGTAGCTTAGCTATATATAGTAGACTTCTAACCTTATTTATTATAGTTAAATTTAATCTATTTATTAAACTATTAGGTTCTTTAGTATAAAGGTATAGTAGAGTATTTTATACTATATTTTCTAAATATATATTTAAATCTTTTATTAATATATTTAGTACTATTATTAATAAAGACTTCTTTTATTCTTTTATTTATTTTATTTTCTATTTTATTCTTATAATTTTTAAAGGATTCTAATACTTCCTCTTTAGTATAAAGTAAATTAACTTCTAAATATCTAAAAGATTTATCTAGAAATAATATATAATATTTATATTTATTATAAGTAGGCTTTAAAGGTCTACCTATATTACTATATACTCTATTAAATATATTATAGACTTTATTATTAATACTTTTCTTATTAACTTTAGTTATATATTTAGTTATTAAATAGCTATTATACTTAGAGATATAGTCTATTATTAGTTTATTTATTTTAATATTAATTTTATTCTTTATAAAGAAGTATCTTAAAGACTTAGGATTTATATATTATAGTAGTATTACTTATATACTTTATCTAATAATATAGTATTTTAAATATTATAGATATTTTTAATACTATTTATTTTATTTATTTTTATTTTAATATAATATAGACTATTTTTATAATATCTTTTAGTTATTAACTTATTATTCTTCTTAAAATATAGGTAAATATTTTTACTATTTAATTTAAGTTATATAAAATTAATAATAGTAGAATAACTTATTATATTAATACTTAATCTAGATATATAGTATATATTCTTAAGTTTTCTTTTATAATTACTTTATAAAAGAGTATAGTACTACTTTCTATTATATTAACTTTAAGAAAGCTTACTTTTCCCTACTTAATACTTTTATTTATATATTTAATACTATTAAAAATCTTTTATCTATAAAACTTATTATATTTACTTCTAAATCTATAGCTATTTTAATATAATAAAGGTTTATATATTATTCTCTCCTTAAAGTATTATTATTATTAACTATAATTAATATAGTAGGGGAAATATTAGGAATATTTTTATTTACCTTAATTTCTATATCTTTAAGGTTTAAATCTATTAGATCTTTATTCTTTTTTTCTTTTCCTTTATAAGTTATTAAGGCTTAATCTTATTGTAATAAATTAGAGTTCTTAGAGTTTAAGAAGGAGGAAGATAAAGAAGAATATTTCTTATCTCTTACTTCTATAGCTAAGAGTTTTTCTTATAATTTTTCTCTTTTTCTTCTTAAGAGATTTTCTAAGGAAATTCCTTATTTTTCTCTCTCTTTTTCTTTCTTTTTAACTTTCTAGGCTTTTAGAGCTTTATTAGAGTATAAGAAATAATAATCTTTCTTTTTATACCCCTTTATATTATAATTAGAGTATTTTTTATATTTAAAAGATTTTTCTTTTTCTTTTCCCTTAGTTTTAAACTTAATATATAAAAGTCTTTCTAGAAACTTTATTTCTCTCCCTTAACTTTTATCTAATAGGTTAAAAAATAAAAAATCTATAGTATATTCTTCTATATTTTTCCTAAGGGTTTAAGTTATATTCTAAATAAATCTAGTATATTCTTTATCTAAGCTATTAAGAATAAAGTTTATTATTACTTATTTTAAAAAGTAATCTTATTAAAAACTAGTTTTTAAATAGTAGTTTTATTTTATATATATATTCTTCTATAGACTTAAAGTCTTATAAGTAGGTATTAAAAAAACTCTTTATAGAGTAAAAACTAATTATTAAACTTACTAGCTTTATAGTATTTTTTAAGTATATTCTAGGCTTCTTTAGCTAAATTTAACTCTTTTATAAATAGTAAGAAACTAGGTCTATAAGTTATCTTTAAAATTATTATAGCTTTTTTATTCTAAGTATTAGATATATCTTTAAAGAGGTTATTTCCTATATAGTTTTCCTTTTCTATATAGATAAGGATTTTTATACTCTAGAAATTATAATTCTTTAAGCCTTTAAGTTAAGGTATATTAAATTTTTAGAGTTATTTATATTAAAAGGTATATATTTAAAGTATATAAATATATATAAAAGATTTATAAATCTTTAGTATAGTAAAATAATAGATATTCTTCTATATATTTTATATTTACTCTTAGGAGAGTCTTATCTCTAAGAGAAAAATAGAAATATTTCTTATAGTTATATATAATCTATTATAGAATAGAGAAGATTTAAAGGTTAAATTTAGTATATAAATTATTTAGGATAATTTCTTCTATATATAAGTTATATTTATAATAGAAAGATATATAAAGAATTCTTTTAAAGATCCTTTTTTATAGACTATAGTCTAGTATTTCTTTCTAATATAGAGAATACTAGTCTTCTATATATATATATAGTATCTAGAAAGAGAAGTTCTTTAGTAAGGATATAGTTAATATATTAAAGGATAAAAAGAGGAGTCTTAAGAAAGTTATATATATTTTTAGGTAAAAGTTTAAAATTACTTATATATAAGGTAAAGTTATATAGAGTAGAAGGAGAGGTATTAAATAGTATTTTTATTAAATTTATTTATTAAGTTTTAAGAAAGTTAGTATAAGTAGAAAATAGGGTATTTAGAGAGTTTTTTAATATTTAGTAGGAAAATTAAGGAGAAATTAATAGATTAAGGTCTAAATAGTAGAATTTAAAGAATAAGTAGTTAAGACTAATATTATTAGAAAGGTTTTATTAAAAACTATTAAATAGTATATAGTATAAGTAAGGAGGATAAATATTAGTTAAGTAATAAAGGAGTATTTATATAGATAGTTAATAAGAGGGGTTAAGAAGATATTATTATTATCTAAAAAGAGTAATTCCTAATTAGAAAGATATAGTTAGGATAGTTAGTCTAATTAGATATAGCTAGTATATAGGGGTAGTATAGTCTATCTAATTAAGTATAGTATTTTATTTACTTTCTTATTTAGGAAGTTAGTAATAATAAGGGTAATAAGGTAAATTATTAGTAATATTAGTAATAATAAGGTTAATAATAAGGTTAAACTAAGTATTCTTAGTATTTAATTAGTTATATAAGGTGAATTAGGTAATCTAATTAGCTAAGAGCTTCTAGGTATATAACCTATAAGAAAGTAGAGATAAATAAAGTATATATTAAAGGTTTTTCTACTTAGTTAAAGATAAGGGAGGAATAGACCTATTTATCTTTGTTCTATTATAACTAGTAGATCCCTATATAATAAGGGAATCCCTGATAATCCATTGTCTAATAATAGGGTAAAACACTAGTGTATTATGTACATTTTCACATACATTTAGTTCATGCTGACAGATATCGATCTCACGCTTCTTCGCCTACCTCTTCGAGGCGCTCCAATGGGTACAGAGACTCGTCTTGACCAAAGATCTCGCCGTACCTTCCTTGCTGTACCAGGCCGATATACAGTTCGCCGCCTTGTGGGGGCATCAGATTCGTCATAATCCTTCCGGCACCGGCACTCAAGATCTTATCAAGGACTTCCGGGTCAACAGTAGGTGAACCTTGAAGGTACTTGCCCTCTACCTTCCTGGACCAGTGGTCGTCTCGCATATCAATCATTGGATACTGGGCGATGACCGCTTTGATCTTGCTAGGCCCTAAAATGAATCCAGATTGGATGGCTAGCCAACCTCCAGCGGACTCGCCACCGACCAGCAAATCGTCCAAATTTGCGTAGATCCCGGTGGGAAGATGAGTCTTGAAATCTCCTTCGAAGAGCCAGACAAAGAAGTCTCGAACATCTTGCAGGATCTCGAGGGCTGACGAAACCCCAGGCATCAGACGATAGTCCGGTAAGACGACAATTGCTTGCGACCGTAGAGTGTGGGTGATAATGTATGGCGGGAGCCAATCTGTATATAGGCGATGGCCATTGACCAGACCGCCGCCATGCCACCTGACAACCAGAGGACATGTACCCTGACGCACGTCTCTTGGCACGAGGATAGAAGCTTGAAAATCGTGACCATCAAGCTGCTTGTAGCTGACTTCTTGTCTTATGAAAGAATCAAGTTGAGCTTGTTTAGACATATTCAATGATGTCAAGTGTTGCACAGAATCATCAAACCCGCAAACAAATCCCCGAGTAGTCAATAAATCAGAACCAAAGAAGGACGGAAGGGAATTTCCAACAAACGTAAGATGAAGCAGCTAAAGGGGCAATGGCTTCCGTGGGTAACAACGTGACATTTCTCACGACAAGCGCGTCATGCGTCAAGTAACGTCCTCGCGTGCCGAGGCAACGTAAGTGGAAACAAATGTTTATTGGTGTGCCGTGTGATTGAGCTTAAAGCTGCGTTCACGGTTGGTACTATCTCCTAATCCAGTAATGAGCGCAACCGCTAGGACTGCCGTTATCTACTGCGTATCAAACATGGTACTACCCCAGATGACCACCTGCCCTCACTATTAAGGTTATGCTCAACTTGAATATAAAGTTGAAGCTTTTCTCTGCCTACCACATCTAGAGTAAATCATTATGTACTTCTCACCTCAGCTCACTCATCATGTCCGAGTCTATCACAAAGAAGCCTGGAGATTTCGGTTTGGGAGACGACGTCGCCGACCAGAAGTTACAGCGAGTTGCCAGTGTGCTTGAAGGTGACAGCAGGGAAGTCGACGATGCAATTCTACACGCTCAAGGCCACGAGGCGGTTCTAACAAGACAATTCAACTGGATCTCCGCTCTTGGCTTGGCCTTCTCTGTGACGAATTCTTGGATTGGTTACCTGGTGAAGATGAACCATTTCCACTGATCCTACAAGTGAATGATAATTAATACATCTGCCAGAGTTGTTTTGGACAGAATCTGATCTATGGCGGTCCACAGTCATGCCTCTTTGGACTCGTTGTTGCCTTCTTTGTCCAAGGCTTAGTCACTACAGGATTAGCGGAGCTCGGCTCTGCATTTCCGGTATGATTCGTGCAAATCATAAATATTCGCTGTCACTGATTTGATACTCCTAGTCTAGCGGGGGCCAATATCACTTTTGCTACATCCTTGCGCCAGAACCATGGAAGAACTTTGCTGCTTTCATTGTTGGCTGGATGTCTGTGCTCGCCTGGTGGATCGTGACGTCGGTATATCACTTCGCATCGGACTGGCATTCGGCTGACTTCGCATCAGATGCTCCGGCCTATCACTTGCAGCCGTCACGCTCTCCGGATTAGTCACCTACTGGCACCCAGATTATGTCGCAACGCAATGGCAGATTTATTTGATATACATTGCTGTTTCGACCTTAACGAGTGAGTAGACTGAAAAGACCGCGCTGATGGCAAGGCGTACTAAACCCTTCCCAAGTCATGCCGGTCATTTTGGCCCCTTCCAAGATCGCCTGGACAACACAGGCCACTCTATACCTCTCAGTCACTGGATGTTTCGTGTTCCTCGTCGTTGTTGGGGCTATGCATGGGCCCACTCAACCAGCATCCTTCGTCACTTCATCGTCTTTTGGAAGTAGTGGGTGGTCCATTGGTGTAGCGTGGGTCCTTGGCATCGCCAACGCGATGTATGCATTCGGTGCGACGGATGGAGGTAAGATTTCACTGCGTGTGCCTGGGTATTATCTCGTCCTCGGCGCTAATAGATACAGTCATCCACATCAGCGAAGAGATGCCTCAACCTGGAAAACGTGTTCCACAGGTCATGATCATGACAATGCTGATTGGCCTCTTCACCACACTTCCACTGGTCATTATGCTGATGTATTACATGACTGATCTGGAGGCCGTGACCGCATCTGCTTTGCCCAGCCTAGAGATTGTTTCGCAGGCGTATGTATTTTATTGCACACTTCTTTGGGCACTAACGAACATTCCCAAGTATTAGGAACAAGAATGTTACCACTTTTCTATTCACCTGGCTATGCCTCACGTATATGGGTAGGCCGTTCGTACCCGACTCGACATAAGCATCGCTGATAAAGTTTAGGATCCCTCCCATCACAATGGGTAACCTGTGGTAGGATTGCTTGGGCTTTCGCGCGGGATGTAAGTCTGTCGCCGGCTTCGTGGTATGTCAATCGCTAACAAATGCATCTAGCATGGTGTGCCATTCTCGGAATACTTCTCAGACATCCACCCAAGACTCGGGTTTCCTTTGCGGACGACCCTGGCCGCTTTCACTTTCTCATGCATTTACGGTCTCCTATATCTCGCTTCTAATACCGCATTCAACTCAATTGTCACATCCGCCGTGCTCTTTTTGAATATCACCTACGCGATTCCGCAAGGCATTCTGCTCTGTCGAAATCGGGAACAGGCTCTGCCTCCTCGCTACCTCAACCTCGGATTCTTTGGATATGTCTGCAACGTCTTCTCATGTACATGGATCTTTGTTCTGATCGTCTTCATTTGTATGCCTCCACGCTTGCCAGTCGAAGTTGGATCCATGAATTACACGAGTGTGGTGCTCGTTGGTCTAGTCTCGATCGTATTTGTTCTATGGTTCTTTAGAGGCAAGAGCAGGTTTCATGGACCAAACATCGATTGGAGTCTGCTCGAACGTGCCAATCGTGTCGTTGCACACATTGATTAGATTCTCGTCAGCAGTGAATCTTTTATAATTATACTCTTAATATTATCATATACTAGTAAAGATTTAAATTTTTAATAAATTTAAATCTTTTAAGAAGTATATAAAGTCTTTAGTAAATTTAAAAGCTTTAATATATTAAACTCTTTAATAAATTTTAACTCTTAATAAGGCTATAATATACTACTTTAATACTTTAAAACTTTGTTATAAAATGGTCCCACTACTAACACAAACAAAGTAGACATGTTCTTTTATCGCTGAGTTGCAACGTATCTGTCATTATTCCATTCTTGTCTGCAGGTGGAGATAGTGTTGTTGGGGGAGCGGGATGCGCGTGGCTTCAAGAATAGCGATGAGAGTGTATCTGGAGCGTGATGAGGAGGAATGGAAATCATACGTAAATTCGTAAGAGTGGATTACCCGGGTCTGCCTGAATTCTGACTCCGAATACCCGGGGAAACAACGTGGTCAAGGAGAGAACATGTCATCCCAATCATCAGTTTAGCTCTCGGACTCACCAGCACAAGACTCTTCGTCCTCAATCGACTCAGTCCTTCGCCTTTTACTCCTGCCCTGGTCTCCGTCACCAGCCTCCTCTCTGTTTCTGTGTGGCATTATGCGTTTGTCTCGACTTGCCCCTCCCTGAACGGTCCTGACATCTGAGCGGGCGCCGTGTCTTCTATCAACACAGGTCAGGATATATGAGATCCTCTCGCCGATGTCCACCTCGTCAAAGATCTTTTTCTGAGGACAATCAAGCAACAACTTTCGAGTGTCACCACCCTCTCTGAACTGTAGGATAGGCCTCAGTACCTTTTCCTTGAGTCTGGCAAATTGTTGACACAGATTTCCTTCATATATTTCACGGTCGACCTTGCAAAGGGACATGGCCACATCACGTATCCTCTCGTGTTGAGGGTACTGCTTCTGGAAAGAAGTTTCGAGTTTTCCCAGGGCGAATTTCTCGGCGTTTTTGACCAGCAGCAGGAGAACTCCTTGGCCGAAAGCTTCGACTAGGGAACAGATCGGCCTGAGTGCGGAAATCATTGTGGAAAGGTCAACGATATCTTTTGAATCCTTGTCAAGGAACTTCATGTCGTTGCCGAGTGTTTCCTTCTCCTGGGCGACCCAACTGAGTATCACGGTAGCCGCGTCCTGGCCCTTGTAGTTTTCGAACTCCTCCCGCAAGGCACGCTCGATGTCAGCCTTATGTTTCTCCCAAGATTCCAACATCGAATCATACAGAATGACAGTCTGAATGTCGTCGTAGTAATCATAGACTCTATTCAGCTTTATTTGAGCTGGATTCTTCCTCGAATGCATGTTGCGCATTCCCAGTCTCATCTTTGACAAGTCCTCAGGTCCGAGCAGTGTGCCTGCGCTCGTATGTCCGGGTCCTCCATTACCCGACTCCCCGGTAACTCTACCATTGTTTTCAATGGAGTCGGTAGCAGTATCTGTGGGAGAAGGTCTTCCCTGACCGGAGCATCTCGTGGCGACGGTAGGTTTTGAGGCAGCGTCGACATTTTCGAAAAGAGGCTCAAGCCCAAAAACGAATATGTTGGCAATTACAGTGAACAGTACCTGCCAAATCTCTTTGGTAATGTTCGCACGTCTCGTCCGGTTCACCCTTTTGCCGCCGGAGCCACCTTGCAGGCGTTGCTCAAATATTGGTTCGGCACCCTCCACCGTTTCCCTTGCGAGTGCCAACAAGTCGATACGGAGGCCATCAGTCTGTATAGAGCTGAGATTCCAATCCAGAAATATGTCGCGAAATTCTTCTTCGCTATCGATCGTTTGCTGCATGTGTTTCAGCAGGGGTTTTGGCGCGGCCTTGGTCTTTCCCCTTTCAATGGTTGGGACGGCTGCCACTCGTTCGTTTGGATCCCCCCGGCCGGCTATTTCCCATTAGTATACATGATATTCTAGATGGGAATTACCCACATAGGACAGGGCTATAATGTTAGGACATACGTGTAATGACGATGGAAGCACTCCGGTCCCTGTGAAGGGAAGGCGCGCCTGCCGCATCCCGCGACGACCTACTTCCGTGCTGGGATCCGTGCTGGGACCCGTGTGTATCCTCGAGAACTAGAGCAGAGGTTTCATTGTTGGGGGCTGAAAGCCGCCTGGTTGTCTCGACGTTGAGCCCCGTAGTTCTCGGCTGGGATTGTATCGGCTCGCTTTGATCCCGTTTCAAATCGGGAAAATGGGTCGTTATAACTTGAATGACTTCTTTATGAACCACCTTGTCTGGAAAATCCTTGGTCTTGGCCCATAAGTCGAGCATGCGGCGTAGAGCAGCGAGCACCTTTGGTGGGGGGCAATTGTCCAGCGCTGTTGAGACTTCTGTGGCTGCCTGTTTGCCCCTAGGCTCGTTGTGAGATGATCGACCTTTGGGATCTGTTGCCTGTGGGATTAGCGAGTTATGACTAGAGTGTCTCTGTCGGCTGTTCTCAGCCTGTTCGGTTCGTTCGTCCGAGCGATGACTAGAAGCCATCGTTCGAGAGGGTTGAGAGGCTGTTACACGGTGGCGGCCTGAAACACTGGGTTGAGAGTCTTCAATGACTCCGGCAGAGGAGTCATCTGGAGGGGCCCCCCCGTCAGGATCATATGGCTCTTGCGTCTTGAATTCTTGGATGCTAGATGGCACTTTACCAGACGTGTTCGGCTTTGTTCGGTGCTGCACTGGTAGTGGTGTTGCATGCTTGCGGGATACAGGAGGCGACATGGTCTCAACAATTTGAGGTTAAATCAATGTATTCGATAGTACTCCTATCAGTGATAGGGTCGCGAAAATGTTCGATGTTTGATCAGGATGTATTGCTCGGAAAAAGAATAACAGAGGCTGGTGTTTCATCGACAAGTGCGGGGACCACGTATCTCAGGCAGCGACGCGTAGACGAGCTGTGCAAGTGCCGAGAACTTTAATGTTGTCTTGTTGGAAATATGATTCGCTCGGCAAAGCATGAAAAACAGACCGCCGTCAGTGCCTGTGTCAACAGTTACATTCAGAACGAATCAAGTGGTCGGCCGCCCATATGCCTATCACGCCGCGGTGTCACATGACCGAATCGAGGTTGACCCCCTTTTCCCCCTTGACGCCTGTGCCGGAGAAGATTGCACGACTTCGGGTTCCAGCTTGGTACTGCTGTCATAAATCCATATTTCCTACTGATGTATCGTGTCCCCGCTCCTCTACAAGGCCCCAAGCCCTACCTTTTTTACTAGTTTGGTTCAACCAAGACCCACATCCATCCAACTCAATCAATTTAACGAAAGAGAAGCTTGATCTTATAGACATGCCCAAACGCGTTCGGTTACCTAGGAGAGGGCAGTCGAGGTACAAATTGAGCTCGAACCGGAGCCCGAGCTCGATTTCGAGCATGAGCTCGAGATGGAACTCGCCCCCACCGGCCCCGGTGGTGCCTCAGAAGCGCAAAAGCCCTCCCGCAACCTCCCCACCGCTGTCGCCAATAGCGGTGCAATCGGTCGAACGCGAAAGCCCTCCACAATTTGAAAAGACGGGAACACTTGATGCGCTTGGTCACGGCGAGCCTCATGTGCCCCACAGCAGCAATTCTAGTCAGAGACAGCCTAGGGACGATGACCCTTTCAGACCTCTGGTACCAGACAATACAATCAAAAAAATCAATGCCGAAGCTTTTTACATCGGTGCACAGCAGGTTCGAGCTATGCTCCAACCGTATTGCCAGTGTGGCGAGTTCACACCAGCTCTGTATATTAAGAGAGAAGGCAAAGACAGTATAGCTAATTTCAATATCTTAGACAATGGAAGTAGTCGAGCCGATGGCGTGGATTTCGATGCCGTGAGGAAAGAGCTGTGTGACGAGATGGAGTGGCTCACCTTGACCCGTCGCAAAAGCCAAAGGGAGCACCATGGTCCCCAGACGGGGACAGACGAGCTTATAGAGCCAAAATTTTCTCTGGGTACAAATGAATGGCCCCGCCCCTCCTACAGGGACTACAGCGATTTGGGAGAGCTCAACCTACAGAGTCTACTAGCAGGCAAATCTGTTAGCAATTTATCGGTACAGCAGGCCGAGAAATCGTGGCGAGCACAAGTCCCAGAGGACAACGAAATCAAGATTCATCGCGACTACAATATTGCCGGCATTTATATGGAGCTGGCTAGCCTCAAAGCCATCACCAAGGACGGGACTCGACTCAATCTGTGTTTGGCACCGGACTTTGTACCAAAAATCCCAAAATTTTGTACTCTGACCGATGATATCAAGCCCCACAGGTGCAAGACCACCACCCTGCTCAAGCTCAACGACGGCCATATTCACCTTGTATTCCCCAAGCTTGGGGTCGACCCCAGCTCTCAAGCAAGCAACGAGCTTGAAGATTACGAGCAGCGGCACCTGTTCGATGAGTACATCTTGCCCGCCCTGCGCCAGGTTTTGCCCAAGGAGTACATTGGGAAGTGGCCCCATTCCTTTGATGCTGCCCTCGCCAGAGCACCAGAGTATGTCTTCAATCTCCATAGCTGGGATATTGAATCAGACCATCAGAAGATCGAACCGCTGTACGAATTGCAGTCAGAATGGCTGGAACCCTTCTGGGACGAGTTTCAACATCGGATCGCCCATCCCGACTGCCGATACAATGGCGTGAAGCTGCTCTTTCTGGACGACTGCTCTGAGTGTGACATGTTCTCGCAAGACCTAGTAGAGGTCATAAGGCAACTACGCAAACATTTCGCGCCTTTCGACTGGACACATATACCATATGACCGATGCTGGGTCAACTTTTGCATGGGTGACGGAATAAGGCTTCTCGAGACAGGGCCTCGCACCACTCTCCTGTACCGGGCAGACTGCCTCGCCCACCTCGAACATAGTGGTTGCTACGACAATCCTTGGGTCGGTTTTACCACTCGAAAATATGCGCAATACCTGATGCGTGATGTCGGCTCTATAGACATGGTGCGGGAAGATGACGACGTCAACGCAGCTCCCAGCTCCCACTCGTTTATACGGCAGTTTCGGGCGTATAACCAACACAAGATAGCGTTGCTCTCCCCTGATCCGCCCTTCAGTCAAGACAAATTTCGGCGGCTTCTATTTGATTACTATCGTGACGCTGAGCTTTCAAATGCTTCGTCGAACGGCGATAGTCAGAGTCACACTTACCCTGTGGGTCACCCTACCACATTCAAATCTGTACTTCATTACTGGGACTATGACAAGTCAGCCGTCCGCGAGGAACTACAGCTCATGGACACAGAAGACTTCGGCGTGTGGAGGGGGATTCTCATCAACCCCCATATACTTCTCGCGCTACTAAAAGAAGGCATTGTCAGTAAGTCGGGTCCGCCCGGGCCCACACGCTGTCTCGAGCCGCCGGACGGTAGCGGCCACTCACCTTTCTTCGCGGTATCGACATCAGAACTCAACCATTTCCTCCTCGCCAACTCCGCCCGGTTCATATTTGCCATACACCACATGGCGTCATGCGCATGGCCCGGAGGTGGCGCGCAGAACTTATTTCCAAAACCCAGCCACACACAGCAACTGTCTATGATGCGACTTAACCGCGTTCTGGTTGATCTACTAGTGTACTCCCTTTCATCGGCCGACTGCGCCATGGAGCCCTGGCTCTTTGATAGTCAGTTGTCGGCCCATTCGCCTGATCATGCGGATGACACGTCACGAATGGAACAGGGACTGGGAGTTCAACGCACCATGGACGAGCGTGGTATGGCGTTCCTCGATTCCTTTGCGGTAGACCTCGTCTTGCCCAGCTCAAGCCCTGCCGCCGAAGCCAACATAGCCTGGCCCTCGAACTGCGATTTGTCTGAGCCTCGTGCGGAGCCACAAGCCGAGACTCGGGCCGGGCGGCTTGTGATAACCAAATCCAGCGAGGCTGAATTCCAGACGCTCGTCCCCGAGTCGCTAGATGCTCTCTGGGTACGAGTTGCCCAACATGGGCTGGAGGCTGAAAGAGCCATATCGCGGGGCACCATCTCCGAGGCTGAGTTCCGACAATTATATATGGTGTACCTTACCGGCACTTATGTCTTTCCGGGGATTTTCGACCGGTACATCTACACGATCACAACAATGGAGGATAACAGTGACTTTAAAGATTATTTGAGCGACTTTAAAGATCATTTGAGCAACGCCCCACATTATCTCGGCATCGACCCCACTGAAGCCTCAGCCGATTTGAGTCAAGTTCTGGGTCACCTTCATAGCATGATGGCTAGCTTCAGGACTATGATCGCGGAACACAGTGAGCGTGTCTCTCATTTGCTAGCGTGTGTTTGCCGGCTGGTTGCTTACACGCCATCGACGATGCTAGCCAGCCATCAACGCATGCCACCAGCAGCAGACAGCAACAATAGCACTGTTGAGGTGATTAGGAAGGCCCGACAAGAAGAGACCGCGGACCTATTGAGCAAAGTGACGGGTCAGCATCAGCAGACACGGACAGGCAACAAGCCCGAGGAGGACAGCACCGAACTCACCACGTACCAGTCTAATCGCCGGCGCACCACCAACAGCAGACTGGATGATTTGGACATCCCTGCCCTTCGCCAGTTGTTGTCTCGCTTCCCGCGCAACACCAGCGGCAGCAAGTCTTCTCCTTCGGCCCGCGGGAATGGCCGTGTTGCTAAGGAAGGGGGGCTCTAATCGATCAGTCTACGGTTGCTGGGTCTACCCTGCGATCTAGCAAGACCAGGCAGACAAGGCAGACGAAGCGCTGAGATGGACTAAGGTGGAACTGGGCCTAGTGTCGATATTGTGAGTCCAACAATATAGCCATGATGGCTGGTCGCATGTGCTAATCTTCTGTTCAGAACAGTGGGATGGGTTTCTCTGAAGTATTCCTCAGGTTCCTGATGGGAACGAGAGCTCAAAGCATGGGGTTCTCATGCCGAGACTCGATTATCTCGTATACGACACATGGCGATTAAACAGTGACGGACAATCCTGTCTAAGGTAGCCTTCTTCGATGCTGATAGCCAAATGCTGAAACTTGTCTACGTGTTTCTCTTGTAGTGTGTACAGCGTCTATCTACTTCGCGATGCGGAAACCAGTCGTCGCACATCTGTGAGGTAACACTGTGACAAGATCAAATAAATAATTGCTATTTCCACTAACATATGTCGTTTTATCGCATTCTTGGAAGCTCAAATAAAGGAATGCCTCAATCACACACAGATGCCCTCTATTACGACGCAACACGCCACCTCAAGCTGTGGGAATCGGAAGCAAGATGGTGGTGAGGAAAGTGGACCGAGGTATGGCACAAGAAGAAGGGCTCAAGCAGTTGACAGTATTTTGAACGTGCTCAGGCTAGGAACAACATGAGTACAACGGCGCGCTGTGACGATTGAGAGAGTGCCCCAGTGTGCTAACGGTATTGAAATAGGCATGCGCGGCTTCAAAAGACTTCTAACCCTGTACTTCAGCACGAAATCTCCCGTCTAAAACCTCATTCCCTGGTAGTTCCTGTGCTAAATCAGTCGTCGGTAGCTCAAACAGCTGCTGGGTCTCTTGATGAGACTTCACTAGCTGCGAGCGTTGCTGGTCTACCGGCTCATGGCTTTGGCCACTTGCGTGGGTTTCTCGCGCCCTCCTCCTCTTTCGTATGAACCAAAACAATCCAATCGCTATAGCAGAAAGCCCAAGAACAGTTCCTATGACGATCCCAGCGATTGCACTGCCCGAGAGGCTCCCTCCCTGGTCGGTGTCTGTTGGGGCTGGCGTTGAGCTGCTGGTAGTTGGCGTTTGCGCGGGAGTGGATATGTCCTCAGCCCGCCAATTAATTTGTATCCTGTGAGTCTTTGGTGAGTCAATTACTCACGCAATAATAGATAATAATAGAATTACTGTTGAGAATGTTTCTGGAGTCACATACAGGGGAGCCAAAGCTTCTAAAGAAGTCATGATAGAGGTAGATGTTGCAGAACTCTCAGTGATCGTTGTTGTATATGGTAGCACTGCCGAGAATGACTGAGACGCGGCTCCGCTTGTGGCAGACGTACAGGGCGATACATCTAAAGTTGTCGAGGTCGCCAACAGAAGGCATGTCTGCGCGTTCCCGTATGTGTTGCTTCCTCCGACGTTTGGATGCGAGAAGTAGCAAGTGTATCCGCCGCTGTAATAGTAACATCGTCAGAGCCCTCATTACTTTCCAGTCACTTTTACGTCTTCTGACAACATTACCTTGGACAACAACCGGCGGCCGTCTCGCCGGTAGTCAATGGAAACTGTAATTTCCAGTCGCCGGAAACAGAACCGTCGTATGTAGCAACGCAGGCAGTTGTAAATCCGGAGGGGCATAGTGTCCCGGGCGAATAGAATCCCCAGCCGCTCAGGAAACCACTCTGTGGTTTGGGCGCATTGGCTGTTGTTGGAGGCCAACAGTTAGACGCATCGTGGAAGCCACCTGAAGAACCGCAGGTCACTCCTTGATATCCTGTTTGCCATGCCAGCGGTGTCGTCGAGTAAACCACCAAGGACAAGCAGCTGGCTGGTGGAGTCCATAATTCCGTGAGATGGCCAAGGACAGGCCGCGTTGACTGAGACATGCTGTTTCTTGGAAGAGTAGAGCCTCATAGGACAACCCCTGAGACACGGGGAGCGTAGAAGAATTGGTCTCGTCTGACGAAAATTGTTGCCGGGGGCGGGGCTTTTTGATCAGCAGTGGCAAGTCGAAAGAGGATTGATGGTTGTGGGGGCGGGCTTACACACTACAGACGCGCCAGCCAATGCACTTTTGAGAAGGGTCACACAAGCCAACCTAGTATGCAAGTGAGAACACACAGCCTGGGTCGATCAAAACGTTTGAAAAGGACCAGAAGCCCCTGAGCTACGTACTTCAGTAGCACATCATTTGAGTAGCCGCCCAATCAGGCAGCCAAATGCCTTTTGCTTGGTCGCATTTTGGTACAACAATGTTCACTGGTTATTCTATGCGTTTGTATGTAGTAAATGCGCCTACTATTGGAAAGGCCAATTAGAACAGAATCACAAATGACCCTGGTCGAGATTGCCACTTCTATTCCGGCAATACGCTTCAAACATGCAAGGCTCGAAGCCGAGTTTACAGCGCTAGAGCCAGATCTCATCGAAAATCCCGTTGGGAATTTGAGCCATAGCTGTAGGTAATGGTCATTTGTGTCGTCTGGATTAATTGCTGCGGGTATCTTTTTGATGAAAGAACAGAACAGTCCGGCACAAGATCAGGTCTTAAGGTCTTTCGCTGCCTTGGCTTGAAACGTCGTCCTGTGTCGTTTACTAAACATGTGTCTCCTATATCTGGCTCGTTGTGACCGGCAGAAGGCCTCGGTACCTAAGTACCATCCTGCCTCCAATCAGTGTCTGCGCCAGGAACCCCATCGCGAATGCCAATCTTCGTGTCTTAGTCTGCCATCAGCTTCGGACAAGACATTGCGCCAAATGGTTGTGTCTACTATGCCAAATGGTCTTCATACGCTGCATTCACCACCGTGGAACCGAAGATCTTGAGAAAACCACATGATATCTTAACAGAGCCCATATAGCATGCATCAATGGCTCTAGTACTTTGTCTCATAGGGTACTATCCCACGGCAGATCACACTCAACACAATGCTTGTATAAAAAGGACGCTTCTCCAAAATCACCGCCTGGTTGGTGATGCTCAAGGCTCCTTGGAGAGCACCGGCAGCGCCAAATCTGGCCACCGCTCTCCACACTATAAACATATGGGAGTTCACGGCCGCAGCACAGAGCACTGAACCAACTATGACGAGGCAACAAGCGACACTGTTAGTACAGTGGTCGTGAGACTTGATGAATGGAAGATTACTCACCTTCAAACACGAGAAATTTCAGGCTATAGACAACGGCAGAGTCCCATTGCTTATAAATTGGGCCAAAGAGCGGCTGGAAGACAGTGATAATGAGGATATATGCTGTGTTGTACCATGCCCACAGCCTCCAATTCCTTTAAGTCCGAGGATATTCCAGGCTATGGCACAGTTGTGATTGTGGCATCAAGTGCAACGAGCAAATGACTGAAACAAAGACATGCAATGACCGTGTAAAGCCGCCATCAAGAGAGGTATTCTGGCATTTGCGCAGACACAGCTCTGAGCGTCGACATGGTGCCAAAGACGAACTGAGTCTCGAGTGCAATCTTCAACCAGAGGCCAGTGTGGGGAAAGAAAGTTACGAACAAAAAAAAGTGAACGACAAGGCCAAGAAACACAGCATGGGATTGTGAGGCCCGACACTGATACATCTCGAATGGTAGGGGGCGGTTACATGGTGCAAAATACTAGCGCCAACAGGTCAAATGTGCGCCTCTTCTGGCCGGCTTGGTTAATTCATGAACCCCGTCATATTGGGTGACATAGTGCTATAGTATCCTTACTGTTGGTCGAAATACTTTCTGTTGGTTTGTAGGTTGCCTTTTGGACTGCTAAAACGGGCTGCGTGCATGGGTACCCTAGGATAGCCATTCGGCCCAAGTTCGCGCCTCTACCCTAGCTACAGGCGCTCTTGTCCACGGCTCTTTCCACTCGGCATCCCGCTTCCCTCAGTCCCTCGGTTCCTTTCAGCCCTCGTGCGCTCTGTTCCAAGTGTCTTTGCAAATACACGTCAAGCAAGACTTAATTCAGGGTCAGCACACGGATGGGACAACAAGATGGATTCAGCTTTTCCAATAATCCTGTCCGCCGCGGTAGCGACCTATGTATTCCTATGGAGTATCCTGCGAATGACCCAGTCCAAGACAGAACCGCCCGCGATCCAGAACTTTCTGCCTTTCATCAGTCCAGGGATCTACATGTGGTGGAGAGGTCCCAAGTACTGGACGGGCTCACAACAGTAAGGACCCTGAAAGAAACCCCGTCGCATTTTGCATGTTGCCTCGTCACAAGAATGCACCGCTACATTAGACTGGATGTTAATTGTGAACAGTGACCTCCCAATCTACACCTTGCGGTTCCCTGGGATCCGCCTGTACATCGTCCAGTCCACTACCCTGATCTCAGCCGTCCAGAAGCAGGCGCGCACCATCTCCTTCGCACCAGTGATGGTCAACATGGCGGCGAAGATCATGGGGAGCAGCAAGAAGGATCTGGAAATCATTGGCCGTGATCCAACCGCCGATAATGGCCACATTCCAAGGATGCAAAGGGTCATTCATGGGGCTCTGCGGCCAGGGGCGAAATTGGATGCCTTGAACAGGAGAACTGCGAAGTTCGTCACGGCATCCATTGATGCGCTCGCCTCCAATGTCGAGGGAAAAGGGTTCACCACGATCAACATGTATCAGTGGATCAGCCACCAGGTCATGATGGCCGTGACTGAGGGCATATACGGGCCGCTGAACCCATTCCGTGACGACTCGGCTGTGCCAGCCTTCCGGTGAGAATCAACCAGATCATTGTAGCACCTCTGTGGCATCATGCTGACTATCGTCTTCAGAGGGTTCGAAGCAGGTGTCCTCCCGCTCATCACAAGCCCGTTGCCTTCGGTCACCGCAAGGAGCCACATCAAAGCTCGCGAGACGTTATTCAAATCTTACGTGACATACTACGAGAAGAAGGGTTACGAAGATCCTCAAACGTCTGCATTTATTCGCGACAACCAGCAGTATTACGCCTCGGAAGGCTTCACCCTCGAGGCGATGGCAAGGAGCGAGATGATGTCCTCGGTCGCGCTCCTCAGCAACACTATGCCGGCGACTTTCTGGCTGGTGTATCACATCGTTTCTGACCCTGCCGTCCTGGCAGACTGCCGGGAGGAACTCATCCGGGCGCTGAACCTGGGCGGAAAGCACGATGGCGAGGCTGCTACTGCTGCGGTGCGAAGTATCGACATTGACTGTATCAGACGTGAATGTCCAGTTCTTCTCTCCACGTTCAAGGAGGTCTTCCGCTACCATGTCAGTATATATCTAATGCCCGTCCCATTGTCTTGCCATTATATCGACTATTTGTATTTTTTGAGTTCCTTTATTAAGCCGGAATGTCTTGCCATTATACTCCATTCTCACTAATACCAGGGTATTGGCATATCATCTCGCGTGATACTCGAAGATCACCTGCTAGACAACCAGTTTCTCCTCAAGAAAGGCAACATACTCCTAATACCAGGCGTGGTACAGCACCAGGACCAGTCTGTATGGGGCGACAATGTGAACAAATTCTACCACAAACGGTTTGTCGAAGGAACAGGAGGCAAGAAAGGGGGCCGCCGGTTGAACCCCGTGGCCTTCCGTGGGTTCGGCGGAGGCTCAACATTATGCCCCGGACGACACTTCGCCGCCACGGAGATCATGGCATTTGCGGCGCTGTTCATCCTCCGATTCGATTCCAGGCCGGGATCTGGGGCTGCTTGGTCAGCTCCGAGTGTGGAGAAAACTAACCTGGCTACATCTATCCACCAGCCAGACCACGACGTGGAAATTGAGGTGAGATTGCGGGACAACTATAAAGGGAGGTGGGAGGTCAAGTTGTCTGAGTCGGATGTGCCCATGGAGGTTACAGCTGAGGATATGGCTGCGGTTGAAGTTGGGGCGTGAGATTGATCAAGTATCTTACGCGTCGTTTTCTTGCTGTTTATTAACATCCTAGAAGATCGATGCACCTGCAGAGATATTGTGCTTCCTAGTGTGGCAGGGTGTGGGAAAAGGGGGGCACGTGAATTTCTGGCAGTGACCCTATAAGAAGGGTCTTCTTCGCGTTGGTTTTAATCTTCTCTTGGAAAAAAAATCAACCCGCTTCATTACTCTTAAGAAATACTCTCTATTAGGTGATTTCTATCCTCTATCTCTCTCTCTTCCTCCTTTCCTTAGGACCTACCTCCTCGGCAGAGCCCTCCTTCGGAGGGCTGGCAGAACGCTCCTCCAGAGGCATATATGTGCTTTTGGTTGCCCGTTTTTACTAGGTAACTGGCCAACAGTTGTATCTGTCACATTGCTTCGTACACGTGAAGTAAAAATTGGTTACGAGGAGGCTGGCAGCTTCGAATGACCTTACCAGAAGTCGAAAACATGCTAGTTTTGAGTCTTCAACCTTTTCAGTAGCATGCGGCCTTGATCTGGTTTCTGGCTGGGCCTGGACTCCTGCCCGTTGAATCCCACGAGCTCTACTCGGGTGCCCGCTGCGTGGCCACGGTATTCTCCCCTAACTTCATATAGCAAATCCTCCTATGCAATCAGGTCTCATAGAGTAACCTCCTACAAAGGCGTTCTGACGTGTTGCCATTTTCAAAGATGTGGTGGTGGTGTGGCACTAAGACATGTGATTGGCTGCTCTCTAAGATGTCAGACTGATTGAGCAATGCCAACCTAGAACAGCTGCACGGGACATCTGGGGAGAGTGTAAGACGAGCCGAGGAAGCTCGGTATGGCCGGGCTCCGGATCATATTTGATATGCGTCGGTGGGTGGTCATACAAAAGCATCACGTTGTTCTGCGATGGGCGTGACACCTCGGCCGGGCGTACCGTCGGCGTCTACCTCGTTACATCAGGACTGGGGATGAGAAGGAGATTTATTGACTGCGTTGCCAAGGAGCGAGGTTGTCAATGGCCAATATCTACTGTGATATGCATATGTTGCATGTCCATGAGGAGATAGTCCGGAGGAGACGAGGCATCGGATGGGTATTCGATACAGGGATGAGCCGACATGGCTTGGTTCTGAGGCTCTGAGCGGAAATCAGGACCGGATCTGTGCCGTGACAGTGGGGTCTTCAGGGTCCTCGTGTGGCTTTCAGCCGAGGTCACGACGGCTGTTGGCCGGCTGGGCCGTAGACGGGCGCCGGACTTGACGTGTTGAACTTGTGACAGGTAACAGTCACATCGAAAGCTTAGCTTGATGTTGCATACCTGGCCAGGCAGGGTAGACGCCAAGGGCCGACAGATGAGGCGCCGATCTTGACTCTAAAACCTTGTCTGGGCATGCCTGACACCACTGGCACCTTGCTGTTCTCGGCCGAAGAGGCTGAGCTGATGCCAACCCATTGTGCACGGCAAGTTTTTTCTTGTCTGTTCAATGCTCGACGTCGTGTTCATTCCCACTGTCTCCGCACGCTGGTCATTTTACTTTTGAGTTGCCCCTATCTTCAGTCTGTCACTGCACTGAGTGGTTGATCATCGTGATGATGGCATGACATATGCTGCTGATCCGACTGGCAGACCCCACTATCACAAGCCAAAAAATGGTTCGAAATGAGACATGGAGAAATCCTCAGCCATGCAAGAAACGGCGCGCCATAGCAAGCAGCCCGTGGATCCAATGTCCTGCGGGGCCCAGAGCTACACTACACTAGAGATGGGCCTGTGCTCATGCCGTGCCGAGAGATTGGCGTGGAGCTTGGCTGATGCTGAAATAGCTCAGCCTTCAACCCGACCAGGCAAAACGTCACCAGCTAGGCAGGTCCACGGACGACTCGGGTTCAGACGCAGGAGGAACTCATAGGCTGACTATCCATGGCCGCCCACCAGCCACGTCTGCTACTCGTTCATTCAATAGCCCCTCGTCGTCATCCTTCGCTCGTGTCAGATCCTAAATAAACAGCAGCAGTATCACCTGCGCATCCATTAATCGTCGTCGCAACGCTCGGCGGGTGCCTGTTTGGGACAGCTCGCCCACTTGATGCAACAGAGACCCACCACGCCTCGGAGCTTGAGCCGACAGCGACATCAGCAGCTTCAATCTCGACCTCGTCCTCGACCTTTGCCTCGGACGCGAACACGGGCCCGACCTTCCTTCCTGTCGCCCCTGCTACTAATACTCGCCCTCCTCCTCCCACTCCTCTCCTTCGCTACCTACCAGCTACTCACCACGAGCACGACCACGAGCACGCGACCCACCCACTGCTTGCCCAACATGCCCTGCAAGCAGAACCTCAACGTCCCAGAGAGCTGGCGCTCCGGCCTGGGGCCCCTCTACATGATCCAGAAGCCCCCCTTCACCATCGACACCCCCGGCGCTCCCGAGATCGAGGGCGAGACCAAGCCACGCCGGAATCCCAAGTCAAAGGATGGCCTCGAGGACCGCCCCGCCCCCGAGGTCGACACCGTCTTCGCCCTCGTCAAGCAGAGCACCGAGGAACACGCCGGCGACAGGTGCATGGGCACCCGCAAGCTGATCCAGATCCACGAGGAGACCAAGAAGGTGCCCAAGGTCGTCGACGGCGAGACCCAGATGGTCGACAAGAAGTGGCAGTACTTTGAGCTGTCAAACTACACCTTCATCACCTACGGCGAGTACGAGACACACCTGCTCAACCTGGCCTCGGGCCTGCGGCATCTGGGTCTGGAGAGGGGGGACAAGGTGCACATGTTTGCCTCCACGAGCGCGAATTGGCTGGCATTGTCGCATGCCTGCTCTTCGCAGACCTTCGCCATCGTCACCGCCTACGATACCCTCGGTGCAGATGGTGTGGAGCACACCCTGGTGCAGAGCAAGCCCAAGGTCATGTTCACCGACCCTCACCTGCTCAAGACGGCCTCCAAGGCACTGAGCAAGGCAGAGACGGTCAAGATCGTCGTGTACAACGACCAGTCTATCGCACTGCCCACACCACAGTCCGAGATCGACGCCTTCAAATCCTCCCACCCGAACCTCACTGTCCTGAGCGCCTCGGAGCTGGCTTCCCTCGGCGAAGAACACCCCTACGACCCCGTGCCGCCGACCCCCCAAGATATGTACTGCATCATGTACACATCCGGATCGACCGGCCCCCCCAAGGGCGTCTCCATGACACATGAGGGCTTCGTGGCCGCAGTGGCCGGCCTGGTGGGCATCATTGGTGACAGCGTTAGCCCCGAGGAGGTCGTCTTGGCATACCTACCCCTGGCCCACATCTTCGAGATGGTCGTTGAGAATATTGTCCTCTTCTTCGGTGCGACGCTGGGCTACGGAAGCGCGCGGACATTGTCAGACCTCAACGTCCGCAACTGCATGGGCGACATGCGGACGCTCGCCCCGACGATCCTGGTTGGCGTGCCCCAGGTCTGGGAGACGATCAAGAAGGGCGTCATGGGCCGTGTGAACGGCGGGTCGCTCCTGGTGCGCAGCCTGTTCTGGGGCGCCTTCAACACCAAGTCCTTCCTCGTCAGCAAGAACTTGCCGCTGCAGACGATCTTCGACGGGCCCATCTTCGGGCAGGTGCGCAAGCTCACGGGCGGGCGGCTGCGCTTCATCATCAATGGCGCCAGCGGCATCTCCAAGGAGACGGCGCACTTCATGTCCATGGTCGTGGCGCCCATGCTGACGGGGTACGGGCTGACGGAGACGGGCGGCAACGGTGCCGTGTCCTCGCCGCAGCAGTTCCGGCTGTCGGGCGCCTGCGGCCCGGTCTCAACAGCCATAGAGTGCAAGCTGGTGAGCATCCCGGAGCTCAACTACTCGACGTCGACGACGCCCCCGCAGGGCGAGATCTGGGTCCGGGGCAAGCCCGTGCTCAAGGAGTACTACATGAACCCGGAGGAGACGGCCAAGGCCATCACGGCCGACGGATGGTTCAAGACGGGCGACATTGGCGAGTTCGACGACGTCGGCCACCTCAAGATCATCGACCGCGTCAAGAACCTCGTCAAGCTCCAGGGCGGCGAGTACATCGCCCTCGAGAAGCTCGAGGCCACCTACCGCGGCTCGCGCGCCGTCCAGAACCTCATGATCCACGGCGACTCGGAGCACCCGCGGCCTATCGCCGTCATCTTTGTCAGCGAGCCCGTCATCAAGGAGATCGCCGCCGGACTCGGGGTGTCGGGCGGGGTGCATGACCTGGTTCGCGACCACAAGGTCCGGGGTGCTGTGTTCAAGGACCTTGTTGCGCAGGGCAAGGCTGCTGGCCTCACCGGGCTGGAGACGATTAGTGGTGTTGTCCTCACGGATGAGGAGTGGACGCCTGAGAGTGTGAGTTCTTACACCATCTGACCCCTTTCCCCCTTGTTCCTTCCGTCGGTTTTCTGCGGCGACTTAGAGTAATGAGTGCATCGCTAATTTTCGCTACAGGGTCTCGTCACAGGAACACAAAAGCTCCAACGGAGAGCCATCCGGGAGAGGTACGCGAAGGAGATCAAGGAGGCCTTCAAGGGATCATAGACAAAATCTTGAGCTTCAAACGACTGCTCGGCCTCGCCAATGTGTTAAGGAGAGGGAGATCGGCCTGTCTGTTTGGTTTGTTTGTGGCGTTGGTTCATTCGTCGTTGGCGTGGCGTTTAGGTTATGTTCTCTTGCCCTACAACCTCGTGTAATCCCCGGATCCCTTTCCTATGACAGCCTATTCAGCTTGTATACTGTTATTGTGTAAAATACCCTTTCTTGTATTATCACACCTGGTGCCGGTAGAGGCATCCAGATAGGCTTCAATAGGAATAGGTTTGGACAATACGGAGACTGGGCTTGTACCACCATGTTTCTTGTAGAATGATATCACATCTTTCACTGGCCTGGATTATCGCATGGGGATGAGGATACCCCGTGTCATGGCATCGTTAGAACTGAGCTGTATCGAGCCAAACCCGCGTCTTCCCTACGGCTACGGTCAGCTGAACACTGAGATATCACGGCCCATTAGACGTCTACAAGGATCACTGAGAGGCACTGGAGACACTTCTGAATAAAGCCATAGGCTGGAGACGTCACAAAGCACCAAGAGAGCGAATAAGACCACGCTAGATCAAGAGGATAACATGCTAGATTAAAAGATGAAGATGAAGATGAAGGCGTGGAGCAAAAGTCAGCTATCCGGGATGAGGGGGTATGCTACTCAAAACAAAAAGGGTCTGTGTCTTCTATACAAAACGCCCCATACTACTATGCCATTCCCTTCTCGTCCGCGCGCCCGCGCTATTTATACCAACTCCGCGTCCTTGCGCTGGTAAAACACCATGAACGCCTGCATGCCCGTGCCCCAGTGCTGGTTCTGCTTGTAGAGGAACTGGCTGCCCTTGTCGGTGCGCGAGGCGCCCACGGTCATCTCGAGGATCCTCGAGTCGTCGGCCACGTGCCACTTGCTGTTGCCGTCCGGGCCGTGCGGCTCGTCGCGGATGATGCTGACGTAGTGCCCGCTGTTGAGCTCGCCGCCGTGCTGCACGACGGCGTAGGCCTCGTACTTGAAGGGCCGGTTGAAGTGGTGGTCGTCCGTCGGGATGGTCGAGACGGGGGACCTCAGCGCCATCGAGTTGCCGCCCTGGCCCTGGTTGCCGTTGGTCAGGAGGGACGAGTTCGCCTGGGACCCCTGGATCGTGTACGGCGTCAGGTCCAGCTCGCGGATCGGGAAGTCGACGGGCGTGGTGATCTTGGAGAACCTGGTCCCGTCGCCGTGCTTCTCGAACCGCGTGAAGCACACGCACAGGAGATCGGGCAGGCGCGCGAGCCTGGATCCCTTCCTGCAGCAGCCCTTAGCCGCGCAGTTGTCACACGTGTAGTCCTCGAGAAGCTCGTCTGTGTAGTCCTTCCGCAGCAGGTCCTCCATCAGGACTGGGCTTGATTGTTGAGGCAGGCTGAGAAACTGCATGTCCTTGTTGGAGTACTTCGTCACCACATGACCACATTGATCGCAAGACACGATGACGACCTCGGTTATGCGCCAATATTTGTCTATAATCGAGTCGCTAACTCGGCTGTGAAGATCCCAGTACTGGATTGCCAGGTCCCTGAGCGATTTGGTTTTTGAAGGCTGAGGTTGAGGTACTTCCGACGGGCGATTTCGGAATCGATTCGTTTCATCGTCTAGTTCCGTGAACACGTAGAGCAAGAATTCCATAGCATCTTGCTGCCTATTAGTGCCCAGGACAAGGTTATCTGGGACTCGCTGGCCCTGGGAATTTCTGGAAGACTTGTCTCGCAAATACGCCATCAAGATCTTTGCTTCCATCATGGGGACCTTGCTATTGCTCATCAATTGGAACAAGTTCGCCAGAATCTTGGTCAGCAGCTGCGGAGGTTGAATGGTCTCGTCGCTCTTCATGGGGGCCTTGTAGAGCTGAGCCCATTCTCCGCTGATGAGTTCCCACCCAAAGCCACCAGAGGCGAACCAGGCCTGTAGGGTGCTATTGGCGTAACACCATGCTCCTGTGGGATTGTTTAATCCCAAGGCTCGTCCTCTATTTGCCGCATCTGACCTTTTCTTGAGCTTGTTAGGCGTTCCATGATCGTCCTCTGTGTCTTGTAGTCCGCCGTAGGGTTTACGCGGTACGGTGGGTGGCGGGCGGGTCGGCTCAACTGGAATTAAGTCTCTAAAATGGTCTGACTGTGGACTTAGATGAGGTGGCGGAGAGCGTATAGGTCCAGGTGAGAACCTGCCGTTTATGTTGTCGGCCATAGTCGGCGATCCCGCAGGAGGCGATGTCATGGATTCTTGAATCGGCGGGAAGCGGGTCATGAAGTCGCTGAGGGTTCTCACAGGCTGAAACTCGTCTCCGCCAGCATTATCTGCCTCTATTCTCTCCTCCCAGCGTCGTGCCTCCTCCTTGCTCTGAATCGGCTTCGAAGGTGACCTTATTCTATGCCAGTCATATGCAGACGGCCGTTTCTTATGTGCCGACTTGGACGATTTCTGGAGAGCACTGGGACCCATGGCATCCTGCCATGCTTCCAATCCGCCCTTCAGCAGCTTTGGGTGCTTTGAGGCTGGGTCTCCATCCGGATAATCGAAGTCTGTCAACAACCTAAACAGTGTAGCCGGCGCGTTGGTACTCCCCGAACTGAGGTGCTCCGAATTATGGTCGTAAAAAACGATCATGTCAAATGTATGGCGTCTCTCGAAATGCCACTTCTCCATATGCGGCCCGAGTTCCATGGCATCCTCGACGTCAGCCGCCTCGATCCGGTCTCTCTGCAAGATATCCGGTTCAATGCAGATGGTAGCCGAAGAGAGGATGTGGCCATCCTCAAACTCTGGGCGGGAACGTACGTCGATCACCAATATTCGGAATTCTGTAGAACCAATGCGTTGATACTTCACAAATTCCTCAACAGTAATAATGTCGCCTTCGGGGAGTGGAGTACGCCGTTTCTCGTTCCCTGGTGCTGACGTCGGCCCTGTGGAAGTGATCGGCCCAAAATAGTCATTGGTCTGGGTCGGGGGCGATTTCGCGGCAGAAGACAGCGACGAGTTCTGCCTGCTAAAGCCACGAGGGGTGCTTGACGGCAAAGCCGCAGCTTCATTGGAGAGGTTACTTCGGGCAGGGCTATATATGGCATCTGGAAGCTTTGGCAGTATCGGGTCCACGCCATCCATTGATAACGGAGGCTTTTTGGGCATTTCCCTAGGGCCCGCGGGCTTCTCCGTGGGAATCGGGACGGGAGGCGGTTGTGTCTTTATGCGTGGGTCTTGAACAGGGCCTCGTAATTTGGCGAACCTCTGGGTCAGATCGTCGCTCTTCCCACCTGTGCTTGGCTTCTGTATGGTCTTCCCAGAGAGATTGGGCGGCTTGGGCTGGACGGGCGGCTTGGTCTTCGCAGGTGAGGAGGTCTTTTTTAATGGTGAAGTAATAACGGCTGGAGTCTTCGGCTGATACTTGGGTGTCTGTGGCCTGCCATTGTGGGCACTTGTCTGCGTGGCCCTTTGAACCCCGGTTTTCGCATTGTCGGCCTTGATGGTCTGCTTGATAATCTCGTAATTATCTGCGTAGTCATGCAAGTCCTTTGTAAGTTTATTGTAGCGGTCTCCAAGGTGCCTCCGGTCTATCTGGATTGATGTGTAGTCCCTGTGGCTGGGTATGATGGTGACGGCGACGATGTAAGCCTTGATATATTCCCTGAGGGCTACATCTATCTGCCCGATATCTGCCTGGAATTTCGCGTACTTGACGCCATTCTCTGCGATGCCGAGGAGGTGGCCGAGGGGTTGCGAGGGATTCCCCTCGGGGGTCGCCTGTAGGATATCGTCGATGTGTGGGTAGGGGCGGCCCGGCTCCTTGCGGCCCCCTACATGGCCACTGATGCGGTGAGAAGCAACAGTAGGCCCTGAGTCCGAGGTCATGCTGCGCAAAACATCGGTGGCATAGGTTCGAATGCTGGGAGAAGGCTGGAACGAAGGCTGTCCGAGACAGGAAGGCGGGCCGATCGGAGGGGTAATGACAAGGAGGAGGGATGGTCTCCGCCGCGTTGGCCGCCGACTGGAATAGTGGAGCGGATGGCCAAGCTGGCTGGCTGGCTGGCTGGCTGGCTGGCTGGTCGGGTGTCAAGAAGCGGATATCGAGCAGGCCGTGAGGGCGGGGACAGCCAGACAGCCGGGCAGAGTTCGACGGTTCGTGGGCAAGTCTGGAAAGAAGCGAGAAACAGGAGGGCGATGGCGGAACAGCGACGGTCGAGTACGAGGACGACAGGGGAGCTATGACGCTCGAAGGCTGCTATAATATCAAAGAACAGTGCCGAGTCGAAGCGAAAGCGGATGTCGAGGCAGGGTAAGTTGATGCAGGCGGCTGGAATGCGTGGCGTCCTTTGTCGTGGTCGTGGGCGGGTGGAGGTGTGGTGTTGAGCATGACAGACGAGGTGGCATATGACCTCACTGGGCAAAAATGCCAGAGAGTGTTTGGCATGGACAATCTGGCATATGGGGGGAGAGGTGCCCGAACCGAGTCGCTCAAGTCCGTGGTTCAGCAGCCACGAGGTGAAGTACCTCTAGCGCGGTCGGTACATCTTTCAACGGGGGCGTCAGTCTGGTTGATACATTACATGTGTGTGTAAGTCCCTTCAGGGCTACACTATATTCATATATGTCTAAGGAAATATCCTATGTGCTGTATCTCAGTGATAGTCCTTATATATCACATCATCAACCGCTGGACCATTCAGTTCATTTATGGTTCTATTCCGCTTGTATGATCGGGCGCCGTTGCACTTCGTGTCCGGAGAAGTAGCTTGTCTCCAGAAAGTACATGCCACCGCAGCGCTAGAGGGAGCTCCAGGGACCATCCCACGGCGCTTCGGGCCCCATGGCGTCTGCACAGCGGGTGATGAACACCTGGAGCCGACAAGTTAGTAAGCCGGCCTCTGGCTCCTTGGGTACCCATCTCAGGCAATGCCCAGTACAAGGTTGCGTACCCCCATTTGCACATGTGGGCTTGGTACCCAGGCACCTGAATTACTCACCCCTGTCACCGACGTAAGCTCCTCTACCTCAGCGCCGCGCCTCTGATCCAGGCAGGCAGGCAATCGGGTGCAACCTACCGACCGAGCTTCACGGCCAAACGGGTGCAGCGCTGCGACACAACTTCAAGTCAACGACGTATCGCCTCCCACTCACTTCCAAGTTGCAAACCACCATCCATCCGACCTCATCCTCTCCATCCTGCCAGGCTCAGATCCTCACACTGGCCTGCGCGTCGAATCGTACAATAGCTGTTCGACCCTCCTGCGACTACGATCCGACGCCCATCCCTTGCTCCCCTCCCACCGCGGGCTACAACGAACCAGCCATACCGCATCGAAATCACACAGACAGACCTCCACATCGCAGGCCATCATGATGGGATGGTGGTCATCCTCGGCGTCGTCCGCCCTGGACGAACAGGTCAACAAGGCCACCAGCAGCAGCCTGTAAGCATGCCGTCCTGGAGCTCTCCCTCGCATGCGCGTATCCTCAATACAGCGGGTGGCAGCTACTAATGAGATGCCTTGTTCCACAGGGAAGACATAGCTCTGAATCTCGAGATATCCGACGTCATTAGGTCCAAGACCGTCGCACCAAAGGATGCCATGCGATCCCTCAAAAAGCGCATCGGCGACAAAAATCCAAACACACAGTTGAGCGCCTTGAACGTATGTCGACCAAGCAGGGTTATCTTCTCCCGCATTTTATCGCACGGCCAGGGTGCTTAAGGTACTCGTACGATAACGAGACTTCTGCGATACTGACCTGCTCTGCAGCTCACAGACACTTGCGTCAAGAATGGCGGCCAACATTTCCTTGCCGAGATCGCCTCCAAAGAATTCATGGACAATCTGGTCTCGCTGCTCAAGGCCATCGGCCCAGCTTCGGTCAACCATGACGTTCGCACCAAGATTCTCGAGCTGATCCAACACTGGGCCGCTGCGACCGAGGGCCGATACGAGTTGAGCTACATTGGCGAGGTGTACAGGACGTTGCAAAGAGAGGGCTTCCAGTTCCCTCCAAGGCAGTCTGTATCTAGCAGCATGATCGACAGCAGTGCGGTGCGTTCAACCCTTGCCTGCCTTGACAGTCCCGCTTGCTAATTAGGTATCATACAGCCACCTGAGTGGGTCGACTCAGACGTATGTATGCGATGTCGAACAGCCTTCACCTTCACCAACCGAAAGCATCACTGCCGGAACTGTGGAAACGTCTTCGACCAGCAGTGCTCGACCAAGACGCTACCCCTGCCTCACCTCGGAATATTGCAACCAGTCCGGGTCGATGATGGATGTTATGCGAAACTGACGGACAGGTCTAGCGGCAGGGGAGGTGGGTTTGGTGTGGAGCACTCACCGTCGAAGGCTTCCTTCAAGCGCCACTCAGTGTCCATGCAGCCCCGGAATGCGAGGGTGGACGACGGCTTCGATGAAGACCTGAAAAAGGCACTAGCGATGAGCTTGGAGGAGGTTCAGAGTCACCAGAAGGGCAGAGACTATGTTGCCCCGACCAACAACACTCATCACTCCCATGCCAAGGTCAACGGCGATGCTGCGGGCAAAGCAGCCGAGGAAGAGGATGCTGACTTGAAGGCGGCCATTGCAGCCTCTCTGGCGGATATGGAAGAGCAAAAGAAGCAACACGCTGCTGCTCTGAAGGAGCAAACATCCAGCTCCAGCAATGTCCCGTCCAGTACATTTGCGCTACCCAAGAATGATTACGAGCTGTCCCCGGTGGAAGCCGAGAACATCAACCTTTTCTCAACCTTAGTCGACCGACTACAGACTCAGCCTCCTGGGACGATCCTGCGAGAGCCTCAGATACAGGAACTCTACGACAGTATTGGAACGCTTCGGCCGAAGCTGGCGCGCACGTATGGCGAGACGATGAGCAAGCACGGTGAGTTTATGATCTCTTGATCTGTGTGTGATATTGCTGCTGACATCCGGCTAGATACCCTGCTTGACTTACACGCCAAGCTCCAGACGGCAGTGCGCTACTACGACAGGATGTTGGAGGACCGGCTTTCGAAAGCGTTCAACCACCAGAATCATCTGGGAAGCTACAACATGCCACAGCATCGTCAATCATCCGGTCCTTATCCGAGCCTCCAGACCAACGTTCCTACCAACCACGCGGGTCCTGCAGAAAACTTCTACACAGGCGAACCTCAGCAGGATTATAGCAGAACAGCCGCCCAGCCATCATATCCGTATCCTACCCAACCTACTTCCCAACCTCAGTACGCCAACTACGATCAACGTGCTTCAATGTCGGGCCCACCTCAGCACCAATACCCCCAGCAGCAGCCGCAGCAACAACCCCCACGACAGGACAGCTGGAGGGCATCTGCCCCGCCAAACCAGTATGCACCACAGTCGAATTATCCTCCTAGCGAGACTGCTACCCCTCAAATGAGCCACCTTTCTCTGCCTCAGCAGCAGCCCAACGCTCCCGAGTCAGTTGGCACGACCCCTACAAGTGACCCGAATGCTTCCTTTTATTTCCAACAGCCAGGCCAGAACCCGGCTGCATCGCCCAGAGCTCCGCCTGAAGCTGCGCCATCCCCATATCCGAACCTGCAGCAGCCATTGCAACAATATCCCCAACAGGGTCAGAATGGACCCGAGACGCCAACGCCAACCGCACACGCGCAGCCAACTCATCAGCAACCTCCTCAGCAACAGGCACCGCCCGCTCAGCCACACCAGCAGCAGCCACAGGCGCCGTACTGGCAGCACCCGGCTGCCCAACACGTGCAGATGCCAGCACAGCCTTCCGCGCCCTGGCAGCAGCCTCCTACACAGCAGCAGCAGCAGCCACAGTACGGCGGATACCAACAGGAGGCATTCCCATCGGCGCCACAGCACGCGATCGCGCCGCCAAAGCCGGTAGTGGAGGAGGCTTTGATCGAGCTATGACGGACTATTGCATGGATCACTTGGTATTTGAGATGCAGCATTGTCAGATGGTTGCATTTGGTGTTTGGTCAAGAATTATTTCGCAGACGGAAGCTCCATTTTACCGGTGCTTTTCCAGCTGTCGTGCACATAGGTAATTTGGGGCCAGGGAATGCTTCACGGCATGTGGGAACGAAGCGCATGAGAACGAAGTAGCAAATGAGATTGGACTACGTCGTTAGACGAATTCCGAATCACGGTGTACACTGGTCATGACACTTCTCTGTGACTTGCACTAATTGTGAATTGTAGTAGAACCGCAGCTGTGATAGGATTCATGAGACCCGGCTGTGATGAAATGCCTTGACCTGTCGTCTAGAATGAATACCGACGGTTCAAATCACTGGCACATAAACCTTTTACAATCATTTTAGCAGATGCTTCATATATCGACTAGGCACCTACTCGGCTGAACTGCTATCGTGGAGGCAAGTTCGCCCCATCAGTACTGAAAGCTCTCGTACACCACCTCTTCACCTTCAAGCCAGCCCAGGAGCTCCTTGATCAACCTAGGCCCAGCGCAGCAATAATACTTCCTCTCCCGCCCATCCTCTCCACGCCGGCGTACATCATCCCGCGTCGGCCTGCCCACCGTGACCACAGCCCCGAGACCCTCAAGCTTGGAGATGTCCTCAGTAGCCGCAGACGCATCACCACTGACGAAGACCCTGCTCCGCTTCGCAAGACCCTCTGACCGCGTGAAGGAGTCAAGTGCCAGCGGCAGGTCGGCCGCGCGCAGGCTCCACAGCAGTGAGAAACCCGCCTGCCCTCCCGAGGACGCGGCGAGCAGCCCAGGCGCCTGCGCCAGTATGGGCGTGATGCCCACGCCGCCCGCAACAAAGACAACCTCCTTTCCGCCGCCGCCGCCGCCACCAAGCGGCGCGCGGAACGCCTCCGACCCGCCAAATCCAAGCACCGGCAGCTCCAGCGGGACGCGCATGTTCTGCCGCCACAGCAGGCCCGTCGCGGGGCCATGTTTCCTCGCCGTGATCTGGAGCTCCGCGCCGTCTGTGATCATCTTCACATCGTCGCCTTCATCGAGGTGTGCTGGGGCGTTGGAGACGGTAAAAGTGCGGACGAAGTCGTCGTTCAGGCTGGTCGGGTCGTCCTCGCGCATGTGCGACCAGCCGATGTCCAGTTCCGGCGCGAAGTCGAGGGTGACGTGCTGCCCGGGCTTCCACCTGTCTAGTTTCTTCCCTGGCGTCGTGCCCAGGCGGAAGGTGAACCGCGCCACCGTCGGCGTGATGATGTCCCTGCTGACCAGCGTGGCTGTCGCGGATGGCTTTGTGTCGGCCAGCGCCAGGCCGTCCTCGTGTTCGGATGCGAGGCGCCGCACCGGCGGGTTATAAGGGCTGTAGTCTGTCGCGCCGCTACCGCCGCCGCGGAATGGCAGGCCCTTGGCTACGTATTTCGCCGCCGTGACGTGGATCTTGACCGCGAGCTTGGTGTGGGGCAGGATCCTCGCCGCGTCTGCCCCGACGAGGATCTGCGTCTCGCCCGTGAGGTACAGAACATCGCCCGACTCGAAGTCCGGGACGCACACGCCCACGAGCGGGCGCACGTGCATGTTCCCCAGGCTCTGGTATAGCCGATTGCCCGAGTACTCCGGGTACACGAGGTCGACGCCGTCCTCAGCGCTGTTGCGCATGACGCGCACGAACCCTGGGGGCCCGCCGCGGTGGTTCGTGTCCATCGTCCGTCCGTCGGCCGCGGCTGTCGAGAGGAAGAACAGGTCTGCCCTGCCTAGCAACTCGACAGCCTCATCCGGGAGCGGGAGGGCGTCCGACACCAGCCGCGGCTCCGGCACCGCGGCGCGGATGTCCCGCCTGTTGAGGTACTTGGGGCAGTTCCCTAGGCCCTCCTCGACGAGGACGACGACCTCGGCGCGCGCGACGCCGTCCTCGTTGCCTCCTAGAGGACCTGGCTCCCTAACCACGCCGCCCTCGACCAACCGCCCGCCGAGTTTCACTCTATCGCGCGTGTCGAGGTCGATGCTCAGCCCGGAGACGACCTTGCCGCCGAGTTTCACTCTATCGCGCGTGTCGAGGTCGATGCTCAGCCCGGAGACGACCTTGCCGCCGCCGGACGCGAAGTCCGCCGGGTCCATCTGGTACTTCTTGCTCTTGTTTTCTTCACCGCCGAACAGCGCCGAGACCACCGGGTCATGCTCGGAATCCACGAGGCTCCCCGCCATGAGCAGGTCGTGCCCGATGGGCCGCGCGAACCCGGGCTCCCCGCCCCAGACGGTGGTCCACGGCCGGCCCTCGTCGTCCAGGGCGCCCAAGGCCACGAGCGGGGAGACCTGGATCCGGTAGCCGTAGCTCGCGGGGAAGCCTGCTGTTGTTGGGTTCTCGCGGGTCGGCACGCGGACGAGCTTGTGCACTGCGAGCTCGCCGGCGTGCCAGGTTGGCCGCTGGAGTTGGAGGGTCATGGTGGTTTTGTGGATTGGTGCCGTGCTCTTTCTGGTTTGGCGAGTGCCTTGTTTGCACGATAACTCACAAGAATAATTGATTCAGAAGCTCAAATTATTGGTACTTCCTCAGCTCTTCTGTTGAGTGAGTTGATCGGTGTTTAACGGCCGCTGGTTTTCCGTGCGGTTCATCAAGGCACCTTCCGGACGCTGGCTTTCTAGAAAGCGCCATACATTTATTTGTCAATTATTTCGAACCCCGTCTTCAAATCCCGACTTAATTTAGAAAAGCCCGGAGATGGCTACTTCCAAGTTACTGGGTCGTTGCCCAACAAAGCGAGGCGAGACGAGACGTCTTGGGGTGAAAGGCGTCTCACTCCCGTGACAAATCAGAAGGGCGTGAAATGGCAAGGCGCGGCCTGGGCTCCTCAGCCCGGCTGGGCAATTCTCCGCACGCCATCGAGCCCGTCTTTTCAGTGATGCTTGCGGGCAATGTAGTGACTGAGGCGTCCGGCGGATATAATTACCTCAAGCTATCCTACTGCACCTGCAAGCTATTCGATCAGCAGCGGCTAATTGAAGTGGCTATGAGTAACACATTGCCGTTCCTGGCTGTCTTTAGTGGCAAATATTTTGAATTCTTGGCGTTCTGAAAGTATAAAGTAGGCTTTAGAAATGGCACCTCAAGGCCACACGCAGGTCCAGAGCATGCATGGGCTGTCGAGGCATTATTAGAGGTCGGCCACCCAAGTCAAGCCTGCTCCGTTCCGGCCGATGCCGGCACTCCGTTCGGACCCACCGAAGCCGGTCCGGGCCCCGCGGGGCTGGAATCGGATACAATTCGAATGATCGCATTCGGTTCCGCGGCCACGGGCTCCGGGTTGAACTGTCTCTTGTCCAGATTGAGGAAGGCGGGTGGTTTTTTCAAGAGTGACGTAGGTTTCTATCACCCGCCGAGAATCGCTCCTTCTTTCCAGCGGACGACAATTAGGGCGCAGGTTGACTGTCAACCTCGGGCAGCACTTCGTTCCCGCCAGTCAAAGGCGGGATCATGAGAATAGACCTCTTTGGCAGCATGACTCATCCTGCTATGACGAGTTTGGAACTTCCACTCTCAACCCGTCTGCTCTCATAATAAGAACTCATCTCCCGAGAGTTGACCATCATCGTGAAGAGACCGAACTTGGCCAACGTATACACACCAGACTGAATAGTCATTCCAACAAGTCACACTCATCAGGTGTCCCAACGACACTGACCTCACCTCCACGACCCCAGCAGACACCAAAACCCCCAGCCCAAAATGACCATCACCGTCCACCTCGTCCGCCACGCCCAGGGCTTCCACAATCTCAACGTGATAAACCAGCAGATCCCAGACCCCTACCTGACACCCCTAGGAAAAGAACAATGCTTAGCCCTGCGCGCCAACTTCCCGCACCACGACCGCATCACCCACCTGGTCGCCTCGCCCATGCGGCGCACCCTGCAGACGTGCGAGCTCTCCTTCCGGCCCGCAGTCGACGCCGGCCTTAAAGTTGTCGCGCAGCCCCTCCTGCAGGAGCTGTCCACGCTCCCCAGCGACACGGGGTCCGAGCCCGAGGTGCTGGCGGCCGAGTTCACCTGGGCTGATGTGAGCGGGGTGCCCAAGGGGTGGAACGACAAGAAGAGCCCGGGGTCGCCGTGGGCACCCCGCATCGAGGCGCTCGAGGAGAGGGCCAGGAAGGCGAGGGTGTGGCTGCGTGAGCTGGGTCGGAAGTGGAAGGCTGAGGGGCACGGTGATGATGCTGATATCGTTGTTGTCACCCATGGCGGGTTCCTGCACTTCCTGACGCAGGACTGGGAGTTCAACGACGTCACGAAAGGTACGTTGTGCATCAGTGGCTGATTGTCACCACCATGGCGGTGGTCGTAGCAGTGCTTGGGGGCGACGTTGTCTACCTGGGGGTTTGGCTGACATTACCGACCACTTCTAGGTACGGGTTGGGAAAATAGCGAATATAGGAGCTACGAGTTTGACGAGCCAGAGGGCGACGACTCCGAGGCCAGCATCCACGAGACCAAGCCCAGCTGGCGAAGGAGACGCGGTAGCGCCATCGGGCTCACCGCCACCGAGCAGCAGCAGCTACGCACCGTTCTCACCGAGGCCTTGCAGCATGAGGGTGAGGTTCTTAATGGTTTGTAACCGAGACGGCGGTTCTCATCCCGGCCCACCATCGGTGACAGGCATGGAGTTGCCCATGTGCATAGGCGCTTCACCGAGCGCGCCTCGCCAGTCCACGCAGCCTGCGCTGCATAAGCGCTGATGCTAAGTTTGCATTTCTTGAATGCGTAGAAAATAGACAGAAATGCGGTAGAAAGATGTAGATGCAGCTTTCAAATTGATCATCAACAACTAACCTCAAACGAGACAATCAGGCGCGGTGAGGACGCAGGAGCCGCCTGGTGCTCTTCGCGGGTTGCATCATGTGTGTCACGGCCGGCGCTTGTTTGCCGAGCCGGAGAGTTCTCATGCCCAGCGGCTCTTTGCTCTGTTTCTACCGCTGTCATTATGCCTTGACCGTGTCTGCGGTAGATTGGGGCTCTGGCAATCCAATCGCTTGTTCGGAACCGCGATCGCCGAACTTTCAGTCGAGAAAGCATGTTCCGATGCTGCCCAGATGCAGCGTCCGAATTAGTATGCTTTTGACGGATGGAACAGATGCCCCTCATGCGCATCAACACGCGACGATGCGCTGTTAGACGCAGCAAGACGTAAATTGCAGCAGCCGGCATGGCACGGTTCAGTCCTGTCGGCAAATGACAAGCTTCTGGCGACCGACTCATGAGATATCGGCAGCCCACATGGACAGCTGCGTCGAGCTTGATTCCTCTCTAGAACTCTGATTGCTCATTTGGCGTTCGAAGAAGGTTGACTCGGAACAGCATCTTCTCGTCGACTACATCGGTTGGATTGGTGCTGTGGCCTGTAGGTCAAGCTCGAGTCCCACAGTGCGTGCATACCTGGCGCGCTCTCAGTGGGTGGACTCAAATGGTGTCACAGAACCCGCCCCATCCGTTCGCAGCTCGGAAGAATACCTAGCCTGCTCCACCGCGGAGGCGCCAGGGTCTCTAATCTTTTTTTTCACAGCGATGGAGCCGCGCGACAAGCTTGGCCGTGACACATGACCAACATGACGGAATTGCCGTGTCCCGAGGACTTGTGTGGCAATCGTGAAGGTCGCGCAGAGACACCAGACAAGCTGGCAAGGGCTGGGCAGGAGCTCCTGCATACGAAAGTACGGAGTTGTCTTGATCTGCAGCCAGGCTAACTCGGTACGTTCCGCTCACATCTGCGGCCAGCGCAAGGCAGTCCAATGACAGAGCGACTGGAGCAGCGCGGGTGAAACGAACCGCCCAACACGTGGACGGGGCGGGTGGATAGAGAAAGGGCCTCTGTCGCTGCGGCCTGCATTCAGCAGAGGGCAGGCTGCTGCGTTGTAGTTGGCTGACTGGCTGAGTGGCCGGGTGGATGGCTGGGCAGTGCAACTGGCAGACAAACATTTTTTCTGACTCTATTGGGTGCGGCCACCTGGCCAAACAGAATGACCAAGTAGACGCCCTTGTCGCTGATCGGTGGATGTTTTGTTTCAATGGTTCAACGGCTCGACGACAGTTGTCGTCGTGGTGCGCCCGCGTGTGCCCTCTGTTGCCAAATGTCAGCGCTTGATTGAGGGTTGCGGAGTAATACCGAGCAGCTGGCAGCCCCATGCGAGCCCATGGCCCGTCTCATGCAGATGGCCACCAGCCATGCAAAACGCTGTAAGGCGACTTGAGAGGCAGAGAAGGCTGTCGATCGGAAATAAGGGGGGCCGCCAGGGAGAGAGCCAACGACGACTGGCACCACCGAGGGAAGCCAATCGAGAGTCCCACGGTTCGAGGGGGCCAAGGGATGGTACCGATGGGTTTGACACTAAGAGCGCATGCGTGCTAGCGCATCCTCGAACAGAGGGTTCCTGCGTCAGGCAGGGGCCTTCTGACAGGCATTGGCCACCTACGGGATGATGCCACCCGCGGGCCCAGTCCTCAGCCCAAAGGTGTGCGGGAGTATCGTTGATAGGGCGCCCACTAGCCTGGATGCCTCTCTGATAGCACATTCACCTGTTGGTGTCCTCCACAGTAACAGACTCACCCCAGGAAAGGGACCTGCTGTATGACAGGCTACATTGCACATGGGATGGGGGCACCCCTGCACTACACGCTCTCTGAACTTTCCCTCAAACACACTCCCGCCGACGGCGTCTTCATGCCGGAGCAGTGCCCCCATACAACCTTCTTGCTGTCGACGTGCTTCCCCCTTCTTCATCCCTCCCCGCTCTGTACTGCCCACCACCTTCACTTGGGATGAAAGAGGCGGCCTCCACCAGCGGCCAGTCGACCGCCCATTAGACCCTCTGGTCACCCACACTCATTCAGTCTCTGTCTGTCATTCAGCAATCCAGCAACAATGTCAGTTATCGTCGCTCATTTCTTGCGCGAGTAACATTATCGATCATCGCAATACGCATTGTCCACTAAATGCCCCATTTCCACTTACAACCTGCTCCGAATCTGATACCCAGCCTTGTCCACTACCGGGCAAAGCGAAGACGATCAAACCTGTGGCAGTCTGTCACCACCCGATAAACCCAAAAATCCAACACACCGGGACGCGCATCGAACCGCCATCCCGATAGACTCGTCCTCTCTCTCTCTCTCTTCCCTGCCGACAACCACTTGCCACCCACCATCGGGCTGGTTCCTTGGTGTCTCTTGATCCTCGTCCCATGACCATCGTCTCCATTCTTTCCGCCTTCTCCCACAACACGGCTGGCCCTGAACAGTGACGACTCCGGCAACTGACTCCTTGGGATTGTCGAACGTGATTACGTCGATCAGCCCCAGAATAGCAGCCTTGGCAGTGTCAGTATGAGAGGGCCTCCATAGCATCAATCACTTCCACCTGTCGTGTCGCATAATCGTCTGGTCTCACCGAGCCCACACCGGATTGGACTGCCTCCTGTTCCTCCCTTCCCAAGACTTCCAAGGGACCGATCCAACTCCACTCCTGCAACCCTTCTTCTTCTGCCCTACCGGCGGCCGAATATCTCCCGAGAGCGTCCAACAAACACGAGGACGCCAAGTACCACACTCTTTTACCACCATTCCACAGTCGACAACTTCGCAGGCGAGGGAACGACTTTGGTCCATGACGGCGACGACGAGATCTCTTTGAGTTTTTGGTCCGATCGATTTCACCAGGGGACGTAGCGGCGCTGGGAGCTGGGACCACTCTACGACTCTCCGTTTCCTTCAATTCTTTCCGACGGGGTCGACGGTTTCTTCTTCTCGGGCAGGATCCATTGAGCTTTTCGTGACCGGTGTCACAGACCACAGACAAGATGGGTTGCATGAGCCATCGAAGACCAAATGTTGAGGTTCGGCCTGAGCAGAAGTGGGACTACATTGTGAGTACTCGCTCAGTGCTTCTCCATGGGGGAGAACGACAATCCTTTGTGACTGACAATTCTCCTGCTGTAGCAATTGAACGACTTCAAGTCCGGAAACGCCTTCACGTACATCGCGTATGGCTATCTGTACTTCTCGCTCATCTTATCGACAGCTGTGTACGCAGTCGACACGTTCACTGCCGTCAACCTGCTCGCCTTCAACAAATGGTCCTCCGAAATCCAGCCGGCAGTCTCATTCGACGTGACAAAATGGATCTTTTCCATTTGCATCATTCTGTCTTTCGTCAACGTTGGCTACGAGCACATCCGAGCCCAGCGCATCATGAGGCGGGGTGCCGTCGCTGAATCGTACTTGGACAACTTGGCTGTCCGGCTGGAAAGCATCAAGATGGGCAAGGGCAAGGGATGGCGGAGATTCCTGGTTTTTGCAGAGCTCACCAAGAGTAAGAAGGGGGCCGAGTACATCGCCCTCTTCACCTACTTCAGTTTCCAATGTTTGTGCCCACTTCCCATTACCGCCATGTGAGTGAACTGACCCATTGCCAGCCTGGATTCGCGTCATCTTCTGCTCCGGCCCACGACAAGCCGTCAATGCCCTTACCCTCTATTCGGTATACACCGCCAAGCTTGCCATTGAGGGGGACAATTTTGAACACAGCCTGGAGAGCTTTTTCGACAAGATCAAGCAACTCGCCGAACAGGACTACCAGCAGGCCTTGATTCTTTCCGGCATGCTTTTCACCCTGGTAATCTGGGCCTTTGCCATGTTGTCGCTCATTATCGCCGCCTTGTTCTTCGTCTTTTTCCTCTGGGGTTGGATTCCAAGGGACGATGGTGGTCTTTCTGGATATTGTGAGCGGAAAATTAACAAGCGGTTGATGAAGATCGTCTCGAAGAAGGTTAATGCGGCCATTGAGGACCAAGAGCGGGCCCGCAAGAAGGCCGAGCTGAAGGCCGCCAAGAAGGCCGGAGAGCTGCCACCCGAGGAGCGCAAGGCCACACTGCCCAACCTCATGGGAAGCGGCGGCGATGATAAGCTTCCGGGTATGCCAATGCTTAGCAGGAACGACACCATGGCCACCCTTCCGGTGTACACCTCCCGGCCCGGCACACCAAATGGCGGACAGCCTGCCTTGCCTGCCTTCGAGCTCAACCAGATGCGACCCATGCCCAGCAGGACCGGCACGACAACGACCGTGTCGAGCCGAGCACCCCTGCTCGCTGCCGGTGCAGAAATGGGCCGTGCTTCTCCGGCTTTGAGGTCTCCCGTTGGTGGCCCCCCACCTCTTACCAGGGTGCAGACAAACCAGTCGAACTTTGGTGGTTCTTACACTCAGACACCGTCGTCGTACTCGCCGCAGAGCGAATATCCTCCCATGCCACAGCCTATTCGATCACCCACAGCCTCGTCAGTAGGATCCTACGGTATGCCGCCACGATCGAACATGACGCCAGCCCCACGTGGAACGTTCGACGACTACAGTTCTGGGCGAGCTAGCCCAGCTCCTTTGAGGCCGATGCCCTCGAACGCGTCCTTCGACAACTACAGTGGCCGATCAAGTCCAGCGCCTTCAGCAGTCCCGCCAAGGATGATGGGCCCTGGTCACGGGCAAGGAGGCTACCCCAGCCCAGGATCCCCTGGGGCTTACCCTGCAAGGAGTGCAACCGGTCCTGTGCCGAACCGTGGGCCACCAATGCCGCAGCCACAAAGGAACATGACAGCTCCAGTGCAGCCAGGCATCCGGAGACAGGGAACCGGCGAGTTCCGCTCCTTCACGCCTGCCCAGTCGGAGGCTGGAAGTGGATACTTCAACCCTTCCGCTCCCGCTGACGCTCGCGAGTACCAGCGGCCGCCGTCGGACGAGTACCAGTACCGGCCCGGCACAGCTCACAGCCAACGCTCCATGGCCAGCCAGCCAAACAGACAACCACCATATGGCAACGGCCCGCCACAACACAACAGGCAGCCCACAAACGGCAGTGGCTTCAGTAACTGGGGCGCGGATCTTGAAAGCCAGCGAGGAACACCTGGACCGCGATATTAGAAGACCCTCACTCAAATATTTACCACCTGCTACTCTACCACATTAAATATCCTTCTTTTCCACGCCTCTTAACTTACTTTGGCTCCATACTACCCGACTTCTTTGATACCTTGATACCTTTCTTGACTTCGCTTCATTCTATACGAGACATTAGAAATGTTCAATCAAAAATCCGCTTACTTATATACCAACCACACTCGTCATGTCGGGAAGGTGGGAGCCGGGTTTGCACGAAAAGAAAGCCCGTCCTCTGGATGGCATGTGTACAAGTACCAAATGTTTTTTTCTATATGTTGCATTTATGGGATTGATGTCTGTGTGGCCGGGGATCAAGGCCTACTACCTATTATAGCGAAACTATTGCATCAGCATCTCCCCTGATATGAATTCAGGACGGAATGAATATGAAGATAATTATCCATGACTAGAAAATGCGGTTCACTGCGGCGCAGAACTGAGTGATTGAAGCCGATCTTGATTGGAATCGGGAGTGGGATATTCCATCCGCATCCCATGTTCTATCTTGGTGTCTAACAAAATCCAAACATGGTTCAATCCCAACGGCATCTCAGCCGTCTAGATGCCAAGGGACATCGCAATGCCCTCCCATACGAAAAGGTATTCGGGGGTGTTTCCCAATATGCGCCTGTATAAAAAAGAAAGTAGGAAATATTCACCCAGACCCAAATCGAGGCGCTACCCAAAAGATGCCCCTTCCCTTATGTGGCTTTCCCGATTCATATGCATATGCCGTCGTCGTCGTCGTCGTTACATGGGATGTTTGCTTTTTCTTCTCTCCGCCATACATGGTTACTAGATGGCCAATTATATCACCACTGCTCGTCCAATGGGGTATCCAAAAACTTTGTGTGCATGCTCGAGACTTTGTCCTCGGCCTATGCAGGCCTAGTGAGGGTTTTCTCGAGCTCATACTTGGGGGCTTCCACGTATATGCCCTCTTCCCATGATATTCCCCCCGCGGCCCAAGTCTCTGTGCCCTGCTCGCAGCAGCAGCACCAGAGACTCGGCAGAGACAGGGCGGGCGAGGCAAGCTGCGTGGGGACGAAAGACCAAAACGGGCCACTCGCCTCCCTTTCTCGCCCACCCGCTGCTCCAAGCCGGGGGGGAAGACTGCCCCGTCCCTCCCCCGGGATCAGTCGTTTATTATCTCGCTGCTGCTACTCGTCGACCCCGAGGAGACGGACATTGAGCGGCGGGCGATGGAGACGAGCCTGTAGATGCCGAAGGAGATGAGGGCGAGGACGAAGAAGAGGACGATGATGATGATTGCGATCGTGTCGTTTTCTTTGACCATCTTGGCGGTTTTTTTTTTCCCCTCGAGCTTTATTCAAAGCCCGTTTGTTGGAACGTAGGTGGTGTGCTTCTCGAACAAGGGAGTCTCTGGAATGGAAAGCCGGGAAGGGGCCTTCGATGTATCGCCGAGACAGGTAGATCTCAGGTTGCGAGAGCCAATTGCACTGGAACGCGGGATCCAGAGCAGTGTCTTGGAGCGGTTTTTGGTTTGTTCGAGCGAGGGGACTCGTGCAGCAAGATAGATAGGTGGAGTCGATGACGGGTCTAAGTGTTGCTGTAAGAGGATACAGTACAACACAGCCACAGTACCGAGGAGGATATGAGCTGCAAGCTGCAAGGCAGGATGGAGACCGAAGGGATATGGAGGAGGAGAAGAAGTTACAAACAGTGCAGGACGAGAGATTGGTTTTGTGGTGGTGCGGCCAGACCAGAAAGTAGATGCCCGACCGGCTGCAGTAGGCCAGGAGCTTGGGGCTGCTAGGTGATGCCGGCGCTGATGCTTGGTGCTCTGGTGCTTTGGTGCTGTTGCCCCGCCACCACAATTGCCATGTCAATAAATCGGCGGGCTGGGGTGTGGGTCCCGTCCTCCCCAACCACCGCTAAGCCGGATCTGATGGTCTTTGCTGCAGGAACGACCAGCCGATGCCCTTGTTTGAAACCAGGGCATGATGATTCCTTGAATCCTGTCATTTTCTCTGCTGACGTCGTTGGATTTCTGTTGTATTTGTTCCTGGCGTTGGAGCTGGGCTCATTTCAATCTGCAGTTTTGGAGGGTGCTCTTGGTAGAGTATCTCCCCGTGCTAGCTGGGCTGGATCAGACTGGAGCTTTGATCCCTGCTTTCCCCAGGCCCATGCGGTCGATCGGCAGGGAGCTAGTGCTGTAGGCCATAATGTAGGGCTGGCAGCTCCACCTCGGACCGCTGACCTCAATGAGCGAGGGCAATGTTTGGTATTGACAATATTGACATAGATGGCAAATCTGCATACACAAATATCAAGTTCTTCATTCGGATCCAGTTTCGGCGTTTGTGGATAGCTCAAATCAACCTGCACGAAGCCAACAGTAACCAAGCGATCCGTATGCTTCGCCTACTATATCAATAGTAGTCAGCAATCAGCCTACCTGCCTATGTGCTGACTCACGGTGGTTACACTTGTTGAATCTGGTGCTCACGATACTGCCTATACGTAAACAAATAAGACTCTTCGTCCACTTCTCCTGACATAAAGAATACCAACATTTCGCACCAGTCACCAAGCTGCATCTCGCCCCCTATGACCCGCTCCTTGCCGCTAGACCCCCTGATTCTTTTGGTGGAAACTTAATGTGTCGGTCACCTTGCCCTCAGGCGAAATCAGTCATCTCACCTAATATTGATTCCTAACTCAAATTCCTTGTCCTTCTAGAACACTTGCTGTTTTCCCGGCTTAATAGGTGAACTTAAAGAATACAAATAGTCTCTATATCTCACTCCAAACCCAGCATCTGACCCAGCCGAATATATCTTCAAGTGAGCATCTAAAGTATGTTCTTACACTCAGACAGAATTATACAGAAATATAATCAACTATATACACACAAGTCTCTAAATACCTAGGTATCTTCTTCTTTTGCGAGCCACCCCCATTGTCCTGCAACGTCATCACCCAGATATAGGGTTTCCCCAGTGCTGCTTTAAGTGGCTGAGCCGGTGTCGCGACAACTCGACAACTTTGGACGGCCACTTGTGTGATTCGTCCTCCTCTTATAATTGTAGTGTGCTGCCGAGATGCACTCAACCTGCTCTTAGCTGTCACCCCGTCGAAGTTTTCTGTTGGCGTCGAGAACCGGTTCATCTCTGCTCACAACTGCTTATAATATTCTTGACCACGAGAGTGCACCACGCAATCTTGGGACTCCTCCCTGACCAATAGAGACAGGGAAGAAGCCCGGCAGCTGACTTCCATGTGGTCATCTTAACATGGGGCTCTCTTCTCTCACTCAAATATTCAACCTGTTCTGTACAGAAACTGGTCTGGCCCGGGCCATCAGCGGCGTCTTGATCCACAGCGCAAAGGATTTCTGGGCGGCCCAATTCTTGCTCTCATCGCAGAGCTCAAAATCGAACTTGAAGATGAGAGTGGCCAGGATAAGTCTCATCTCGTGCATGGCCATGTTCTGTCCGAGGCAGTTGCGTGGCCCGAATCCGAAGGGCTGATGAGCGTCAAGGGTGTCTGCCTCGTACACGGGATCGGACTTGAGCCAACGCTCAGGTGCAAATGTGGCGGCGTTCTTGAAGTTGGCCTCGGACTGGTATGTTGACCAGTGGTGAACTGATACACGAGTCTCTGGTGGAACCCACTTGCCGAGAATGACTTGTCCGCCTTGAAGTACCACTCGCGGGCTGCCGATGGGGACTGGTGGGTATACGCGGAGTGCTTCCTTGAGGCCTATCGATCATGATTAGTACCCAAGTGGAACTACTGTGACGTTCAAAATCAAGTCTGTAATTAAACTTACAAGCGTTCATGTATTTCAGCTCCGCGAGGTTTTCAAAGGTCAGGTCGTCGAGCTTAGTGAAACTCCCCCGGATCTCCTCGACTAGGACCTTCATCTTCTGAGGGTACTTCAGGAGGTTGTAAATACAGCCGCTCAACAGGGTGGCTGCGAAAACTCATTTGGTTAGAATTCTCGTCTCTCTCGACGCGGCTAGCACACCTCTTTTCACTCACCGGTTGTCTCTGATCCAGCGAGCATGAACAGCTCGGCGTTGGAGTGCATCTCTTCGATAGTCAACTCCTTCCCCTCCTTGGCTGCCAACACAAGATTCCAGACATCAGGCTGGTTGGAACCGTCCTGCAAGCGTCGGTTGACACGCTCCTCCGAATGCCTGCAGTGCGTTACACGCTGCTCTGTGACAGACTTCGGCTCGAACCGGGTGAATATGGCATTTAGGATCGGGTAGTAGTTGATGATCGACGCGATGGGAAGCATCTTGAGGGACTCAAAGATCGACTTGACCCATGGGCTATACTCATTCTTGGCCAACAGGCCAAGTGGCTGGCCGAAGCAGAGCTCTGCCATGACGTCGAACGTTGCGAAGTTCAGCAGCTGGGTCATCTCCACCGGCTTGTTGCCATCATCGCCGACTTCTGAGATCTTGTACGTCAAGAGGTCGACGTATTTACGGAACAGAGGCTCCTGCTGTTTCAAGGCGCGCTCAGAGAATGCCGGCGAGAATAGGCGACGTACCCGTGAGTGGTTCTCAGTAGTGGCGGTAAGCATGCTAGGAACACCTACATCGCAAAATTAATATGACGCAGAGTGAACGGTCGTAAGATCCCATCGACTCACCATTGACAGGCTGAACAGAGAACTCTTGTGCCTTCTCTGTCACCTTCGGCCCGTGAATATCTTGCCACGCCTGGCCAGTAGCGTAGCTCAGATCGGTCGGACCAAAGCGAACGACTGGTCCATATTGGTCATGAAGTTTCTTCATCCATTGGATATCGTCGCCAGAGAGTGCCACACGCCAGTACGGTATGCGAGTAATAGCGCAGATCTTTGGACCTGGTACATCCGCCAAAGGGTGGAAAGTGACAGAATAGATGGCATTGACGAGCAGATAGGCGCAAAGGAAGCCCACTGCGGCAAGGATGAGGTTCAACATCTTGCTTCGATACTGCTTAAGCAACACTACTGGGACGTTGGCTGAGTTCCTCTCGAATAGAGGTGCACGGCCGCCCACTTGGACAAAGCAAAGGGCGTATTTGAGAATGCGACCAGAAGGGACGATTGGCGATGTGCCTGAAAAAGGGGATGAAAAACTCCCGACCCCTGAGTGGTCAGTCGGCAAACCAGCCGTTACGGCCTACCAGCCTCCAGTCCATACCGTCGGGTTGTGGGTGTTCGTCTATCCGGCACGCGCAGGCCATAGTGTTGGAAAATGTGGCCCAGACCAAGACGCTACGCAGCCAGATTGCTACGGTGTCGGGGGCAGATTTGGCTAAGAAAAACTCTATCTCCACCGGTCATTCCTTCAAGCTCCACCATGATTTGATAGGCTGTGCTCTTGAGGACTGTCTCTCTGCCCAAAGGTAGGGTGTGCTCCATGGGGTTGAAACTAGACCCTTGCGTTGCCTACACACTGCATGCCTACCTAGATAGGTAAGTATCTAGACCATCTCGGCGTGCTAGGGTCAAACTAGTACGGTACCTAAGCACTCTATATCTGCACAGACTCGAGACAGCGTCGTCATGTCCATCTACCCGAGTCCTGGGCCAGGACAGATATTCAAAACCTTTCAAATTGAATGGAATAGCATCTCTGGTGCAACAATTCTTAGGCTAAACACTTTGCCGTTCTCCTTGTGGCGCAGACTGTGGTGTTCGTGACGGGAAGAGAGCGAGTCATTTGCACGTGTATCATGGAGGCAACTCCATCGCTTAGAGATGCGGTTGGCCCAAAACGGCCAGATCCGCCGGGGAAGACTAATGGATTATCCAATGCCTGCACTCGCGTGGCCCGTTACACCGGGACGTGGCTGACTCGAAGGGGACAGTCATAAAACTTGGGAACGAGAAAGCATCACCATCAGAGTACCATCAACAATTTACACGAGTCTTGGGCAGTGGGGGGGTTCTCCATGGAACCCTTGTGTGCCTGTCACAGAAGACTAGCTGGGACAAGGGGTCCGGGGAGAGATGTAGGATCAAAGCCTAGTAGGGGGCAACCATAGTTGGAGCGGCTGAAATTGATTGCCACGCCCATGGATTGGGCACCGCGAGGGCCAATAACTTGATTCCTGTCTTTGATCTTGATACGCCCCTGAGTTTTTCACTGATGACATCGGCGCTGTATCAGTCCCGACCCGAACGTCGACATTCTCGGAGTTTGTCTATCTGCCGCTCCAGAGTTTCAATGTTAGACATCTCCTGGGCCGAACTCTAGCACGCACATCCTCAGCATGGCAGCTTCTATGTCTGGTGAGCAGATACAGGCTCTGGTCAACCAGCTTGAACCGATCAACCCCACTGGTCTTGGTAGAGCTGTTGAGGTTGTTGCCATTTTCCTGGGTGTTATCTGTGCCATCGTCGTCTCTCTCCGAGTCTATGTTCGAGCTGGGTTGTCCGGAGCATCAACAAAAACATGGGGTATTGAAGACTATCTAGCTCTTGTCGGAACTGTAAGTTTTCAGTGAGACCTTGAGCTTCCGCCATGGAACATTGGCACATGTTGGCGAGTCTTGCTCGGGCAATAATGCTAACTGACGATCCGTACAATAGCTTCCATTCCTGCCATCCGTCGTCTTCGCCGTATATGGCGCTCGCTATGGCGTCGGTTCACACGATGTTGCCCTTCCGTCTCAGCTTTACCTCGTTCGAGCAACTGAGTACGTCATCTACTGGGAGATTCTGTACTTTATATCTTCCACCATCATCAAGTGTGCTATTGGCTTCACCTGCATTCGCCTGGACCGGCGAAAACAGATAGTTATCCCAATATCTATCAACATGGCCATCATGGTGATCATCGCAATACTCGCCTTAGTCTTTGTGTTCGTCAACTGCACACCTCTCGCAGCGACTTGGAATCCATCGTTGTAAGTTCACGTTCTGGCAAATATCACAAGCTGAGACGACGCTTCCAACTAACACCAAGTTAACCAGAGGGACGTGCCAAAAGACTATCAGCCTGCAAACAGTCAGCTATATAGTCTCTGCCATCCAGATGGTTACCGATTGGGTGTGCGCTGGCGTTCCATTCGTCATTGTTGCGGGGTTGCAGATGTCGCGTCGCAAGAAAGTATCCGTAATCTGCATCCTGGGACTTGGAGTTTTCGCAAGCGTGGCAACATGCGTTCGCATGCCGTACCTCAAGTACTATGACACCACAACGTACCCGACCGAGATAGCATGTGAGCACAATAGCCACAGTCCAAATGAGGAAATCAGCGCTGACGAGCACGGCCCTACGCAGATCATCTTGGAGTCATCAACATCACCTCGAACATCGAGTGCGGTCTAGGCATAATTGGATGTTCCCTTCCACCTCTACGCAAGCTCTTCAAGTTTTATTACGGCTCTTCACACGATGGGAATTACAAATATAACAGAGAGGTCAGTCAAAACATTTCTTCTCTTCTCTTCAAACCCGTCTTGGTTGCGAAATACAACTGGAAATTAAGTCATCGGATATTCACCTACACTTCACTGACTCCTCATGGCAGAGTGAGAACGCTCTCGGGGGCTCTGGCCGGGGCATCAAGTTGAGCTCAATGAGCGGTAACAATCCAGGGTACCATGCATCGGCTAGGCGTGCTAACTCGGGTGCTCTTGAGTTGGAGCTCGAAGACGACGACTCGAGTCGCAAGGGCATCATGCGGAAGACCGAAGTTCACGTCAGCTCAGCCTCGTTCCGTGCCTGAACTGTCCCACAGTACCAGCGAGCAGGTCTGTTACAGAATAAACACACCGCTTTGCGATCACATATCAAGACTCCTTCGTGCGCCGCGGTTGAGATTTCCTTCACATTCAAGACTACACAGAGCCTCTATGCCGCCTCATCAACAATCTCCAGGTTGCCCACTTTAAAGGTCTGGCCCTTGCGGTCCCCATAATCACCGCTGTTGTGATAGTCCTTAACCCTCGTCCGCACATACTCGAGACCCTTGACTGGCGCAGCCTCCTCGGGCTTATCACCCACCAGCCCGAGCCTCTTAAGCAATGGCGACGGCGCCGGCTTGATATCAACATCGTTTCCAGGGCGGACAAAATAAAACAGGCCCAATCTTTTCCCATCCACCTGATCAGGCGGCGGCCGCGTGACTCTATGCGTGGTGGACCGCAGGTACGAAGCGGACCAGAAATCGAGCGTGTCGCCGACATTGCACACGATGCCCCCGTCCACGGGCGGCACATACCGCCACTCCCCCTCCTTGGTCCGGATCTGCAAGCCCGCGACGTCCTGGCTCCACAGCAGCGTCAGCGACCCAAAGTCCGTGTGCGCGCGCGCCCACGTATTCTCGACCTTGGCGTCGTCCTCGGCCGGGCGCGGGTGGTAGCACATGTACCGAAGGTGGTCATCAGACGGGTCATCATAGCGGTGCGCGTCCGCGAAGAAGCCCTCGGGGAGCTCGAGGATGATGGCGAAGAGGCGCAGGATGCGGTCCGCGACGCCGAGGGCCTTGCGGCTGAAGGCCTCTACCTCGGGGGTGTAGGGCTCAAAGAAGGGGTGTCGTGGTTCCGAGGCGTTGGAGGGCGTGAACTTGGCGTGGTTGTACGACTCGACGTTGTCGCGGACCTCGGTCCCGCGGACGGTGCGCTCGTGCAGCTCGCGGTACCCAAAGTAGTTGCCGCTCGCGAAGTCGCACTTGTACCGCGGCTGGGCCTTCTCGGCGTGCGGGAGGGAGAAGAAGGCCTGGCCGATATCGTACTGCCGCTGGATTTCCTCTTCTGTGAGGCCGGTGCCGGTCACGCTGAAGAAGCCTGTGTTGTGGACCTGGAGGCGTGTTAGCGGGTTGATTGCAGGCAGTGGAAGTCTAAAGACTGCTTTGCCTTGTTAATGACATACGGCATCTCGCAGCTCTTCGGCGAGCTTCTCCTTGCCGCCTGGTTCGTCGAAGGTGGAGAGGTCTAGGACTTTAATATCGGCCCAGGGGAGGTCATACGACGTCTTTGCCGGCCTCTCCCACTTGGGCAAGGGCAAAGCTTCTGAATGACTTAATGCGGATGGCATTTTGATGAGATAGTATACTATGTGGATGAAAATTGGCTGCGATGTTGGCGTGAGCGGAGTTTCCGATGACGTCTCAATGTCTTATACAGCACTCCCGACAATAAATCCTAATAAAGTTAGTGTAGAAGCATGTATATATTTCTCCAATCTTGATTGTAACACCGGTTGTCGCTGAGGGGCTCAGGGTTACCTTTGGTTGGTATGTAGTTCTTGGTAGCACGCCATTTAAGCTAAGATGGTGAGGAGAACTCATGAGGATTGTCATTAGTAGAACTTCCTGCAGCCTGCTGTTGATCAGTCGTATTCTGCCTCTTCTGTAGTGATGGCGAAAGCCGGAAATAATACCGGCAGGCTCATCGGCGACATCGGTTCTCAACTTGAAGAATTGCGCATACTGTATGATAACGTGCAATGCCAGTGTTCATGTGTGCTCGATGAGAGGCATAATAGGAAGCGACTCGTGTGTTCAGCGGTGCGTGCCAGTCAATTGCCCTTGAAGTACTTCCTCAATATTCCGTGAAAAGAAATGGAGACCTACTTCGTCTCCTCAAGTTGTAGCCATGGTATATTGGTTGGATTGCAGTACACAGCTTTGAGGTTGCTGGACTTGCCACAAACCATTTCCGGATATCGCAGTCACACTGGACTGCTCAAAGCACGTCATTGTGGATTTACGTGGGACGAGTTGGTAGTTCTAATCCAATACCATAATTTAGATAACCATATACTACGAGGCAACAAATGTGAGGTTTCTACTTCCAAGCTTGAGGTTCTTGCATCGAAGTAGCTACACAGTCTTGCGTATCCAGGTACGTATACATGTGCCTCAAGTGAACACGGCCACCATAAGTCGGTTGATACAGCATCGGCAGCACGACATCGAGATTCATACATCTGAGATGCCAGAGAAATCGCTATTCGGAGGTGCAAAGTCGCCCATCATCCACTCCCCGTCCGACTTGAGCACCACCGACCCAGAACAAGATGACAGCTTCCACCCCACGGCACACCTCAAGTCCGCCCACCACAAGATCGACCGCCGCCTAGTCCTCTGGTACTCCTTCGTGTATCTAATAATGCGGATTCACGTGTCAAACATCAGCAATACGGCCATCATCAACCTGGAGGAAGGCGACGGGATCAAGTCCCAGCTGGGGAACCTGACCTCGCAGCAGTGGGCGTGGGTCCTCAGCGTCTTCTACTACCCGTACATGCTACTCGAGCCGTTCGCAACACTGGCGCTGAAACGGTTCACACCCCGGAAGTGGATGGCGCGCATCATGGTCACCTGGGGCATCGTGAGTATGTGTCAGGGCGCGACGGTTAACTACGCGGGCATATTGGCGTGTCGGTTCTTCCTTGGGGCCGCGGAGGCTGGGTTTTATCCTGGGGTGTTGTGAGTTGAGTGGATTCGAGATGAAGAGGCTCTGAGTCTTGTGAAGGTGCTGATGCTGTGATTCAGGTATCACCTTAGCTTCTGGTTCCCAACTCAGAGGTTGTCGTTCCGAATCGTGCGTACACAAAGCTTTTGATTCATTTGTGCAACCCCGGACTGATCGTCATTTAGGCTTTCTTTTATGCTTGTGGCATGTTCTCGGGAACAATCAGCGGCCTGCTGGGTAAGCCAGCCGGGAAGCAGTTGAGAAATAGAGCATGATTGACGCAGAACAGCTTATGCAATCTCCTTCATGAACGGTGCTGGTGGACTGGCTGGCTGGAGATGGGTATAGTGTTTCCGCACCTCAATTTTGATCTAGCACTGAATCTGACAGTGCATTAGGTTTTCATCCTGGAAGGATTACCAGCAATATTTTGCGGCATCTATACTTTCTTCTACTTGCCAAATTGTAAGTTGCTCGCAGTTCCAGCACCGAGTGCGCTCTATTGCGACTCCAATGTGGCTTCCTGGCAAATGGGAATGAATCAGGATCCCTGAGAAAAACATGTTCTGATTGACCATTTGAAGATCCCGAGACAGCTTCCTTCCTCTTGGAGCAGGAGAAGGATGCGATCATTGCGGACCTGCCCTCTCGAGCACCGTCAATGGAGTCCAAGACCTTTGATATGGACCAGATCAAGGCAATGTTCAGGAATCCGACATTTGTCCCATTCCTCGTAATTTGGATCACTCACGGAATTGGAGGGTTCGGCATTACCTTTGTGCTGCCTACGGTGATATATGAGCTAGGCATCTCAGACACAGCCATATCACAGCTTATGACCATGGTGAGCACAACAGGACACTCTGAGCTCAAGACCACCTCCGCCTACTGACCTGCACAAGCCAGCATATGCCGCCGTCTTCCTAATCCTTCTCACCCTGGGATATCTTACCCACACGAAGCGGCTAAGCCCTTGGGTGGCCGGGATAGGGCTCGAGGTCGGGCAGATCCTCTTCTACATCCTGCTTATCACGGTCAACAACGCAACGGCAAAGTACATCTTCGTCGTGATAGCCACGGCCGCGACCCAAAGCTTCTTCCCGATCATTTGGCCAGGTAAGCTTTGTGTGACACGAATTTTGCGTGGACCCAGACCTCGTTGCATGAACTGGCTGACACCGTACCCCGGCGAACAGAACGCATCAGAGCGACAGGTGGGACGACGAGCGCGGGGCTGGCGATTGGGATTACCAATGTGAGCAGTCCGGGAGGACAGACAGGATCATGGCGTCGCGGAAACTCTGACTGACTCAACTGTTGCCTTGCAGGGTGTGACACAGCTGATGGGCATCGTGGTGAGTGCTTACCGGCCCACCCGCGCCCGGCATGCGTGTGCAATGGCCATGTGCAAGTCCTAGCTGACCGTGTATACATCGTTGCTTAGGGACCACAAGTGTACCAGCCCAAGTTCGGGCCGTCCTATAGGGTCAGCTACAGCACGAGCATCGGGCTGTTGACCGTGACAGTGGTGACGATCTGCCTGACTTGGTTCCTGGTGCGCCGGCAGGACAAGAGGGCGGAAGAGACGGCGGCGGTTGTCGAAGGTGAGGAGGGCGTGGGCCAAGCCAAGCAACAGGGTTGCTGATCGTCGTGTCCATCGATCCGCCATGGCTGTTCCATGTGTCCGTGCCGAGAGCTGCAGAGTGGATCGGATGTGGCATTGCTTGTCTGTTTTGACGTCTGTCTGGCCGAGCAACACAGCTACCGGAATCTGCCTGAGACAGCCGCGTTGCCCACGTCGTCCTTGGGGGAGGCTGAGTGTTCTTGTGGCACGATGCTCGGCACGTGAATGTTGCTGTTCTCCCATTTCCTTGGTGGCGGTAAGCTGCAGCTCCAACCCACCGCCACACCCACGGTGAAGACCCTTGGTGTCACAGCTTTTGCGAGGTCAGGGATGACAGCTCCATGCTGGTCACGGGAGCGCCAATCGGTTTCGGAGATGCTCCTCCAGGTCTTAGCAAAGCATATGTCGTAATGCAATGCAATGCAGTCGTCTATTAAGCTTTTCTGGTCAAGCACTCGGGTTTGGCGGCGTGGGAGTGGCAGCTGGGCAAAGTCTGGCCTCGCCTGAGCACCATCTTCTGAACTGTAACGACGTCAGATCCAGCTGGATCCAGCTGGCTGGGTCTGACGTTGCTCTTTCTCCCTCTCGTTGTTTCCGCATGCTGACAGGCAGTCAGGCAGGCAGTGCAGACAAGAAGTATGTGGGCCCGGGAAGGAAGGAGTGAGTGATTGAAACAGGCAGGAATGTACACGGTAAACAGGTGGGGTCCATTTCCCCTGTCCTCTGTCTCAGTGACCTGCATGTGCAAGACAGAAGCGAAGCGACGGAACGTGGATAGGCAAAGTCGGGTAAAAGAGAACGAACTGCAAGCCAGTCAATCAGTGCAAGGGCTTCCGCTCAGGCAGGTGCGGCCGGCCCCCGCAAAAGAAGTGGTCCAGACTCAAACTTCGGAGTGGCGCCGGCCCAGGCAGGCCCAGGTCAGGTCAGGTCAGGCAATGGTCGAGCCCCAGGCGACCCTGACGGGCCCAGCAAACTTGCGACCGAAACGGCCTTGAAAGTGAAATGGCGTGCCGCTGGTGTGCCGTGGATTGTTCCCGCCTGTCTTCCTTTTGCACCGACCATCGGCGCGAGACTGGCACCCCATCAGGGCCCATCCACTAGTAACGCACAGCCCACCTTTCTGGCCTCTGGTACCTTCGGTACCTTTGGTACCTTTCTTTGGTCGCCCATCTTCCATCATTCACCATTTGACAAGATCACGCGGCATTGTGCCAGTCTCACACTGATATCTCCTTTTTACATTCTGTCAAGCCACTCTGTCCTGCTGCAACAATTCAGCCATACTGTCGTACATTGGCCGCCACCATCGCAGCAGGTCGCACACAATTCGTCATCGCGCTAACCCAGCCCAGTCCAGCCCAGCCCGCCCTGTCAACCCTGTTAGCCGACCGCAGAGGGGTAAACTGCATCTGCTACTTTGGATGCTGACTCTTTTTTGCTGCGGCGCACGGCTTAATCGGAGCCCCGGGTCACCCTGATAGTGGGCATTTTCCATTCCAGGCAACATCAACTAGATCTGATCGGATCTGATTTGATCTGCTCTTCTCGTCGCATACAGCAATCAACCTTCCCAACAAGACCACAACACCTCGGTTGTTGCCTCCAACTCTGCCTGCCTGCCTGCCTCGACTTTGCGGCTTTCGGCATCACACTGCAACCTGCAACTTGCAACCAGCCCCCCCGCGCGACTTCCTACATAACCTTGTCTTCCCTGTCACAATCGCAATCACGATTCACAGGCCGCACATCCCACATCCCACATCCACATCCCCGAGACTTGCCCTGCCCTTGCAGCCGGCCCTTGGGACCCCTCCTCCCAAACGACCCGCTGCCGCCGACCCAGCTACGGAAGGTCATCGTTGAATGAGTGCCAAAACGATTTTTTAGTCAATACACTGACTCCCTAGGTGTAATTCTGACTCATAATCTAGTTTTTTTTCCTTAAAAAGACCCACTTTTTAAGACTAACCCTAGCCCTTAGAAGATCTCCCTACCCTCCCTCCCTCTTCTAACCCCCCCTCTTCTAACCCCCCCCCCCTTCTACTCTCTATTTTTATTCCTTATTTTTATTCCTTATTTTTATTCCTTATTTTTATTCCTTATTTTTATTCCTTATTTTTTTATATAATTAAATAAATAAATAAATAAATAAATAAATAAATAAATAAATAAATAAATAAATAAATAAATAAATAAATAAAAATAAATAAATAAATAAATAAATAAATAAATAAATAAATAAATAAATAAATAAATAAATAAATAAATAAATAAATAAATAAATAAATAAATAAATAAATAAATAAATAAATAAATAAATAAATAAATAAATAAATAAATAAATAAATAAATAAATAAATAAATAAATAAATAAATAAATAAATAAATAAATAAATAAATAAATAAATAAATAAATAAATAAATAAATAAAGAATAAAAATAAAGAATAAAAATAAAGAGTAGAAGGGGGGGGGGTTAGAAGAGGGAGGGAGGGTAGGGAGATCTTCTAAGGGCTAGGGTTAGTCTTAAAAAGTGGGTCTTTTTACTTGATTCGTGGATAAAAACAGGGGTGTGTGTACTAAGTCATGTAAATTTAGGGTGAGTGTAGTAAAAAAATCGTTTTGGCACTCATTCAACGATGACCTTCCGTACCCAGCGTCATTACTCATCATCAAACCGGAATCCAACTTCCACCATTCCCACCAGGTCTTCCTTCGACTTCTACAAACCCCTCACACAACAAACATGACAGCCGAATCTTCACAGCAACAACAACAACAACAGCTTGCCGACCCCTCCGTTGACAGCATGGATCACGACCTCGACCACGATGCCCAAGAGGCTACCACCACTCTTCCGAACATCATCCCAGACTCCCAATTGTCGCCAGACACCTACCGATTTCCCTCAGAGCGACTATTGCGGCGGCAAAGACATGAGGGCAAAACACCTCTGGTTCTGGTAGCTTGTGGCTCCTTCAGGTCCGTCACACCCTCTGTTCCCTCCTGTTGCTGCCGTCTTCCGATGACGCAAAATGAGGGCGACCATACTGACAAATGCTACTTCCCCACAGCCCCATCACCTATCTCCACCTGCGCATGTTCGAGATGGCCTCCGACTACGCTCGCTTCAACACAAAGTACGAAATCATTGGTGGCTTCCTGTCGCCAGTGTCCGACGCCTACAAGAAGCCCGGCCTGGCTCCCGCCAGACACCGAATTCAGATGTGCTCCTATGCCGCCGAGAAGACCTCCGAGTGGCTGACCTGTGACCCCTGGGAGGCCATCCAGCCCAACTACTTCCCCACTGCCCAGGTCCTCGACCACTTCGACCACGAGATCAACCAGGTCATTGGCGGCTGCGAGGATGTTCTCGGCAACAAGCAGCCCGTGCGCATCGCACTGCTCGCCGGAGCAGATCTTATCCAGACAATGAGCACGCCTGGTGTCTGGTCCCCGCCAGATCTGGATCACATCTTGAGGAAGTTCGGCGCCTTCATCATCGAGAGAACCGGCACCGACATCGATGAGGCCTTGGCCGGCCTGAAGGACTACCAGGACAACATTCACGTTATTCCCCAAGTGATTACTGTATGTCCTCACTTGTTCCTCACTTATTTCCAATGCGGCAATGCTGACGTGCTACTTCCACAGAACGATGTCTCCAGCACCAAGGTTCGGCTGATGCGGAAAAGGGATCTGTCTCTCCGATATGTTGTGCCGGACTCGGTCATCGAGTACATCACCCACCACGGTCTATACCGGGAGTAGTTCCTATACAGCGATGCACGTAAAGTTTTTCTCGGCGACTTGTATGGATAATACTTCGATCTCGAGCCACAGAGCTCCCCAGCGAATGGCATGAACAAAGAAGGAACACGGGTTCTGGACCCTGAACTTCAGTGCCACAGCACATCTCGGATAATGAGCATCCCTCGGCTTTTCAAGAGCTTTATGGGTCGCTCGATACCGTGTAGATTACCGGTGGTCGGTAGCGCGGACTTCCACAACCTGCTCTGGGCCCAATTTGGTCCTCACTTTCCCATGCGGACCTTAGCATGATTGATGTCTGAAGCGTCGGACAGCCTTTGAGCACCAACGCCCTGCATCAAAGAACCGACCACGGGAGACGACTGGGAGGGGAAGCATTCGAAGATTTGATTTTTTTTTCTGGATACCAATTCCGCGGCTATGATTGGGACGGCACTCTGCCCTTTTGTTTTTGGGGCTACGGGACCTCAAGCCTACCTGTGACAAGGAGGCAAATGGGTTACGGCGTTCATGGAGGCTCATTTGAGTTGCCAAAGACAGCATGTCTTGGATCTCTGAATTGTACCTTGAGATACTTCAATACAATTGTGCTGGACTGCCAAGACGTGCTGTCTTTGCAGTTCAGCATGCAACGAGCCCAGCTCTACTCTGTCTAGTACTCCCTCTGTGTGCACGGTGTTCTGGTACTTGAAATACTTGACAGTTCGCTCCCAAGGTTGTCCTTGGGCTGTCATGTTACAGAGAAGTTGGGTCAGGCGAAATCCCAGAAACAGGCCGAGAGTGCAATTTCCCTGGAGTTTCTGTTCTGCTCGACGCCATAGTCTCTGGAGTGGCGAGCACAGGAATTGTGGAAACCCAGGTAGGGAATCATAGCAATTGAACGTTTGGCAGATACGTTTCGTAATGCAACAATTTCAGCACTTCTACTACAGAAATACTGCTTCCAGAGACTTCTTTCATGAGCTTACAACTTGAGTTACACTCGACGGTCGGTTGGAGAAGGCCCTTGAAATCTCTCCCTGATGCATTGAATCGTGGGGCGGCGACACTGTAGGGCACACGCTCCAGCATTGGCAAGTCCAGTGTTGTTCTCGGAACTTGACATTTCAGGCAGAGAAGGATTCCAAAAGTTCTGACAAGGCAGACTGCCGAGGACTTGTTACTCCATGTTGGGGCAAATCAAATCTGTGAAATGATCCAAGACACGGCCCAGTCTGCCCAAGAACGGCATCTTGGAGGCCTTCATGGCAAGAGCAGGTGTGGTTTCGTTTCTTGTCTCCCATACATATAAAATGGATGTGGTGCCTACAGTGGTAAATATATTACGCGGGCACGCGGTCTTGCCTTGCGCCGCGTGGCAAGAGCAATTGACTCCAGCCGCTCTGGCCATACCTAGGCATTTCCCAAAGTGGGGAAACTGAGTGTCTTTGCAATGTTTACAACACACACATCGTCTGGCGATGCTCCCACGAACGATTCGAAATTTACCGAGAGACTCAGAATTACCAAGCGCTAGCATCCCACAACTGTGTCTCATCGGCCTGCTTGTGCTGCATTCGACTGCATACGTGGGTCATCTTAGCGGCACAGCCTTTGGGGTGTTCTAGTGGCTCTGCTTTTGGCTCTGCTTTTGGCTGAGATCCCGCTTTGGCACGCGGTGATTTACGGAGAGCACAACACGGCAAATGGAACTTTCTATTTCTTGCAGCAGCAACCGCTGCTCATTGAGTATTGTTACTCGCAACTATCAGAGACAAAGGGAAGTTTTCTCCTGTTTGGAGGAATAGGTGTAAGCCACCGTCGCTAAACGACTCTCCGACCACCACTCTCTTTTACAAGGTTCTCAGCTCCAGCGCATCTGCAACCCTAGATAGATCAACAAGCTACATCTATCCTCAGCGAAGAATCCAATGTCAACCCACCTCCCTACTCCATCCATTCCAAAGCTGACACTGCCTGGGCCCCTAAGTCAGAAACGTTTTTGTTACCTACACGCTCCCTTCTAAATGTCACGCATCCTTATTGCGTAATTGATTCATTCGACATCTTCAGAGATATCTCCCAGTATTCTAAAAAGAAAAAAAAGTTTAGCACATGCCATGAGCCTCCAGGTTTATATCGTTTGACTCACCACAAAGACACCATCCCACGTTCAGTTCCATCTCAGCGCCGGGTCTGCCGGGTCTGCCTCGTCTTCCCAGACCGCAGCGTAGACCCAGCAGCCGTGGACTTGCTAGAGCCAGAAGCCCCCTTCTTGGCAACACGACCGTTCCCGCGCGCCGAAGAAGAAGCCTTGCTGCTGCCGCCGCTGGTGGTACGGATCCCCCCGGGTGGTGGCAACTTCCTGGTCGCCGCCGCGGCGCCGCGGGCCCCGCCGTATTCGGGGAACATCTCAGCAGGCCATCGCGGCTCGGGGACCCTGGCGTAGTTGACGTTGGTGGCGGAAGGTCCGGCGGTGGCGGCGGGTGCGGTGGTGGTGGCGGGCCTGTTCTGGGCCCGGAAAGCCTGGGCGATCAGGTCACCCGCGTTGTCGACGGGGTCGTCCATGTCCCAGTCGTCCTTCGTGGCGGAAGGTCCGGCGGTGGCAGCTGCGGCGGCGGCGGCGGCGGTGGTGGTGGTGGCCGTCCCGCCGGCGGACCTGTTCTGGTTCTCCCAAGCCTGGCCGATCATGTCGTCGGTCAAGCGCCAGTCGACGGGGTCGTCCATTGGCAGGTCGACGGTAAGAGAAGCGTAAACTTCGCCCAGCTCTTCTTCTGACAACGCGCCTGGGCCAAAGCCCCTCGCCGCCGGCGCCGGAAACTGTTGGGGGTCGGGCAGGACCCTGGGGGGAAGGGGACCTTGTGTCGGATCTGGCTGAATGTCACGCCATTCCCAGGCGCTTTCGGGCATGGATCTCCAGTCTATGCCAGTTGCCGGCGGAGGGTTGTTCCAATCCCAGTTGATGGCGGCCTGGAGTGTTCTGGGGCTTGTGACCGTGGCAGTCGCCGGCGGCGCCTGGACCGGCGGGGGGTCGTCGGGCTGGGCGGAGGAGGAGTCCTGCGTCGCGGGGGGTCCTTGTGTCGGATCTTGCGGGAGTGAAACGGGGTTGGTGACGGTGCCACTGCCCATGCCGGTGCCCATGGTAGTGCCCCCCTGGGAGAAGGGGTTTACCGGCGCGGGCGGGACGGGGTTCGTCCGCGGCGTCGTGAGGCCGCCCAACCTGAAGTTGGTTGCCGTGCTGGCGCCAATAAGCCCCGGGTTGAAGGGGGCGGGTGGCGTGGGCGTGCCGGGGCTCGTCTGCTGTGGTCCCGTGGGGGTCCTCCTTACTGGTGGCCGCGGGGGTTGGGTGCTGGCCGGGGTCCTCTGTTTCGCGGGAGTCGTTGGTGGTGGCCTGGATGCAGTCGTTGGTGGTGGCCTGGGTGTAGTCTTCGTCGTCGTCGTCGGCCTGGGTGTGGTCGTCGGCGGCCTGGTGGGAGGCCTGGAGGGGCCCTTGGGGCTCTTGCGGCCGGTGTTGTTGCTTGGGCCTGCCTCTGCAGGTGGTGCCGTGTAGTCCAGCCTCCCATTACGGTCTACCAGCCCGCCGTCCTCTCGGGCAACGGAATCCCTTGCATCTTCAAGTTCAAGGCCAGCGGTTCTCAGATCCTGGATGCGTTGTTGTTGGTCCCGATATTTGCCAGACGTCACACTCTTCACTCCTGGCACAACAGTTGTAGTGGGAGTCTGCAGGTTGGCAACTTGTTGTTGTCTTTTGCTACTTTCCTCCATTGCTTTCTGAATGGAGTCTTGTTGTCGTCTGTACGTGTCCTGAACTTGAGCTGCGTTGTTCCTAATGGCCTCGGGGCTGGCAGGGTCATAAGGCTGAGGTGGGCTCGTTGGTGTACGGCTGGCTTGCTCCCTGCCGTTTTGATCCCGTTTGAGGTCGTTCTGCCTCTGGAGGTCCGAAACCTCGTTGGCCTTTTTCACCTGGTCCTGATAGTTCTCTCGCGTCTTCTGCACGTCCATCGGTTCAGCGGCTTTGTTCGAGGCCCCGCGGTCTTTCCTTGCCTGTCTGTCTTGTTGGGCCTTTTGTAGATCTCTCTGTATCTGCGCCTGTCTGTCCGCCTCTGCTGCCTGCTGAGTCTGTCTCTGTTCAGCTGCTGCTGCCGCCTGTTGTCTTCTTTGTTCAGCTGCTGTCGGCTGTTGTTGCCGCACGTCAACGCCCGTTCCCTGCTGCTTCTGACTGTCTTGCTGGGCCCAGGCCTCAACCTGTGCCTGCTGTGCCTGTGCCGCCAGCACCCGGTCAGCCGCATCCTTCTCCCTCTGCCGGGTCTGCCTGGCCATCTCCTGCTGTGTCTCAGCGGTCGGTTCTTGCGGATCTGGCGTCGGGCGAGGCGGTGGCTGCGTAGCTTTCCTCGGCGCATCCTGCGAGCCCGCCTGGTTGTTCTGCCCAGTCTGCCTCGCCGGGGTTATCGGCGGCGTTGGCTGCCCAGCTGGCCCCGTCGCCCTGAAGGTGGAAGTCGAGGGTGCCCATGGCCGCAAGCGCCCGTCCGTGTTCACCTGCCCCAGGATACCTAGGTCGCCGTCACCACCACCGCCATCACCATGATCGCTATCGTCATCCGAGTCCGGCGGATCCCGCGGGCCCGGCGACTGCGGCGGGCCACCACGTGGGAAATTATACCTCCGGCGTATCTGGTCTCGCCGCGGCGGCGGCCTCGCAGCCCGGAACGCACCAGTGCAGTGCCTCTTCTCCCCGCCGCGGAGGTGCCTCCGGTACACGATCGCCCTCTTGAAGTCCAGGTCGAGATAGTCCGACGTGGCGGGGTCGACGTCCGCGTCGTCGATGTTCCGGCCGTCGATGAACTGCACGAACCGCCGCAGCCGCATGCGCCGCTCGCGCCACCGCCGCCCGTCATGGTCCGGCAGGTAGCCCATCGCCACCGCGTCCGCCGGGTACTCGCCCACGTCGTCCGGGTCCTGCTGCAGCGGGTTGTACGCCCTGCGGAGCCGCCTGTTGCGCGCGTCCTCGAGCCGCTGTCTCTCTGCTGCTGCGGCTGCTGCCGCGGCTGCGGCGCGCTGGGCGTCTGCCTGACTTTGAGGTGTTCCTTGTGGGACTTGAGGTGTTCCACCGGGAGACAGGAACGATATTGAGGGAGTTTGTTGTGGTGCTGCCTGACCTTGGGGTGTTCCTTGTTGAATTTGAGGTGTTCCTTGCGGGACTTGGGGTGACTGTCCCTGTGGGACTTGAGGTGTCTGACCCTGTCCTGCTTGCTGAATCTGAGGTGTTCCCTGCGGGACTTGGGGTGACTGTCCTTGTGGGACTTGGGGTGACTGTCCTTGTGGGACTTGGGGTGATTGTCCCTGTGGGACTCGAGGTGTTCCTTGCGGGACTTGAGGCCATGCTCCTGGGATTAAATTAGGTGTTGGCATCGTAGGTGCGGCTTGCTGTGATCCTTGCGGGCCTTGGGGTGATTGTCCCGGGACTTGAGATGATCCTCGCGAGGCTTGAGGTGTTCCTGCCGGTCCCTGAAGAGTGCCAATATGGCAACCAGCAGCATTCTTCACGGCCGTCAAGTCACTGCTCTCTACCGCACTGCCATCTATCCCCGCCATCATGGGAAACAACGCAGATACATCTTGGTTATTGTTCACATCTATCAGGCCCGCGATCATTGCAGCCGACACTGTGCCTAAATTGTCCATTGAAGTTTAGCCAATGCAGTTCATGCGGTGCTGTTTGAGGGGACTCAAAAAGGGCCAGCGATACTGCCAAGGAGTTGGAAGTCAGAAGGGCGAGTTCGTCTTACATTGATCGAATGGGATCTGCGCGAGACGGTAAACTTCGCCATGGATGATTGCCCACTTGTCGAAAGGCACCTGCGCGTTGTGGTCCCTGACCTGCTGGAGCGTGAGTTGTTGCAACATCTTGGATGTGCGACGTCACTATCCGTTCGCTCTTCAAATGCCGTGGAGATGCCCTTCAGCCCCTGTGGCCTCGTCGAAAGGCTGATGCTTGCTCGTGAGGCGCTGTTGCAGAGCCCCAAGATTCACGAAAGCACGCAGCCGATTAACAGAGGAAGGCAAAACCAGGAAAAATCCCGCAAGTCTTTCAAAAGGAGAAAATCCTCAATCTAAAAGCAAGGCAGCATTATTCACCCTGGGCCGTTCCTGGCCCTGTTTTGAATACCTCATCTCTGCCGCCGTTTCCGGCCAGCAGAAGTTGGTTGCACCTTTGTTGTGGCCCCAAAAAATTAAATCCTCAAATGCCACGATATCGAATGGACAGGGAATCGGGATGCGTGCGTCAGACTGTGGTAACGAATTAATCTTTCCGCAATGCTTCTTCCGCCTTGTTGTTCCATTGTCGAGGAGGACTCGGTTACCGGATTTGGTGCACGCCCGCGGGAAGAGAGCGCCACAAGTTCCGCCTCCGGCTTTATTGCAATTCTCATTACGATGGGACCTGTTTGATTGAATTCGAATGCCCAGAGTCCATTGAGTGGCACAATGTAAATGTGCTGCAGCTGCACCCTCTGTCAGCAAAATGCAAAGGGACAGTCGGATTCGTTGCATCAAGGGCATTTGCAATAGGCCAGAGCGAGCCTATGATATCTCATTAGCCATATGTGTACGAAAATGATCTGTCATCTTCAGGTCAATAAGAATAGAAGAAATCGCTCAACTTCAAATGTTCGTATTGATGCCGCTACACGTGTTATACCCTCACAGTTTGGCACCGATAGGTACCCCGAGAGCTTTATAGATCTCCCCAACGTAGGCCTTCACCGACTCATTCCCTGCGGTTCCAAGTCCCATGTTGTTCATCGCATACGCAATAGTCACATTGCGGTCCACGTCATTGATGACCATCGAGCCGCCCCAGCCTCCCCAGAAGCAGAGCCTGCCCTCAGGAACCCACGAGTCAATGATGGCATCCCCGTTGCCCCTGAGACCCATACCAACGCCATAGCGGCAGGGAGTCTGAAAGCACAGGTCCGGCCCGTACGTCTGCTCCGTGAAAATAAGATCGATCGTGTCCTTGGACAACAGCCTCTTGCTCTCATCCCCAATCGTGAGCGCCTTGGACCAGATGCGCGCAAGCGCCTGCGAGTTCGTGTGTCCGTTCGCCGCGCCTATCTCGGCCCTCCGCCACAGAGGGTTCTGTGTGAACGACGGGTCAAAGAACGGGTTCAGCATCTTGGCCATCATAGACTCCGGGTCGAGGCTGGCCATCTCCGCCAGCGCGGCCGCAGGCGGCGGGATCAGCTCCGCGACGCGCGGCCAGTCCTCCTCCTTGGCGCCGATCTGGAAGTCCGCGTCCAGGGGGCCCGCGATCCTCTGCGCCACGAACTCGGTCAGGCTCAGCCCCGTCCTGCGGCGCACGACCTCGCCCAGGAGAAAGCCATACGTCACGCTGTGGTACCCGGACGCCGTGCCGGGTTCCCAGCGTGGCGCCTGCTTCTCGAGGCGCGAGGTGATGAGCCCGCGGTCGCAGAGCTCTTCTGGGGTGGTGCGCTCCTCGATGACGGCGAGCCCTGAGGAGTGTGCGAGCAGGTGCCGGATCTCGATGTTTTCCTTGCCGTTCACGGCGAATTCGGGCCAGTACTTGGAGACTTTGTCGTTGGGCGATAGCTGGCCGTCGTTGATGAGGAGGAGGACGGCGAGCGCGGAGATGGTCTTTGTGGTTGAGAAGACGGTGACGATGGTGTCCTCGTTCCACGGGTGTGTCTTTTCAGCAGATGTGTGTCCTCCCCACAAGTTGACGACATCCTTGCCGTCAATGTTCACAGTGATGGAAGCCCCTACTTCCTGCCCGGACTCCAGGAACTCCTTGAGTTTTGCGTGAACACCTTCAAATTTGGGGTCGCATGTGCCGTGAGTCTGCGCCATGTTTGCCTGTTTGTTTTTTTTTAGCTCGTTTCTGGTGGCAGCGATTGTGTACAGATCGTCGGCTCCCCCGCAAAAGGGCAGGCCGAGGTATAATAAATACTCACCGTGAAACAAGGCCACATACGTTCACGATCATGATGACTCATCTACTAGTGCTGCAGGCCTGATGGATGAGATCCTTTGGCTTCACAAGCGGGGCTATTCGAGACACCGTTGCAAAGTCCGCATGCTGGATTCATGATGCATTGACTTTCATTCACTTTTCAGCTTGAATCTAGCGCTTACTACGTGTTATCTAGACATGGTACCGTTATGCGGACTTCGGCACGCACGTTACGCCGACTTATGTTCTCGCAAGTCTTGGCCAAGTATAAGTCAGTTGATCTGTGCCAGCTAGCTTGCTGAATGCAATGTGTTGTACCCAATTGGATGTGTGCGGTGACTTGGAATAAATTGATGGTGTCCTGTTTTGCTACCACTCGGGATAGTCTGCTCAGAAGAACCCCGGTAAATCTTCGATTCCAGTTGCCCTTCACTTGACGTTTGAGGAGCGAGTATGCGTCCAAAAAACGCTCTTAATACGCGTGAAAGATTCATCGCTCAGATATCACTGACTGCAAAAGCCTATGTGAGGGCTGGAATGTCCCACGTCGACAACTCTTTCACTGTCATTTAGCTGAACACAATAGACTCTTCAAGTTGTCCATCACCAGCAACCACAAAAGTCACGGGTCATCTGTTTGCGATAGAAGTATCATATCACAATAGCACTGGTAGTTCTCATTCCTTCATTCCATCCAGAACGCCAAGAAACCAAGACTGATGAGTATCGGCCGTCGTCACGGCCGACACGCATGTAAACGAGGCTGATCACCTCGACCTCCCCAACCCACTCGTGGATGAATTGGTTAGCTCACCAGCGAATCACGGCAATCCAGCCTAGGAGTGCTCCGGTTCCAACGCAACGCGGATTCTTGTCCTCCTGTAATATACACGTGCATTTGTTTGTGCTTTCTTCGCATCGATCCGAAACCAGATACACGCACGCCAAAGAGTTTTCACGTAAAATTCTGCAGGCCAAGTAACAAACGAGTATGTTCTGCGCCCATATTTGTCCCTTCTTACCCCATCGTGCATTGGGTGTGTTGTCGATTATTGGGTCATGCTGCCAATGGCCACTGGGGAACCTCCATCGCGGGAGATTCGAATGTGGCGCTCGTAGAAGCGGAGCATCTACGGAGACCAATGTCAGCCATACCACCCCAATACCAGAGCCTCGAACCTGCTGCTGCGCGTGTGGATCTTACCTTCTGCGGGCACCTCCTATAGACAACCTCCTTGGGGTGCTGTGTCTTCTTGCCGTTCTTCCAGGTCAGGTAGACGATGAAGGTGCCGTTCTCCTCGTCCTGGCACATGTCCACGGTGTCGACCTCCTCGTCCCAGCTGCCGCTCGGCGGCTTCCACTCGGCCGCCTGCCTGGCCGTCGCGGGCGGCGTCGAGTCCGCCGGGTGACTGCTGGTGTTTCCGTTCTTGCGGGACCGCTTCTCGGCTGGTGTGGCCGAGTTGGACTGCCGGCCTCGCTTCCTGCCCTTCAGCGCGCTGGTGGTCTGCTCGAAGATCTTCTCCCGGCCGCCGATGCTCTTAAAATACTCCTGTAGGATCTCCGCGGCGTTTTCTCTGAAGTTGAGGAACGTAGATGTTAGGGTCTGTAATACTGGGCTCGGTCAGGGCGTTACATACTGGAGATTGTCTTCGGTTTCCCAGGTCCGGTCTGACTTCTTATCCCAGCCTTCCCATTTCACCTCGAAGCGTGGCTCGCCCTGTAAAATATGTGAGTGGGAAAGCCCCCAAGATGAATATTCGGAAGGACACGTACATCGTCGGCAATGTAGTGGGAAAAGATCTTTTCAACCACGTACCTACACACTCGTCAGTGGCACGCGTCGATCGATCTCAGGAGGTCCGGACTGCCTCACTCATCCTCGTCCAAGTCTTCATCGTCGTCATCATCTTCATCGTCGTCCTCTTCGGCGCCTCCGTTTGTTATTTTGGTGTCTGGAACATCGTCGTCCTCGGAGACCTCCTCCTCCTTCTTGGTCGGTTTGCGCCCGCGACCAACCTTCTTCGGCGGCAGGATATCGCTTGTCACGGCAAAATCGCCGCTATCCGAGGTTTCGTTGTCACTGATAGCTATAGAAGCATGTTATTTAGCCGATTTGCGGTGGCGAACGCCTGCCAATGGCAGCCTCGTCTCGCAGGTGACGCGCTTCCAGAGGCACAAGCTAAATGGGTTGTCGGTTTGCGCTGCGCTTACCTGGAGGCATGGTCGCGGATTGATTAGGACGATGGGCGCTTGGAGGGCAGGGAGGAAAATCCCGACTGAGAGGGGCCGCGACCAAGGTCGGTGTGCTGTCGGCGAGAATTGCGACCGGAAAGGCGGCGCGGAGTGAGGTCAAGCCGTGACGCGGAGCTGAGAGCTGGGAAGCTGCCCGCCGACGCGCCAAGCGAGACGAAAGCTGATGATTAGCTAAGCACCGAGCACGACAAGATAAGCTCGCAGGGTTCCTGCTATCACGGATACTGGCGAGGGCTTGCATATGGACGAAGATGTTGCGGGACAGTTTGCATCAAGATCCTCTATTAGTATCTATCCTGATCTTCGTTGTTTTTTCGCCTGAAATCAGGTTCTCTGCGAATTGGCTGACTGCAGTTTATCTACAGCACCTCGCATACAAAACCGAGCTCGCATCGGGTTGCAACTTCAAGGATCCCGTGAAGGTGATCTACTACCACTAGAACATTCCTGTCACGCAATGACTGACTACCGTACGATGGACCCTGCGGTACGAATTATTAGCTGGCGATCACGGCAGGTCCGTCAGACCTGGCTCGAGTGTTTAAAGGCGAGGCAAATCCACAAAGGTCTAGGTTGCGACCTTGACCTCACGTCCATCATCGTCCGGTCCCCTCGTGCGCTCCAACATCCGGAGCCGAAGGAGTTTGTGGAGTAAGGCGGGCTCGCTATAGAGCTGGGCACAGGCTAGCACTAGACCAAGTGGAATGTGGGCATTCGGGACAGCGACGGACCTCGTCCTCGGCTTGTTGGTCCCTTCGGTCGCGGTGACTGGACGTCGCCCGTCACCAAAATTGATTCATCTGCATTTCTGACTCCAAAGTGATGTTCTTTCACATGCTAATAAAAGACGCAGTGCGGGTGTCAAAATGAAGCCGTACACAATCCAATCTCGTTGCCTCACCGTTACTCTTGCCCCGTGCTTTCTGGGGGATCCACCCGCTGCAAATTAGCAGGTTTCCGACCTCGAGGGTCTCATTTCACGACCTCCTCCCGGGGAGCCTCTCGTAGCCTGCTGGTCGCTGGGCCGTATCCATCCTTTCAGTAGCCAGGCCCCTCTGGAGTGGCAGGCCGGCCAGTGGTCCATGGGCCGCAGGGGTTGAATCTCTCGAAGATCGTCCCGCAGCGGACGGCCGACGCGATTTGGGCATTCGGCCGAAATTTGGATTGCTAGAGGGCACTGACTAGATATCACAGATGTCATCGCTACCGCTCTTGGAGGAGGACGAGTGAGCCTAGGCGTTGTACGGCATTCCGGAACAGCCCAGGCTATTTCCAAAACGAACAGAGGCGTAGGCAAGAAAAAGGCCTCGTCCATATTTGGGGTGACAGTTAAACTTTCCACTGCCACTCCATCGTAAAGTTACGAACGCCCAAAGGTGAGATGTGATCACATGCGGCTTGTGGCATCACATCCCGAGTCAGTAGGTATTGTGCTCGACCATGAGGTTAGGATCTGCGACCAATAGGCCCTGCAATGCCCTGTCCCTCCCATCCTTCAGGGGAGGATGTGCAGCTACAGTCTCCATCCACCAAGTTTTAACACGGGGGCCGAGTGCAAGTGACAGCTGTCAGTGAGTCCCGTACCGGACAGGGGGTCCGCCAGTGGAATCCACCGGGGCCGCGCCTTTCAAGCTTACTTCGGATGTGTTCATCAAGGGCGATCATTAGGGTCGCTGTCTTGCGAGACCGACCATCTTTGGAAAACCGCTTGCCGTTCTAGAATGCTGGGAAATGGGCTTCTTCGCCCAGTCGGGGATGATCTACCAGTTGCCACGAGGGAGACCAGCTATCTTTAGCGATCCGAGCAGAACGTCATCTCTGGTTGATTTCTGCCCGAGACTCATATCTGGGTTCAGCATCATCGCGACCAAAGAGTGACACCCTCACGATGGAAAGGTGGAGTTTGCTGGTACTTTGCTTTGAGAGAAGGCAGTACTTAGCGATCGACAAGTATTCGGCCACGGAAGGCAAGCGGACATACTGAATTCGGTCGTGTCTGCTTCCCTGATCCTGGCAGTAGGCTCCCTCAGGCCTCCGTGCTCCATGTCGAGCATCCAAGGCATTGGGAGCTCAATCCCAGTAGGAGCTCCGGCAGGCACTGACTTGGTTCTTCGTAGGCCTCGCGGGAATCTTTCCCCGGTTGTGGTGGATATCTGAGGCAGGAGGTAATCCAAGACAGAGGGGTCGGCGACGAGAAGTCAGGAAGCCAACCAGGTTGAGGGTCGCCACATTGTGGGTTGCGGGAGGATCCGCTCTGTGCGCTGAGTCGCCAACCAGAAGCATGTTTCTAGCTGCGGTCCCTTTTGGCGATGTACTGCGGTACATGCAGCCTAATAAGATGGTGCCTGCTTCGGCCGGGCAAATGAATTCATGCCAACTGATGGCTGTAGCCGCCGTCAACTCTCGATGGTCAAGACATACCACCTACCTCGTCAGTTTTTGTAACCGGCATTGCTGCCTCTGCTTGACATATCGAGGATGCTGGGCTCCCGGAAGCCCTACACCCCTGCCACTGGGCGGGACGACAGAGTGCAGGGTCGAACACAGACAGGCCCCATCGTGAATAGACCCGCCCAACGGCGAACAGAGCTATGAGTATAGAGGGTCTGTCGCTGGCTGTGTAGCCAATGGAGACTTCAGAAGGTGAGAGATTCCTGTTTTCTGGACCCCGCGGACCGCGACGATGTGAAATTCGATCCAGAGGAAACTGGAGAAAGACTGTGCATCTTGAACTGTAGCCTGGGCTTGCCCGGTCTCGATGTCTTGCTTGCGTTGTCGACGCTCGAGATGCTATCCTTGGGCGAAAGTTGGAAGTGAGCTGTCAACCGCTGGCCCATATTGCCTGCATCTGAGCAACCAGGAGCAATTCTGGTTAGGCCGTGGATCGTGCTACCTATCATATTGCCAACATGGAATCGTGCTATCCTCACCACGGGCAAGCGACAACTCGAAAGGAGCGAGGGCCACACAGACGACCATGCCATTGCGGGAAAGTCACTGTGCCCACCGGTTGAGCACGTCTATTTTGGGTATCGAATTCGCGAGATGAACGACCAAATTCGCTCTGCTGTGTAAACCTCGAGAATTTGTCGGTTGAGATGATTGCTTTATGCACTGCACAGCATGGAGCATGGCATATCATGGGCTCGCGTGCCATGACCGTGGATTGAGTTTCGTCAGGAATTGTGTTGCATTCCCTCTTCCAAGATCGTCCACCCCTGCCCCTGTCCTCTGGTGGGCCAGCCCTCAACCCCTGCCCTGACCGTTGGGTGACCCCACTTGGTAGGCGTTTCGAACCACTCAACGGTCGAAGTTTGCCAGCAGCGGCAGGCTGCCTGGAAGCACAACCCAGGTGAAGCTGCAGTGGCCAAGCTCCCTCCCCAGGCGCTAGGGACCTTGGGCTGCAGAGATGCACATCCGAACCCGAACTGGGACGTTCTGATGCTGGTAGGTTGGGCCAGGACGCTGCACATCCAGTCTTCGAGTGTCAGGGCCGTGTAAGCATCGTAGCATACCTAGGCAACACCGTTTCGTGCTCACGCTGGTCTTGCCATGTAATGTCTTCTTCGTTCTGAGAAGGAGGAACAGCCGTCGGCACCTGCCCAGGCCCCAATCTGGACCTCACGAGAAACTCTTATTCGGATGGTTTGTTCTGGATTTAATTAGGACGCTAATGATAATCAAACAAGGATGCGCTCTCACAATTTGCTGCTTCTTTTTTCGGCCGGCTCGTTCGCCGGTCGGTCGGTCACAATGCCAATCAATGCATCTTTTCTCCCCCACTGCCAACCTCACCTCTCGTTGACTGAGCAGTTTAGCTGCCCTCTCCGGCCACCACATCACCACCTTGCCACACACAACACACTGCGTGCTGGCATTAATCCAGGTTCACGGTGACAAGCCCGAGTCGTCTCTTGTGTGCATGCACAATCAATTGTCATCTCGTCATTCTCGTGTTGCGTCTATTTCCTCGACCATGTGTGGACATTCAGAGACTCGACCACTGGTCTCGCCCTGACGCCCGCCCACACACACGCATCCCCCTCCTCTCGCCTTTTGCTCCCTCATATGGAAGAGACACTTGGAGCTAGACCAGGCACCGCCAACCTCTTCCCTGCATATCATCCCTCTCCACCTTGTGCAGCTCCATACAGTCAGTCCTGTTGCCCTGGACGGCACCAGGTTGGGTGAGCCGTCGTTGCTGCTTGACGTCTTCTCCACGTTCTGGCACGGACGGTCAATTGGGCTCCGCTCCGGCTCCACGGTCTTGCTCTCGAAGCTCATCGGGACTTGGCCCCCTGCCTGCTCCCCCCAGCCCCAATGAAGAGTAGGGGTTCGGAGAAGCGAGACGAGCAGCATTTCCCAGGGTCGACGCCAATCGATATCGCCTCCCTCTCTGCCTTGGTCGGCCGGCTTTTATCAAGTCACCAGTTATCCCGACCTGCCTCTCTTGCCCGACTGCGTCTCTAGACCGTCACCTCGACATCGACCCCGTAACACGCTTCCCCTGGACCACCGAGCTTCCTCCTGGTTTGCATTTAAATCGCCCGGTTTCTTTGCCTAATACACCTAGCGAGGTCGACTCTGCCGCCTTCACTCCCCCCAAGGTCGTCCATTTATTGTTTACTCCGTACCCGGGGGCTGTGGTCTGTCAACTCGTGTAACTCGTATCACGCGGAACTCACTGCCTCCCGACGACCTGTCACATCGTCCTGGTTTCGATCTTAAGGGCGGAAACCCACGGCCCACCATTCTGAAGCCCCAAATTCTCCGAGTCGGGCCAGCCAGGGTGCCTCAACAAGGATGGCTGAAGCGAACTTGAGTACCGAAACAACCACCAAGGCTCCCAAGGACAAGAATTGTCCTTACTGTGGACAGGCATTCACTTCATCCTCTCTTGGACGACATCTTGACCTTTACATCAAGGAAAAGAACCCCAAGGCTCCCGATGGCATCCATAACGTCGACGAGATTCGGAAGATCCGGGGAGGCATCACTCGGCGACATCACAAGGGCAGCAGGAGGGCCAGCTCAGACCCCGCCGCCAGTCATGCCGGATCCAGACGCAGTCCTGAGGCTTCTGATGTCGAGTCGGCAGCGGCAAAATCACCAGGTATGCCTAAGGAGAAACAGTCCGCAGCGGACTTGACCAAGGGTTTAGCACCCTTTATTGCCTCATGGGAGACAACCGGGGTTATTAACAACATCCCTCAAGCAGAAGCTGGAGGCGGAAGCGCGGATGCCGCCCGGAGGGCAAATGCACAAAGATCACACAACAGGCAGATGATGAAGTCGTCCTTCGAGGTCAAGCAAAAAGTACAGGATGCCCTCGACCGAGCCAGGGCTGCGGAGTTGGCACTGCGGGAAATCCTCAGCTCGTGGAGAGCAGCAAAGTAGGCCGGATTAACGTTGCCCCCCGACACCAGGCGGGCTCTGGTGCTGACTTGAACTCTAGGCAGCAAGTGAATGTGCACTCGATGCCATTCGACTTCGACCCGCTCTCGCTAGACTTCCCGGCGCTGTGTCTCCAATGCCTGGAGCCGCCACCCACCTTGTTCTCGTCTACACAGCATCCCACCCCAACGTCGTGGTCCATCACCCCTCCTGGGGAGAAGCAGGACCAAGCATTGTTGGCCTATTTTCAAGAAGAATTTCGAAAGTGGAAGATTACTTGTGCCTCTGCAACAACGGCAATCATGGAAGAATTGACTTACCCACCTTCACAAGCAGCAACATTCCAAGAGAACACCCGCGACTCGGTGCAAAAGGCAGAACGAGCTGCTGGAAATCTCGAGAGGCAAGTAACGGAGCATCTCATCTCAGCCTTCTCCGTGTGGCAGCAGTTGTCCCCACAGCGACGGCAAGAACTGTGGATATTGGAGCTGGCACGAAGCGTAGGGAGGAAACAGAAGGAGGTGGACAAACTGAAGGAGACACAGCACTCGCTTGAGCAGGAGAATACCAACCTCAAGTCTCAGATCGACCATCTGAATCGACTACAGCAACCACGAGAGTTCAAAGTCGCCAACCCAATGACTTGGGGCATGAGCCAGAAGATGATACAGCTTGCGGCAGAAGCAGGCGTCAGTGGTCGCCGAGTGGTTGGCCTGAACCTAGAGGATCGTCATTCAGACCTCAACACAGTGGTTTCAAGCGCTATTGACAGATGGAAAAATGTGATCGTGTCATCAAGGGCAACAGGCGGTTTGGCCGCTCAGAGACCTCTTGACCCATCGTCTACGCAAATACCTACGACCACAACGCAGCCCCCCACACCGACTGGCCAACAGGCCCATGTGCAACAATCATCGCCGAGTGTTTCTACCTTCTCTCACGCGCCCTTTCAACGACATACATCACGGAGCTCAGCTGTCCCAACAATCATAGCCACCAGCGAGGCCAAGACATCGATCGCCGGAACACCCTCGGAACAATCTGCCGACGACTCGGATCGAGAATCGGAGCAGGACGCAGAGGCGGGGGAGGACGCCGATGCCGACGCTGACGCTGACGCTGATGCCGATGCCGAAGCTGACGTTGAGATGGAAGGTGGAGAGGGATACCTCTCAGCAGCACATACGCCAATCCCCCAGAGTATTGCGCAGATGCCTCAAACTCCGATGCCACACAGCCCGATGCCGCACAGCCCGATGCCGCACAGTCCAATGCCTCACGGCCAAATAAGTCATGATCAACAACCCTATGCCACTCAGCAGATGGCGACAGAGGCACGGCAGAACCCATACCCGCAGAACCCAGCAGGAGCTGGCAACTACGCAGCGCAAGCTGGAATTGTACCCAGCCAACAGCTACAGCTTGGACAGCAGGCTTTCGGCCATCAGTACCGGCCTAGTCACGGTCATGGTGGGGGGATGAATATGTCGTGGGATAATCAATGACGGCGCGATGACCAACCTGCGACTGACCCGTTAGTAGTCGACTTACTTGGACTTGGGATAGTCTCAGGTTGGCCAAAGCAAGCAGCCGAATGGTTTGCTGGATTCGCTGATCACGGGCTCCGAGTTGAATCATGATTCGCGCATTTGACGCGAAGCAAGTTGCTCTTGGAGCACCGCGCCTGTACCTATCATCGAACATCGTCGTTTGATCAAGCTTCTTCATTGAATCATGACAGGGGAACCCTCGGTCTGCACCACCTAGACTCATATCCGCTGGTATGAGCTTGATAGAATAGAGTCTAGAAGGAGTCGCCACTTTCCGTGGCACCTCGAGATGCACCAAGCATCTGTTCTGCGCAATCATCTAGAGCCCTCTGAAAATGGGCCAAACTTATAATCTAGAATCTTGAGCTGCGTGGCCTTCACTATAGGACCATGAATCTAGCAATAATAGTAATAGTAATTCTTGAATCCATACCCGAAGCTCACCATCACATGGGCCACCTACTCTGGAGTTCCTCTTATCGAGGCCCTTGCGCCCGGCCGTCGGCCTTAAGACCCAAGAGGTCGGGTCCGCAAAATGAGGGGCCCGTCGGCGGCCCCGGCGGCCCCGTCCAGACCCTTCCCCCCGCGGGGGGCTCGGTGCAGGTGCGAGGAATAATATGCGAGAACCCCTGCTAATAAAAAGAGCCTCAAAGGGGGCCTGCAAACCCACTCCTCCTCCTTCTTTCGTTGTTTTCATGCGGCTGAAACAGCACGTATTTCTGACTAACAAACAACGGTCACCAGCTCCGAGCGGGCCGCGGTACCTCCCGTCTCGGTCCGCGCCCTTTCTAGAGGATGACCCGCGCACTCCGGTCTCACCTTTTTCTGCTGGACTGGAAATTGCGGTGGCCAGACCCTCGGGGACGGGGCCATTCGCCAGGCTGGCTGGCTGGCTGGCTGGCCCCTACCGACCGCCGTCCCGATTGTGCTTGAAGAGTAAAATTAGGTGGACCTGATAAACAAGAAGAGAGTAAAATGTCACCCACGCTTCACTGGCATCGTCGTGCCTCTCAGACCGGGCCGGACCGGACAACTTGACCAGCCGGTCGGCCCCTTTCGATAGACCCCGTGTCTCCCCCGGCAGGACACCCGGGGCCCAAGATGATCAGCGACTCCACCCGTGTACCGAGGCTGCTGCTGGAGAGGATTAACAATGGCTTACATATAGGTAGGATGTTTCAGGTGAGACGAAAAAGAAGGGGTTCGTTCATCCCTTTTCTTTTCCTTTTTCCCTTCGGCGAGGACGGGAAGAGTGTAATGGTTGCTGAGTGCGAATTTGGTTCATGTCCACTGACCGGCAATCCCGAGGCCTCGGTCGGTTCGGTGACGACATACTTACGCGACCCATGCCGGTCCGAATTTCAGGGCGGGACTGCTGGTACCACGGTTCATGCTCTGGTGTCGGGGTCCAAGGAAGGGCTGCGTGCCGAGGCTGAATACCCGCCGCCGTGGACTGTCTCGCGCAGAAGTCGAAATGTGGATAACATCCCGACGTAGTATGTCCACGGGTGCTTCTATTCACAATTGTGAGACCTAAACCCAAGCTCCAGCCGGTCTACATGCAGTCTTCAATGTTAGTTGGCAGCCCGTCTGGGAGTTTGGACATCTCTCGTCCATGGCCGCTCGGAAGAACAGAGAATTGTCGATGGCTGGGGGTGCCTCCCCTTCTCCTACTAGCCAAGAGCCGCACCTTCCACGATTGGGAGTCTGGCGACCGCCACAACCTACCAGAGGACAATGTCACTGTTGCAGATCTTCGCGTACGCCACGTCCAAATTGGCTGTCTCGTTGAGAACGCGCCAACCAACAAGGACACTGAGCAGGAGCGGCAGCACCGGGGCAAGCCTGTTAGCGTCAGCAAAAGCCGCGCTATGGAGTGCCCTGCCACTGACTACAACACCACAGTCGCTCTCAATCTCAACAGACTGCACGGGTGCCATGTTGGATTGCAGAAAGGAGAAAATTTCCTACGTACGTGATCGTTAGTCTCCCGGTCTTCGCTATGGAAAAAAGAGGGGGTTCAAAGTCGCCTGCCTTGGCGATGCTGTAAGTATGTCGTTCCAAGCTCGGAGAAAGATGTTATTTTCGCGTAGATGATGCTAGGTCTCACGGGTATACTACGAGACGTCAAATATCGGATTCTTTGTAGCAGTTGAGAGCATATACTGGGGTGCCGAGAGCACTTGAGTCTAACTTTATCGCATTGGTCCATCAAGTTTCGGATTTGTGCAGTTTCTTGGAAACCACCGGGCCCAAAACTTGCTCGCAATAATTACTAGGGGCCTGTCTTTATATTCCAACTGATGCCATGTCGCCACCACGTCGGTGAACACAGGCTTTTTGGACAATTGCCAGACTGTAGCCCTTTACCCCGCAATGACTGGTCGCTCTGTTTGGCAACGACGCGCCGACCCCCGGTCAGCTTTTCAGATCATATGTTATGATGGGACAGGCTACAGACATGGTGGAGCGAGAATAGTTGAATTACCGCCATATGTTCTGAGTTTTAGATATAGGATTCTTTATGAATATGACGACCACATGGCTCCTCTTAGGACTGTCCAGGCTGGAGAGGTCCGGCTGCTGGCGAAGTCTGGGTGTGTCTCTGTAATTCTCTACGACCGGGGGGACAAGTTGGACACTCCTCTAGATCATCGAATGTGGATCAAGGCGATTGTAGAAGGCGTGGGCCACCAGTACGAGACAGTCGTGCCAGAAGAATTCTGCAAGGCCGGAATTTTGAAGCTCAGCAAAGGTAAAGGTCAATAAGCTTCGAAATATCTCAGAGAGCTGCTGTCGTGCAATAAGCTTGTCCCTCACTGTGCTAGTCAAGCTTTGAGGGTGAGAGTTTACCCTCTGACTCGACATAATAGCAGTCTGCACGTTATACGGGCTGATCATTAAGCTCAACGCGCACATCTGCATCCGAACCCATCAATAAATTTGCTGTTGACTCATTGGTTCAGCTATGAGTCGTCTCAAAGACCTGTCATCAACACGAATCCATTCATTATAGCTTGATCAGATGGTGTTGAGACGGAACTGCGCGCAGAGCCCAGTCAGCGAGACGGATAGTAACAATGGAATGATCTTGATTGGCAACTAACTGAGGTCGTCTAGATAGCTTATTTTGGATTTTGTACAGAATTTGCAGTACTCGTGTCCTGAAATTTGTTAGACATTCACGTCCAGCACCTATACTTCAGCAAGCACTGCACAACTTGAACGTCCTGCTGCCTAAGTGTTCAGAGGGTTCACCACCTGGGAAGTGGTTTGACTCGCGAGTGCTCATATTGCTGCTAAGCATGTGATTGATAAAATCACAGGTCTTTTGGTCGTGGAAAACCTTCACATCTGTCGAAGTATTCCAGCGTTAAGGTTTCGATCTTGGGAACTGCAATAAGTCATGTCAATACAGGTTCGACATTAGTAAGCCAGACGACATAACGGTGTTCCGAGGAACCAGAGTGGCTAATGGCGGTTTTGCTATGATGCCAAATGACTAGCAGGCACACAAATGTTGAACACATGGCGGTAGTGTTCATGTCGCAACAAGCCAGCCCAGCAACTGCGAGATTATCAGTGCAGTGTGGGGCAATGAATGGTGGCTCGTCATTTAATCTCAGTGGTCTGCAAAGGCTATCTTGATCTTGCTGTATTACTCTGACTAGTAGGGGCTAATCTTATGTGGTCTCCTTGACTAGTACCGCGCCTTGTCGAGGCGAACATGTCAAAGTTTGTCTACAGAAGCCTCTCAAAGCGGTCAGTACACCCTACAGGAGTTAGACATACAGATGCAGCAAAGCGCTTTTAGGAAGACATGAACATAAACGAAGACAGAATATAAGAGGGCTTACCAGTAGCTTCACTCATTTCGTCGAACTTTCGACAACTCACACCCCAAGACCGCCTTTCACTCGGCTCCAGGCTTGACTTCTTTCGTCCCCGCTGCCACTAACAATGTCTTCCCTTAAGCAAACCCTCGTCAAAACAAGCGGCCTCCTCGCTGCTCTGGCTGCTTCTGACAACTCGAATGTCAGCGTTGTGACGACGGACACACTTGTCATTGGTGGAGGCGCTGGTGGAGCTCACGCGGCAGTTCGTCTGACGGACTACGGCCAAGACGTGATCCTTGTGGAAAGACAGCCAATTCTGGTAGGAATATCAAGTTTTTTTGGAAGTTATAATGAGTTTCATATACTAATATGAATCCCAGGGCGGTGCTGTCGACAGTTTCACAGATCCCACCACGGGAAGGACGTCTGATATTGGCGTTGGAGACTTCACAGACTATGGAAATGTCACGGGTTTCTTCAGTCGCTTCAATGTGCCCAGTAAGTAACAAAGCCGTTACAAATGGTCGATGTCTAGCAGAAGACCCTGAGGCCGGCATCATGTGTGGCATTTGCTGACGATGTGCAGTCACTACTCCGTCGGAATCAGCCGCTTCAGCTGCCCCCAGGCGCTTCGACTTCAGCACAGGACAAGCTCTCACCAACTACACTGGACCATCACAGGCCGACGTACATGCTGCACTTCAACAGTATGCCTCAGTCGCGGAAAAGTATGAGGACATATTAGTCCCGGGGTACTGGAACTTCCCCAATGCCAGCGACATCCCCGAGGAGTTGCTGCTGAACTTTGGCGCGTTTGTCGAGAAGTATAATATCTCCGCCGCTCTGCCCACCATTTTCCAGATTGCCGGGGCTATGGGCCGTATTGTGGACAAAGAAGTCTTGCCGGTGATGCGAGCGTTCCCAGCACAGACGGCGCGAACTGTGCTAGGCACACAGAAATCGTATGTGACCGCTTCAGGGCGCAACCAAGACCTCTACGACGCTGTCGGCGAGTTCTTGGGCGATAAGGTCTACTATAACACCCAGGCAATCAGCTCCGTACGCTCTGACGCCGGTGTCGCCGTGACCGTCCAGGACGTCAACACCGCGAAGCAGACCATCATTCAAGCTAGGAACCTAGTCCTCGGTATCGCCCCCGATCCGTCCAAGTTCTCCACCCTCGACCTCGATGACACGGAGATCGGCGTCTTCAGCAAGTTCCAATACACCCGCGAGCACGTCTTCATCGTTTCCTGCCCGTCGCTGCAGCAGAGCCACTCAAGCTTGGCCAACCTCCCCTTCTCTGCGAACGACAACACCGCCATGCACTACCCAGACTACAACTTCACCGGCACTATCTCAAGGGTCTCCCCCAACTCCACGCTCTTCCATACTTCTGTTGTCGGAGACAAGTTCCTGGACCCCGAGAGCGCCAAGGCCAAGCTTCAGGGTGACATCCAGACCTTGATTGGTGCTCACGATTTGCCCGATAGCAGCAGCCAGGGGCAGCTCCAGTACGAGTTCGTCTCTGATCATGGGTTCATGCATGCTCGGGTGACTGCAGATGATTACAAAGCCGGATTCATTCAGGATCTGATGGCTCTGCAGGGACGGCGATCCACGTGGTACACTGGGTCTGCCTTCTCGGCCAACTGGCAGACCATGCTGTGGGAGTACAATGAGATCCTTGTTCCGAAGATTCTTGGTATGTAGTTGCTAGATTGGTAATACTTGATAAGATGGTGTGGAATGGCAAGACGACATTAGCTTGGTGCCGGAAAGGTGGTAATTTTGAGTAATTCAACGAGTTGCGCATGGCGTAAAATAGCAATCAGCTAAGGCATCTAGAATTCGTATGGAACATAAATTGAGATTATTTAAAGGCTTTTGGGATTGAACTCCTGGAATATGTGATCGAGCTCCCGAGAGATGACCTGAGTGCACGATCATGTTGGGAAATGGACAGTGATTGAATTTCTAAGTCTTGACACGCGTGTAGCCTGAAAGCTAATATTCATCGAGCCCTATTAAACTCCGTGGGAAAGAAATCGAATTCGCAAGAATTGCAGATTTTGGCGACGTCATCCTTGATGTATTTCATTTATTTTCTGGAAAAGGACGCCTGGTCGATCAGGGTCGTTGAGATGGGTCACGTGGAGCACATTAATTTCAAAACACAATTCCATGCTTAGTTTAGACTATTCTTTCGAGGTGATCAACCTTGCAAGCAGGCAGGGCACCTGGCTGTTGGGAGGACCAGTGGCCGGGTGGGTCGTTACTCAGCTTTAAGCTACGAAGCTATGCAAGACATGGCCATCTTGACGCAATCACCACACATCTATCTTGCCTTTTTTTCAAGAGGTGCCTTCGATAGAAAAAACGGAAGAATTAGAGAAACCCGGTACGGAGAAGTGAGCTGGAATACCTCTTCCCATTGTACTTTCCAAGGTCTGCGGACGTCCCAAGGGTTGCGTCACAGGTTCCTTAGCTGCAGTTGCAACATACATGTCATCTCTCGAGGTTCATAGAGTGCAGTTTACATGTGACCATCTCCTTGAAATTAATCAGTTCCAGTTGAAATTAGAAATGATTCCCAGGCGATCAGCACTCATTAATGTAGTACAGTATTCAAGTTTGTTATTCTCAACATGTGTCTCAGGCCCTGATCAACCGTCCGCCCAAGCCAAAATTTCGCCATTTTTTTGTGCCACTGATCTAATTGTGTTAGCTGAAGCCTCGGCATTATGGCAGAAGGTGAAAGCTTACAGCTAGGAGCGGCCGCCACGAGGGTCGGTGTAGGGTTTGTAGTAGTCGCTTGCGGCGACCTTCTTATCCGCCAATGCCCGAATCCTGCCCAGCTCCCTGAATCCAGCATTGTCGACATGGTCCTCGAGGCGCTCGAGGCCACTGCTGAGCTCTTTCTGTAAATCATCAAGTTGACGCATCAGCTCGTCAACAACCGCCATGCATGCAGACTCAGGCAACCTGGACATGATGGCATGCCTGGTTGTCTTCTCCTTCATTGCGTCAGATGCCACGAAGAATGCCAACATGGCATGGCGGAGTACATCCCATGCGGGTTGATGCTCCAATTTCACCCACCAGCGGATGAACATGTCTTCGTCCAACAGCTCAAATTCTTCCGCCCTCTCTTCGAACTCCACCATGATTGCGTTGGTGATGCTCTGGCTCTGAATGTAATCTGCAAAGAGCCAAAAGTTCGCTAGGCCGCCAAAATCCTCAAAGCTTTGGAGGGGGTCGGGTCCAATGTCATTGTCGGTATCAGCATTGACGGCAATGTCGTCAAGATACTCGAAGTAATCTTGCAGCAATTTGATGGTGCCTGGCGTAGCGTAGTCGCTCTCTTCGAGCTCTACGACACCTGTCTGGGAGTTTGGCCACCTCTCGTCCATGGCCGCTCGAAAGAACAGAGAATTGTGGATCGCTGTCTGTCTGTTGACAACAAAGGACTCTGCGTGACCTGCGATCTTGATCACCAGCTTCGTTGGATCTGGTGCGTTCTCCTGCCTGTAGAAAAATGTCAGAATACAATCATCATCGTTTACTTGAGCCTAATCGAAATGAAACCATAATTCTCTTACTCTTCGAGCCGCTGGCGTTTCGCCGCAGGTGAACCATTGCTTTGTTCAAGTTAGAAAATGCGTGATGGAGCATGAAATGCACTCTCTGAATTACTTACTCATCGCCAGAACTACCACTGGGGTTCTTTTGAAGAGACGACATGGCTGCGAGATGACATCAAGAATATTTCCGTTGTGGTTGGCCTCTGGTACGCAGGTGACGGTCGTGTGGTAAGGAAATTGGAAAGGAAGAAACTGCAGCAATGTTTTTGTGGCTGCCACTGCCTAGCGCAAAACTCCCAGGTGGGCACCATAACTCACGGACCCCGCGTTGGGACCAGATATGACTGAATCACAGGTGTCTCCGGCCGGCAGAAAGTGATTGCTATCCTTGCAGCAAGTGTTTATCCATTCAGCACCTGCCAAACAGCTTTCCTGGAGGCCTAGCTCTCTCCTATGCCCTATCTGGTTTCATGGCCTTCTTGACATCAAATGAATTCTGCTATGGCTAGCGAGAATTGAGCTGTCTATGTATTTTAGAGTGCTTTTGGAGAAGGAGACTTTACTCAATGTCGTTGATGGCAATGTTTGCCCAGAAACACATACTCATCTCCTGAGTTACCGCTCATATGCAGGGTGTCCTTGTGGGAGATATGATTGCTGCGCGTATATGTCGCGTGTGCTGAAACGTGTCAGTTTGCACGACGGTTCTGCGTGCATGAAGAGAGGAAGGAAGGAGGGAAGGAAGGAAAGAAAAATGGAAGAAACCGCAGCAGTGGTTTTGTTTAGGCGGCCACTGCTTATCGAAAAAAGACAAACGGAATCACAGCTCACGGACCACACGTTGAGACGAAGGACGAGTGAATTAGAGATACTCGCGGCCGGCAGGAAGTGGCTGCAGAGATGTCACACACAGAAATCTATGAGAGATATTCATCCAATACTGCTAAATAGACCTTTTGGATGCCTGACAATCTCTTCGCCCCTCTATGACATTCGTTACGCCGAAAGACTGCCTGCTATTGTCAGCAAAAGCTGAACAATGTTACATGTGTGTGGACTATGTGCATTTATAGTTATTTAAGGAACAGTATGATCTCAAAATAAGCATATAAGTTTTGAACGGAAGTCTGCCTTAAATACTTGCGGCGCAGAGTCATCTTCCTCCAGTCAGGAAACTTCCCAGCAGTACAACTATACACCTACAGAGTCAAGCTCAGGGTGAGTTCGTCTCCACGTGATTTTAATGAGACAACAGAGTGTGAATCACGCTTCACTCTAGACGAAAACGCGGTGCACGAGGTCTAAGAATTGTGTCAGCTGGACAAATGCTTGGCCCGAGTTTCGATAAGACAACATCCCTGTCCTACCATCCCCCAATTTGATTAGGTGACAACCGATGCTGGATTCGGATATGGTGTGACCACGTGGGGCCTAGTCGGATATCTAGCTGACAACATTGAACCTCCAGCACAAACGACTTGTGACACTGACGGTCGTTACCAAGAAGGCTGGCCTTTTCCATTAAATGCCAGTGACTATCTGCCCCAGCCCAGACTAAGTGGAATAAGTCACGATCTCTTGTTGTTCACACTCACAGTCATCTCAGCGCCAAACATCATGAATGACTTCAAGAACAATTTTGTTGTCAAACGCGATGCACCCGACGCGGTGGTTTACGACCTCTCCGAACCTCACCAGGTCACCATAACCCTGCCTGCCGGCTCAACGTGGAGCAGTGGCCTGCACTGGCATGAGCGACACGTCGAATACCTGCGCGTCGTCAGGGGCACCGTCCAAGTCACACTGAATAGCCAGGTCCGCACGATCTCAGCATCAGACGCCGAAACTGAAGTGAGGGTCGACCGGAATGTTTGGCACAAGTGGAGCCGGGCTGATGTCGAAGATGATGAAGACTTGGTCGTTGTGGAGCGAACCGATCCGGAGGACGGTGAGAAGGCTATCTTCTTTTGGAACCTGAACGGAGTCATTCTCAAGGCGCAGGGCATGAGGTGCCCGCCGTACATGCCGAAGCTGGTACATGGTCTCTTACTGGATGCGTGGGTCACGCTCAGCCTCCTCGCGATCTTCCGGGTGCTTGACAACGTACCTGTGTTCGTCAACATCCTGCATGCCTTTTCGAAACGCGGCTTCATCTTTGCGGACAAGACGTTGGGACATACTGCCTTGCGCACCGTCGACATTGTCATTTCTCGTGTGCTTCTGATTCTCGCGTCAGCCATTTCACTCCTATTTGGTATCAGAGCTGTGCGGGATGAGTTCACCCCAAATGAGGCGCGACAGAACTGGGTCGCTTCCAAGACTGAGCGGACGAGAACCAAAGAGGCTTGACTTTCACTTTTGCTTCAGCCCTCCCGTCTTCTACTACATTAACTGGCTCTTGAGCATGTCTTCGCTATATTTAATACTTAATAAGGTACACCACGCTTTATAAAACCTATCCAGGTAACCTTTGTATCGTTATTTGTCACCTTGAAGGGGCTCTCTGAAGTGGTCTTAGTCCACCAAGACATCGTTTACCACTGTGTGAAGGGACCGTACGCCTTCGGGACGTATACGGATTAAGAGCAAAGCCTCCCACCAAGACATCCCTTTGGCCAGCAGGCCCATGTATTATGACCAGCCACACCGAAATGGACCAAAAGCAGGGAGATCATGAGTATCTCAGCTGGAGACTCTTATACCAATCTACAGTCCTAAGTTAGACTATGTATTCATAAACTCTCTATATCAAGCACTCGGGCGTGTAATACTAGACGACACATTGATATGGGAGAGCAACTTTTATGCAAACGCCTTAGGTGAAGACTGGCGTATCCCAAGAGGCAGATGGGCCATCAAATGCTACAATCTCTTCTGCTGCTCGTGATATATCTTCTGACAGATTTCGAGCTCATTTATGCATGTGGATTCCCTTCCGGCTGAATTTTATATACATGAATCAGATATGTGCAGGCATTCGTCGCATCAACCTCTCGTGCCATCTTCTGGATGGCCTTGTATCTCTTCAGACGAGATCTTCTCCAGCCGAGAGCTTTTCTCCCTCTCTAGGCTACAGACACTGCGAGTAATACGCATTTTGCACCTGACAAGTCGATCCGCTGGCACAGATTGTGCACCCCGTGAATCCAGTGCCACCGCACTGCGCATACTTGGCCGCGGAACATGTGGCAACGGGAGGGCTTGAAGTTGTCGTGGAGGTGACGGTCACCTTAGTCGAGCTGCTTGTTGGTTTAGCACTAGTGGAACTTGTTGAGGAGGTTGTTGGCCTGACACTGGTAGTGGATGAGATCGTCGAGGACCTGGATGTCGCACTGCTGCTGCTGGCTGCTGTGGATGAACTGGAAGAGCCGCTGCCGCCACTTACCGTCCCTGAGGCGTAGAACACACCGCGTCCGTTTGTTCCCACGTAGACCTGACCTGCCTTGTTTGCGCTGCCTGCGAGCTTGCAGCTGCTGATGGAGCCGAAACCCTGGGATCCTTGGATATCGGTCCATGTCTTGCCGTCGTCGGCTGATGCGTACAGCCTGTTCCCTGCCGGCCCGTTGCCGAAGGCGTAGAGGTTCCAGCTTGTCCCTGAGCCAAGGCCGAGAGCGATCTTTTGAGTTGCGGTGAGGGCAGTCGATATCTGAGTGAAGGCAGCACCGTAGTTGGTGGACTTGAAGATGCCAATGTCAGTAGAGACGTACACTGTTCCTGCAACAGTCGGATGAGCCGCGATATCGACCACCGAGGTTGCGCTGCCCAGAGCTCCAGCCTTGCTGAATGCTGCCCCGGTGTTGGTAGACACATAGAATGCACCAGAGGCACCGCCGTAAAAGACGGTGTTGTTGCGCTTATCGCTCGCAATGACTGCTCCTGACGCGAGGCCTGTCACGGCCGAGAAGGAGGCCTGATTCTGGGATCGCAGCACACCTGAAGTCGAGCTCGACCAGACAATGGTATCAGCATCGGCGCTGTATGCTACGAGTCCACCGTAATCTGTTGTGCTGCTACCGTAGTTGATGTTCCAGCTTGCACCGCCGTCGCTGCTGATGGCAACCTGCTGCGATCCTCCTGAGTTTCCAATGCGAACCACGTTGGCGACCTTGTTACCAGCGTAGTCTAACGTAAAGAGTCAGTTGACATGTAACAACGATCAGATTTTCTGGAGATACTTACCAACGTCAGGCGAGGTCGGCCAAAAAGGAGTCTCCCATGCAGTTGCGGGGCTTGTCTTCAGGTCCGAAGCACTCTTGAAAGTATACCCATTATCGTCTCCCACAGCCACAAGCAGTTCACTTCCGCCCGGCGCAGACACCACGTTCTGAACGGAGAATTCCTCAATACCGTCCGCCAGAGACTGGATGCTGATGTTGTGAGTCGTGTCCCACTTGGTCAAATCATGGCCACCGTAGATCGTCAGACCGGTTCCATACAGCCAGTGGTTGCTGTCGAAAGGATCAATCTCCAGTGACTCGATCATCCATCCGAGCTGCTCAGCATCGGGCGTGGAAATGAAGCTCTCATAGATCCATGGTGCCAGTGGTGAGGAGATGCTGTAGTAGCGGTTCATGGCCGGGTAGTTTGTCCACTCCCACAGCCGTGACCAAGTCGCACCAGAATCGGTAGAGCGGAATATCTGAGCCTCGGGCCACCATGAGTTTAAGGCTGCGACCACCAGAGTTCCCGGCTTCAGCGTGTCCAGACCCAGGCCGCCAAAACCAAAATACAAATCAGATCCAGAGACAGGAGTAATGTTTGTCCATGTGTTGTTAACCAAGCTGTAGCGATAGACACCACCGTTGGTTCCATCATAGGGGCCGGCTCCGTCAGAATAGGTAAGATAGAGCACTTTCTCTGACGGAGACAGTCTAGCCTTGTGAGGGAAGAAAGCTCCAGGCTGACCAGCGACTGCGCTCCACGTTGCACCAGCATCAGTAGACTGCCACACCGCTTGCTGAGTGCCGTTGCTTGCGGTACCAACGAAAATCCTCGATGTTGCGCCATTAGTGACTGCAGATGTAGAGTCGAATGTGACAAAGGCAAGACCTTGGATGTCGCTGTTGTAGCCACTGGAATCACTAGCGTCGGCGATGTAAGTGCCCGTGGCGGTGAATGAGGAGACCTTGCTGAAGGTAACACCTCCGTCGGTGGACTTCCAGAGGCCGTTACCGCTTCGCGCGCCAAAGTAGATGATCTTCGAGTTAGCCGGGTCAACTGCAAGGCGCTCACCCATGCCTCTTCCGGGCATATTCCCACCGACTTTAAATGGCAAGTTGGTTGTGCTCCATGTGGCTCCTTTGTCCGAGCTGCGCGCGATGACTCCGTTGTTTGGGTCCCAGCTGAGGGTATGTTAGCTAAAGGAAATGATTTCCTCTGGAAGATGTACAGACGTACCTGTTGGTGTACATCCCCAATGCAACATAAACTTTGGTGTCATCTTGAGGATCCAGGGCCAGTGCGTCAACGCCCCATCGGTTCCTTGTGACACAGAGATTGATTAGTGATACTCTTGGCCATGTATCGCATCCAGCCCGGGTCTTACCAAGTTGCATCTGTGGTTATGCTATCCGTAATGGCTGTCCACGACTCATCAGCGTTGAGCCTGTAAAGGCCACCGATGTCTGTCCTCGCATATGCCAGTCCCTTCGTCTTGGGGTGGAAAGAGATCCCAGGCACAAAACCTCCTCCGCCTCCGATTTTGACAGTGCTCCAGGAGAAGGCTGCTTGAACAGGCGCTGCTACTGCAGCAAGGAGCTGCAAAGCTTGAAGATACCGCATCTTCAAGGTGTTTGCGCCACGTGAATGCGCGAAAAGAAAATAAGAAGGTTGCGTAGTCCCCGTCGTATAAGTCGTACCGCTTGGGACGGGAAGGACGGGTATGTTTATAGGACTAATATCAGTTCAATATCTGTCCAGAAGCCAAGCTTCACGGAACCAAGAAACGAATGCTTCCCGTCTTGCCGAAATGGCAGGGCCTGGACATCATGTTACCACATATGGCCATCCTAAAGGAGGCTATGGTGGCATTGCCAGGGCAAAGACAAGGCGCGCACTGGAAGCGGAACCTTCCTTGCTGACGACGTGAGGATTTCCCACAAATGATCGTTGCCCTTTTTTGCCATTTTGGGAACATGGGCTTGTTGAAAAGTTCAAGAGTTGTGGTGCTTCCCGTCGTCCCGCAATATGTGTGGAAGGTGTGCTTCCGTAAGGGGCTTTTGGGAAAGTGGGGGTAGGAATAGAGGGTGCTTCATCTGTCGGGGTTCAGGGATCTCCCGTGCATGGCAATCTGGACTCGCGTGGATGTCAGATGATCGTCAGGTCCCTGAACCAGCTCAGTGGACAACAACGTATTGCACCCTTTGCTTGCAAATTGGAACAGCCGACAAGTTCGTGAACACCTAAGTATACCACTTGATCCATCCTAAGCCCCTGTCCAAGCGTGCGTAAGAGACTGCCTCAAAACTAGCCGCGTTAAATCGATCTGCGAACGTGGGGCTCAGGCCGTGCATGATCAACCACTCGCCTGATCTGGCGCAAGATGGGTATAGGCAAACGCGCAATCACTGAATTACTAAGGACTTGGGTGTCGACATTCAAGGTACCATACCAGTACGACTCAAACTCGATTCGAGGCTTGTGCCGAATCCAGTTGGGCATTTAACGGGACGAGGGCCGTCACAAGCCCTGGAGCCTTCCGGCATCATCACGGGAACTGAAATTCAGAGTGGAAACAAGCTTGCTACCAAATCGTCCAGATGAGGTGCTGGGGGCTTGACTATTAGGATGTGAGGGCCTAGAAAGGACTAGCCTCTTCTCTCCAGTCCGTCGCCGTCGTCGGAAGTGCTGCCGAAAACCCTCAAGACTCAACACCAACCACCCTACCGTCTTCGTCCAGGCCAACCTTGACTTTCCTCGTGCTGGCTTTCCTCGGATTTGGGGCCTCGAATATCTCGCTCAACTCCTCCAGTGTCTTACCAGCTGTCTCGACGAAGAAGAAGTAAATGATGACCATTTCAATAGCGATCCACACGCAATACACAATGTAAAGCCTCCATGCTATCGCCTCAATTCCGACAGCTATTCCGTAAGTGTTTACAACCCTGTTCAGTATTCGACGGTTAGCTCTCTGAATCCACAAGAAACTGGAGAGAAGGAAACGGGAGAGTTGCGATGCCAGCACTCAAGGACTGTACAGAAGTCCACAGGCAAACAACGAATTCCAGTGAAGGCCATGAAGAAGATCCGGAGTTACTTACATAGCAACGTTGAGGAACAGGAAGTTCAGGCCAGAACCCTTCGCCCTGGTCCGGTTCTCCAAACATTCCACGCTGTAAAGGGTCTGCAGAGGAGTAAAGCCCCAGGCGAAAAATATACCAAAGCAATCTATTACCAGTATTAGTCCAATTCGAGGGGATTCAGTGCTGTCGAGGCCGCTCAATTGGCATGCAAAGGTCTGGAAGGGGTGTGACATACAAATAGACACGATAACACCGTATCCGAGGTTTGGTTGAGCGTTTGCATTTGCAGCGAACGCAGTCAGGAGAATGTAGAAGAACAGACTGCCCGTAAGGCCCCACAGCATCATCTTCCGCCGGCCGAGCTTGTCCAAGAGACTCGCGCCGTAGATGGCTCCCAGCATGGAGAAGATCGGGTTAATGGCGTTTAGCAGGAGCTGCGTGTTCGTATCGGTGATTCCCGCTGACTCGAACATTTCCGGCATGAAATAACTAACGACGTTGTTCCCGGACCCTGAAGAATCGATACATTAATTTACATAACTTCTCACGACTGCATGTGAATAAAGACTTACACTGTCCGATGAAAGCCATTGCAATAACCATGGCTAGTCGATATCGTGCAGCGCGCGTGTGGACCAACTCGCGGAAGTCCCACCACGGATTCTCATCACGCGTGAGCTTATTGTCCTCAACAATTTCGTGGTACTGCAGCTGGGGAATCGCCGAGTTCGGGTCGCCGTCACCGTGGTACTTGGCCAGGATCTCGAGTGCCTCCTCGGGACGGTCGTGGGCGATAAGCCAGCGAGGAGACTCGGGGAAAAACATAATGGCACACATGACCACAGCCGGCATTCCTGCCTGCACAATGGTCGGGATTCGCCAAGCCCAAGATGACTTAATGTGGTAGTTCGTTCCGAAGGTCGTCCATCCGGCGAGAATATTGCCCAACCACCAGAAATTGTTGTACATTCCGGCCATTACTCCACGATACGCAGGGTGAGCAAGCTTCGTGTCCGGTCAGCAATCAAGTCTCCAAGCAGCCTAATCTGAGTGCTGAGATATCACGAGCAAAACTCTCAAATACATGCTCAAGACACAAAAAAAAGCCCGGTGGGGGGGCTTACCTCGACGGTATAAGCAGGGCCAGCAGCCGAAGCAATGCTCGCGCCGAAGCCAAGGACGAAGCGGCCACCAATAAATTGTTGAAGGCCATGAGCCGAGCCCTGGATGGCGGTGCCGACAATAACGAGAAAGCAGCCAACAAAGATGCAGATTCGTCGTCCCCAGCCGTCAGCCAGCAGGCCGCAGAAAGGGAAGGCCGCGATCTGCCCCAGGTTGTAGACGATGAAGACGATGCCAGAACTGGACCCGGCTCCGCTCAAACCCATATCATGCTGGTAGGGTTCCATCGCGTTTATAGCTCCCATCAGCGATGAATCTGTTATGTATGTCAGTCATTGCTCTGTATTGCGCTTGCGTTATGATCATACCAAAGCCGTTCATGGTCGACACGAGGTACCCAATGGACATGATAAGGTATAGTTTGATCATGTTAGTGCTCAATAAATTCGGTTTTTGAGCAGCGATAGCAGCCGCGAGGGCAACTGATTGGGTGTTGACACTCTTCACATTTCCGGTTGGCTTCTCTCCATCGTAGCCCATCACCTCATGAACTTCCTTCTCTCCATCGTGAAATGTGGCCATGTTGTCGGTGGGTCTCTTCCGGGAGTACCAACCGTTTCACTGATACGATCTGGTATGGCTGATGGCAGAGCCGATGATGTGAGGAACGTCAAACAGGCCCAACAAAGGGATGCACCCGACGTTTAAAGCGTCCCACAGTATGGATACCGACCACTTGAAAAAACAGTGTAGGAAGCGAGTCCGACTTTTGTCGTCAGGTGCCTGGCCCCTTTTGGATGAAGCCTCCCACTTCTGACCGGGGTCACCGCAGCACGACTTGGCAAAAACGCGGGCAGACGCTTGGTCTCACGGCTCTTTTCCCTCTTCCGGCTAACTGCCACCGCGCGCTTGATCGGAATCTTCCATTCCCAGAGAATCGGCACCATGAAGACGGCACTTTCTCATCGTCCGAAAGCCATATACAGAGCCCCGATCCATCAGATTGATGATCAATATCAACGAAATCTAAGCATAGGAATCTACTGCGTTCAGGTACCTGATGCGTTTCCTAGCCGCCGGGTGCGAAAAGAATGGTCAGGTACAGTTGGAGACTCGCGAACAGAAACATTGGAGAAGCAGGGGGTGCCTGAGTGCCTCGGTCAAATATCCTTGACACTCAGGCGTCCGCAATTTCTCCATTTTTCTCCCATGGGGAAAAACTGGGACCAAGGTTCTAGATGAAAGTTAACATCACTTCAAAGAGCTCGCCACGACCTGACCTGCCAAGATGATTTACTCAAGATTCGATAAAGAATACGACGATGAATCAATCCTCGTAACAGCTGGTTTTCGTCTGTGGAGGTTGCGCGTCTGGCCATTTTCCACTACTCCTGATGGAGACGTCCAGAACACGACAGACCAATGTTGGCCGCCAACAGGTGGACCCCGGGTGTCGGACTGTCAAGTGTGGGGATGCACAACAGCCCACACGACAGGGATTTCGCGCTCCCACGAAATGGCTGACTCTCTGACTTCCTTCATTGCCGTCGTCGCCACTCGAACAGAGTTCTTAAATGCATAGGCTTCGACACTTGGACGAACACACAGGACATGAAAGGCGACGATCGCCGGAAAAGACCTCAACCTCGGCAGATCCACAGCGTCGGCGTAGAAGCCTGAGTGTCGGAGCCGGCCTAGTACGACGGTACCATTACCCAGCGAGGCGGCGCCACTTCCTCGGCCTAAAAAATTTACCGACGGCTCTTCGACCACTAGGCGAGACAGAGCCCACACTCGGCGCTTTTTCGGCTGCGGTCGACGAGCTTATTTCATCTCTCAGGAGCCGATTGTGGAGGGCATCTAATTCCATAAAGATGAGACCCGAGAATTGTAAGTCGTTGGATAAGGTCAATATCTCTGTCAGCTGAACGTGTCATTTTAACAATGCCTGGCGAATGTTTTGCGGACAAAATACAGGCAAATGTTGAGATTCCTGGTTACTGTCGGCGTCCCATTCATTGTCATGTTTGCAATGATATCAAGGTGCAGATGAGACAGTGCTTGGGCAACGATTTAAAGAACGACAACCGTTGAAGTATAGTCGGAACCATCTGTGCAGGACTCGGAGGCGTGGCGAACAAGATCGACAGCGGATGACTCGAACCAATGCAACATCCTCATGCGGTTCTCAAAGTCGGGTGTCTACTATGGATGTTGTGGCTGGGAGCCGGTCGGTTACGGCAGGTGCCCAGGCGCGGATGTTTGGCCTCAGACAAAGCCGTGAGAATCCTAAAACCGTCTTGTCATTTCTTTTGTGGCACAGCAGGATTTCTTGACCTAGGCATGTTCATCACAGAAATGGTCTAATAGCTAATGCGCAAATGAACCATCACCAGTACTTCCGCCGGACTTGCGAAACTTAACACTGAGGCTAGTAGTGTGGATCCAATAATATGATACTCATACAATCTTGTATTGTTCAATATACACGACGCTCGTTTTGTGTTATGGAAGGCTGAAAAGAGTAAAACAAATAGTAATAAAAATGAGCTTCGTTTCCGTGGTGCTTGCTGCGAATTTAGAGAGCACATGAAGTGATTACCCCGGCAAGACAAAGCTATCATCAAGATCCCGAAGAAGTCCCTCCACCAGTGAAATGTTTGGTGGCGATGACTGAGTCGGGATTCCCTCATCCCTCCATTCTGGAACGGTGGAATGACCGGCTGTCAACTCCAAATGCAGGAGCTCCCGCCAGTCGCGGGCCTCGTTCCGACCATCCGTGCCATGGGAGTCAATAGGTTCACCGAGGTCGTCTTCGCGTAGGAAGGATCCGGAGCTATCTGATGACGAACTCGAACAGTCTGAAGTACTGTAAATCTCCTTCATAGACTTGATCACCTCGAGACAACGTTGATAGTTCTTCTGGGAGTCAAACACATTTGCTCGAAAAATGCCCCGTATCTCCAAGAAGTGCACAGATATGGCCGAGTTTGTGGTCGTGATAGCAGCAAGCGGAAGAAAACGATCAAGACCCAGTTCCTGGATGTTACTTGTTATCTCAGAGATGCGTTTGGCTGAGTGCTGTACGAATGTCTTCGACAGTTCTTTGTCGCCTGGTGAGGTACCAGCATCAGAGATCCGTGAATGGTGTAGGCGGAGCACACCAGCATGGTAGATCATGTGCAGAACCGCACGATTCAGCTCGAGGTTTGCACTACCGTCGGGATGTATGTCATCGGACATGATTGGCTGATACAAATCCCCATGGCACAAGGTATCGTACCATTCTAATAGGTCTCGGTGGCAGTCCGCGATCAAATGGTCGGAGGCCTCGCGTCTGGAAAAGCTGTTATTTGGCATTGCCATTGCTTGGGTTAGGACGGACAAAGCCGTAAATCTCAAGGATCGACAAAGCCTTGCCTGAGCGATGCACAGCCTTGCTAAGGTTGTGCGCCGGGCTTTATCACCGAAGTAGGAACAGATAGCCGAGATCTTCGCCGATGCATTAGCATGCACATGTTCAGATTGAAAGTCGGCAAACTCAAGCATCGAAACATTATAATCCTCGTCTTTTATCCGAGATGGCGTTCTCATGGCGAAAGAGATTAGTCTGTCTCTGATAAAGCAGGACCACCATATCCTGCGCCGCAGCCGTCGAACCGTCAGAGACATTGCGGATCTGTCGAACCTCGGATCAATGTTCAGGGATTGAGCGAACGCATGAGATATCGCTAGATCCATCCACTGCCTGATGTTTGTTCGTTCCTCTGTCTCGTCATGCCACATTGTCATGAGAAGAAGTGACTGAATATTCACCAGTCCGTCTGTTTCGCAATCGAACTGGTACAAAAGCTGTCTCCAAAATTAGTTAAAGGTAACTTGGTGTCTTCTTTCGCACATATACGTACTCGAACGCGCTGGTATAGGGTCTCTCGTGCTCCCTTCCGTGATTTGAATCCGGCCTCTGCAAGCAGACCCCAGTCGACATACGCAGATCCTGCAAACATTACGGCCTGTAGGAACAAAAGGCTAATTTTGAGGTTGAACTCGTTCTCCTCTATCAAAGATTCAACGAAGTCCTCGATATTGATCACTGGAAGAAGCGGATGTACGTGCTCCAAGTAAGCCTGTATCAGCGCCTCCCGTAGTGTCGTGTCCGGAATGGTCAATGCTCCCTTTTGTTGGAGAAATTCCACATCCTCTAGGGGCATAGTAGCTGGAAGAGGCCTGACAAAACGAGGTATGAGTCGCAGACTCCAAGACCGTGAGCCTAGTAGAACGTGTGGATGCGGAAGATAGGGCCCCGCTCCAGGAAATGCACCATCGAGATCCGGGGTCTGAGGAATGTCGAGCTGCGCATTTCGGTCTTCTGGAGACTGGGATATCTGATCTGTCTCGACCAAGGAAGAAGTCTCTGTCAGACTTTGGGATGGTTGGCGTGGACCTTCGAGATTCTGTATGCCCCGGCTCGGAGAGTGTGTCCAGCTCTGGCACTCTTTCCTCTGATTCTGATTCTCATTTTCCTGTTGGCCCGGATCTTGATCGACTTCAAGGTCCGGCGCTTCAATATGTCCGAGGCCTCGCGTTAGCTCAGGAGATAGGGCTGACTTGTCACTGCGATTTGGACTTCTTAGTGTACCAGCACCAGCTGGTGTGCGAGGACGCCTAGCCGTGGTCTGCAGCTGCCTTGGAAAGGGAGTCAGCACGTGGGAAAATCTTGTTCGAAGAGAGTGTTCGCTACGAACACTTTGGCACGACGACGACTGTGTATAACGCAGTCATGGTCATTCCAGCGGCAATTTCCACCTTGATGCTTGTCAGTCAGAGGACAGAGTGTGGGCTATGAAGGAGTTATGGCTCTTACATGGATAATTCTGTGTGACATCGCACCTCACCTTACGCGACCTGCAAGCGAGGCAAGCTCGAGTTGCTCGTCGTGGGCGCGCTTTAAGTGACTGCACCAGAGGACGAACAAATGTGGTCGGGTGAGATATAAGCCCATCGTTTGTGGTGCTGGTGCTGTTAATGCTCGTTGCCGGACTCCCCGCACTATATTGTTCCTTGATGGGAGGTTGAGTTGCTGATGCCATTGTGTATGTTGAGATAGAAAGTTGAATCTTTTGACCCGGAGCCGGGCCTTTTCAGCGCTTTGGTAGTGGTGTGTTTTCAGTGAAGTAAAGCGCTATTCTGGCCACCCAAGCTTTTGGATGGATTACAGGCAATGAGGCTCTTTCTGTCTTTCCCCGCATAAGTCGAGTGGATACTGCTTAGCCGTACAGACGTGCAGAGGGAGGCATACAGCCGATTGAAACCATACCAGAATGGGTTTAGTTTCACGGCACTTCCTACCTCGGCTTACTCGACCAGGAATGGTCAAACTGTATATCAATTCCCATTCCATATATCCTGTTCATGCTCAGACTCCATTTCCAGGAGTGTCTGGTTGCAAGCAAGTAGTCCACTCTCTTATGTGAAGAACACATTCTGCACTGGACCGTATAGACTTGCCAGTCTCATTTGGATCTGCAGCATGCAGCTGGTATGAGGCTTTCAAAATGCGACGCGGCCACGAAAGAATAAAAAGATGCAAGGCTACCAACAAGAAATTTTCGAGCCGTCAGAGCCCTACTCATATATTGAGTGGCGGAATAATGGCCTCAGTGGTTTGCTTGTATCAGAATCTGCAAATTTGTTCACAGAAATGAGCTTTACCTGGTTGTCCGCTTCGCAGCCATCTGTAGTGAATCAGTCTATCCGGGTCATCGTGGGCTTTGGGGCAGCACTTTTTTCATTGAACACTTCTATCTTCCCACGCCTTTCAGTATTTCAAGTTGTTTTCTAACTGTACTAGTACAACAACAAATTGAGGAAGCTAGAAAATATACAGACCAGGATGTTAACGGCATGTGTCTTTTGTCACAGCTGCTCAGTGGCTGCAAAGCAAGTGACGCATTGCTCCACTATTGCTGCCGTATCAAGTGCGCCGGCCGAAATTAGCATAATACATGAACGTTTTCTACAGTGATATATGTAAATCTTTCAGCGTATCAAACAAGATAATATGTGTTCAGTCATGATACTGTGTAAAATTTGAGAATGTAGTGATGTTGTGATACCGGTAACATTATACGTGTGTGAAAATGAGTGTGTCGAAAGACTAGACCTGCTGGGAGCCGGTAGATCTGAAAACTAGCTTGGAAAGCTATCCCATCGTCTCCTGAGCTCGAGTCCCACCTACCGCTTAAGTAAGCAAACCCTTCTGGGTCCGATATCAAATCTTTTTTTGCCTCGTAAAATTCTCAAGCCGCGCTTCAGCCTCTTTTCTGCTGGATGCTGACAATTACCGTCCCGCGAACTGGAATACAACTTTCGCCCAAGTCCTGTCGAATTTAGTTCCGGCATAATCACTCCAGTCATACCAGCCAGTATCAGTATCATAGTATACCTCTCAACAGAGAATTTCACTGCTCGGACGTGTTGCAATGTCGGCACCTTCACTTCGAGCGCTGCTTCCTCGGCGGATACAGTTGACTGCAGCTGCAATACATGCCCAACAATATATAATCCAGAGGGGTGTCGCCTCAGCTGTCTCGGTACAGTCCAATACACTCCACACACCAAGCCAACCAGTGGTCACCGCTTCGGAATTCAAATCAGTGGTTGATAACCACCCAACGTTATTGGAATTCCGAAAAAGACAGTCGGTTATTCGCACGCGCTCAGCGTTTGCGCCAGAACAAGGCCAATATAACTTCACACGTACGACACTGGCCGAAGAAGACATGATTCACCCCACACCATACGTCTTCACTGATGTTGCGACCGGTTCGCTACTTGCATTCTACCACCTTGGCCGCAAGCTGGCTGGACATGATGGGATCATTCACGGTGGCGTCTCTGCAACTTTGTTAGACGAATGCATGTATAGGGCATGTCTCTCGCGCCCTGGCGTAGAGGGGAAAATCGCAGTCACAGCAAATCTGAATGTGAATTACAAAGGCCCGATTCCAGTGGGGACTACTATCCTCTTACGAGCTGAAACAACCAAAGTCGAGGGACGGAAAGCGTGGATCACGGCAACAATCGAGGACGTGGGGAGCCAGCAGGTTTTTGTAATGGCGGATGCTCTATTCATCCAGCCTAAATGGGCTTCATCGGCATAATAGTCCGATCGCCGGAGAGAAAGACGGAGAAGTTGATAATATTGACCTGGGCTTGTTTGCCGCGCTCCTGCATATACATAGACATTTGTAATTACATAGACTTGGCTTTATCGCTTTCATGCATCAAAATCACGAACAAATACCTGGCTTGCCGTTAAGGCGATCTGGCCAGCACCTTCGACAGCACGTAAGTGCTACCCAGGCAACTACGTCCCCAGACCCTGCAACTTCTTGTCGAATCCCTCAAGCCTTACTGCTCAACCCGGCTTAGCTTCTGCAGCCTTGTCAGCGGTAGTCATCTCTATGAGAGCCTGATCAGCTTCTCACTGAGAAAGCTAACTAGTCAGATTGGTGCATTGATTCTAATGGTCCATCCTTTCGCACAAATGGTCGCGACTGTAGCGAATCGAAGCTACTCCTAGATGAGAGATTCAAGGTAGGTAGTCATTTTCTGGAATAGTAACCAAAGCTATCAAATCAAACAACAAGAGCTAAGTTGACAGCACAAAAGGTACTGGATGTGGTCATTCATTTCGTGCCCTTTTCATAGTTTCGAATTCTCGAATGACCCATGACGGCCGGCACCGCCACTGAACCTTCCGGCACCACGCACACTCTCGGTAGTGATGACCTTGACGCCCTCGTCGAACTCATGGCGTAAAGCATCCTCAAAAGAGGACGCGCTGTAAGCAGAATAGTAGCAGCTTGCCCGATCAACATTCATGCATTCCTGGGGAAAGGCAAGCAGCTGCTTCGCGATACTGGTTGCCTCCTCCAAAGCCTTGCCCTTGCCAACAACGCGGTTGGCGAGACCGAATTGAAGCGCTTCGGAGGCAGTGACACCACGGCCCGTAAGTATCATGTCTAGGGCTCTGCCCAGCCCGACTATAGCCTGCAGCCGAACGGTGCCGCCATCGATGAGGGGCACACCGAACCGACGGCAAAATACTCCAAAGACGGCGTCTTCCTCGGCAACGCGAATATCTCCCAGGAGAGAAAGTTCAAGCCCTCCGGCAACTGCGTACCCGGCAACCGCACTGATGACAGGCTTCTGGATTTGCATACGCGAAGGACCAATTGGCCCAATATTGCGACCATCGACCTTGTGGCTAGCGTCTATGATGGGCCCCGTGTAGCTGCTGTCGCCAGGATTGTACTTCGCGACCTCGTGTAAGTCAAACCCGGCACAGAAGGTGCCATGGGCCCCATAGAAAACACAGACTTTTTGCGAGGGATCCGCCTCGAAGTCCAGGAAAGCATCGGTAAGCTTCCTTCCAGTTGCACCGTCGATAGCATTGCGCCGGTGTGGTCTGTTGATAGTAATAGTGGTGATCCCTTCGGGAGTCTTAGAAGTTTGAACGGGATTGGCCTCTGTGTCGGACATTTTGAAGACAGTCTCAAGGGAATGATAGCAAATACAGTTGTGAATGAAGATGTGTTCTACTTGAACTTGAATAGGTTGTTCCGTTGACAATGGTCAGCGATGCTAGGTGGGGTGGGTCATGGCAAGCTTTATAAATGGCAGGTCTGGTCTTCGGTCGTTCGGACCCGAGTGCAACCGCATAACAGTATTTTCCATTTCCCCAAGTTCCATGTAGTATTACCTCACTGTGGTGCGGAATTGTATACGCGTATAGGTAGACGTTACGACTATGTGACGGTCGACTGTGTTAAACCGGAGCCCAGGCCCAGATATCCGAGAGGGATCTACGGGACCGCGGCTTACTGTTTTTGGTAGTAGTACATGGCTAGCCCGTTAGACGCTGGGCAAGATGATGCAGAACCGCACTCGCGTTTCTATTTTCTTCCGTGGTATTTGTAAGAACTATGAAGTTAAGATGTTGTTAAGGTGTGCTGCTGAAGACCTTCAATGCTTCTCTCGCGAAGCCTTGGAGCTGGGAAAACGGCAATGCAATCTGTGCTCATCGGATATGCCAGTGAAGAATTGGAAATCTGTTCGCTGCCTGTCAAACACTTGGACGAGATTATCTACATCTGATGACAGAATTCCAATAGGTTTTCGAGGACCAATCCTCCGGCGCTTTGCATGTGTCATCTTAGGTCTCTTACGATTGTGTTAGTAAGAATTTATTTGCCGGGACGTGTGAGAAAAAGGTTCTGTTAAAATTACAAACCAGGTATGAAGTTCTAGAGAATTTTGCGGTGTTCAAACGAAAGCATTTGTGATGTTGAGACGGAAAGCCTCTTTAGTGCTCAGGTGGAAGCTTTGTCGGCGTTCATCACAGCGGAATTGACGTTGTGATTCGCGAATCATTTTCTCGCTGCTTCTCCCGTAGGCTTTATTTTCCAGTTGTTATACTCTCCGTTCGGGCACAACTCACTGCATATACTACTGCATATCTTGGTTAGAATATATAGCTATCTTTTGGTCAATGACTAAGCGCTACATAGAATTGCCGTCTTAACATTCGACAAGCTCGCTGCTCAACCGCGAATTTGTGCAGGAACACTATCTGCAAATTTTGATTACCGACTCACGGCGCTGAATATCCTCCCAGTACAATCACCGAAGCCGACCCTCTTGCCAGCCTCGCCGCACGAGGCTCTGAGGGTGATGGTGTCGCCGTCCTTCAGGAACTTTCGCGCGTCCATGCCAGCAAGGAGTACCTCTTTCTTTCCGCCTTCGCTCATCTCTAGCAGACTGCCGAGCTCTGATGACTTCGTCCCGCTAATGGTGCCTGAGGCGAGCAGGTCTCCACTCCTCATGGGACAACCACCAAGGGTGTGGTGGGCAAGCATCTGAGGGAAGGACCACAAAAGGTTCTTGGTTGAAACTCGAGAGATGGTGGAGGTATCACCCTCAGGTGCTGTGGGAGTTCATCAGTCATGAGCTCGCGAGAGGACTTCATTAGGGCGGAGAACTCACTTGTCAGATCGATCTCACACTGCACGTCGAAGACATTCTCCGGTCTCGCCTCCTTGAGGTATTCCTGCAAATCCGGTCTGCTCTCGAGCTCAATGCCCTTGCTCCTGAAAGGCTCCAGCGCGTCCGGCGTGATGACCCAGGGGCTTATTGTTGAGGCAAAGTTCTTGCCATTGAACGGCCCCAGCGGCACATACTCCCAGTTCTGAATATCCCTAGCGCTCCAGTCATTTAACAGGACGTAGCCGAAGATGTGCTCATCAGCCTTGTTGACATCGATGGGCGTCCCCATCTCGTTGCCCCTGGCGATGAAGCAGCCCAGCTCAAGCTCGATGTCAAGCTTCTGGCTCGGCCTGACTGTGGGCTGCTTCGGCTCCGCGGTCGGATCGATGACGATTTGACCCACGGGGCGTTTGATAGGTTGGCCCGATACGACGATGCTGGATGCTCGTCCGTGGTATCCGACTGGCAGGTGAGTGTAGTTGGGCTGCAGGGCGTTGGCTGGGCCGCGCCACATGGATCCCACGCCGAAGGCATGGTGATACCCTGCGTAGAAGTCGGTGTAATCACCGATCTGCATTGGCAGGTGCATCTTGACCTTCTTCATCGGGACAAGCACCTCTTCACGCAGTGCTGCATTGTCTTTGAGGAACTCGGGGTGCTTGGTGTCTACAGAGAGCAGGTCTTGGATGGTGCTGCGCACCTGCCGGTGGATATCTGTCCCCAGTTCTGCAAATCTGTTGAGTGTTGGCGAGTCGAAGACATTGCCAGAGTCCTTGAGGCAGGGGAAGATGCTGGCAGCATTTTCCTGGGCCACGAGTTTCTTCAGGTCGAGGACATGGTTCCCGATGGCAGTCACAGCGTGAGGAGCTTCGCCGTTCGCCGTGGCTGCAATGCCAAAAGGGATGTTGGCAAGAGAAAAGTCGCTGCGAGCGTCGACATCAGGTACCCAAGTGGAGGAGGCCATGATGAATGATAATAAGAGACACCACGTCGGACCCGTAAACGAATGTTGATTCCTGTCCACGATATTCGAAAACAACCTTCTTCACTGGGTGTCTTTCAGAGGTATGACGGCAGTTATGGGGCCGAGCTCGGCTACTCCCGGAAGGGCGGAGAGGCCCGACAGAAGCCGGCAAGGGCGGGATTTCGCCGTCCTAAGCCTGCCCCACACACTGCTTTCAGATAACATACTTTTGGAGCACGATCATCAACTGCCACAGTATAAGAATGGTTACGTTAACCGCCGTGTGTCATGTTTGATTCCTGAAGAACAACAACTGATCGCGGGAATAATATGTAATTCTCCTGTGTTTAATTAGTAACCTCTCTCCTGGAGATCTCACAACATTATATGCGGTTTTACACTTGCAATGGTGCTTGTACCATCACGGATGACTATGGTTTTTACCTTGTGTGGTGGACCGGATCAAATATTTCAGGATGATGACCCTCCTCTTGCCTTCGTTGTCAAATTACCTACGTACCTTAATGAATACAGATTGCGCTGAAGACAGAAACTGCTGCAACAGAACTTGATCTGCCTCAGATAATAACAACTATAAATTCGTCTGGGAGATACTTGATCTCGTTTCTAGCTCTTTGAAATTGCCCTTATCCTTCCAATCTGGTAGACCATTGACATCCATGTTAACAGGTACAAACAACAAGCCAATCGCCCTTTCTCGTGCTTTCGACCATCTGTATCTCTTACACATCACCGTGATTCCGGAGAAAATGTTTGATATTTCATTTTCATACCGTCGCAATGATGCTATTATCTCCCCGATGCACAGCATCTGCCATCCACACATTGCCCACGGGTGACAGCATGGAGGGTGTGGAGTTTGAACCCATCTTGCTTCTTCGTGGCGGCAAGAGGTAATTAGAAGTTATTAAATGGGTGCTTTGTCTCGAAATTTGAGAATACAACACCGCGTGTTTTCTTCTTATAGTACTAGTAACATTGAAATAATCCTTGTTGATGGGGTGGGCTCTATTATTGTGTATACTTACGACTGTATGAAGGCGCTGCGTATGGCTACGGCTGTATACGGAATAGAAACGGAACCAGTTATTGTGTATACGGGTACAGCCCTGAACCCCTCTTTGAGAATAGTACTAGGGCTCTTAGACGATTCACCGATTCATGTAATTGCATAAGTGAAGCTTCCGCAGTATCGAATTAATGCATACTTCTGCTTTACAGAAGCTTGTTCCGCATTCCGTCACTCATTCCATGTCACAACCCCCATCACAACTCTCCCCAGGTGTGTGGATATCAGCCAAGATGATTCGACTCACGTTGGAGATGGCGAAGAACAATAACACAGGAAGAGGATCCGCTGCAGGTACCTCAGAACCATATATGGTTCCTACCGTGCTGGACTGCTCTGCCCCGATTTGAGCTTAAGCTTCGGCCAAGCAAGAGAGCCTCGCTCGGGCACCTGCAGGGGCAAGGCCTCTCCTCAGTTATATGCCGAAACCTCCCAAACGGCGACAATTTTGAGGACGGCCTGGCGTCCATGTCATTTCGAAATGCCTCAGTATCGGGTTGTCAAGAACAGGAAGCCTCGGGCACAGCGCCAGGCCACCAAGCAAGAGAACGCCGAATCCGAATCCGAGCTCGACCCGCATGGGCCGCTCGAGCAGCCTGCTCGATCGGACCGCGGTGTGAGATTGCTGCCGCGAACCTCGACCGACCAAGCTCCCCGACGCCTCACAAGAAGCATACGGATCCAGCCCGCTGGCATCTTCCGACCTCAAGACCACTTCCTAGCCCCCGAGCAGCACTTCCCGCTGCAGACTATAAGCACGCGGACGCAGTGGCCTCGATATATCAACCGCTTCAACTCGAAAGAGATCATGCTTGTCGTCGACGGCAGCTGCGTGAACAATGGTGCTGGTGCAGGGAGAAATCCACCCGCCCAGGAAGGGAATGCGCCAAAGGGTGGCTTGAGCTTCATATACAATGGCGGGAACGTCGGCGGGAGCGCCGGCGGTGATGGTGTCACCATGCTATACGGCCCGGGCGGCACAGTACCCAACATTACAGGCAAGATCGCGATGCCCCTCGAGCAGAAGGGCCCATGCGGCGACACACACACGCACACCTCCAACCGGGCCAAGCTGCGCGCTGTGATTGCCGCGCTGGACTTCCGGCCGTGGTACGAGGAGGGCTGGCACACGGTCGTGATCGTGACGGATCTGGAATACGTCGTCCTCGGAGCCACGAGGTGGCTGCCGACCTGGGTGCGGCAGAGGTGGAGAGTCGCGCCGCGCAGGGATGGAAGAGGGCGGCTCAGGCCCGGAAAGAAGCTCGCGAATCGTGATCTATGGGAGGAGCTGCAATCCCGCGTCGAGGACCTCCGAATGAACGGCACCGAGGTGGCCTTCTGGCTGATTCCACCTCGCGGCCTGGTCAGAGAGGACAGCAATCTGCTCAGGGAGGCGAAGAGCGCTGCTCGTGAGGCCGCGAGGAGCTCGGGAGCTGAGTTGGATGACTACACGAGGTTGTGTGGTTTGTTCGTTTGATGAATGGCCAGATTGGAGTGGTCAAATCCATTACGCCCTCTACCTCATGGTATTACGTGCTGGTATTGTGCTAGGAGTGGAAGCCGAAATGATCGCCTCCGCTCCTTATTCTGACCGTTGCGAAATACAACGCAGTGGCGGATCTCTTCACTGCCTTTTTTTCCCATCGTGTCAAGTGCCGGAAGAGCCTTACAGCCACCGCTTCCTCCATCATGCTTTTTGGATAGTGGCACTGGGCCGTCTTGGCCCGAAGATCTGACATCAGTTCTTATGAAGGAGCTCGGGGACCAGGCCATCTTCTCTTGTCAGAGAAATCAGTGTCATATTAGAATGGCCCACGTGCAATTCGAGCTGAGCTCTGTCTATAAGGTCTCAGATCATTTGCTAGCATTATTAGTTGCTGGGGCTCCGCAGCAGCCGCGATTCGAAAAGTGACACGACAGAGGAGCAGCTTCAAATTGAATCTCCGATAGAACTATAAATACTGCGCCGTTCTCCACTCTTGCTGCTCAGCCGTTGAAGCAAGAGGTCTTGAAGCACTAATAGCAGATTGGTCTCGTCGAAACCGGTGAATCATGCTGACGAATATTCACCCTGCACAGGACTTAAATGCAATCCGCAATATTCTTGTGCTGCTAGACGAGAGTGTGTGTAGTTTAGTCGTGATAATTATAGGTTTAGCCAATTATTTGATTCCGCATATCTGCAATCCGGTTAATAGAATGAACCGTTGAAGCTGTTGCTTTCAAAGGTGCATATGATCGAAGAATATGACACGAGATCCTTATCGTTAACATTTTGATCTTGAGATACGGAACCTTGGTGACGATCATACCGTGATGACGATATCAATGCAGCTTGATAGTGTACATGCACGAAGGTTCTGAAAGGCAGGATATCCGTGTCCGGAGTACATGCTTTGTTGTCACTACATGTTTGTGTGAGGCGTTCACAGTGAGTTTCATAATATGCACGCAGCCGTGGGGTCAACGACACAGCCAAATCGTTTGCCGATGCCGTATTCCGGACACTCGAAATCATCTCCATCAGGCATTGGACCACGTTGTGCTGCAAGCCCACTCGAACGAGGGTAAGGGTCCTGTGCGTTTGAGAATCAGGGATGAACTGGAAGCATTGGGCACGAGCCTGCGACTCTGGAGAACCTGGTTCCCGGTCTGCATTAAGCTTCACCTGTCCTCCCTGTCACCAGGCCCAGCTCGAGCTCCAACTCTCGTTGCTCTGCGGCCGAGCCGAGCATATCATCCTCACCTCTACTCCGTCACTCCGTCGATATCCACGTTAAGGGCCCAGCTGAAGACGATCAACCCCTGGTCTACCAGTCGACCGGATCTCGCTTGGAAGAGATCAGCGGATACCTGGACTGTGCGCCGAACAAAATTGGCCAGCACCGCCTTGGAGTGGGGACGACAAGCCCGCCGGACAACAGGCCAGCATCACCTTCAAATTTACCCCTGACCCGTTGAACGTTTGACCGCCCGACACTCAGCCGGTCATACAAACACCAACACCGGCCGACACCTGACGCATATACTCACCTCACATTTACACTCACACCCACTCAGGTCACTCATTCATCCAACCTCACTCAACACAACAATCTCCGCCACCGGCTCCTCAATCCCCCCGCACATCACCAGATCCATCCATCATGGCGAACCTCGACGGCATTGACGAGCAGAGCCTCGACTGGCTGCGGTGCTTCGACACCATGTTCATCATTGATGACTCGGCCGCCATGGCACCGTACTGGAAGGACGTGCAGCACCTCATCGAGAAGGTTGCCCCTATCTGCGCCAAGCACGATCCCGATGGCATTGACCTCTACTTCGTCAACCGTACGTATCGTACCTGGCAAAGTTGTGAGAGCCCAAGCTGATATGAGATTTATATAGACAAGCCGGGCGGACTTCTTGGCCAGTTCAAGTCCATCCGGAAGACGGGTTACACCCGTATCGGTGGCTTCGTCGGAGGTATGCTGCTCACAGAGAAGGGCAAGGAGGTCAGCTCCATCTTCACAGAGAAGGTCAAGCCCGCCGGCAAGTGCAACATCGGCGCGCGTCTGTAAGTAATCTTCCCAAGCTCCCGGATGCCGGGCCGTCGTATGAGAGGAGGAACCGGACCTATGGCCTCGTCCTCCGACTCATACGACTCACTGAAAAAGAGGCCTGACAGCCGCTGACCCAACACGATGCAGTGGCAAGCTGCTGGAGTGGTACATCGAGAAGTTCAAGGCCGGCGAGGAGAGCGCAGCGCTGAACCTCATCGTGCTGACGGCGGGCGCCTTCGACGACGACATCAAGACGCCCATCGTCAACATCGCGCGCGAGCTGGACGCCGCCAACGCCCCCCAGCACCAGGTCGGCATCCAGCTGTTCCGCCTGGGCGGCGCCAACATGGAGCGCCAGAAGACCTTCGACTACCTCGACGACGAGCTCTACAAGGAGGCCAAGGTCCGCGACATCGTCGACACCGTCACCTACAAGGGTGCAGGAGAAGGCGACCTTTCCGGCGACGAGCTGCTCAAGGTCGTCCTGGGCGCCGTCGTCAAGAAGCTCGACACGAGGAGCTCCGAGCTGCGCCTTCAGGGCGGGGCCCAGGTGCTGAGGGCCGAGAGGGACTAAGGTGTCTGGCACGGAGCGAGAGGCTACGAAGCACGGTCGTGCTTCCTTGGATTGAAGCAGTATTTGGTAAAATTTGTGCCATATTATGCAGACTCTAGACCAATTTGCTACGGTCATTTTGCAACCCCATTGAAACTGAGCCAGGAATCATCTGGACCAGAGCCACAAATGGAAAAGCCGGACCTCAGCGATGACCGAGTCTGAACGAGTGCACTCTCTGTTATCTCTCGTGAAAGCGTTCCTGGAATGGGTACCTTGGCCACGCTCGACTTGTGCTTCAGTTGACAGCTAACAGCGAGGACAAGGAATCACTTGCACGCGGATTATTGACTAACCCTACCCAACATGTGACAGACGGATAGCACGGTCAAATAGAGCTATACTGGGTATGTTGCTCTGCTGTGCTGTACGATAGACCAAGCAAACCCCAGCAACCCACCCGGCAGGCTCGAGAACAAGACCGAAGGGTCATACATGTCTTGGATACTATGATCAGGAATCAGGCACCCATGGTGTCGTTTTCACTTCAGTCGGCAAGCTAGGTGCAGGCCTTGATGCCTGTTTTAGAGGATCATATATCCTACATGTATATACTGGATAAGTTATCATCAGCAACACCAAAAATGGTATCATCCAACAGAAACTCGTCATGATTTGCAGTGCCCAACCATGGCACGTCGCAATGATCCATCTCCAATCCTCCCATACTGTTGAGTCCAAGGAGAGACCTCACGTCTGATTCTAGATGCAATATTGCGCCGGTCAGCATCCCGTCACAAACTTCCACAGAGTTTACTTACCACTACTAATATCTGGCCACCCTATGCTTTCCACCTCGTCCGTATTGATACTCTCCGCGACTCTCTGAAGCCTGCCCATGAGTGACTTGAGAAGACGCAACGGCCGCTTCAACCCAGAATTACGTCCGCGCTGAAACTCCAGCAGGGCAAACCAGAAGAACCATATGCACTCTACATTTTCCTCGCATTCCTGGTCCGTATGTCGCAATATAACAAGCACTGCACAGTATGTAGCATATGATATGCCATATTGCGCCTGCCGCAACGTAAAACTGTCTTTATTATGCCTCGACGAGTTTCCAGATCTGCATTGCTGCTTCAATACATTTCTGGCGACTCTCGTCTTGTGACTTTGCATTCAGCGTCAAATTGAAGTGGCTGCGTCTGAGGAATGCTTGTGCAACTAGGTTGACCAGTGTCCAATTAGTCGTGCTATGAATTCTGTTGGTAAGAAGTCTGGCTCGAGGCGTCGGATATTCTTACTGCGATGTAATTTGATGTGGGGGTGGAGTTGCATCTTCCAAGGTTGCCAGGCCGAAACTGAAGCCACGATGGGATACTGGCCTTCCAGCGTTGTAATTGTTCCCTAACCTCTTCTCGTATGTATAGAAGCTCTGATTTGGAGTCCCAGCGCTGTTAACCGAATCAAATACATTGATTATTCGAGCAAAAATAGTGCAGATATCAACTAGAGATTGAAGCGTGCTGATGGCATAGCACTTGAGGTAGGTCGTCCGCGATATGCAGTGACGTTGCCGTCAAAGAGATGTTGTGGATCAACATACGGCTTCCACTCTTCCAGCTCCTCGTACGAGTCGAGGTCTTCTCGCGGTACGTTACTCGAGGCCTCGAGAATTATTGAGAGAGACTCTTGTGTTAGGGGTCTGAAGCAAGTGGCGTGCACAGGCAGCCCAGCAACGGTCAGGTCACTTGAGCATAGTATCCAACGGGCTGCATCCCCAGAACGGCGAAAAACCGGCGAATAGTCGCTAGTTCAGTAGCAGTTCCCAGCCGAATCGCACGAGAATCGCACCATGACGTTCAACTTCCAACCTGTGTTGAGTATCATGACTTTGGCGTTGACCATTTCGCTGGGTGATCTCTGATACCAACACCAGCAGGGTGCCATATTGAGGAACTTCTCGCTGATGCATCTCCGACAAGGCCTGAGACAAGATTGCCCCCAGGGCGCCGGGATGAATAATGTCGATCCCGGAAATGTTTGCTGATGTATCAATATTGCGTGTTGCACAGAGATGTTGCACAGAGCCTGAGAGCGATGTTTGTTTGTCTTTGATTCGACTGTGTGAGCACAGCACTTCAGTTCTGAACCAGTAAACTATAGAACTTAACTTTTCAATGTCGACTCAAGCCTAGGACGTTATCTCATGATGGAAACAGTCTCACAGATATGCACCCTGGGTCAGCTTGGTTGCGGGTCTTTGAACATCTGAGGTCTCATACATATGTCCGCGACGTGTACCGTGCTTCTTGCTCCAATACCTAGGTGTTTCTGGAAGTACGGTGAGTGTCTAAGGAAGAGAAGAAAAAAACGAGACCAGTCTTTGATTAGTGCAGGTTCATCTATACTTGATTTTCCCTCCCTAATAGTTGCCTGTCTACTATCTATATAGCTTTTTACCCCTTCCCTAGCAGCCTATAGCCTACCTAAGTATATATAAGTTGAGCAAGATCCTATACGGCTCTACTGATACACTATGTCGACTCACTTGTTTGGAAGCAGTCTACATTATATGAGATGGTTTCTGTGAGCGGTCGGCTCTTATAAGTGCTGGATTCGAAGACTGGGGTAGTCTTCGAATTGTGGTCTTTTGGCCGGGGCGCCTGCCGCAGCACTGCAGTCACCGTCTCAGTTTCTGCTTCACCTTGGTGGCAAGTTCCAGATGTCTTCATCTTCATTTATATTCTGTCACTCAACACGGCATAAGTCTGGCTTGCGTGCGAGTTGTCCCTCGGCTTGAATCCTGGTAAGAAATACGCTTGCCTTACCGGCACTGGATGCTAGAGCCGTCCTCAGCCAGGACAATCAACCTGCTGAGAATGACTTCACTCGCGGCTTTCTCCGCCTCACTTGCAGAAATGTTTTGAGTCAATACTCTGCAAGTCCATATGATCAAGCTGGGTATGTCTGAATTCAACGTTGTCAGCCGTAGAGATGTAAGCGGTTTAGCAGATCTCGATGCTTGCAGCTGCCCAGGTGCCAAGAACAGCAGGTGTGGCCGACTGCCGTCTCCATCGAAGGATTGGAATGCTTATTTCTGCAGATGACATAAATTCCGTGCCGCGGGATCCCGCCGCACACCAAGGCTATTCGCTGGATTGGATAGCCTGTTATCCTGTGCATACATACCAGCAGCCTCGAGGTCGGCCAGGCGATCTTCCACAAGGACGATTGATCAAAGACGGAGAATATGGCTGTCGAGTCTCGGCCCGGTGATTTCACCGCTTCGGGCAGGCCGGTCGAGGCCTTCCACTGCACCTAGTATGACCCGGTTGGCGCAGCGGCGAGCGCCGCATTTCCATGGGTAGGCGGCCAGATTACTGCATTGGGTTGATCGGAGACGGCGCGCCTCGCTGACGTACAGTGTTAGTGAAATAAAGGTGAAATTGGCATCATTGATAGAATGCTTGATCAAAAGCAATGCCAGTATTCTCGGTGTAGAGCCAGCTATCGAAAAGCCTGGAAGCGCAGAGAACGGATGCGGCGAATTGGGTGAGGCCGAGGCAGTCTACTGTAAGCACCCGCGAACTTAACCTTATTGTGTGGGAACACCGGGCTGGGCTGGCTGGGCTGCTCCCTGACGATGGGTCCTCTCGCGATGCAATGCGAGGGCTTTTTGTTGCAGTCACAGGACGAGGAGGACCGGGAGTCGGTCCCAGTTTTTGGTCAGCACACATGCGCAGGATGCGGTGGGGACGGAAATGACCATGGGACGACGGACACCTCATTTCCCTCCAAACCCAATGAGATGTTTTCGGCCACGCCAAGAGTCGATCATCGTAGTAGCGCAAGCGCCGGGTCGGGATCAGACGCAAGTGACGGCTGCCATAGCCGATTGGGGATTGTTGTCCTGACGCCACAACGCCTTTTGGAACGGATGTTTGTAATAAGTTGATGGAGCGAGGGTCGAGCAGGCATTGAGGACAATCACCGTGGAGATCATGACGGTGTAGTCGAGGGAATTAAGAGACAGGAACACCTTGTTGTCGTGATATGCTCAGCGACACGTGCAGGCGGGCAATCTCCCGCCCATGGCCGCTTTCGCAACTAGCTTTTCACGCCATGTCAACTGACTCGGGGTCCCTTCTGGTTATCCGCTGTCAACCCCATTATTATGCCATTCCCAGGTTGGCCGCTCCCGCTCTTCCGGAATCCTATTCAGCTCGCCTACCCGTCCGCGTCGAGGCACTGCTTCAGTCGACACGATGTCCGTCCCTGGCCACAACAGACGGACCTGCAGAAGATCGAAACTATTGGTAACGGTTTCGTCACATGTGATGGCACTTGCTAGCATTACCCCAGCGTGGCGAAAGGAGGGATGTTACGTTCCAGGAAAGCTCTACACCCTCACGGCCCTTTTACCCCAGATGTCGGGCCCTGGTTCCCCTGGGGTTTTCCTTGGCGTGCAGCTTTAGCCAGAGCTCAATCCTTGGAGCAGCTGCGAGGCAGCATTGTAGTTCGCCAAGTCCGTGCAGGCGTCCAGCAACCACGGTTGACCAAACCCTTCCAGGCCCAGCTTGTTGACGGGGGCAGTCGAATGGGACGCCGCGGAGCTCCTAGGCTGGACAGTATTGTCGCAGTGGCGCCCCGAAACTAGATCTGAATACGATGGCTGGGCCGAGCCTGGGGAAGCTTGTTGGCTCGACTCGTGGAGCTATATAAGACACGCGAGGTATTCCTGATCCGGCCGCCCGCGCCTGGTTCTTTGTTCTCTTCACCACAATATCTAGGCCCGCCAATTCAAGCATACATTGGTCAATTCTTTCTTTCACATCTCCGCCTGACACCGAGTTCCGAAAGACCACAAGTCTCAACCGCCAATATGAAGGTCACCCTCCTCGCCGCTGGCCTCGTTGCCACCGTCTTCGCTCAGGACCTGTCCAGCATCCCCGAGTGTGCCCGGACCTGCCTGACGGATGCCATCAGCCAGGATGGCCAGTGCCAGGCTACCGACGCATCTTGCGTCTGCGGCCGTATCGACCAGCTGACCACCCTCGCCACCGGCTGTGTCCTCAGCGCCTGCGGACAGGACGTTGCTCTCAGTATGCTGAACCCCCACCCGTTCCACAACGCCTTTGTGTGTGTTTCGTGCCCATAACTAACGTGACCTCCCCTTCAAGACCAAGTCCTGCCCGCCGTCCAGACCTTCTGCGCCAACGTCGGCTCAGGATCCGGGTCGTCCGCCGCCTCCGCCCCAGCCAGCACGTCCGCGGCCGCAACCTCCGCATCCGAGGCATCGGCTTCAAGCTCGGCTGCCTCTAGCTCGGCCTCGGAGGCCTCAGCTTCCGCGACTGAGTCCCACTCGTCCGCCACCGAGTCGGCCTCTCACTCGGGCACGACCCACGCGTCCAGCGCCACCAGCAGCGCCGGCGCCACTGGTGCCTCAGCGACTGCCACCTCAAGCGTCGTCACCGCTGGCGCGGCCCAGTACGGCTCCGTCAGCGGCCTGGCTGCTTTCGTCCTCGGTGCTATTGCCATCTTCTAAAGATGTGGCTTGGCCCCTTGTACCACCGTCGAAGTAGTATTCTGCTGGATGCCATTTGGATCTTGAATCTGAATTCAGTCCTTGTATTTCTACACGTTTGGCGGAAATAGGAATGGAAGTGATGAGTAGTCTGCATAATATAGACCTCAGCATACCCTGAAGTAATAATAATAAATCTGTAACACCTGATGGATGCCTTGAAGCCAAGTGGAATGTTCTATGTGCTCTATGTGCTCGAGTTGGCATGACATTGAAAGTCACAGTCTGTTCACCGAGCAAGCTATCGGAGGACAATCCTATCCCCAGCCAACATGTGTTGTTCACTCGTACGAGCCCAATGGGAACAAACTTTTAACATACTGTCATGGAGGATGACCTGGAGAACAACTTTTCCAGGAAGACCTTCGGTTACAAGGTCTTTTACGGAATAAAATCCTAGAAGAACAGATTAAATTGTATTCTGGTCTAGGAACAAACCATCCCGCCTGCACCAATGCTATTGTCTTGTTGCAAGATGACCCATCATAAGGAAACAGCCGGCCTGCCACCTTTTGCCAGAATTGCAAGCATGCGAACCATGCTCCCCAAATGACTGTATTGCAGCGAAGAGAGGGGAAGACTGCCATGCTAGGGACAGGGTATATATAATTAGGAAAATAGTGGAGCAATCACAGCTTTTCTGATCCTTTGAGCATACGCCTGCCAATGGTTGTCCCTCGGCTTGGTTTTCTGGCTGGGAGGCTTGCCAACTGCATCAAAGTGGGAATTTTGATGGGCCGCACTGGGAAACATTCTCCACTTAGAGGGGCCTGGGGTTGCAACACAACGGTGCAAGTGGATGTAGATGGCCCGTTGGCGACTGTGCCGCTGCTACGCATCCAATTTGAGACAGACCGGTTGTCAACAATGCAACGATACAGCACTCACTGTCTGCTCTTGGCCATGTGTGATTCCCGAATTTTCTTCCGGGCCAAAAATCGTCGTCTTCTTTCTCCGAGATCATTCTGATAAAGAGGTTCCTACTGATTACGACGACCAACTATTTCCATAGACGATCGACAGTATGAGCGCAATCAACCCGCTGATCTCGAACGGCACATGTTACTTCGCAATAGGGAGAAAGAGTTCTTCGAACATCATACCATGCGGCAATGCTGCAAATGGGGCTCAGCAATGTTGTCAGGAGGGCGACTTCTGCTTAGAATACAACGTCTGCTTTAACGCAAAATGTGAGTGAGCATTTGTATCGATACGACCTCCAAATACTGATGGAAGGAACATGCAGATACAACCACATAGTAAGCCTATTCACGGTCACTTGTGTCCCACGAGCGCATTAGTGTCTTTCAAGACATCATTCCAAGAGAAGGCACTGGCATCCGAGCTCTTGAACGTTCCGGCTCCTCATTGCAACCTTGCTCTTTATCTAATTCCAGACAATTGCAGTCTAGCTGGCTGCACCGACGAAGAATTCACATCGCCAAACTGCCCGGTGAAAGGCGCATCGCAACAACAACTCCTGAACCTCGTACAATGCGCAGATTCCGAAACTGATGATTCAGTTGTCTGGAGCACCTGCTCTATGCCCGCAACGCGGACAGAGATCGGACCACCAGCCGCATGCACCTGCAAAGACGCGGACAACGGGATCTTGACGGGGCCCAAGAGGTTCTCCCAGATCGCGTCCCTACCGACAGCCGTGGGGAAGACGATCAGCTTCCAGCCGGGCCACACACCCAAGACGAAAGGAAGCGCCACTGCCACGCCCACCGAGAGCGACGGGCAGCTGACGATGGCGACAGAAACATTCTATGAACCAACGTCGACCGCATCGAGCACAGCCGCCGCCGGCTCGGGCTTGTCCAAGGGCACTAAGGCGGGCATCGGCGTCGGGGTGGCAGTGGCTTGCTCAGCAATCATCGCGCTCCTCGCGTTCCTGTTCATCAGGTATCGGCGGGGTCGCTCCAAGAGGCAACCAAGTGGAAAGACAGCATACGAGCCTGCGGCACCAGGCCCAGATATGGCTCAGTCGCCACCACCGCAGTATGGAAGCACCATGGGCCAACCGTATTATGACCCGTTGTCGCAACCAGTTGATTTCTATGCCTCAGGGTATCCAGGCTACACAGGCTTCAAGTCCGAGCTACCCGCGGTGCCAGTCGAGAGCAGCAGGCCAACGCGTATATCTGAGCTCCCAGCGGAGGCCAGTACCTTAAACTTCTCTTATGGGCGTGGTCTCAACAGGAATGCCACGCCGTCTCTGTTGTCCATGCCCGGGTCACCGGGACATCTCAGCATGGTGTCGGATCTCTCGCGGGCGCCTTCTGTAGCGCCCTCAATGCAGTCCAGCCATGGTGATGGATACACAAGGGGGCCTACGACTGGAAATGGGAACATGGGAAATATGGCCTCCATAGCTGAGCTGCATGGGTGAGAAACAGTGACGGAGCGGCCTGCTAGTTTTTCAAGAGGGCGGGGCATCGGCCAAGGGATTTCCATGGGAGATGCCTCTGATCAGATTTATTTGCGCAGAGGCTGCTGCTACAAGACAACGGTATAGAAATATTTGATCTTCTCACCTCCTTTGCCCGAATGCGCGCGCCAGACAAATGCATTGTCGCGAATGGAAAATTGATATGCACTCCGTGGGCATGAGATACGAGCACTACTAGTTCGAATCTGATCAACGTTTCTAAGGGGATCCCTCAATTCTATATATATACTTTGAAGCGTCTATTTATACACTTGCGACTAGAGAGACACCGCAGGTGCTCCACAGTCACCGAAATGAACCCCATCAACGCTCATCTCCATCGGGCATATCCGAGAGCCGCTTACAGCCTCGCGACGTCGCGGGCGTGGCGACGCTTCTTGCAGGACTTGGCAGCAGACGTGGCGGCACTTTACACATGAAATGTCAGCAAACCCCTCACACTATTGACAAAAAGCCTTCTCAGGGTACTTACGCAGAAGCTGAGCTTGTCTGGGAGGCGGCAGGTGCGCCAGTTGGGGCCGCAGCAGAAGGCGTCTGGGCTGCGGCACCAGAGGCAGAAGCCTGGCCAGGCGGGGTGGTCTGAGCGGCAGACGAGGTTGCCACAGCTGCACCTGTAGCTCCGGAGAGGCCTTTTCAGGTCAGTAACAAGTATCAGGGTTGGTCGACTGGGGAAGAGGAATGAGACTTACTGGTGACGGCACTCGCGCTGGCGGTGATAGGGACAGCGGACTGGGCCAGGTTGGTACCAGCTGCGATCTGCGTGGGGCCGGGGATGTCATAGCTCGTGAGGGAGTTGTAGATGTTCACCAGGATACCGGCGTCGCTCTCCTTGTAGAGGGCCTCACCCAGAGTTCCGGAGGGCTGGAGGTCACCCGTGCCAGTGATGGCGAGGTTGAAGCACTGGGGGTAGTTCTGGGCACCATCCGATTGCTCGGCCGAGTGCAGGGCAATGATCTCGTGGCGCAGCACATAGTTGCCCGACGCGAGGGTCGACGGGATCTGGAGGACCCACGAGTTGTTGTTGCTGATCAGCTGGTCCGAACCCCAAGTGTCAGCAGAGGCGTCGGCAAGGCCCACGGCGTCGATCTTGAAGAACTCGAGGGCGGTCTTGTCAGCCGTCGTGCAGTCGTCGCCGGCGCACTTGGCCAGGTAGTCGATGACTGGGCCCTTGTGGGAGGTCGGCCAGGTGTTCCAGTAGACCTCGATGGTGTCGCCGGCCTTGGCTGTCGCGTAGCCCTGGGCGTTCTTGGCTGACTTATGGCAGATAATGTCCCCTGAGGCGTAGGCATCTGGGGCCACGAAGCCGTTGTCTGTGTCGGAGGCAGTCCAGCCCACCACGGTCGGAGGGTCCGACATGTAGGGGAAGGAAGTCGGGTCATAGCCTTCGTACCAGGTGCCAGCCACGTTGATACCGGTAACGTGACCGTGGGCGGCAACCGAAGTGGCACCAGCCACGATGGCGGCAAGGGCCTTGACAGCAACGGAAGACATTTTGTTGATATGTTGTCTCGTGTTTGGAGGATTGTTGCAGGATATGCGTTCAGACCAGCTTTGGAAATGAATGGCGGGATTGGCAAGAATTTTGTCTTCAGTCAATGAAGTGAATGAGTGTCAACGAGGAATTCCTCGACAAAAGAATGAAGGAATAGAGAAGATGTTGGAATGATGGTCTATGGAAAGGCTTGGCACAGGAGAAATCCGCAGAGGTGAGTGACTGATTTATATGCATGATGGTTGCTCATCCTCCTTCCCTTGAAGGCTCAGCCTGGGTCGGAAATACGGCACCAGAACTGGCGATGGAGTCGACGACGTGCAGGTGGATGGATCCGATTCGACTCAATACACGTACACAGTAGCGCATTCATGTTGGCCGGCGCGAATTCGGGCACCCACTCGGGCAATTGTTTCCTGCGTGCCTGTTTCAGCATAATGAATGTTTACGAGTCTAACCCGGCCGAGAAGGGCAAACGGATAGGGGCTCCTCGGTCATGTTCCTGTCGAGGCACCGACTAGAACTTTTCTAATCCCAATATTCACTTCCTATTCACGATTCTGACCGTGACTCTTTTTCAAATAGACTCCAAAGATCATCTTGAGGGCATCGCGCATCGCCAAGACATCAATATCTACGAAATCTGGGGATATCTCTTGGCGACAGGCTTGGTATGAAGCTTGGCAACGGAACATTGATGGAGGCGACGATCTCGGGCGATACGCTCAGGGGGCTAAGGGGCTATCGGCCGGGGTTGGAACGGTGAGTGAACATTTAATTAATGGAGTGGGCCTGTCGTTTTGCGATCGCACACACGGAAAATCTGTCTCCTGGGTTCCACGCGACTGGACCAGTGGAAGAGTGTCCTAGGCGCGTGGCATTGTTCTGACCATCATTTCGGGCCTTGCCCGGCCTGCACAATTATCTAGCCCAGTCTGCTACTAAAGAGGGCAAAGCTAGCAGGAGCTCAGCAATCTGAGCTCCTGGGGCGGCAGCGAGCCTTGAACGAGGGGCGTTTTGTTTGAAGATACAGGGGTCCAGGAGCGGGACAAGATTACAGGACTGGCGCGGCTCAAAAGGGTTGGTCCATCATGGGCGAGCAGGATCCTGACCCACGCACATTAATGATGTCAGCATCTTGGAGAGGGAAGGCGGCCTGCGATAGCAAAGAATCATTTTGGCTACAAGATAGAAAAGAGTTTGACCACGCGTCAGTTCTAGATGCAGATTTCGTGGCCCTCACTTAAGCTGAGACAACAGTGGGGGCCCAGATTTTCCGTCAAGCCGGGGGCCGTGCAACACGATGCCAACTCGGCTTACACATGCTTTGGCTGGCTTTGGCTGGCGTTGCATGATGACCACGGCAGCAGCCGAAAAGATCCTACACCGTTAGTACCTTCGACATTTCTTCAGTCCTAAGCTTGCTTGTTTCGTGAAGCCTACTTCGCGGATTTGTTCAATTTTCACTGGCCAGGACAGGCCAGCATACGCATGCAACCGACCCTTCCCGGAAGCCATGGCTAGCGACGCCTAGCAGAACATCCTGGTGTTGAGCTGGCTCCTCATGGTGACCAGTAATGTCAGAGCCAGAATCCTTCCCAACAGAAAACCTGCAAGATTAGGGACGCCCTCCGGATATCATGTGACCAGGAGCTACGTCTGCAAACTTCATAAGCTCTGGACCACACTTATGAGATAAATTCTGTCCTTGGGGCTTCGATCTTTCCATCCCCAGTTATCTATTTACATTTATATTTCAGTAAAAATAAAGACTGTGCGACGACCATCAAGTCGGCCGCCAGTTCGTGGTGAGGAACATTGATGCATATGTGTCTTTCTTATTCCTTTCCAACTCCGGAAGAGTGTTTAATCCGTGCAATATACCCTATTCTCAAACTCGAATATTTACAAATCACACCCCAGAAACTTTTGCATGTCTCATACAGTTCGTTATCATGAAGATCGCCCCCAATCTTTTCACTTTTCTTTTGCCATCCTTACCTCTAATGCAATCGCGTCCATGAGGGTGGTCATACATCTCATACATTGACTCATTTTCACATCAGCACTCAGCCTATGCGCGATCACATTCATCGCAGCATCCCGCTCGGCCTCCTGTTCAAGGAGCCCATGCTCTTCTTCATCCTGAGGCCGAACGAGCTCACGGAGCGACGCAACCGAACGTTTGTGTCAGGCGTAGAAGGAGACACAGGACCAGGGCTGGAATCTTTGGTGATGCCCGGGCTGTGGCTGCGCTCACTGTCGGCCGAGGCGGTCGATATGTGCGTTGATGCCCTCGACGTCTTGCGGTGGTGTCCGTGCCCGCCGTAGTCTGAGCTGCTGAGGACTGAGGACGGCGGCCGGGGAAAGCCCGTGCCCTCGATGCAGCAATCGCAGCCTGGCGGGTGGGGTGACCGCCTGTACCACATTGGTTGGAAGTCAGCTACCTCGTCCTCTTCCTCGTCCTCCTCATGCTCGTCGTAGAAGTCGACGCGAGCTGGCAGATTTGCTAGGCGTAGGCTTGAGCGCCACTTTTGTTTCACAGTCAGGATTTATGTGCTCTGATGCATGGGTTGATCCTGTGGGTCTCTTACCATGGGTGTTGTGTTGACGACAGGCTCGTCAAATATAGGTGAGAAGGTTGGATCGCTCGACCTTTGTGGCGTCAGCTAATGTGATTCAGTGGACACACCCGACCGTCGGTGCCCCAATGGCAGGACGGCCCGCGATCGATAGAGATATCGGGATGGTATTATTACTTTTGTAACGACTTTTTCCTCGTGTCGCCGAAGAGATGTCGCAGCCACAGTCGAACCATGATGGGCTAGATCACCGGTACTGAATGATGTTGATTGGGCCGAGGGCACTTGAGGCTTGACTACGGGTGATACCGTCAACGGCGAAGAAGCACAGGCAGCGTCTGAGAAGAGCAGCGGTATGAGACGTCAAGGGTTGGTAGTCAGGTTGAGGGAGGGTGAAGACGGTGTGGCACAATGGTGAAGATGATTACAGTAGTCCAAAAGCCGGGGTAGATCAAAAGCAGACTGGCTGAGTGGCAGGTCGTCCCGATGCCGACTTATATCACAACACAACTAACCATCGAATCATTCTAGAGCCCGTCCCATGTGGCGTCGACATGTGGAGACCATCCGAGCGAGGTTGGGTCAACTGGGTTAAAAAACCAAGATAGTCTTCTCGTTCGGACAGTTCGCAGAGCTTCTGCCGCAGCGTGCGCCAATAATATGCAGAGCACTGACCGCATATGCAGGCCCCAGAGGCGACCCCCCTCGACTCCTGTCACAATACCACATGCCGCATCTTATCACCTGCTGCCCGTCTGTGCGCCCAAAGGATCTTGCCCATCTTTCGTCCAATGTTGGTCCTCGCCCGGGCCAGATTCTGCCTGTCAGCCTGTCCGTACATTAAAGCATGCGGGAGACTGTTTCTGAGGGAGCACGGTTTAAGCCGATCTGTCTCATTGCTGAAGCTTATGCTTATCTTGTGTAGCAGGTGGGAGCAGAGGACGAGTGAGGAGTCAAGAGGAGAATGCCGTCAGACTTGAAACGAAACAGACGAAGAACTGCAGGGGGAGGGCGCGCTACGGGGGTTGGGCGACCCTCCAGCCCTCCCACCTGCGGGCCCGCAGCCAATTGCGGAGCAGCGGGCCCGCGGCCTAGTGCAAGGCACGCTCTTCCCGCGGCGATGTTGCCCTCATCGAGTCGGAACCGTTGCTACTAATGCAACCTCGTTGCTGCAAGCACCAACATGAACCTCGTCCGAGCACGACTAAGAACTCCCCGGCTCGTTCAAGTCACCAGCCACTTGCAGGACCTTGCAGAACCTGCAGAACCTGCAAACAGGGCTGGGTCGTTGCCAACTCGAGTCCTGAAATCCTCAAACTGGGCTTTCATCCGCGCCAGCCAAGCGTCACAGGACCCGGCTTTATCAAGGAACCCGACGACCTTATGTCAGGGCATGTGGGCTAAAGGCGGGGATAAGGACTTCGACGATCGGCAAATTGAATGCCTCACTGTCTTCAATAATAAGCTAAAGTCTAGTATATGTCCCCACCCTCAGCGAATATGACCCGTGACATGAATTGTGGATGCTCTCCCCGATTCACTCCTGCTCTCTCTGCGCGTGTGTCTCTGTGGACGACCATCGGATCGGTGGTAACAGTCAAAGCTCTCTCCTCTCACTCTCCCTGCAAGCTCAGATGCCTCTCGCTGAATATGATCATAGGCTTTGCCCCCGGTGGGTGTCAGAGTTCGCGGGCACGACACGCCAAGCTGGCCGTGACTGGGCCTGGTCCGACTCGTGCCTGCGAGACTACCACCGGCAGATGTCAAGGTGGGCCGGGGCGGATTCCCCGGGCCCTGTCATGAGAAAAGAAGAGTACAGCGTCATAAAACATCAAAACGTCGACGCCGTAAGCGCGCCGGCCCGTGTCGCCCGGGCTCTCGGGCGTGCTGTAGTTCCATCCGCCAGGGTCGCCGTTACTACGCCGTTCGTTTCCGCTTGACTCCTGCGCCTGGAAAAGTTTCCCATCATGGTTTCGTATGTGGAGGGTTCATGGTTTCTATCATGTCGTTCTGTCGTATTGTGAGGTTGTGTCGTCGTGTTCGCGTCGCGTTCCGTCGTCATCTCGTTCTGTTCCCGTCATATCCCATGACGTCTCTCATTACTTGTACTCATTCCCGTTAATCATAACAGCTTCGTGGATGCCCCCGTTCCACCCACACTTGACCATCCAGAAAATGGCGAAAAACGGCGTCGTCATGACCGCCAGCACGCCGCCGAGGACCAGCTTGAAAATCTCAGGCGCCCACCGCGAGGCATAAACCCAGTCGCCACCGGCGCCGACCTTGGACCCGACGGCCGTGAGGATCCCTACGGACGGGCCGAACAGGATGCAGAAGCTCACAAACGCCACCATGAGGGCCCGGACGACCTGCGCGAGCACGTACAGCGCCTTGCGCTTGATGCTCCCCTTCCGCTTGCGCAGCTGCTTCGACTGGTCGAGCAGCATGAACCAGCGTATGCAGCGGCTCACGCGCTCCGTCGAGCTGGGCTCAGAGATGAAGCCGATGGGCTGGATGTTGCCCTTGCGCAAGTCCCGATTCACGATGAACATCTCAATCATCCATGTCATCAGGCACTGCACGATGATGGTCACGGCTGTGTCGCCGGCCAGCGTGTTGGGGAACTGCCATAGCCTGATTGGGTCGTCGGTTGTGGTGTACATGGCTATGGGTAATGTCAGCTTCAGTCAGGGATAAGGATGTTGCAGAGGCCCGGGGGCACCAACTAACCATAGGCGAGGGCAAAGTTGATGCCGCCCGATATGATCAGGGCACCGATGCCATGCGAGCCAGCGATGTACAGGAATTGGTGCAGAGTCAGGTGCGAGCTCGGCACCCTCTTGTCCGGGAGGCGGACGCCCGGAGGGGTCTGGCGTTCAGAGGTGGTATAGTTGCTCAGCGGCAGGCCGGACGCGTCCTCGGATGTCTCCCGAAAGTTCGGCTTTGAGACGTTTGACCACCAGGTCTGCAGCACGTTCTTTGCTCCCCTAGCCATGTTGACTGGCTGTTATCACCTTCTCGGTGATCTGGAATCGCGCAAAGGCAGTGGACCCATGGGTGGAGAAAGAAGACGATGAGGAGGCCGAAGACGGGATACCGTACGAGTACAACGCACTTTCGGGTGGTACCAGCCAGTGCATTATAACAAGGCTTGAGGCGGCACAAGTGTCTTGCCTCCTGCTAAAAGACCAGGCATTTCCCTCAGAGAAGTGGCCGTGGCTGGGCACCGGCCTCTTGTGATCGCAGCCTTACTACGGGGGATCCCAGCCCGGCATTTATCCTTGGCATATATGCAGCACGCGCCGACTCTTACAAGTCAACACTGCCACTGGCGCTTGCACTTGGGGCTGAATGATTGGGCTAGTGTGCATGATTGATCAGAGAGGGTTAACGAGGCTAGCGAGTCGGCGACATGTGCGCCCATTGTTACGTTCCTCGTCGGCGCGGCCCAGCCCCCAGGGACAGAGCCGGTGGTGTTGCCTCATGGTGTTGCCTCGTACTCAGCATCGTGAGACGGCCGTATCGTAAGCACCAGAACTTTTGGTCAAGAGGGCATGATAACTCTATCATTCGGTCCAAGGCGACTGTGCACGTTGTCATGCTGCACCTCCTGCAGCAAGACGTCATCCGCCAGCTGATCTGCAGTATGGAACGTCGAAATCGTCCAGTGTCGCCATGCACGGGGCCCAGCGAACCCAGGCACAACCCAGGACACAAGGTGCGAAATGCGGTCTAGAGTTCCTTCCGATTTGCTCAAACACGGTCAATGCAGACAGCCACCGCCGCAGGCGAACGAACAAGGCCGCCGTGAAATAGGCTTGGCTCGCCTAAAACTTCGGATGGTGACCCAATCTACCCCCGACCTCGCCGCGTCGCCATCTTCCGTACCGTCACGGGCCAGAAGGTTGCGGACCGGGAACAAAGTTGCATCCGTCTGAGGCCTTTTTTTATTTTTCCCTTGCGATGTTCTCGCCTCCCCCACGACCACGCCGCGCCATTTCGCGTTCTATAGTTGTAAGGTGTCGGTTCCGGCCTGGATTCGCATGGACCAGGAACCTTGCCAAGCCGCCCCAGACAGCGGGCGGCCCTTGTCGTTTCCGTGCCGTGTCATGCGGTGATTCGTGCGCTGGCGCCGCCTTTCCTGGTCCGACCTTGCCCACGACAGAATTTCTTGGTCACTGGATGTGATGTGTTGAGGACTGGACCCGAGTCGATGACGGCCCAGCGCCTTACACCGGGCATATCCTTTCCTTTCAGGTGTTTGAGGACGCCACGGCTTTCAAGTGAGAGTCTCCAATTCTGGTACGATATCAGCTCCCTGAGAGTTTGCACCAGGGATTCCTCTTACAGCCGTAGTGATCTACAACGTGACGCCTAGCGGGCCGGGGTCGTTTGTCTTGACGAGCCTCAAGGGCAAGGGTCACAAATTGTAAGGCTGGTTATGCTCGTGTGCAACTTTTTCCGTGTTCGCTCTCGCTCGTGCTACATGCAGAAAAATTATGCTTTTGTTGAGAATACGGTTGCCAGCACATAAGGCAGCGAGAATTCGATTCTAGAAACTCGGGCATGAGCTCCAAGCTGCACCGGCGTTTCGTCTTGCGAGGATTGCAAATGAGGCCACTTTACAAGTCCATTAACTTTGTACGGATTGTGGCTGAGCACAAGAAAAGCAATACGCTGCAGATGAATTATAGCTAAGCTTTCTCGACAAAATATTGCCTCAGACGCTAATAGTTGCACAATCACACTACATGTATATGTCGACAGATATACTCCACCTGCAAGCGCTGCACTCGGAAGATAATCAGCCAGTGACAATCAAGGTGCTTGCTGTGCCTGTATAAACTCGTAGTCTTAGTTATCTCCATCCCAGCCCACAGCTCTGATAAGCGGAAAGCTGTCAGTCTGACACACCAAGCATGCATGTTGCTCGGCGATTAAGAGGGCCTCGAACTCTACGGTACGAGCCGAATAATTCTATTAGCAAATATTATTAGTGTCAGGGGCAATTCTTCGTGTCTGACAAGGACGTGCTGGATACGACTGCTTATCTGCCAGTATAAGGCCGGCATCACCACCTCGGTTCGGAACGTGGCATGTGTCCGCACACGAGCATAGCTCCTCAGTCCGTATTCAGAACCAAAGGACGCCAGTTCATTTTTGAAGTCCGAAACACGTGATGAGCCTTGAAGGCGGGGATCGACAGGACCCAGAACTGACCTTGTACCAGCCCAGCATTCTCGTCACACGAAGAAGTCAAGTGACAATTAGGATCGACACATTTCATGTCTGTAGTACTTAAAACCAATCTGGCAAGGTACAGTATATGTATGGCAGATGTGCAGGAGCCTTTGATTAGTCCTAGATCAACGGGGGTGGATGTACTTTGAAATTTGAAGCAATGGATCAATGGGATTGAGTAATTATTCCCTGGCCCTTCTGATATTCGACCTTCCGTGCGACTTATTCGATTGATCATCTTCCCAGAATTTGGATAGTTTGAGAATGTATCTGTCCATTGCAAACCGCTTGTTGTTATCAAGTCACCAGTATGAAGTTCCGTTATTCTTCTACGGCAATGGATGCTGCCACTGTATGGACTATTGATATTCTTTGAGTTCCTCTATTAAGCTGGAACAACAGTAAGTTCCCTAGAAGGGCAAGGCAATGTATCTTTCATACTAAAAGAGTAGGTTTCCCCATGCAGAGAATTTGACAGTGACCTTCCAATTTACTTCTGCAAACTAGTATTCTAGCCATAGCGTTAGGCCATGCAACTGCATACACAATAATTACCTATAACATGATAGGAGCATACTATTGGTACTGTTCAACAGCTTTCGATTGGATTAATAAGTCATATGATGGAAACTATTTAAGGCGGAGCTAACAACTCTCTAGAATTCTGGGAGGCCAGGGCCAGATGTGCAGTCGTCACAATCTCGGAAGTACGGCACAGCGTATAATCTTTTCGCCAGCACGCTGGTCGCCGCTTGGAGATTCCAAGTGAACCTATCAGAATGGACAAATGCCTTGGAAACCTGGTGTATACCGACAAAGCGATTTAGTGTTGCGTCAAGTTGTTCGTCATAGTGAACAAGCTTTCTGCGTGAAGTCGGCACTTCTAGCCGTTAGCCCCACAATGATTTCATGTGCCTTGCAGAGCCGCGACAACACACCAGGGTTCGCGCGGGTCGTTTGATGTCATCTTAGGGTTGAGCCAGTTCTCGCATATGACTGTGACGTATCGCTCAGCTAAAGCCTTCCATGCACTGCCCTGATACTCAGTAACAGTGACATTGTCGAAGAAAGATGCCGAATAGCCAGAGACGTAGCAATGCAGCAGCGGTCTCGACCAGGAAGTGGGAATGGAGTAGTATTGCGCAGAATGACGAAAGTTGGATGATGACAGCATATCCACAGCAAGAGACACCATAGCTAACTATACCAGATAGCTCTATATAAGGACTCAACATGTTGGCATTTCCAGCTTTGAAAAGGATCCTCAACACCATCCAAACATTGTATCACCAGATTATACAACTTCAGCTACAAATTCACTTGCACCTACCACAATATCCCCAAAAATCAACTACTGTACACCCAAAATCGACAACATGGACGCCATCAAGAACGCCGCCCAGAACAAGCTCGGCAAGGACTCTCAGCCCGGTAACAACGTCGAGCGTTCAGCCGACAACGCCGTTGATCAGCGTACGACACACCACCCCCATTGATTTTTTTATGAATAGCAGCGCCACGCATTTTTTGTTCCCATATTCTAACTTTACCCACCAACAGAGGTCAACAACGCCACAGGCCAGGCCGGTGTGCCAGCGTCTGCCAATAGCACCATCGACAACGCTGTGAACAAGAAGGTCAACGAGAAGATCCCCGGCGGCAACTAATCCTGCGGGAGGAAGAAATGATATCACGAGTGCCAACGGCTTAGTCACCATTTGTATTATATAATAAGGAGGGTCATGTGTACGAGAGCGTTTCGAATATTTACAACTGAAGAATAATACTTCATTACCCCAGACACAAGGTCCTCCATCCACCTTCATATGCATGTGGGCCTGGTGAAGAAGCCACTGCTCATCTCCAAGAACGACCCAGTTTCACTACGACCACTTAGCACCGCTAAGAGCACTGTATTGCGCCGCAGTGATAGGCAACACACTGCCGTGCCTCAGGCCGCCAGGGAAGTTCGCAGTGCTAGCGTTAGCCCAGCCACTGTTGCTCCTGGGGTTCGTGGTAGAAACCGGCGCGTAGCCGTTGCCGCCGTAGTAGTCGACCAGCAGGTTGACCTTGCCAGCGGCCTTGTTGTCCCAGTATGAGGCGGGCCCCTCCGTCTGCGCGCGGATGTAGGCGCTGTTGCCACCCGGGCGGGTCCAGGTCCCGTTGAGGCCCGTCGTCGAGTACTCCACGAAGACGTTCTTGAGCGTCTCGTCCTTGAGGAAGCGGAGGTAGGCATTGGGCTCGCTGCTGCCGTAGGGCAGGATGTTGAGGTCGATGATGTTGGTTGGGGCCTTATCGATGTATGTTGCTGGCGCGCTGAAGGTCTTGAAGTCGCTCGTGTCTGATAATGCTGGTCAGTACATACTCGAGAAAGCGCTGGATTTGTCGCGCTACGCTCGCAGGACGCGTGGGACGCGTTGGATGATCCAGATGCATCGGGCCTGGTTGCTCGACATATTACACCCAGGAAAGTGACTGCTTACATGCAAAGCGAATCTTAATGTTCGATGGGGTGCCAGTGTGGGCAGTGTCGGACGCCGCGTAGAACTTGGAGGCCCAGTGGACCAGGTACTGGCCCTTGTTGGCATCCCAGATCGCCTCCGGGGCCCAGACCATGCCGGCAGTCTTGTCCTCGACCTGGACGAGCCTCTCGTTGCTCCAGTTGATCAGGTCAGTGCTCTCCCATACGAAGATGCCCCGCGATCCGGTCCTCTGCGCCGCATCCCATGTCGTCTGCAACTCAGTCAGTATCATTTGAACGACAGCACCAAGCTGTAGCGCTTGGGACACAGTGAAACACACCTTTCCGATATCCAGATCCGTACCAACGATATACCACTTCTTGCCAGCCTCAGCTCCACCACCAGGAACTATCGCAGGATCACGGACACCGCCCGTCCCAGCGCTAGGCACGATTACTGCCTTGCCCCCGTTGAGCGCCTTGAACGAGATCGCGTCGTTCCCATTGCTCAGGTAGAAATACACATCGGGCTCGTCTCCGAGGAAGAAGGCACCCAGGTAGCCCGTCAGACTCGGGTCAGCTCGCCGTTCCGGAAGCCCGAGCTCCCTGAGATCCAGGTGTTGAGGGCTGCGCGCTACCAGTGCCAGGGAGGAAGAGGCAAGCAGCAGGGCTGCGCCGACGGTCTTCAGTATCGAGGGCATTGTCGCGTGTCGTCTGAGGGAAGCACACGCCGAATTACAGAGACTGGTAGGGTACGGGAATGGAAGGAGGCAACCTCGGGAGTTTAAAATCACTCCTTGGACGCGCAGCACGTGTTTGACCGAGAGTGAACTCCACCATATATCGTGACCAGTTCAGGCGGGCCGCAATAATATTGAGGTTACATTTAGGCGATCCCCATGATTCAAGCTATTATGGTTGCGGTGAAACGCAGACGGCTACGACTCATGGCGGAAATCGTGCCGGATAAACAAGCACGTTTCCTGCAGAGCAATAATGGGCCCAATCTACGCGTGCTTTAGACACATCTCCGGCGCCAAAATACAGGCTTGCACCGAGAAGTGCCTCGTGATCAGCAAAACTCGGTCGAATGTTCCAAGCCGGTACAGCTCCATCCGCCGGGCGCTGTAGCGGTCCAATAGAGGACCGCTAAGCCCCGGACTTTTAGTGACAGGCCTTCTCCACAGCCAGGACAGCGGCTCCGTGGTCCCCGCAATTAAAGCTGCATTGAGGCTGGCAATGACAGATGCCAAGCCTTTTGGGCGCTGCGGGGGGTTCGCATTGAACGCACTCGGTAGATGCCGAGGTAACCAAGGCATTGGTTCCTCGGAAAGAGGGTTATCCATGTCAGAACGAGCCTCATTCTTCACCCAGCTCGCTTTCTTGATGCACATGGTTATTTGTCGTGCACAGGAGGCCGGCCCAACGATCGGGATTGGACTCGTGAAGCACCGAGTTGAAAGCAATGCGGCGTGTCTCCAGCGCGCCGGCCGAGATGGAAGTCTCTTGCGAGTCGAGGAGATGGCTGTTATCTTCGTCGAGAGTCTCATCCCGCGTGCTTGGCATTTCAACAGGTTCGGCACCCTCTTTGAAGCTCTCGAAGCTTCTTTTTAGCAACCGTCGCCGTGTTTCTTGCGTAGCCGTATTTTGACTGCCCTCCGATTCCTCGAGGGTGAGATCTATGACCTCAGGGTGCTGATTGGTGCAGTGATCCCCACTGGTCTCGTTCCTGCTCTCGTAATCTTCGTGATGTACAGAAGCCGTAGTTGCTTGGCTCGGTTCTGCACTACCATCATGGTGAGGCAGTTGCTCACGGGTGCTATCTTGGGCGGGAGATGGTATCTTAGCCTGGGGAGGTGACATCCCGGCGACTGTGGATGACCGAATACGTGATTCCGCAGAGGTCTGAGTTTCGTCTTGATCATTGTCCTCAATTCCCAGCTCTGAGGCCAACTGAGCCATGTGCTCGTCATGGTCGAAGACATTGCCCGCGCAGTGGTCGCCAAACAGCCCCTCAATGGTGATTCCTGAGTCTATAGTCAGCTTGAATCACTTGAGGATCAACATTAGACATTCCTACCTTGTTTCATCCAGCGAATGGTTTCGACCGTGCATGGCCAGATGTCCTTCGGCTTGAAAGCTGAGACCAAGTGACACAGCTCGCCGTATGAGGAGTGGCGAGAATAGGGGAATCTTATCCGATTGCTCAACGTTTTGGAAGACCTGTGCCCTCTGTTCTCCTCTGCTGCTGCAATGAGGGACCGATACACCGTAAGCAAGTCATCTGTGTCAGTTGATCCAGTGTTCTCGAGAAGGTTAAGCACAAGAGGATGCTTGGCTGCTATGATGCTCGTCAGAAAATCATGTAGTAAAAGTTTGGTGCTTTCAGGACTGTCGTGGTCCGCTGATACCCTGTGTTCATTTCGTAAGCGTGTTGATGAGTGTTTAACAATGTGACCTCCTACCGATCCAGCCATTGACGGAGATCTTCCGTGGTCAGGACTAGTTGGTCCGCGTCTTCCAGATCTCCAGCTCCGCCTCCGATGCCCACTTCAACCATGTCATCATTGTTGTGAAGATGAGCAACGATAGGTGTAATCCAGACTACGTTTCTGGTCGGCGTCTGTTGCATGATCGGGCAGCCCGAGCCCTTTTCGCAGCTGTGGAGTCGGACATTTGGATCTCGGGTCAAGCAGCCAGGATGGAAGCGATTTCCACATGAGAAGCCAGTCAAAGCTGGAGCTTCAGGACTCAAGTGGACATAATCGTTATCGTGTTTCACTCGGAGTGACTCATAGACTTTCATTTTATAGTCGTCGACGTGTATCTGCATAACAGTATCAACATAGGTCCAAGGGGAGGGGGGCATGAGATACGGAGGATACCTGAGTGCCAAGAGCCTTGGCCAACGCGATCCAGACATCCTCGTAGCCATATGTCCAAGACGAGAAGTAGAAGAGAGTATCGTCGGGATACTGGGCTACTTTCTCAAGGAGCTCGCGGAGGCCGTCGGCTTTCGTCTGGAATGGAACATCTTCGGTAAAACTCGTGTCCAGATAGATCTTGTCCAAGGTCTTAAGCTGTGATGAATTCCGTCCAATTGCATACTCTGCAATGCAAGGGTTCCGGACCAGGGCTTCGACATGCCAAGGCTCGCACCTGATGTCTCCTGTGTAAAGAACAGCCTTTCCATCTCCCTCGAAGACTGGCGAGTCAGATAGATTCAGCTGCACCGCGGGAATGTGTCACTCACGGAACATGACAGCACCGGGGCAGTGGTTCGCATCGAAAAGTGTGACCCGCACCGTAGTGTTTGGGGTCAGTTCGACATCCGTGGGCGTATTCAGGGGTAGGGCTTTCTAAAAAGCATTAGCCGTGAAACCTGAGATGGAAATGGGGGAGATGTACCAGACGGTTCCTCTGATGTTTGTAGGTGATCTCCTCCGTCTCCAGGACGCCTTGAGCAAAGTTGATGCGAGATGCTTTCCGCTGCAGCTTCAACAGGATCGCCCTCGTGGCCGCTGAGCAGTAAACAAGACGGCCTTTGAAAGTGTCGAGTCCAGCGATGTGATCGCTGTGGACGTGGCTAAGGAAGCATGCTAGTGGAGGGTCCTCGACAACGTTTCGGAAGTAATCGACTGGAAGAGAGTCAGCAGTGGCACTTGCACGTAAGGGTCATGGGCTGCCAACCCCTCACTCCGGGAAACTCCTTGATGATGCCGTCAAAAGTAGACATGATCAAGCCGAGCTGGCGCAGAGTGGCAATGAAGGAGGAAATCCGGGTTGGGCTGGATGCGCTGCTTCAGAAGGTGAAGAAAGAAACGCAGCTAAAGCCGTGCACAAGTTTGAACAGCCGTGACGCATGGGCGGGCTCTGTCGCGGTTTCATGGCAATGGGTAAGGCTGTGCTGCAGTGAGATGAAGCATATCACCTATCCAGCTTTGCCCAAGTGAGGCCATGTGGGTTTGAACAGATATGGAAGGGAGATGACTGGGTCTGTTGTGCTTTGTGTTGCAAGCAGTGAACCTTGGAATGCTTGTGAATGCCTGTTCAGCGTGACAGTGCTGGCTGGTTAACCCTAAACCCGCAGAATAATCCAGCTAGGGGGCAAGGGGGGTATCACCAGTTAGGGGGTGCAGCATCAATCTCACACCGGGTTCGGATGTTCTGAAAACTCAGTCCAGCCTTACGCCAGCTGGTTCTCTGGAGGAACAGAGTTGATTGATCAGTCATAGCATTTCTGCCATGACTAAAAAACAGCAGTAACTCAGGGACAATTGTCATGGATGCTGACCAATAGACATTTTAATCACTCTTACGAACCTACACCTTCACCAAAACGACTCCCGTAAATACAGATATGCAATATGGTATTTACCTGATGGAAGCAGGAACCTTATTTCCGCTTACTCCGTATTCCTGGAGGGGCTTGCTAATCAATCATCGCGTGTAATCCTCCACGGCGTTTGGAGCGGACACGGAGGTAAGCGTTAGCCGGATGTGGTAAGGTGAGTGGCTTACACCTGGAAGTAGGACAACACACGGAGGACTACATCACCTATTAAGTCGAATGGCTCGACGATGAAGGAATATAAGTATGAACGTGAGGGCATCATGTTGTCACACTCGATTAAATGCTTCATCCACATCACGAATAACTCAACTACTTTGCCTCCCAACGAAGCCTGCTACATGTCTAAGTCCCCAAGCCGGACTTTAAGCACTGCATATCATTAGCCTCGAAGGACAGCCAGCAAAAAAGAAAGAAGAGAAATCTTAAAGATACACGAAAATGTCTCAAAAACGCATCTTTATGACCGGCGCGACCGGCTACCTAGGCCAAGTCCTAACCGAGCTCGCCATCAGCCAAGGCTACACGGTCCGGGGCCTCTCCCGCAGCTCCACCAAAGACGTCAACCTCACCCGGCTGGGCGCTACCCCCGTCCGCGGCGACCTCGAGACCCTCGACGTCCTGCGTGCCGAGGCCGCCAAGGCAGATCTCGTGGTGCACCTCGCGGACGCGATGATGGGGTTCGGCTTCGACGCCCCCTACGACAAGGTCCTGGCCATCGACGCCGCGGCGGTGGATGCGATGGTCGCGGGGCTGGCGGAGTCCTCCTCCAGCGGTGATGGTCCGGAGGAGGTGAAAAGGACAATCATCACCACCTCGGGGACCATGATGGCAGCCCCCGACCCACACGGCGGCGAGACATCCGAGGACAGCCCCGTGGACCTCACATCCCCCATAACGCGCTACAAAGCCTGGGACCACGCCAAGTCCGCCGCCGCGGCCTCGGGCGTGCGCGCCATGTGCGTCCGCCTCGCCCCCTTCGTCTACGGGCGCGGCGGCAGCGGCGTCAAGATGTTCATGGAGGGCGCTGCGGCCGCGGGGGCCGCGATGTACATCAACGGCGGGTCCACACGCACGACGACCGTGCACGTCGACGACGCGGCGGCGCTGTACCTCCTCGCTGCGGAGCGGGGGCGCGACGGGGGAGCGTACAACGCGTCCGCCGAGACGGGGGTCACGATGAGGGAGCTGCAGGGGGCTGTTGCGGGGGTGCTGGGGGTGCCTGCTGTGGACCTGTCGCGGGAGGATGCGATGGGGAAGATGCCGCCGTTTCTGGTTAATTTCTTGGTTACTGAGAACCGGGGGTCGAACAGGAAGGCTGTGGAGGAGCTGGGGTGGCGGGTGACGCGGCCTGGGATTGTGGAGGATATTCTGAGGGGATCGTATGTTGAGGTTGCGAAGAGTTTGAGTAAGGGGGAATGAATGCATAAGCATTGGTCAGGTTCAACGAGGATGCATATAGAGAGGGCCATGGGAGCTTTTAGATCAAATAAGCATTATCGTTTCGCCGTTAATATAAAGGACCAACGTGACTATCATACATCATTCCCCCTATGTGCAATAAGTGTTTTGTTCATCATCCATGCGCATGCACTTATGTGCCTCCGACTCTGGCGGTCGTAGATGTGGTCGCGACCTTCTCGAGGTCACGCTCCGCCGTCGCCTCACCCAAAGCCTTGGGCTTCTCGGTGAACTTCTCAAGCTCGTTCATGGACTCCTCGGTCTTGTTATACCTGCTGTACAGGAACCAGAAGATCCAGCCAGCGCAGAAGCACGAGACCGCAAGGCCAGTGTACATCCAGAGCAGCTTGGGGTCGACGGCGGTGGGCGAGAGGGCAATGGAGAGGGCGGAGCCGAATGCGCTCGTCAGCAGGAAGAGAGACATGATGAAGGACTTCATGCTCGCGGGGGCCTTGGTGAAGGCGTACTCCAAGCCGGTAATGCTGGCAAAGATTTCAGAGAGGCCGATGAGCAGGTACGCGGGGGCCTGGATGGCGACATGGATGTCGTTGGGCGCATAGGTGCCGTCCTCCTGGAGGGCGGCGGGGCAGGCGGCGACCTGCTCGTAGCAGGGGCCAGAGTTGTAAATCATCTTTTGAACGCCAGCCGCGTAAGCCATAGCACCGCTGGCGAGCATGAAGCCGCAGAAGATACGCGTGATGGGCAGCATCTTGAAGCCCAGCTTATTGAGCATGGGGTAGAGGAAGTAGTCGCAGATGGGGATGAAGATGATGATGGTGATGGGGTCCCAGTTCTGCATCAGGTCGTTCGGAATGCCGTGCAGGTTCATCTGGCCGGCCTGGGAGATGAAGTTGTTGAGCATTTGGCTGTAGACCACCCAGTAGATGGGGAAGAAGACGAAGACCTTGCAGGCGACCAGGGCTCTCTTGACCTCCTCGACAAACAGGGCGTCCCAGGTAATCTCGTATTTGCGGCCGGTGCAGAGCTCCTCGTGGTACTCGGGCTTGGCGGCGTCGTAGTTGCCCTTGTGGGTCATGGCGATCCACATGATCTTGAAAGCCTTGGGGATGATACTTCCCTGGGGAGGTCGCAGCTTGTACTTTGACTTGCCGGCCACGAGAACTGCCACTCCGACGAGGAACATCAGGAAGGGGAGCAGGTAAGCGGCCCAGAATCCAACGTTGGCCTCAAGCTCGGTAGTTGCGATGGAGGAGAGTGATCCGATGTTGATCATCATGTAGAAGATCATGTAAATCCGCTTGATGGTGGCTGCGGGATCCACGATGACCCTCTCCCCGGACTTGAGGGTCTTGACGAAAGGCACCGTGTTGTCGTACTGCTCGGCGATCAAGGGCGAGACGTTGGACTTGATACCTCCAGTGCCCAGGCCAATGACGATCATGGCCGCGATGAGACCGCCCAGAGCAGCGCCATTCTCGATGGCAACGGGTAGCGACGTCAAGAAGAGGATCAGGTTCCCGAAGATGTAGATAACTGCCGAGTAGAAGATGGTCCAGTATTTCCCAAGCCACTGGTCACTGACGACGGCTCCCAGCACTGGAGTCACGTAACACCAAAATTGGAAGAAGTTGGTCAACCCTGAGTTGGTTTGTTAGCGCAAACAAAGCCCAACACAACACGTGCGACTCGGCAATGCAAAGAAAACTAACCAGTAGCACCGGACTGGCCCAGGCCAATGGCGCCGGGAAGGGCGTCGTGGTAGCTGTTTTCGATGTAGTTCTGGAAGGGGCCCGAGAGACCGTAGTATGTGAAGCGTTCGCAGAGCTCGATGATGCAGACCAGGAAGGCAGCCCATGGCAGCTTGTCGGCCACCCTGCGCAGGGTCTGCTTCTCCTCATCGGATGGCTCGTCGCCGTCGGCCGTCACAAAGCTCGCAGCGTCGCCAGAGGAGACGCCGTTGTCGAGACCGACCGGCTCGATGCCGCCGGCCATATCCTTGTGGTCCTTCTTCAGAGGCTCAACCGCGGTAGCATGAAGCTCCGCTGCGCTCGATTCGTGGTCCATGTTGGGAGCGTTGTGACGGGCGATGCGTGGGGACCCAAACTGAGAGAGTCCCGGGGAGACTCGACGTGGCGAAAGGGAACTGGGAGAGACTCAGCGACGCGGGCGAGGTGTGAGCTACTGGCAGCAGCACCAGACATAAATACCCCAGAGGTACCTAGGTAGTGACTCAGTCTAGGTTCGTAGTAGTGTATGTATGCTCTCAAGGGCCGTGGAAAGATGGGGAAAAGCACGTACGAAACATGAATAGGTGGGGCGCCTTTTATCGGTGTCGATGTAATACTGGCGCATAAAATTTACCTCACACGGTAGGTGGCCGGCCGTACCACGGGGATTTCATGTCAAGGGCAGCCGATGGTCATGCCATTAGTGTCACGCACGGGTTGGGGAGACTGGGAGAGCAGCTGGCAAGCAGGCAAGCAAGCTAGGTGGTCGACGGCGCAAACAGGGCAAGTCCCTGGGGACCCACGTAGCAGAGCACGGTCATGAGATGGTGGACTCCAGGACCAGAACTGGCAGAGTGCAACGTAGCGAGCAGTGCGAGACATGGCCCGCATCTCGCCAATTACCAATCGGGCAGCTGCGAAGGCCAGCTCGAAAGTGATCGTCACCCTCGACTGCACAGTAGACTTAGACTGATGAACGGGATTTGTTGCTCTCGTCGACGCTCAGCTCCCGACCTCCCGCGCCGTAATTCTCCGCGCCCCTATCTCGCGCGTAATTCTTAGCGACGAAAAATGAGCCGAGGCAGTGGAGAGTCAGTCTGGGGCCGGAACCTAGCCGAGTAGGAGTCAAGGAAGGGCAAAAGGGCAAAAATTCATCAACGGGAAGGAACAAGGAACAAGAAACCCTACAACGTTGCGTAGTTTACATACACTATTACCCGTTCCTACCGTGCCTGCGTGCCTCGTATAGGCTGAATGGGCTCAGTCGGATGCTTTATGCAGCGTGGCAGCTACCCCAACAGGCAGGTCACAACGAACACCCTCTCCCCATTCATGCGTATTTTACCGCGCAGTGAAGCCTTGACTTGCCTCGAAACACTTTCGTGGCGAGCTTTGTGGGGCCAGGCGGCCTTGACCGAAGCTTGATGCTATCTGGGCCATTGAAAAGATCGGATCTTCAGCGCCCCTCGCCAAGTTTATTTGGCCATCTTCTCCACGTCTGGCTAAACATCCTGCAGCAGCTCAAGATAAGAGTTGTGGCGTCCTTTTTAGCGTGCAGTCACCCAGACAGGGCCCTCAGGGCAGACAGGGCAGACTGTCACACCACACAGTCAGTGTCAGCACACTCCCGCTGCCGGTCAGCAGCTACGCTTTCGGTCCGCACCGAGCACCAAGAGATCCCGTTGCCTTGGCTTGAAGAGCCGCATCCCACGACTTCTTGGCATGTAGGCCTTCCTCTGTCATGGCTCCACGCCACGCGACCGTCGGCTCCGGTACCGCCTGGGCATTTCAGGGCACCCGACAACCCCCAAGGATCAGCAACCCGGGACTCTGGGGCGCACCCAAAACTCACGTCGGCTCCACCACTCGCGTGCTCATTGTGCCGATCTCGGGTCCATTTGCCACCGGCCTGATGCATATTTCCGACACTTCAATCACCGAGCAGGACCAACATCTCACCGTACACCGTAGCTCTGATCCACTCCCTTACAGCTTGTACTCGGATGTCTTCCCGACGCTGCACCGACCAACAAGAAGCGATCTGTAGCTTTGCAGCCTCCTCCAAGTTTTGGAAGGCGTTCTGGCCCCAGAAGGTAGAATGCAATCCACGGACGACCGCATGATTGGCTTGGGAGCCCTCAAGAACACCATCTCCATCGACGGCTGCGAAATTCTCAATCCAGTCAATAATTCATGTGCATCACCTCTGCCCTGGCTTCTGAGAGGCGCCTAGCCTGATGTTCGTCTACCAAATACGGCCTGGTCGGCCATAAGAGATTTCTGAATGCGTAAAGTCGGTCCACAATTGGCACACCCTTCTGAGGCTTGTCCAACGTCGACTCTGGCAAAAGCAGAAATCTTGTCCACCACGGGCTATTTCGCAAGAACCTGACCCCCCCTAGGACGTCTGAGATGTCATTGATGGTTCGCCATAGTTATGCTCCCAAAAACATCTGGTTCACGTTTCGCAGGAAATTCCATGCTCCAGCTGCCGTCCCGTTCTATTGCCATGTATGACATAGCTGAGAAACAATGTCACGGACGCAAGCCCTATAGGTACCGTACAAGTATTTTCATTGATGTAGTGCAGAATTTTCTTAAACTTCGTGGCTCGTTGCATCTCTGGCAATGGCCCTTCTTGGAGTCAAAGGGCTTAGATGGCTTATTACTTTCATGGGGTACACATTCAAGTCTCAGCAACTATGTAACACGTGGGATCAAGTGTGCTATGTGATGCAAGATCGGAACCCAGTCAGGTAGAAAGTACTCCCATACTCGAACTAAGAAAGGCACAACCCCCCCCCCCCCACTTCTATGGGGATAGTAGATATCATCTGTCCCAGATGCCATATTTGTGCTGACTCCAGATCCCCAGCCTCGCCATAACAACGCTTCACCGCCAGTCACCGGAGAGGGTCTTGCCAAAAATATATCTCGCGTGTTCAGTATTGATCAATCTTCCACACGTTCTTTTCCGGGAACCATTGGGAACCCCCAGAGGTATCTGGCAACCACTGCGACATGCGGGTGGTGCGGCCGTGCGCATTCGTACTGCAGACAACGATCAGACCTTGATATTAGAAGTGCAACTACAAAGACAACTCACTGTGTGATCACTTGCTCTCGGTAATAAAGCTTAACCCTGTACGTGGTGCTGGGACGGCTTGGCACCACCTTCTCGATTTCACCCCTGAACCAGACCACACCCCAGCGAGTATACTTTTTCACTTGGACCCAGTCGTGCTTTGAATAAGCAGAGACAGGCATGATTCCGGAATGTGAGTCAAGTTTCGCTCTGTCAAGTCGTGATCTTTTGGGGGCTGAGGCCGTGGGATTCTCCAGATGTATTTTGAAAGTATTCACGCTCCAAGGCAGTATGGTCTGTAGTCGTCCGTCTGCGACAAGAAGCCCCAAAAATGATACCTAGTAGCTTTATATAGAGACTTCATGACATGGTGACTGTAAATTTGTGTCTTTTCATCAGTCTCTGAGAAGCATGTATGAATGAATAACGAATTGGCGTGACTTTGGTCATCAAAACAAAATTTCATATGACACTGGCTTGAACTGATACGAATGTGCCCATCAAAATATTTGGATTTGTGCCATCAAGTGATCCACAAAGATTGAATAGTACTGTTCTGTCAGCGGCTCATGCATGGTATTTTCCTAAGATCTAGCGTAACGAAAGAATAGTACCCAAAGTACGGGAGCGATGGGTGAGCAGCAACGGCCCCCGTCCTCAAGTGCAGTTAAGATTATGATGAATTTTAGAATTAGGTAGTAGCAGCAAAGACATGCAGGTCTTGAAATCTCAACGTCATGAGGAGGCTTTGCTCTTAATCCGTATACGTCCCGAAGGCGTACGGTCCCTTCACACAGTGGTAAACGCTCAAAGGCTTGAAGAGAAGTGAGAAAGATTCGAAAGCGTCCGTCTGACCTTGGAGATACGCAATCTTCAGCACAGCCAACAGGATTCCGGAAGGAGCGCTCAGGGCAGCAGAACACCCAGATTACTCCATGAGTACCATTCAAATGGAAGGATCAGTGCGTCCATGACGTTGAATAGCATCAGTGACGCAACACATGCAAAAAAGCTTGGCCGTGAATGGAAGGAGGATCTGCTAATGAATGCGAAGACGAGGGGCGTCCTCGGACAGCTATCGAAAACGGGCATCTAGGCTGAGAATCCCTGTGCCAACGCCCAGGTCCGCCCCTTGGTTTTCGGAAGTCGTTCTGTAGTCCTGTCCAGAGGTCTCCTCAAGGAAGCCATCCAACTGGAGGGCAATCCCTGGAGGGCCTCCAATTGGAGTGTATCACATAGGAGTATATCCTGTGGAAGAGTATTCCGTCAATAGGAGGTTGTGCTTTAGAGAGTATTGCTACAGGAGTTGGGACATAGATGTCATGGGCATGAAACGAGTTCCCAAGGCAGAGATCAGAGCGGCAATCTGTAGGCTATTTCTGAACAACGCTGTATCAGTCAATTCTCTTCCATCATGCACGATGCCGAATCTCTGTCGGATGGATGTAACGACAGGAATGACCTGAATCCTAGTGACCAGGCAAGAGCTGGCCGACCACCGACAGGCCTGAGGCAAGAGGCCCGGTGGTTCATCCACTGCATCTTAGCGATTACTATGTGTGATTCCTGGCAGAGTGCATCCAGGGCCTGAATTACTTCGATTTGGCTGTGCCATGGCCTAGAAACATTGGAATCGTCCCTTTCCACCGTATGCTGGACAGTGGTCCAGGATATCAATACATGCACAACTCTCAACTTAGTGCAATAATTCTCATAAGTAAAATCAGCAGGTCAGACTTAAATGCTCACCACAAGTGGACTGTCTAGGGACAGACATTTGTATTTTGCAGTTCTTGCACGTGTCTCAACTCACATTTAGTTTTCATTGCTACCTCGGTAGTAAATGTTACCATACTGCCTCAAATGTATATATACTTAAGTAGACACAATCGAACGAAGAGATGCATTCTACAAGTGACAGTTCTGTGGCCGATTTCATTCCAAGGTTTACTGATGGATGCACACTCAAATGTTCAAGCCCAAGACATTCGCATTTCACTCTCTTGGCCAACGTGCAGCACAAAGAGGTGGCTTTTCCTGATTGAGACAATCCTTCGATCTGCGAAATACCAAGGAGAATGGGCTGTGTTAAGACCTGGTCAGAACGTCATCTGACTAATTCCGTCGGTGAGACTAACCTCCGTCCAAGATGTCAGCCGCAGCCTCTTCTCCATTCCACGACCCGCGGTAGCGCGCTTATGGTGTACCATTTATCGAAGATCCCCTTCAATGTTGCCCATGCAACTGGCCGACATCATAAATAGTATACTCAGAGTCAACAAAATCAACGACGGCCTAGCGGAGAATAACAGCTGCGGCCTGACCTACGCTATCCAACCACTCTAGGACACCAGCCTTTCCTCACCATGGCCTCGACGGTAGCAACGGTTATCGAGGCAGCACCCGCGGCCAGCATGCGGATCACACATCAACACAGCCAGACAAACCACGTCGTCAACCCCATCAACAGCAGCGGACAATGTCAACATGATGGTACTGACCACAGTCCCGTCCCGGAGACAGAGACACAGCATGACAGACTCGCTTCCGGTCCATCCGGAACTGCGATCGCGCTGACCATGATTCCCCTCTGCCTCTCCGTGTTGCTCTCCTCACTGGATCTTACAATGGTGACGCCGGCGATACCGTCCATCGCTGCCGAATTTCAGTCCTCCTCGGGCTATATTTGGGTCGGCGGGGCCTTCATCCTGGGCAGCACAGCCGTAACTCCCGTGTGGGGATCGGTGGCTGATATCTGGGGCCGGAAGCCCATTATGCTCATCGCCCAAGCCTTCTTCTTCGCCGGCAGCCTCTTGTGTGCTCTCGCTCCCAACATGGATGCATTCATTGCTGGTCGTGGCATCCAAGGCATTGGTGCAAGCGGCATGGGCATCTTGGTGAACGTGATAATATGTGATGCCTTTTCAATGCGAGACCGCGGCCTCTACCTTGCCATCACGTCCGTCATGTGGGCGGTTGGGACGGCGATTGGGCCAATCCTTGGTGGCGTGTTCACCACCAAGGTTCATTGGAGGTGGTGCTTCTGGATGAACTGTAAGTCCCGTTGCCTAAACGCATCCGAGTTCCCTTAGTATTGTACCTGCTCTCGTACAGGTGTAGCTAATTCACCTTGAATTTACAGTGCCTGTCGGTGGTCTTGTGTTTTTCGTGCAGCTCTTCTTCCTGAAGATACCCGTGCCCAACACTCCTGTGCTGGCCGGCCTGAAGGCAGTCGATTGGACAGGTAGCTTGCTGATCGTTGGATCCGCCCTGATGATCCTGCTTGGTCTGGAATTCGGGGGCATCACATTCCCGTGGTCATCTGCCGCCGTAATCTGCCTAATAACATTTGGGACCGTCGTGTTGGGCTTGTTTCTCCTCAATGAGTGGAAGCTAGCGATGAATCCGGTCATACCACTACGCCTGTTCACAAATGGTTCAACAGTGGCGGCCTATCTTGTCTACGTTTGCAACTTCTCCGTCTTGATCGGCCTATCTTACTACCTCCCCCTCTATTCACAGTCGGTGCTGGGAGCAAACGCCCTGGTATCTGGGCTTCACCTCCTTCCTCTGATTGTCTCCAGCTCCCTCGCGGCCGCATGCACCGGGGTGTTTATCCAAAAGACAGGGATTTACCTTCCAATCATGTACGGGGCACAGGTCCTGCTCACTCTTGGGTCTGGGTTGTTCATGAATCTTGCGTTTGAGAAGAGCATCACCAAGCTCATCGCCTATCAGATTATCAGCGGGGTTGGCGTTGGCTTCAACATGGAGCCACCGCTCCTCGTAGCACAGGCTACAGCAACAGCTCTTGACACGGCTGCTGTTATTTCGACCATGAGCTTCCTGCGGTCCATATGCACGGCAATCATAGTTGTCGTCGGTGGCGTATTGTTTCAAGGTCAAATGGCGGCGAGCAACAGCAGGCTTTCTGCACAAATCGGCCCAGACTTGGCATCTTACTTCAACGGTGAACACGCTACCGCGAGCGTGGAATACATTGCCAGTCTACCAGCCGACTCGCAAGAAATTGTCAGGCGTGTGTATTTCCAGAGTCTACGCGCAATATGGATCATGGTAAGTGATTTGAAGGTTGAACTGTGTCAGGTCCAGTTGTTTCGGTGTTTCCTTGTGCTAATCTGATACCCTACACAGTGTCTGGTTGTTGCAGGAGTTTCGCTTTTCTCGAACGTTTTTGTGCGGGCTCATCACCTGAGCTCAGAGACCCAAAAAGCAGTTCTTGGGCTTGAGAGGACACGGCAGGAGGAGCGCACACAGCAGCAACAGCCTGGCAGTTCTGCGCCAGATCGTTCTGTTGAACTGTCTCGCATTCGAGATGAAGCCCTGCGGCAAAGTTCATAAGGCCCGCCCGGCCCGGGAACCCGTAGATCCTATATGCGAAGCGTATCATAAATGAAGACCATAGTTGAACCCAGGGATGGGGCCACTGTTGGTTTTCAGTCATTGTCATAAATGGCTTGACCGGGGTGCTGCGGATACTTCAGATACAATTTCACCGTGACACCATCACACCTACCCTAGGGTATAGAGGGTGGCATGATTTTATACTGGAACCCCTTGTTTTGCTTCATTTTTTTTAAAGCTGTTCTGTAGACTATCCGAGTCTATCTAGAAGTCCTCCGAAAGGAGCTATCGCCTAGAAAATGATCTCCTAGGAGGTTCACTGACAGAAGATCATTCCACAGAAGGTTGTCACATAAGAGTTTGAAAGGAGACACATCCCGTGGCGGCGTTGCGGACACACGGAGAGCTCGTATCATCAGTCCGGCAGAACCTGGTACAATGCAACACTGAACTCCATCAATCAGGTTTTGCGGTTGACTAAGAGCCCTAGAGAAGTAACTTGTTCTTGCAAAGCCAAGCGTTGGCGTGGTGTGAGCCTTCATGGGCCGGTTTTGATAAATTACCGTGCAGCAGCATTCGAGACAGATTGCAGGGTCTCAACCTTCCCAAGGTATTATCTCCTGAATCTGACTATCAATGATAGATTCAACCCATCCATCGGAGAACAGAGACGTGCCCATACGTCTTCCGAACCAAAGAACTAATGGAACGAGCGACATTCAATGTTCTTACGTATGTACTTAGGTAGAGGATGCCAGTGGATCAGGACGTCCTGAGGCTCTCGTGGCATTCACTATGGCTCTTTAGAAACATCACGGACGATCATTATCGACGCGAAATCTGAACGTGGAATCATGTGCTCTGCTTTGTAGACAATATTTTGAAGGATGTGCCCAACCAAAGCCTTGGTAAGTGTTGGGAGCGCGGGAACAGCAAGTTCCGTATCTATCACCAGACCTGTCACCTCATTCTTCACCCATGAGCAGACAGCAGACAGGAAAGGCTGATCTCCTTGCGGAACAGCGATCACCAGGAAATCGGCTTCTTCCGATCCCTAGGGCGAAGTCCGACCTCATGTAGCTCGTATTCGTCCTCAGGGGTTTCCCACAAATATTTCTCCTTGATCTTCCGACCCTGTTTGAATGAAGATACACTGGCATCAGGTTGGGATACCGGTCTGGGCTCATCATCATCACCGCAGTTCACTAAATTAGGAACATTCCACAGTGTCAGCAATGATTGATACAGCCCCTTGACACTGTCGAGGGAACAAAGGAGAAGGTCATCGACCAGCAGTCACCGTCTCATGAAGCTGATATGAACGGTGGCAAGTGCCTGTCTCGACTTCTAGTTAAAGGAGGACATCGGGCCTGCCGATCTCATCAAGTCAATGCTCACCTAGCTGGTAGCCACCCGGAAAACGCCTGAGGTCATGGTGCGTGAGGGCTTCCTGCTCGGTATCGTTGTTCTCGGCTGCGGCTGAGTCGTTGCGATGGACAAAAACATAAACAAAGTTCCTGATGCTCTTGAAGGACTCGTTGTTGGACTTAGCTGCTGGACCCGCTTTGGTTTCATGGGCCGGGGAACTGTCGCGGCGGACTAGGGTGGAGATAGCATGTTTCAACCCCATCATTGCAAGGATAGTGTGAGCAAGTCGATAATGACTGACAGTGTTCCGGCGCCCGAGAGACGGTGTAGAGAAGCGATCAAAGAGCCTCGATTACGGGCTGTGGTTCCCGATAGACGACGCAGTTGTGGAGGGGCCTGAGGGGCATAGACCTGGATCTCTAGAGCCCGTTCTATTGAGTCACTGGACAGCACACGTCGAATTAAATATTGTTGCTATCACGCCCATTGCCTCATCGTATCTCGATTGCACAATGTATTGCTACTCTCATGATCTTCGTATCAACTTTGCAAATGCTTCGTCTAGAACATCTGGCGCTGATAAGATGGCATTTAACGGTTGCTCGCCGACGGCGGGCGGCCCATCGGGGGCCGGAGATCAATGCTGAGGATTTGATGTGCAGCATGAAGCTGGCCACCTTACCGCAGGCGAGCCAAGACGTGCGCTCTCGGCCGAGAACTTTATGCGCATTCTGGGCGTTGGCTGAGGGCAGTCGGAGGCATGTGAGGACCGACAGGGCTCTGGGCGACAAGAGGACAGTAAGAAGGCGGCTCGAGTTTGCTAGGAAAATCACGTCCTGACTCAACACAGTCGGCCTGTTCGGGAGACCATGTGCATGTGCGCGGTAGGGATAGACGCGTAGGGCTTGGAAACGACGGATAGCCTGGCTCTCGGGGCCTTGGCTGCGTATAGTATTCCTGATGTCTCCGTCCAACCGGTAGCAATTCACGTCTCGCGGATGCAAGGGAAAACAAGCCGCTGCGCCGCACGCACTATCGCCTTGCTGCGGAAGAAGTGTCTGGCTGCTTGGAAGTGTTTCATGACAGGGCTAGGACGGGTTGTGACGGCAAGGGTCGCGGGTATCGTGCCATGGGTAAGGTTTGGCGATATTAATCTCCGGCAATGCTGAGGAATGTGCGGCGTGCGTCAAAATGTTACCTTGGTCGTCATCACTGTAACACTTGTCGACATCTAGCGGGTACCTGCCCTTCTTTGTACCGAGAGGTGCAAAAGAATGGTTCCTGGGCGTGGGGGTTGCATAGAGTACTTAGGTATCTATCTCTTAAAGCATTGAGTAGTCTCGATCATACACTACATACTAAAGTGCACTGAAGTGCTGCCAGTGCTTCAGTCTCCATGATTACACCCCGCAAAGGCCCTCGGGAGATCGTCACGGTTGGTCCAACTTCCTGTAGCGCTGGTGCGGCGTCATTATTTTTAGTATTAGAGTTTGAAGCTTATTCTGATTCGTGATCTTCTCACACTAACAGGGATACTGATTACCAGAACTTGGTGTTGACAAGTTGCCAGGTTCTCCGCAAGATCTGACAGATTCAGTGGAATTGGTGAGAGTTTGCATGAGTAAGAGTTGATCCGATCCATGACAGCTTCAGGTTGAGGCTGGAACATCACAAGGACATCCTTCACGGAATATCTCTTCAATATCCCACTGGAACTGCATGTCGGATGAATCCAATCCACCAGCCCAGAGAGCCGAGAGAGGCTTCGACAGACATGCACCTTGGCTGAGTAGATAAGCTATCACAGGTGCGTGGATCTTCGCGTCACAATCCTTGTGCAGACAACCGATATGTACAATCAAGCTTAATGGCCGAATATTATCGAAGAGGCAATACTTGTAATTCAACAGCTATGAACTTTGACCAGTAGGTATTTCACTGTCTTCAGTGGACACCAAATTGCCGTCTGCTGGAATCGAACAACAGACGAATGCATTATACCTACAACATTCGTCTCATCTCAGCTCCAGGCGCTTGGTCCCTGCCGGGACTGGCCTTTGGCAGCGGTCGAAATTGTAATGACGCCCGCCGGGCATCGCTGCCGGCTGCGGGCAAACTTCTTTTGGTACCACGCCTGGGCCTGTCCAAAAATGGTGACATGGCCACCGGTTTCTATCGTCTCATCTCAGACCCAAACACGTCCTCCGATCTAAAGAGTGACGGACACGTCGGCCCGGAAACAGGTAAAATATGAGCTGATAGATTACCAAGAGATTTGGCGGCTCGGACGTTCCATCAGACTAAGAGTATGACATACCTAAGCATTTGATTTTGCCCCCACCATGACTTGAGATCATTGTGCTAATGTCAGCTCTAAGTGATCATCACGAGGATCAACATTCACTAAAGCTTGCGCCTTGGCCGCTCTCTCTCCGGCCACCGCGCGGGCTATGAACTTGCCATCGGGAAGACTCATCGTTACAATCATCATCTACACCATGTCGGCTGCAATGTGAGCCGATCAAGCCCTCTTGCCATGTGATATGTACTCTCACGCACTATGGATTCAAAGTTCTGGATCCAGATCAGGAAGATCTACCAACGCAAGACTCGATGGCAACTTCGAATGATAGCAGGGTTACCTATGTAAAATACGGCGGCATCACGGAGATTTTGCATTATGTGGCTGCCTCATGGTTGAATTACTAGTGTGAGGATGTCACCTTCCGGAACTTTCTACTGCATCTTGAGGCGCTAGCCCGAGACCATGGAAACTTGATCTCCGTTGGCTTGTCCGAGTTCATGACAACATGTGACAGTACTGATTGTTGACTCGAATACACGAGCAGCCTTGGTAACACTCAACCAGACACGCATGTCAGTTCTCACCGCCTTAGTAGCTTCTGCACCGTGCTTCATGGCCCAGACCAGGCGATGAAGCAAATAAGCGTGTAGCGATGAGACCAACTATGGCCTCAAACTCTACTAGTCAAGGATCTTCTCTCTTAGAAGGACTTCCTGTCTTCAAAGCTGAGGCAAGAATTTGCTGCATCTAGCAATGAAGACGGCAACATCCGACCGGCCGTGTCATGAAGCTGAAAATGTCGGGGCGGGTATGCCTCATTTTGTAAGAAGCAGTGGAGAAAACCGCTAGAAGCTGCCATTTCCCTCTACTATCATGACCGAGGGTCTGACATTCCGTGTGGCGGGTGTATATGTTCTGCGGCATTATCACTCGCAACACATTTCGAGTCTTGGTATCTGAGAGGCGAGGCTGCCAAGTGCTTTGAGCTCGGCCACAGAGTCCCGCCACCACGCCGCCGGCAACTTCCAATAGTAGTACACGGATCGAGATAAACTCTACTGAGCCAGCTTGTCAATATAATCCCCTGCCAAGACACATGAGACTTGCCATCTTTCTACATCTGGGCCTTGGCTTCAACATCGCAATTATCCGCCGACCTCCGTCCTCTCTACTTTGGGAAGCTGAGGAAAGCACCCTACCGGTTTCAGGAAAACTTGTCGCCTCCCAAATCCCGTGCTCAAGCCCATAACAGATGCCCAAGACCTCAATCCTGCTTTTCCAATCTTGTCATACACCTTGACGGTACATTTTTCATATGCCCTCCACAACCAGCAGACTCAAGGCCTTCGTGCACAGAGTAAGAGAATTCCTTGTCAAAGACATGACGAGAGACGGAGACAAGAGAGCTGGAATGGTGGTCGACCCGGAGGCCGAGCTGGCCCATATCCCCCCGGCGGTCACCAGGCACGCCTCCTTCAACGACAGCCCGACCATTCGCGGAGCACCACCGATGGAGAGCGGCTGGTATGAGAGCCCGCGTAATTCAGTTTTTGGCGACGGCCGTTACGACCGCCGTGGCGTCAGTGGCAGGACCAACTACCCAGCATATCGGTTCTCAACTCAGTCAGCTCCTCCCATGCCGCCAACAGGAATCCCACCGCCACCAGCGGATATGGGGGCGAAGGACGAGGTTTACATCACCATGTCAGAAGAGCAATGTGATATGCCCACCAGGCGCCGGTATATCACCAAGCTATGCAAGGCAACACTAGTCTACGGCTCGCCAACACACAGAATCGTGCCATACATCCAAATGGCAGCCCGGGCTCTGGACATGGAGATCTACATGCTCTACGTCCCAGACAACATCATCCTCGCATTTGACAGCCCAGACGAGTGCAACAGCAAGGGAATCTATCAGCCGACAGAAGTGAAGCTGATCCAGGGCGCGGGCACCCACGTGGGCAAAATGCTGGACGCGCACGAGGTGTACAAGCATGTGCTTCACGGGCGGATGTCCGTCTCGGAGGGGATTCAGCGGCTAGACGACATCGAGCGGCGCAACGATGGGCACAACGTATGGTTCATGTTCATGATCTTCGGCTTCGCGGCTGTGGGGATCGCCCCCTTTGCCTACCGAGCCCGCTTCATTGACCTGCCCGTCGCCTTCATCACGGGCAGCCTATTGGGCGTTATGCAACTCAAGTTTGCGCCCTCACACCCACTTTACGCCCTCATCTTCGAGGTCACGGCCGCCATTATCATGTCCTTCCTGGGCCGCATGCTTGGCTCCATCCGGGGCGCTGACGGCGGCCGCATCTTCTGCTACTCAGCGCTGACCCAGTGCTCTATCAACCTGCTCATGCCTGGTTACTGGATGACCAATGCGGCGCTGGAGATCATGTCCAAGAACATCGTTACTGGTGGCTCGAGGATGATGTACGCCTTGATCTACTCGCTCCTTCTCGCTTATGGAATCGCTATTGGCTCTACTCTCTACGGCTACATGGACTACGATGCTGTCAGCAACCCCCGCTGCGAGAATTTGATCGACCGGAGGTGGAATCTGTTCTTTGTGCCTTTCTTTTCGGTCCAGGTCTCCATCATCAGCGGAGCCAAGTATCGACAAATCCCAGCGTAAGATATTCTCAACCCTCTACCATCCACTTTTGGTCATATTGCTGACTGGAACGAATATAGCATGGTCTTTATCTCATTCATGGGCTACCTGATCAACTTCCTATCAGTAGACGTCTTCCACGGGTCCTTCACCATCTCCCATACCTTGGGCGGCTTCATGATAGGCCTGCTGGGCAATCTCTACTCCAAGTTCGGCTGGCAGGTGGAGCACATGATCTATGACCGGGGGTTCGGCAGAGGCAACGCTGGCCGGCGCAGGAGCCGCATCGGGCTGGGAGCGTCCCAGGGATTCGCCCTCGCCGCCGCAGGGATGGTTCCCGCCATGATCGTGCAGGTCCCGTCGGGCCTAGCCAACACGGGCATCGTGGCCGCGGGCCTGCAGACAGCCGACGCCATCGTGCGCAACACAACGGCCAACAACATGGCCTTCCCCATCGGCGAGCTCCAACTCGACGCGATGCCCATCCTGCTCCAGGTCATCCAGATCGGTATCAGCATTGCCATGGGGCTGTCGCTGGCTGCCCTGATGCTGTACCCACTCGCAAAGAAGAGGAGTGGGGTGATGGCATGGTGAGCCACTGGGGTGTATGCGGAGGAAGGCTTGTGGGAGAACATTGGCATTCAGCATAGCACTGAGCGCTGCAGGAGTCATGTTTCTTTCCTCTTACTGGGCAAGACAGGCTCGTATGCCGCTTCCAAGCGGCCTATAATCTTCAACAGGGCGGCCAAGTGGCCAGGCATGCACAGCGTACATTTGGCATTTGTTTCATATATTAGAAAGAGTGGGATCCTTTTCTTTGTTGGATTTGGAAATCACCCGCTCAGGTCAAGCGGTGTTCAGGGTGAAAAGCGACCAGTTCGCGATGTGTTTATATGTGGGTGGGGGTTTTCTTGTATTCTACACACAGTACGGAGCGTCTGCCTTTGAGGGCGACCTTCCTCCTCGGGCCGGTCCCAATTGTCTAATGGACGGAAATTCCTGGGGACAGTCCACATCACCACTCGTATCTGAGGTATCTAGCCGCAGTTCGTAATCCTGGTATCCACGAGACAACCCAACAGAACAATCTCATAATGACTGGTAACCTGGCATTTTCTGGATTGTCTGAGGGTAGGACTTCACCAGTCAAGTGCAGTCCTTTATGCCACCTCTCAAGCTCCCTTGGGTCGTTGATCGGCCACGACATCCTTGACCCAGTGCTCGCGACGATGGGCTCGAACCTCTGGACCAGCAGCGGGAACCAGTTGAAGCAGTCAAATACCAGCTGATTTCCGGCCGCGACGAAATAATTCGTCAACTGCTCGATAAGACTGCGGCCCTGTGCAGGCTGTAGATACATAGTCAGGCCTTCGAACACCACGAGCGTCCTGCGGTCGCGGGGCAGCCTGAGCTTCGCGAGCCAAAGCTCATCCGTCACATCGGCCGCGACCATCTCGTACTGCATCCTGTCGCCATCCGGTTCCGGCAGTTGGAGTCTGCCTCTTACATCGATGACATCCGGGAGATCGACGTCGACCCAATGGACTTTTGCTCTGTCCCTGTTGCAGTGTCCCTGGAGCCTTAGCGCACGGGTGTCCAGGCCCGCAGCTAGATGTAGGACTGTGACAGGCTCGCCGTCACGCTGAGATTGTTGGAGGAACTCGGCGGTCCACTGATCCAAGAATCTGGCACGTAGAGCAATCGCTGCTGCCTTGAGCCAGATGACGCGCAGTTTTGAGAAGTCGTAGTCGAGCTGGTCGATGAGTCGCACAGCATGTCGATCGCCCAGGATTGGAGTGGTCCTCTTGGCATCCAATGCCCGCGAGTACAGGATGGCGAGGAGAGTTTCCTGTGCACCAGTGAGGTTGGGCTTCAGCCTCTTTACCTGATTGCTGGTATTCGATTCCATGGTTGCTGCTACTGTTGCTGCTGCTCCGTGATCTGATAGTCGGGAGAGGTCGGTGGCAAACGAGCTAAGATCCCGGGCCCGCACGGGGACTACAAGCATGACTATGGGACCCTTGGGCCCGACTATTGTGGAGACAGTAGCACATCCCGTGGCATCACATTTACTATTAACATACCAGCAACGTGCTTTTCAAAACAAGGCTCTTTCATATCAGAGCCACTGTAGTCTAACTACTTGCCCTCTGTACTACACAATTACCGTCTACAGATGTATCCTCTATAGATTGTTATCTTATAGGGCGGTATCTCATTAGAGCCATAGGGCAACCACCTATAAGACAACCTCTATTAGGATTACCTCACAACATAAGATCCTATAGCAGTTTCTCCGATAGGGTGGCTTATATGAGAATCTCCTATAAGATAATCCGCCGCGTGGCAGGGACCTGACCAGAGCTCGTGATCTCCTATAGAATCTCAGGTCAAAAGCTCACTGATGCAGTTTGCACACTTTTGCGCATAAGGTTATGGCTGTATTGCTATCATGATCTACGCTGCAGACTTAAAAGACTGTCTGTGACTTCACTTCTCATTGCCATGCTTGTCCATCTCCACCCCGCCATCCTCATGGGTGTCGTCGTAACCAGTCTGTTTGACCTCGGGACCTTGACCGCTCGCCTTGCTCCGCTGATTTGTGTCACGGGGTGTGTGATCCGCGTCTTGAGATTCGTCACCGTGGCGTTCTGTATCTTCCCATGACTGGCCGTGGTTCCCGCCCTTTCGGGCGTTAGTCATGGTGACATTTGGGTTGTTTTCCATGTCCTCATGATTTGCTTCGGTTTCTTGATGGGTATTTCCAGAGCTGATGACTTTAAGACTGGGCCGTGATTGATTACGCTCTCCATTCTCAGCCATAGGAGTGGAAGCTGCTGCCTCCTGGTTGTCTCGTGCAGTCAGGTTCTCTTCGTCAGAATGATGACCTCGAGAATCTCTTCTGAAAGTTTCTCTAATTCGCTTGCGAACCTTCCCTAGGCTCCAGGAACCGTCGTTGATAGGACTCTCTCCAGTGTAGATGAAGATGTCGTAGGAAAGAGCGCCGAGAAAGCACGCGACGAATGGTATGAAGAACGGAATCTAGTATGTTAGTTCCCACGAAGCTTCAAGTGATCAACTATTTTATGATGCCATGCTTACCCAAAAGTAATAATTGTAGGCAGACCACGCGTTCTTGTAACCAAGGATGGCCAGCCATGTTCGCCCCGTGAGGTCGCGAGCTGGATTGATTGGGGATCCTGTTTCCCATCCGAAGGCTGCCATGACAACGAAGTTGAGCCAGAAGAAAGCGATGACGAAGAAGCCACCGCCCTTCAAGTCAGCGCCATTCTCATCTCGTACCGCGAGAATCAGGAACGTCATGAAGAAGTTGGCGATGAACTCGGAGAAGATCTGGCTGCCTAACGGAACGAATGGCTGAGGAAATTGGCAGAAGATCTTTGCGCTGGTAGTCGCACTTGGGGGGATCGTTCGAACTCCGTGGCCTTCGTACTGATCTATCGCTGAGATATAGTTCGCATACACGAGGCCGTGACCGCAGAATGCGCCAATAAATTGCGCGGCAGCATAGACAGGCCAGCGTCGCAAGGGCAAACCACGGAAGAGACAATTAGTCAATGTGATTGCCGGATTGAGGTAGGCTCCCGAGTCTCCAGCAACGTAGATGCCGAAGATCATGGCTGCGGACCACCCAAAACAGATCGTGAGCCAGTCGCCAAACTGATACTCGCTGAGATATGTAATTGCTGTGACGGACCCTCCAAGAAGCATCATCACCAGCGTGCCCCAGAACTCCAATAGTGGCTCGCGGAGGATGAGGCGCATGCGAGGCCACCACGAGAGCTCTGGGTTGTGAGTGCCCGGTCTTGTCTCGATCGATGGTTTCAGGCCCATGCGATTTCGGGTGTACTCGAGAGCATCGTATGTCTTTCGTTTGCGTCCACTCCCCGTAGATTGTGAATGTTCCAGGCCGGTCGTGTTGGCCTGGCGCTGGCCGAGGCGCTGTTCTGACATCTTGTACGACTGCCCGTGAGCTCTAAGACCTTGCTTTGGATGTCAGAAATAAAAGTTGGTTGCAAATTTTGAGGGCGATGGCCGAACCTTTTGGATGTTTGTTTATCACCTTCCCTGTTGCAGCCTGGCAGTGAATCACAAGTGCATCTACGGAGAAAAGCTTCCGCCAGCCCCCTGCGATCGGCCGCTATTAGGACGCCCGTAATCACAAGAATTCCCCAGAAGGACTGCCAAATTCAAGACAAGCAAGGCGAATTATGGGGAAAGAGGTAGCTGATTGGGCGGACCCTGCCTTGTACTGTCGTCATCTCTTCGTCGGCCCTTCCCATGTCCCCACAATAATGACCGTCCCCAGGTATTGCCCAGGTGTTTATGTGACCCCAACCTCTCAAGTTCGTCCTGGCCGCCTGCATCAGGGGTATGTAAGGAGACTTCGAAATCGATCAACGCCCGCTGCAGGACCCAAAAGAACACATAGGACGACATCTTGTCCTCGTATAGAATCATCCTTAGCAAGACGGCCTCTAAGATCCAGTATGATTGTTGCTTTCTGCAGTGCGAGGGAAAAATTTTGATGACAACCCGCGATGCCAGTATGACCCAGTACATGTGTGCTAACGGATGTCTCACCGTGTCACTCTGCTAATCCTGAGGCATTCAAATCAGCAAACAGAGTAGGACATGTCACATCCTATGATGTTGTTGGTCATCCAGCCAGCCGTTACTTACCGTCCAAGTGTAACTCGATCTCCAGCTTGGGCTTCGCTTAGCCAAACGCTTTCTAAGTGTCAAACTCTCAATGTGCAGCCAGGATGCCTCGCTGAAATCGAGCTGACAGCAATATTATAACTCTGTAACGCCTGCAGGACCCTGTGCAAGACAGATTTACGCTACACACTCTTTGAAATTCATGCCTGCGTGAGTAAAGTCACAGCACCTTGAGACCGAGTAACAACAGTGAACAACACGACACACAAGAGGATATATGACAGAAGGCGGTCGATAAGTATGAGATTATTAAGCTTCAACCACTCTAACAACAGAAGACAAGGGGGATATGATGCTATCCCCGAAAATAGTCATTATCCAAGAACTTCAAGATCTATAATGAAAGAATATCCTGAAAAAGGTTACTCCACTGCCAGTGAGGCCTGCCCAGGTGGTCGGTCTATCCCTTACAAGCTACAGGCACGTAACCACAAGCTCGGGGCCCCACAATTGCGGTGCTCCATATCGATGCTCCTGGATTGCCATCACACACAGTGTTACCATAACACTGCTACACTTTAAAAAGGTAAATAATGTTACGGAGACAGCCGTCATAACTTATCTAATACTATTACATTAAATTCGATGAGGCTTTATCATAAGATTAGTCTCTGGGAGGTTAGTCTTGGGTTATGAATCTCTACTAGTAGGGGTTTGCCCTGAAAGACGTCGTTCTATAGAAAATTAAAAGGGGAAAAGAAATTTCGGTGGCCGCGTAGAGGACAACCGAGGGAGTCTCGTATACTCAATACCTTCAATAATAACACCAGTCAATGTGCTCTCTCTGCCATGCCCGGCGCTCACACGTGATGCACGGATAATATGCCTTGATCTTCAATTTCTTTCTGAAAGCCGAAACGACGATGAAAGTCCTATGCCGCCGAGAGATGACGTGGCTTCTATATGAAAACAGCAAACTTTACAACCTACACCTAGGTACGAAGCTTTTGATGGTGATCTTTTCATGCCTTTTCAACCCGGTGTTCTCTCAGAAACTAATTTTTTGCACTACGAGTCTTAGCATAGTGCAGTACACACTGGCGCCGAGGCTGCTGACAAGCTACTAGGCTTGACAAGAGCCATCCTCACTTGTTAGTCGTTAAAGTCGGAGCCATCGCGAGACACGAGAAAGCCTGAAAGGATTGTAACCAGACGGTTGGGCCCTAAAGCCATCCCAGGAGTGAGGTCACCCCCAAGGACATATTAGTGCCACACAAGCCAGTGTCTTCTGCCGGAAGTAACCTACCCTCCAGACAAGCGTACCGGAGGCGAATGGGGCTGTCCCCAATGGGGTGTGTTGGGAGGTGCATGGACTACCAATATACGTAAACCTTCAAAATTGACATCTTCAGGTTAACAGATACGAAGCAGCCGACATCATCTTGAAAACAGTGTTTACCTGATTGGGGTACAAATCTGTTTCCTTGAGAGACACTCATATAAGAGGCACTACAATGCTAAGAACTCAGATATTAAGAGGGTTTTGTGCAACTATTTCTCAATTTGGCAGGCTACGGCGGTAGAGACTCAATGAAGACACGTAATGAAAATTTCCCCAGAGAATTCCTGAAGTGACTGAGCCAGCCCTATTCGATGAATGATGACACATTGGCCCGGGTCATTACTCGAATTTGCCATAATTTGCATGACGTACATCGGTGGTCGGTCCGTGAAGCAAGCTGGATCGGCTTTCCAATGCTGTATTTACAGTGATCAAGGGTTCTCCGGGCAAGTTAAGTCACGTTTTTAGAGTGGCAAAAGGGTTTTGATGCAGACAAGCTTGACTTAGCCTCGGAAGCTATATTTTACTTCACGGGCATCTCCATTACCACAAATGGAGAAGTGGAGCATTCAGTTTGTCGCAAGATTCTCGATTTGAAGCTGGAAGGCCAGGGCATGATAGTGAAGAACCCTAGTAACCGAGATAAGTGCCGGTGAGAACATGTATTTCTGGATGAGGCGCTCTCGTCATGACCCGCGGCTCGGAGCCCGATGATAACCCTTGGGAAACCTTTACAATCAGGACAATCAAGAGGTCATCGACAGCAATGCTGCCCAATCTCCACATTCAGGCACGCCTTACTGGGCTGAGATCTTCATCATTCATGTAAATCCAAAACTCACATCGCAAAGCGCCAAGCAAAGTCACCCAAGTCAGTAGCCGCAGCATCACAAAGCCTGCAGATCACAGGCGCTTTCATCCGAGGGATGACTTGAGAGGTTGACTCAGTTACCGCCTTTTCCCCAGAGTTCTCAAGAGAAACATTGTCTCGTGACCTCACCCCAGGCACGGCCGATAGCATGTGCTTGTGCGGATCATGTATGCGGTCTCAACAACCTTGTTCACGCGTCAGAGGACCCTTCGTGTACCCATGAAGGGTCCGCATATCGCGGATGTCCGCGCGCCTACTGAGAATAGGCGCATATCGACTCGAGAGTATATTGCCTTTGGCACACGTCAACCGCTGCAAGATATGCCTTTGATCTACGACTAGAGGGTCTTGAAATCAGGATTTCGTCCGCTTGGGCCTCGCCCGCCGCCGCACCCACTGCACACTTGCTTACTAGCACTTTCCTTGCTGCTGATTGATTGCTGGGAGGCGTTTCTGAATATTGCTGCTGCAGTAGAGTTTTCATCTTTTGGCTCGGATCCGCCGGCTCAGACAGTCTTGCATGCAGGGCGTGGTGCATTCCTGCGGCCGCTGAAACGCAGCTGCGATGGGTTATCTGCACAGTTTCAGCAAATCGCAGTTGGTTGCAGCGACGCAACCACTTGATGCAGGATTGACGGACCAGGGGAGCCGGGCAGAGAGCCCTGGGTGCATAGTGGTTCGGCCGGTTGGAGTAGCAGTCGCTTCTGGATTCGAACTAGTAGCTTGCTTCAAAAAGGTCCGAGCCGGTGGTTCTTGACTTCGTCCGTTGGTTCTGTAGAGTGACAGGGCCTGCATCTGATGCGTGCGCTTTATCGCCAAGCATGATGAGCTGAAAACACCTTGTCAATCCTGGTCTCTCCAGTATCTTTATCCGGCTGAGTCAAGTTGGATAGTATTTTTGGTTTAGGGACTGGCAGCGCCATTGCCGCTCCCGATCACCGCCACCTCCGTGATGGTGGGACGAGCTTCTATGAAGCCTCTCCCGCATGATCAGCTGGCGTGACGTCCAGCCGGGTATGTCATCCTTTTGTTCTGCCCGCAAGCCACCCGAGCAGCCTCCGGGGGATCCGGCTCTGGCTGTTTCCCAATTGACCCAGCCGAGCATGTATTAGGAGTTGATTGGCAATGTCGTCACGGCCCTGGGCGTCGGAGTCTAAAAGAGTGATGACTAGTCCAAACTCAGCGAGTTGAGACTCGACCACCTCCGTCCCAAGCCTCAGAAGCTGGAGCGCACGGTTCTCGCCCACACCACACCTCAGGCAGCTTTCAGCGCGCGCCATGACCGCAGCCGAGCCAGGATGTATTCGGATATTCGCTGCGAAAGCTACTAGGGCTGAGGGCAGTCCCCCAGTCACCCCAGCGCTGTGCAAGTGGAAAGCAACGGGTATCTTGCTGTCGCACAAGGTTGTCTCAAACGGCTCGATGCGACCTTCGATGCCGGGGTCCAGGCCGATCTGCCTCGACATGCCTGCTCTGCCATGCGTCATCCCCGGCCAGTAGGCGGTTCATGCCGCGCTATCAGTTTGTAAGGCATAATGGGGTGGTCAACCGGGGGGAAGGCTGCGTGATGGCCAGATGGTGTTCGGAACATCTTTGGCTGGGTCAGACGATTTCCTCTTCGCATTATCAGCGCTGCTAAGCATTTCCTCTCTACTTTACTTTCTTGTGCGGTCAGACAGTAAGGCTAGGCTTTCATATTCATCGTCATATTATCATCTCTTTCAGGGTATATTCGATTGCGACACTCCTCCGTCACCTCCATTCTTTGTTTCCACTGTCGTTATAACCCCCTCGCCGTTTCGTCCTGTCCTATACGAATATAAACCCCTTGTATGCTCCTCACTCCTCGACCATGTACAGTTGGTTGCCCGCCGCTGAACAAGGCCGTCACCGAGGCAACATGTATCCGAACAAGATGGCGATCCCAATTGCGTACCAACCGACCCGCTTCACGGGAGACATGGACGACACGCCCCTAGTTATTCGAGAAGAAGCAGGCCTGGAGCCGTACGAGGTGGAACCTGATGGGCCGACAGTACACTTCTTCTCCAGAATGAAGGACACCGTGAGGGGCCACATCATCGCCATGATATCCGAGTTCATCGGCACCTTCATGTTTCTCTTCTTCTCATATGCCGCTGCTCAGATAGGCAACGAAAAGGAGGACTCCTTGCCATTGTTCAACGCCCCAGAAGGGCTAAGCCTTCTACAAATATCATACATCGCTGCTGTCTTCGGACTCAGTCTTGGTGTCAACGTGTGGATCTTCTACAGAGTCAGCGGTGGAATGTTCAACCCAGCGGTAGGTCTTTTCTCTCAGCTTCTGGTCACAATCATCTATGGGCCGCTGTAACTGACTGCCGAGTACACAGGTGGCCATCGGGCTTTGGATCGCTGGAGCCTTCGACTGGATTCGCCTTCTTTGCGTGATACCCGTCCAATTCCTTGGTGCGATTACGGCCGCTGGAGTCGTGTCTGCATTGCTACCTGGGAAGCTTCAAGCAGAAAATGCTCTTTCATCAGGGACATTGCCTGTACAAGGCTTGTTTCTTGAAGTCATCCTCACTGCAGAGCTTGTCATGACCATCATAATGCTCGCTGTCGAAAAGAGTCGCACCTCATTCATCGCACCTTTAGCCATTGGCTTCGCGCTTTTCGTGGCTCACCTTATCGGTAAGAATTGCCTGCTCTGGGATTTCATATAGCCGAATGGAAGACTAAGATGGATCATGCAGGTATCAACTACACCGGTACCTCTGTAAACCCAGCTCGGACCCTGGGTCCAGCGGTCGTGAACAACAACTACGTTGACGATATCTGGATTTTCTTCGTCGGACCTGTTCTGGGGGCCGTAATTGCAGCCGGGCTCTACCATCTGCTGAAGGCCATGGGCTACGAGACCGCCAATCCCGGACAGGATGATGACGGCCTAGGATTTTACCGAATCGTCTATGAGCGCCAGCGCCCAGCCAGGCCGAGGAGGCAGAGTTCGGATAATCTGTACAACACTTACCTACAGGACATGACGTCGCCGAGGACCAGGATGAAGTTCTGATAACGATTTACAGCGCGCTGAGGGAAACGGGCTATTTGAAAATATGTGGGGCTCGCGACGGACGCGGTCGTTCGGCCTAGTGCATGGCATGCATGATGTAGTTATTGGTATCAAAAAACGTCGTTGACTTTTGGGCAGCACGTGTTTCAATGTTAATATTAGGCAGACCCACTTTGAGGGTCTAATTCAGGGGAAATACCTACCTCGGGAGTCTAGTTCACTTCTCTGCGCACATGTGAAACGGCCCCGAGCCTCCGCAGTCTCCGGATTTACTGGCTGAGTGGCAAACTCCTGAAGCATAGCCTCAATACAAAATAGCCCTATCCTATGACATCAAGGTAATTTCAGACATCCTCGCCGGAATCGTTCAGCGTCTCAACAGAATACAGGTTTTAATTAAGTACTTGGACAAAGGAAATGTATATATAGTGAACTCCGAAGCTGCGACGCGCTGACTCAAAACGCTCACTCATCCGACAAGTTGATGGTTGGAGATGGAGATAGCTCCTTCGTCATAGGCAGCTTCATGTTGTGGTACTCGATTTCCGCTGATCCATGACACCAATACTCTGAGCCATGTCATGCCTTCTTAAGGTGTGCGGACGAACAACCGTCATCCTGGATCCTGCACACCTGTAAGCATTAGACCACCAACGGGAGCCAAGTCGTATTCGGCAAGGGTCTGCACGACGTGAGCGATGGCGAGGATCTGGAACCCAAACTAATGTGGCGAAGAGGCTGCTAGCCAGGGAAGGGACAGGAACAAGTATGTTTGATAAAGTTGGACCTGCCAACCTAATCTTTGTACTGTACCAGTAGTGCTCTGGGTACTGTCTTTCCCTGTAGGCTTCTGCGCTTTTTCTTGTCTTTCTTACGCCAAAATGGGATGAATGAGGGTTCTTGGAATCTCGGGAAAGTAGATATGCTCTCCTCGATCCGCAGATTCTCATGAAGTATCTCGCTGCAAGCTGACCGAGCTGTGGAACTGGTAGTATTGCGTCGCAAGTAGCGCCGCGGCCGAATCTTCCGGGCCAGCCGGTCTAGTGGGCGTTTCTTCTCCTGAGAACCCCTCAGGATTGTCTCAAAGCTCTCAACCTCTGTGTGATTAGTATGTTCTAGAAAGTAATCCGTAACGAAGTCGGATTCAACCACCAGGATGAGTCCGCTTTCCGTGAGATTCATGGCACGTAGGTAGGCTAGATCGAAATATGCGATTGCCTTCGAGACAAGAGGGGTTAGAGCTTTGAGACACATTTTTGCTATGAGGTCAGGAAGATCAGGATTGCTTTGCCAGAGATTGTTGTGACATAGATTGAGAGGGAGACGATGCAAAATTCTGGGAAAGGCTTATGATATCAAAAGTTTGAGTGGTCACAAAGAAACCGGCGCGGGATCTTGATGGCACAAATCAAAGGCCTATTCTTCTCGTTCCACCTGTATCGTCACCAGAAAGAGCGGGACAGCAGCCAAAATTTTATGAATCTTTCAAAGAAACAGTCAATCACTACTCAGGACAAAGCCCCGACGACTTGCGCTGCATTATTCAAGACAATACTAGTTGTTCTTAACGGCAAAAAGCCCTTGTTCACACGCATTTTGCCCTTTCGATACATCTTGCCATCCATCTAATTATACTTGAGTCCTAATGCCCTGGCGAATCGTTTGCAGAATTTGTGCTGTCTATGCAGAACAGACTTGATCAAGTGGGTGTACGAAAGAAACCATTTGCGAAAGTCCAATAGCACAGATTTGGTCCAATCATCATCTGCTTTCTCAAAAAGCGGTGCGTATCACTATCATGGGTTATTTTTGATCATGGTTCTCACTCAGTTCAGTCGTGTCTGTGGAATCTAATCACAATATCTTCGTAAACCATTGTAACGCGTAATTCTGTTACACTGCACCTATATACTTACCCTGTTTCTACATCTTTTTTGCGGGATAACCAGAGACACAGAAGTGAGAATCTTCCAAAAAGGTTTTGTTAAATGACGCTGCGTATCTGGTATGAGGAAGTGTATTCATGCCACATTATTTCGTGAGTCAAATGTGACGCAGCTTGCTGCAGGAGAATAGAATTGTAACATACGTATAACTTCACGCCGATCTATGGTAAGTCTCCTATGTAGACGCCATCGTTCCACAGAACCATGCTCGCTTGGGCTGTCAATGAAATCACTGCCGAGAGCCATTCTATGGCCTTCTCAAATAAACGTGGGAATTAGCCACTGCATCAAGACAGGAGCGTAGTGGAACTGGAGCAAATGCCAGAGAGACGACTGCGGCTACGGTCGCTTATCTGCCAAGAGCAAATCTGAAGGCTTCTGGATCACAAATCACAATTACTTGAATAAACGGCAGAGTATTGAAATATTATATTAATCAGCCGAGGTTCGAGACACGTGGGCATTTGTGAGAAAATGTTCAGCAGCCACTAATCTTATCACACCGGCGGGCACAGCTCGCATGGAGGGATGTGAGAAGTAAACGGGAAACTATTCTACCGTTGGATTCTGTCTTACCTACCACTCGGGGATCTCATGGTCTTGAAATGTGCAATTACGGAGGCTGCTCGTGGGGCCTACGAAATTGCGCAGCGAGTCGACGTTGCGCAACTCCAGATCGACATGACCAGCGAGTTCTTCACAAACCTGTATGCACCGGTTGACAAGCACTTGTTGCTCCCTGACCCTTGGATCCGAGAATCTGTGAGTGGGTAAGGTTTGTGGGTTAGTTGCGGATATGACGATGCGCAGATTACCCAGCCCATGCGACACGGCCTCGCCCACGACAACCCTCAGTCGGTGCAGGGCAGCCTCGTATCCGGACATTGGTACCGCATCGGGCGCCTGCACGAGGACATCCAGGTCCGACGTGCGCCCGAACTGCGCTCTGCGCTGGTCATAGCTGTAAGACCCCTTTGCGAACGTCCAGTTGAGGTTTGGGTAGAGCGAGGGCAGGGGGCGATGCCTGCATCTGTGAGTGCAACTACTGTAATTCTGGCGCAACGAATGCTCTTTCTGGAAACAGTCTACGACCCAGTGCTCCTCATCGCTGGGCCCTTGTATCGTAAACTGATACTGGTCAGCTGGGAGCTGGCCGCTTGCTGCCTGGGGGTCAGCGAGGACGTGAATGACGAATTGGTCGAAGCGGTTGTCGCCTACCCATGTCTCGGGATACTCCCCGACGACGACTACGACTCCGTCCAGGGAGCCGGCCAGCTGTAGGAGCTGGATCCTGTTTTCGCCGACTCTGCTTGCTCGGGCTGTGTTCATATTGTTGTTGCTTGTAGGAAAAAGATACGAGGAAGTAAGTTGGGAGATTACGACGACCATTCTGGACCAACCAAGCGGTTGGGCTTAATTATCTACCTATCTAGGTAGGTACTCAGCGGGTATAAGCACCTGTCTATTGTTGGTGAATGCGGCCCGCCGGACAAAGACAGTCTTCATTTTTGGAAACAGCGCAGGGCAATTGTTGCATTATCCTTCCGTCCACATTGTGGTCCGACAATTCTCTGTCGAAGGCATCAATGAAATGAGTGCGCAGAATGAGAATGAATTGTGCATCAAGTCTTCTGTCTGTTGGTCATGCCGCCTTCATCTGCAGCCTTGTGAGTTCGGAGGGGTGGGTGTAAGGGAGAGATCCCGAGTTGGAGTTCAGGGTCCATCTCCACCCCCACCCTCCCATACATTGAGGAGACAGGGGATGTGAGTTGGACCCCCTCGCTCCTCCCGCCCTGCCGTCTCAAAAGTTGGAGCTCCTGCATCCTACTCCAAAGACGGTCCATCATCATTACAGAACAGTGACCGTTCGACGTCGACCAGGTTACCTATCACTTGGACCATCGCCCGCAGCTGAGCAGACAGCCTCGTCACCCAAGACGACTGGATAGCATACGGCGAAGGCCATTGGGTTGCAGCGACTCAGTCACCCGCATTGCCCAGGGTGCCCGGGTCGATCCACCACCACCCACGCAGCCAGGATCGCCTACGAGCGGATTCGCCACCCGGAATGCGCACACAGATGGCAGCATCGACGCGTGCGGTGCTGCGTCCTGCCCTTCCGAAATACGTTTAGTTGGCCCAGTTGGCCCTGCGTGACCACACCATCCCCCCCCCTCTCCTCGCCGGAGAGGAGGCCCACCGCCATGGGCCGCAACCCACCGAGGTACCGGGCTCTGCTCCCGACCACCACGGCCCATAGCGGCCAGGCCCTGCCTGCATCCACCTCCGTCTCCTCCGTCCCGGGCCCGGAGCCGGCCCCGAAGCGCAAGCCCACGCGGATTGCATGCAAAGAGTGTCATGAAAAGAAGAGAAAAGTGAGGGTGTTATCGCCACTTGCCACATGCGCTTCGATCACAATCTAACAATGCCTCTTCTTTCTCATCTGCACAGTGCGATGGACAGAAACCCTCGTGTGCCGCTTGCAAACGTGACGGGCAGCAGTGTACCTATCGGACCCCCTTGACCAACACCGCGAATGAGGCCCTGAGAAATGAGCTCGACACCCTTCGCGGCCGCTATGAGGTCCTCGAGTCCTTTGTCACCAAGCTTAGGGTCGCCCCGCAAGCAGGCGCCCTCGAGGCTCTGCATCAGTTGAGGGCCTCGACTTCCGGCTGGCCTGAAAACCTAGAATTTCTGGCTCAAAATCAACAGGCGGCATCATCATCATCATCATCATCAGTGGCCGCGGTGAGTGGATTGAACTCGCCTCCATCTGAGCCTGATCGTGTCCCCTGCATCCCAACATCAAATGTCTCTGAACTCGCCCAAGACCAGGTCTCTTTCGGTGAAGCGTCGCACCGCATGGACATTGCAGAGCCAGCCCGCACTTCTCCTAACATGAGCCTCAGTCTTGTTAGAAGAGCTCCTGACCCGCGCCTCAAGGGTCTCAATATGGCCTTCTGGACGGCAGTGCCCGTCACTGATGTCTTTGCGAAAGATGCTATATCATCATATTTGAGAAGCGATCACGGAATCTGGGAGCTCTTCGATGCCGATACCTTTCTATCTGACCTTGTCAGCCGACAGTCCGATTTCTGTTCTGCCTTTCTTGTCAATTGCCTCATGGCATTTGCATCGGTAGGTTTTCCTCATCCAACTCGCCCCTCCAGCCTTTTTAGTGATACTATCTCACCACTCCCCAAGCAAACGTATGCTGCCGATGACCCAAGCGCGACCAGCAAGGGCTTCCAGTTCGAAAAGGCAGCCGGAACCCTCTGGCAAGCCGAGGCCACACGCTTGGACTCGGAGACGGCTCTGACAGGCTTGATTCTACTCTACCTTTGCTTCTCCACCCGATGGGAATCTGACAACGCGGATGACTGCCTCCGGCAGATATTCGATATGGCCGTCAGGATGAAACTGTTCGGGGTGGAGGAGAGGGTTTCGGATTTTGACATGTCCCTGCTCAAGGCCGACAGGAGAAGCTCGATGATCCACGCTGCCTGGGGCGCCTTCAACACGATGAGGTAAGTTTGGATTCTTGCGGCCAAAAATACCGAGAAATAATCCGCTGACCTCTTTCATGATGTCAGTATGCACAGGAAGCGCCTGCTAGGCGATGTGCTGTTGCTCCCACCGCTCGTGATGTCTCCGAGCACGGCATCTTCAATGGCCAATGGGAGCGAGGAGAAAGACTTGTCCACGGATGCCATCGCGGAGATTGATGCAGAAACCTGACGGCGTGCAACGCCGCAATTATGGGCATTAGAGTCGGTGTGGCACTTTTGCTGGTGTTCTCCGGTCCATTGTGGCCTGAAGTTGAATGCACACTTGAGCATCAAATTGAATCCCGACCAGGCAATGATGTTGATACCCGTCACTACCGACCAGGCGAAGCTTCACTACAGCGCGATGATTATACCACTGAGCCTGGGTCATTGCAAGATTGTGGGGCTATCATTAACCTATCACCCTCACACATAGCCATCTGACGAGTTGATCCGCAGTGCTTGAACTGGAGCCTAACAATTCTCCCGTCACAACATTCTGCCAGACCATTCAGCAACAGCTTCCGAGTTTACACTTGGAACTGCAAGGTTTGACCAGGAGGAGACTCTTAACAGCTGCCTTTTCACAACTACTCAGGTTTTCTATGCTGGATTCTCTTGCTGTGCCCCACTTTAAAGGGAGCGCTGGAGTCAACTTGCGTATAAGTGCCGGGCATGGGCCACGAGTTGTGCCGAGAGACTCCATGCCACGCGAATCCAATAAATGGCTGAACTAGAATCCGCTCATCGGAATGTTAAAAATATCGTCTGCGCCTCCCGGAGAACTCCACCGGGGACCCTGAATATGAAGATAGGCCAGGGCGTGTTACGTGCTCTTGGCACCCATCACCTTATCAGCGCTATCACAGGTAGCTGTTCTCCAGCCTCATATTGGTTAGTGCTCTTTGAAGCTGGTGATGCTTCTTCGCTGGCGCCCGCGGGATGAGACACACAAGGTTTGCGCCGATCTCATATAATTCCAGCAATTATAGCCCTAGCAGTTCGGATCAGCTGCTTTGGCTGCGCCGCCCGCCGGGCACGCACTGTTGGCCCCGACCACGACTCTGTGCCAGTGTGGCGCTGCCCCCTCGGGCCCGACCAGCAGACGCTCAATGCGAACCGGGTTCTGAAACGATGCTACCCCTCCCACGGGGCTCCGTGGGCACCAAAGCTTGATTTGACTCGTGACAGGAGCTAAAAACAAAACACATCATCATAAGGGAGCGACTTTGCTTGTTTTCCCTTCTCTTTTTTCCATTTCTCGGCGCTGTCTTCCAAATGGTTGATTGACCGCACTGGCCCAAGCCGCCGGCGCTGTGCACCCAGTCAAGTCGTGCTTGAGCCAGCTCGGCGCCGAGCAACTGGCCACCCCCCATGGAGAATCAATACCCCCGCACCTCCGACGGGGAGAAACATCGGACGGCTGAGCCGTCCCCTCTCAGGAGCATCAGGGCTGGCCCTAACAATAAGATACCCAAGAAGAAGAAGAGAGTAAGATGGGCGGATGAGCGATCGCAGTCGCCGGCGATCATTGCGGTGGTCATATTCAACTTGGTGTTTCTGGTGTTAGGGGTGCTTGCGCGGCTGGGCACGTGGGCGAAGGATGATGCGCTGCAGGCCGTCCAGGGACCGGTCGAACTCGAGGTCCGAGCAGCGGTGCACAAGCCACGGCCGCTGAGGCGGCATGCCATTCACGATTTGCGGAGGGCCATGAGGAGAGATGTCCCTGGGGGCAACAATAGCGCCATGCAGACATTCCAAGTCGACGTGCCGCTGCTAGGAATGAACGGGAAGGTCGTCGGTGGCGGCACCGCCGATGGGTTCAAGGACATACCGACGATACTGCCCGGGCTCGGCGAGCAGGACTGCCAGGTCACGATTGCTGTCAACACCTTCAACAACTCATTCGGGAGTCCGTTTGTGGGCAACTATACGCCGCCTGCATGCCTGGCTGATAGCAACACGGCCATCATGAACTTGACGGTGCAGTCGCAGGGTAGGCAGTTTGACCGCCTGGCCATCGTGTGAGTCTGTGAGACGCCACATGCCAGGGCGCTTGCGGACCTGAGATGCTGATCCGGGTCATACCCAGGTACTTCGGAGACACAGAGGTTCTCCGGACGTCTACTGAGGAACCAAACCGGCGAGGCATTTCATATACGTATATGAAGGATATGTCACAATATATGGCTATGTGGAGGCAACCGCAAAAGGTCATCTTCGATCTTCCGAATGGCGTCACTGACGTGGTAAGCACATGCCCATCCAGTCATCACCGTCGCCGAGCCTACCTCTTCGGCGAACAAAGAGCTGATTCCATACTCAGTTGACTGGTGTCTACAACACTACCATAACGGCCAGCTTCTTCAGTGCACCGCAGGCCGCCACTCCAGCAGATTCGGTCCTCACTATTTCCGCCCGCCAGGCGAACAACGACTCGCAGCCAAGCGTGTTCTCACTGCCCGACCAGATTGCGTCCAATGTTATTACCGACTTCCCTCGGAACGCTATCAAGGCCGTATTCTCGGTCTCGGCAACAGGCCAGGGCAACGAGGAATTTTGGTGGAGCAATGTCCTCGAATCCAACGCACTGACTTACAACGCCTCGGGTGGCCAGCTGCCCGGCAATTCGCCGTTTCGAGAAGTGCAGGTTCTCCTCGATGGGAAATTGGCAGGCGTTCAGTGGCCCTTTCCGGTCATTTTCACCGGTGGCGTATCGCCTTCTTTCTGGCAGCCTATAGTTGGAATCGATGCCTTCGACCTCAAGGAGGGCGAGATCGACATGTCACCCTGGCTTCCTGTTCTTTGTGATGGCCAACCTCACAACTTGACGGTCAATGTCGTCGGTCTCAGTGACGACGGGAAGACTGCCACGCTATCTCCAAACGTCACTGCCAGCTGGCAAGTCACGGGCAAAATGTTTGTGTGGCTAGACGACAAGGCAGACTCCATCACAACAGGGTCACCGCCCACGGTCAGCGGCCTAGACCCAACAATCGCAATCAGCCAGTCCGTCACCCAAAACGCGACAGGCTTCAACGACACACTCAAATACACCACCTCCGTATCCCGCAACTTCAGCGTCACAGGCTCAATCACAACATCGACCGGCAACAAAACAGTCTCCTGGAGCCAAAACCTCGCACACACAGACGACGCAGTCGTCAGCAACAGCGGCCTGAGCCAGGTCAACGTGATCACCACAACCGGGACCGACACATCCGTCCACGGCGACGACGACGCCGCGGGCTTCACGACCCGGTATTCGTACCCGCTCAACGCAAACGTGACCAACCAGGTCCTCGCGAACGGCACCACCCGCCTCGACGCGACCCTCGAGCGCACCAAGAGCGTGGACCGGACCAACCCGCGCGGCGGCGTTTCTCCAAGTGGGTTGCAGCTCTTCTCCGTGCTTCCCGCCACGGCGGACCGGGCTGCGGCTTTTGCGGGGACGGCGTTCACCACGACGCAGAAGGGGGCTTCGACGGTGTTTACTGCGCCTGAGGGGCAAAATGGGAGTTCGCAGACTGGCACGCAGGCGCAGACTCTGCGGTTCGGTGGGGTGGATGGTGGTGGGGGTGACGGGCAGAGTGTGGAGTTGTACTTCCGGGATGTTAGTGTCAAGAGTGATGGAACTGTGCTTGGGGATACGGAGCGGTTGGCTGGGGAGGATGTTGTTGGGAAGAGGCCTGCGGCGACTACGAGTGGGAGGCCGAGTGTTGTGATGGGGGTTGTGGCTGCCGCTCAGGACTGGGTGGCGCGGACGGGCGTTGGGCTGCTTGATAGTCCCGTGACCCGGAGAAGATCACGATAACCCCAGCCATGGCTGGGAAAGAATAAAAGCGCGTCTGAACTCGTTACCACCAAAGCATGCATGGCTCTTCGGCCCGCTTCGCAGTGATGGCATCTGTTGGTACGTAAATTGAACCACTGTACCATGATTCCGGGCGTGGGAAACAAAAGCCTTGAGTCTTCCACTTCTAATTTTGCTGCTTGATACAAAGCAAGTACCGTTGCGTGATGTCAGTTTCTTTGTATGGTTTAACACAATACTCGTGGCACAACACTCATCGGCCCCGTACACCTTGGTGTCCGGACTATATCGAGACCATGAGCCTTTGTCTCGGCCGTGTGGACATAGCCTTTGTGAATTACCAAGGAAGAGCCTAGGACTTGTCTGCAGCCGTCATCCACTCCTGAAATATATTTGCTGGCGCAGAAGCATTTAGCTTACTGGGTCTCGCAACTACCCGTGAAGTATTGGAGAAGAGTTTCACAAAACTTTCTGATTGACCCTCCAGTATCCTCCAACTAACCCAAAAGAAAGTTGTTGCACATCAGGAAATGTTCAACACAGAACCTCGTAGCGTCATGGCCAACTCGGTATCGACAGAGTTCGATGTTGAGCTATGCCACGCCTTCATCACTACCATCGCCAACTCCGATCTCGTCTGTAAGCCATGCAAGCAGGGCCTCATACATCGGTACCTCCACTCCAAAGGGAGGAGTGACCTCAGCTGGAAGGTCTACAGACGGATCGACCAGCACGACCGGCCCTTCTTGAAACGACTAGTGCACGATCTGGGCGGGCCGTCAGACTTTCAACGTGCGATTCAAGACCTCAACAACGTCCCTCATCTTGCCCAGCGGCCCGAGGCCACAGGTCCAAAGCAATGGGATTGCGTTGACGTCAAGATGTGGGGGAATCTGCACATATGGCTTCGCGTGCTGGCGCACGAAGAGAGTGTCATGCCACATCCGGTAGCCCAGAGGGACTTCAAGACATCGGCCTGGCGCTCGCGTGTCTGGGCTGCGACCGCAGGGCGATACACCCTCGAAGATCTGAGGGATGGACGTTCCATGCGGCGCTTTCTTGAAGATCATGAGGCGCGTCTCCTCGAGGCCTCGCTCTTGCCAGCTGTGGCTAAGATACCTAAGCTCGCCAAGTTTGAGATTACACCTGCTCCTTGTAAGTGCTTCCCGCTCGGCGACGACGAGACAGCGACGTTCCAGGACACCATCCAAACGCTGAGCATGACCCCCGGGGCCCTCGGGGACCCGAGGTACGTTCTTATTCACCGTGAGGCACTAGTGACCCGGCTGGTCGAGGGATGCTTCGACCTAGAGATAGTGGCAGGTGTCTTCCAGAGGTGCGTTCCATCCACAGCGTCGCAAACTTCAGACCCGTTTGAGATGTTCCTAGAATATTGGGACTCAGCTCCCGTGAGGCAGGCTGTCGAAAGCCTGCTGAGCCTTGCGCAGGGGATTTCCCCCGATGCACCGCCGGCACATAGGGCCGAAGAGGTAAGGAAACCGGGAAGCAAAATTGCCAGCTATCTTTTTTCTATGAGGCGAGCTGTCACGTTCAAGCACCCCGGTGTTGAGATTGAATATCACGCATTTCATCCACTAGCACCTAGGACTCGGAGTGATGGTCCGGTGGACTACGAGGGTGAGGCCCGGAAGATCCGGACTCAGCACAATGTGGATACGGACGAATGGCTCGAGTCTTAGTTTCTGCCAAATACTGGCGCCGTAGCCGTAATTAACCAGTCATTACCTCATAGATTTTGGAGTATGCTTTCCACAAAGTAGCTAAGAAGGGTTCGTTTTGAGAATCTGGCCTTTGTATTAGTTCGAAGGGACCCATAAAATAGGTAATATCTGATCTTGTACTGCCTAGTTGTAGGAGTGGACACGTGTCTTTTGTCTCTAGAAATGGCTGAAGCTTGAATTAGCACGCCGATTTCTTGGCAAATCGCGTACGCTGGTTGAAGTGTATAGATGATGCCATCACCGCCCCTTCGGCCTGCAAACATGATCTCCGGGAATATTGTGGTGGCAAGGCTATCCTTGCTGCCCAGAACTGCTACAGGAGGGCCTTGTGGGCATAATGAATGCCGGTCATGTCGGAAATTACAAGCTGTGTTAAGGCCCGGCCCCAACAATCCTTGGGAATGCGATGTTTATGTAAGTGCCTAGTGGGAGAATCTAAGCTAGCTAGAACCATTCGAGCCATCGCAGTGTACTAAGCTCCTGGACCCTGCTGGATGACAAAAGTCGACACGCAAGGTCGCGCAGTCAACGACTTCTTTCAATGGTAAAATGTCAAATAATGCATAGCCAGATCCAATTCCGCATGTTATTTCCGGCTACACGGACAACAAAGATCGAGTGAAACTCCTGCGGGTACAATCCCTGTGTCTCACCCAGCAGTTAACACGACGTTGTAGCAAGGAAAACCCTCCCGAAGCTACCTCGGGAGGGTCTTCCTGAAATGGTACTGCAGCCGTTCCTAATCCACCTGAATGCAGAACGGGGCCTTGCAACCATATCCGTTTCAAAACAACAAACGTTTGCACGGGTCATCGACTTTCCAGCTCGGCGGGATAACGTTCCGACCCGGATTACTCTGTGCTTAGCAAAGACGGTCTGATTACTATGTCGAGCCCAATTAGACTAAGTGAGAAAGCGCACGGTCCCAACAAAAGGCCGCTTTCTCAACAGGGCCCTGTTGTACTCTGCAGGCGCCAGGTGAGAGGATGATAACAGCCGCCAAGTTCTTGACTTTTGCTTTTTCGACGTTGAGATCGCCTCACCGCAGAGGGGTTCCCTTTCTCTTAAGCCATTCCAGAGTCTATGTTTCACATCAATCGTAAACAAAAACTCTGTCTGTAGTATTGCATCGAAACCTTCGGAGAAGACCTTGGGACTTTCTCCATATCGAAGCCAGCTTCATTCACATCAGCCACGTTCTGCCGAAATGTCGTTAAAGGCACCTCATATCAGTGAGCTGCCAATGACATGGCAGAACTGGCACCGACATCTTAATTGGTTGAATGTCTTTTTCGTTATTATCGTGCCCGTCTTGGGCCTCCTCGCGGCCCTGTGGACGCCTCTACATCCGTACACCGCTGTCTTTGCTGCTGCGTACTACTTCAACACTGCTCTCGGGATTACTGCCGGTATGCACGATTGAAGAGATAGTCTGATGTAGTAGAGGTAGAGATGTTGACACTTACGCAGGTTACCATCGGCTCTGGTCGCACACATGCTACAAGGCAAAGCCTTTACTTCAGGTCTACCTAGCTGCAGTTGGCGCTGGAGCCGTACAAGGGTCCATAAGGGCGTGGTCTAGAGATCGTTAGTGCTTTCAGTCATAGTCCTCTCACTTCCTAAACCATTATGAACAGCGGGATCCGACGTATGGGATGGGTTGGAGCTACTAGTTCATAACCTTCAGCTTTGAGTCACTCTGATGAAAAGTAGCTGACAGTGCCAGATCGAGCACATCATAGGCATACCGACACCGATAAAGACCCTTACTCAGTCCGCAAGGGTCTAATGCATTCGCATCTCGGCTGGATGATTTTCAAACAAGATCCAAAAAAGCTTGGTAGAACCGACATGACTGATCTCAACCAGAATCGTATTGTCATGTGGCAGCATCGGAACTACCTGCCGGCTGTTATTATAATGGCTTGGACCTTTCCAGCTCTCGTATGCGGCCTATGGGGCGATCGAATGGGCGGGTTCATCTACGCCGGCATAATACGGTGCTTCCTACTCCAGCAAGCCACGTTTTGCGTGAATTCTCTCGCCCACTGGATCGGCGAGCAGCCGTTCGATGACCGCCGCTCGCCCCGTGACCATTTCCTGACAGCCGTGGTCACTCTGGGTGAGGGCTATCACAACTTTCATCATGAGTTCCCATCAGATTATCGAAACGCCATCGAATGGTGGCAATACGATCCTACGAAGTGGATGATCTGGCTATGGAAGCAAATTGGGCTTGCCGACGACCTCAAGCGCTTCCGTCGAAACGAGATCGAAAAGGGTCGCATTCAACAGCTTCAGAAAGCGCTGGATCGACGGCGTAGCAAATGCGATTGGGGACTTCCGCTGGAACAGCTTCCCATCATGTCGTGGGACGACTTCGTGACAGAAACTCAGGTGAACGCTAAGGCACTCCTAGTTGTTGCTGGTGTCATCCATGATGTTGCCGATTTCATCCAAGAGCACCCAGGCGGCAGGCCACTACTTGCTGCCTACATCGGCAAAGACGCCACTGCTGCCTTCAACGGTGGTGTGTATGAGCATTCGAATGCTGCACATAACCTACTGGCGACCATGCGAGTTGGCATCTTGCGTGGTGGGGGTGAGGTGGAGATATGGAAGCGCAAGGGATCTGAGAGGGCCATGATGTGCGAAGATATTGCCGGTGACCACATGGAGAATCAGGCTAAACACATATGAGGTCTTGATATCATTGATGTCGAATATGGTTGATATGATTGGATATCGACACGTTCAAAAAGAGGCTAGGCTCACAAGGAACCAAATGCGTCGCCAAAGCCCTACGAAGATATTTGCGTTTAGCTGGGCAGGAAGACTTGGCAAGGTTGAATGGGAGACGTTGACATCAAATTTGCAAAAGGGCAAAAGAAAGGGAAAAAAGGAAAAAAACAATTTCCCCCGAATGGGATGAACCCAGCGCAAGTCCGTATCCGTTACCCGGGTTAAGCAGGTAGAACGCGCTTCACGTGGACGACTAGCCAGTGAAAGACGCGCCGGCGGTATGCACAAGTGTTCAACTACACCACTTTAGATTGAAAAACCTCTGGTCACTTATCTTTATGTTGCCAGTAGCCGCCTTGCTTGCTAGGTGTCGCCAAGGCAAAAAGCCCTCCAGGTTGGCCGTCTGCTTGAGCGCCGGCCCTCTGATATGGCCCCTTGAAACGCAATGGCCTTGCGAATCATCAAAACAAAGCACTTCACCAACATGCGATCGCGATCCAGTCTCACAAAAGGAAACAAATAGATCTAGATAGCACACCACCCAACTTTCGGTTCTTTACTTTCCTCAAGATTCCGTACGCATACAGCATCGAGATACCCGTCCTGCTTTCCGCAATAACCAGCGCTGTCAAATGCGAGAGACTTCTTTAGACATGAAAGGGAATGAATTTCCATCTCTATGCCTATGATGGGCACTTTCTCAGGGAGGAGTATTGCTTCTGTGCTCAGAGCGCCGCACTGGGTCGAACGCGCGAGCGCAAGAATAGTGGCCAATTGCTGCTGTTCAAAGCCATTGGCGGCATGGGAATATGATCTGACTGTCAGTTATATCGTTGTAATGCTACTGATATTTAATGGAGCATTGTGAGTCCCGTCTCTTCGAAGACAGCTTCCAGTGAGCTTGCCCTGATGAGATGACCTAGATCCTAGCTGACAAATTCCACAAACATAATCCCAAGAGCGTACCGAGTGGCTAGATAGCTTCTGTCCCAATACAAAATCTGCAAACTGGCGTTCACCAGAGGCATCGGTGCGCCGCAAGAGGAAAAAGAGATCAACGGCACTCGCCTGAGGAGCTGAGGCGACGCACTGACACGGAATTGAGCACGAGCGTTGGAATTTCTGGTATCAATGTCCAAATGCCAGGGAACCGATATTTACCTTTGCGTTGATTCGACAGACAGCCTTGACCTATTCCACCATGCACCACAGCGGTGGACTGAGGAAAGGCGGTTTGAACTTGGACGAGACCGAAGGCAAAAAGCAGCCCTCGGGAGGATTCCCAGGTTAGAACGTCAGAAAAAAGAATGGAGGCCATGAATCCACTGCCGCAGCTACTCGTTGTTTTTCGTTCTTCGGGTGTAAGAATCATATACATGTGCTCTTGTGAGTGCAGACTCGGGAGTCACGCAGAAAATCGTCACTAAGCACGTAAAAATCAAGTAGTCTCGAAGAAGACGTCAAGGACAGGTGGGACCAGCTGAGGACAGCCGCACGCCAAGAGAACGCCGAGCCGTCGTCCCGCTGCTTGGCCTGCATTGGCCAGATCCAAAAAGCTTAACAGACTGACATCCCCCTGCGAACGGCGATCACCATGGAACTAGAGCGTGTGATCAAGCCAGGCACACCGAACAGGCGTTCCTCGCCACCAGGAACAGACGAGTCGTAATCGTGCGGTGAGCTGACAGGATGGGGCCAATTTCCGTTATCGAATCCCGAAGCCCCACGACCTGCCCATTCGGTGCCAAGCGCCGGCGAGAGGCACCATCTCTCCCCTGATGACGGCGGGGTCGGCTCTCTTCTCCCGGCGGCGTGCAAGCCACCACAGCCCAATGCAGCGTTGAACCCGTCAGTAGTCGACTCCACATTGGTGGTAGCATGACGGGAAATATTGCGAGTACTTGAGCAAACCCTTGGAAACGCTTGTCTCCTTGTCTGACATCGATATGGGCCTGCGATTGGTCGATTCTATTGCGTCAGACTGCAGCATGATATAAAAGGGTGGACTTCTTGTTCTAATGGCCCGAGTGACCTGCCCTGACATTTGGTTCCTCTCCCATCTAGAGTGCCTCGTCTCTCGGACAACTCTAGCTTCAAGAGTGTGGTCGATAGCGTCAGCATGAAGGTGCACGGAATTCTCCTGGCAGCGGGCTTCCTGGCCACCTCGGCCGTTGGCAAGCCCGTCAGACAGCGCTCTGCATTCGCGGTCAAGGAAACTCACCATGTCCCTCGCAGATGGACTGAGGCCCGCCGTCCAGATGCTGATCATAAGATTTCTCTGCGCATCGGTCTGAAGCAGGGTTCGTTCTCAGACCTGGAGCGGCAGCTGTATGAGGTCTCTGATCCAGACCACAAGTCGTACGGCCAGCATCTCAAGGCACATGAGGTTCACAAGCTGCTCGAACCCTCCGATGAGACGTTGGATCAGGTTCATGAGTGGCTGGCGGACAATGGCGTCGACAAGTCGGCGTTGAGGTACAGCTCCGCCCGAGACTGGATCACGGTCACACTGCCGGTCGCCGACATCGAGCAAATGTTGGACACAGAGTACTCAGTCTACCGTCATGAAGATGGCTCAGAGGTTGTGCGTACCCCGAAGTGGTCTCTGCCGCTCCACCTCCACGACCATATCGACACCATCCAACCGACGAACTCCTGGTACCGCGCCAAGCCTAAGTCCTTTGCTCTTAAGGTCGAGACACTCGAGGACCAGAAGCCAGCCACGAAATTGTACAACAATGGCTCCGTTTCCGATGTTTGTGTCTGGGATCACGTCACACCAACATGTCTGAGGACTCTGTACGGAACTATCGACTACCAGACGCAATCCAACGACACAAACATCATGGGTCTTGTGGACTACCTCGGCGAATCCAACAACCGGAACGACACGTTCCAATTTCTCTCAGAGTATCGACCCGAGGCCAAGTCCGGAGCCCACGACTTCAAGTTCGACTCCATCGCGAACGGAACAACCACACAAATCTACACCAACCAAACAATCGAGGACCAGACCAACGTCGAGGGCAACCTGGACGTACAGGCCATGCTGGGAATCGGCTGGCCGACCAAGCTGATCGCCTACGCCGTCGGCGGCAGCCCGCCTTACCAGCCAGACGCAGCAACCACATCGGACACCAACGAGCCCTACCTCACCTGGCTGGAGCACCTCCTCTCGCAGCCGGACGAGGAGCTGGCCAAGGTGATCAGCACATCGTACGACGATGACGAGCAGACAGTGCCGCCCTCGTACGCCCGTCGCGTGTGTAACGACATGGCGCAGCTCGGCGCCCGCGGCGTCTCGCTACTCTTCGCCTCGGGCGACGAGGGCGTCGGCTTCAGCGGCTACTGCACCTCCAACGATGGGACAAACCGCTCCTCCTTCCTGCCCGAGTTCCCCTCCTCGTGCCCGTTCATCACCTCCGTCGGCGCCACCATGAACTTCACCCCGGAGGTCGTTGCGTACAAGCCGAGCAGCGGCTACGCGAGCGGAGGCGGGTTCTCGTCGTATTTCTCCCGCCCACTTTACCAGGATGGTGTTGTCGACAAGTATGTTGAGTCCCTGGGCGGCAGGGACGCGGAGTTCTACAACGCGTCTGGCCGTGGGTACCCCGATATCGCGGGCCAGGGGTTCTCGTATGCCGAGGTGTGGAACTCGCGCGATGTCCGAGTATCCGGCACCAGTGCCTCCACGCCTGCCATCTCCGCCATCCTCGCGCTGGTGAACGATGCGCTGCTCGCTGCCGGCAAGAGCCCGCTCGGGTTCCTCAACCCGTGGCTTTACAAGAGGGGCCACAGAGCGTTCACGGATATCACGTCCGGTAGCGCCGTGGGCTGCTCTGAGCTTGGAGACGGGCTCGGGTTCCCTGCCCAGGAGGGCTGGGACGCTGTGACGGGCTTTGGCACGCCCAAGTTCAAGGAGATTCTTGAGCTGCTGGGTGTTGGTAATGCTTCGTTCACGGCGAGGAAACAGGGCTGGAGTGTGGCACAGTAGACATGTCTCTTGGAACACTATAATACACTAAGCCTTGGCCTGAATAAACAATAGAGTATATCAGGAACCCCGTTTGCGAACAAACCAATTGTGTGACCGAAGTGGAGCATACCAGCACGATCATATATGCCGTCATCCGGACGTATGGTCCTTGTCGTGTTGATATAGGACCCTTGGAGCAGCAGTTGCCTCCACCTAAAAAACTCGGAGTGATATCACTTGCATGCGGGTACTTTGAGTCCCACGGCTCAGATACATTCGGCTGTTCAATGGGATTCCTAGATTGTCAAGCAGGTCAAGTAACGCAATCTCTATCCGGCCGAAGAAACACTCTTATTTGATTGAGACCGACGTCTGTTGCCAGTCCACGAAACCATTCTCGTGTTCTTCTAACATTGGCCCACGTCCGGATCCGTAATTCTCAAGTGCACTTTTCAAGTGGAAAGTTCCCACGCGATAAAAGAAGCCGTCCTCACTGTCTTGCAGCAGAAGGAGGCCCGAGAAGTGAGCGCTTCCCTGAATTGTCGATCTCCAAAGGCCGAATAGCCGAATGTCACTTTCGATATTCTCGTCGCCCCCATTCGGAGAATGTTTCCAATCAAAGCTGAATGAGAAAAGGGGTGATAACGAAGGTATGCTCCATTCCAGCGGAGCTCGACGGTCATGCGGCTCTGCCGTATTAACAGGTAGTGGCGTCTGGCGCATCAGCCCCGAAAGCTTCAGGTAAGTACCTGGCATAACGCGGCCCATGGGGTCTGGCCCCATCAATACCCCATGATACTCCTCAAACCGGGCTTGGAAGCTCTCTGGCGCCTGCCTGAAAGCGTAATTCCAAAGGAAGTAATACTGCGTCACTCCCCAGTCCGCGGCTTCGCGGCGCGAAGCCCAGGACCAACTTGGGGCTGCATATGTCTCCGGCACGGTACTTTTAAACCCCTCCAGCAACTCCTTGAACGTCGAGGCTTGGTCACTCAGGCTCCAACACAACTGGCCCCGCCAGCCCTTATGGTTCATACTCTCCTGGGATGAACGCCAAATACCCGCGAGGTATTCTGCTGGTGCTTCCCCGGCCCTCGATGAGTTTTCATCCATTATCTTTGCTAAACCCGAGACAGCTGGAAGCTTGTCCTGAATGCATGGTAGCTGTGTCTTCAAGAGGCGCTGCACCCATCGCGTCCACTCCTGCCTTGTTTGATCACCGAGTGTATACGAGTCGTAGTCGGTGCGTCCATCTTGTTCGGACTGGACGCTATGGGTGCACTTGAAATGGATCATTTCATTTCCGAAGATGAGAAGTCGCTTCGTTAGCATTCGTTGCTGCCATATCCACCCTCGGCTCTCCCACTTGCTGGCTTCCAGGTCGCGGTCTAGGGCATCGACCGAGGGAAAGAGATCAGGCTCCGCGGTGGAAATTGGGATTGTCGACAACGTGAAGCTGCCCCTGACCTTTGAATTGAAAGACGAGGAGAATGGGACCTTGACATGTCGGGGTCGAGGTCTCAAAAACCCCTCGTCAAAGGACGCTGATGAGGCGACACCAATAGTGAAGAAGGCGTTGCGGAACACGCGGAACATTGTCCCTGCTTCTCTCGCCCAGTCATCTGCATCTTCATGCATGATACAGAGCGCACTGATCCAGAGGTACCTTACACCAAGGCTCCTTGTGACAGTCACAGCATCTTTGAGACACTGTGGGAGACTGGACAGTCCTATGTTCCTACAACTATGCCTGAATTTGGCACTGGTAGTCTTCGCCGGCGGATCCACGCCGCCCCAGTAGGTGCTTAGGGCAGCATATCGGAATTTGTCGATTTGCGAGCTGGATGCCCCTTCATGTCCTGGTAGAGAAGCCGTCTCGAACAGTACAATGTCGTCTGAAGTCACATTGCCCGATTGGGATGGCAGATCCGGAAACAGATCCAGAAGCCTTGTGGGAAGAACTTGGCTTCCGAGGTCTTCAACCCCAGTCCAAGCCTCAGTGTTCTTGGAAGTAGCAATGGTTGGTGATTTGCTTTTTTTGCAGGAGCCTGCTTTTTCAACACAATCGCGGAGCCATCGATTGGCCTTGGAAATATTGTTCGGAGACCACTGCAGATTGTCCTCCGCCCAATACGTGTTTCCGCGGTCCCAATCCCATGTAATCAACCACTTCCAACAAGCATCTTCGCCTGTCACCAAGTTATGATCAGTACTTTCGAAACCTTGAATTATAACCTAACCTACCTTTGGTTGCCCAAATAAGGAACTGTAGAGCCTTCTCCCACCCTTTCGTCTCGTCTGGAGACACGCTTACCACAATCGAATGGAGACCCGTATGATCACCATAGCCGTTAGACTGCCAGACATATTGCATACGCAGACTGAGGAGTCCGGATCCAGCCATCCACCAGGAAGCTCCTTGATACTTGGCCTTTAGCCCCTCTCTCACCCCAGCGCAGAATTCGCAACCGTTCTCCGCGGCGCGTGACAGGTCCGGGAGGTCCGGGAGGTCATCCTTTCGTGTATAATCGATACCGCCAAACATGGGGTTCCAGCCGCGACCCGGATTGGGGCACGATGAGCCAATGTACACCTCCTGGTCGGGCCTAGTTTTGACGTATGGCTCCAGGACACTGTCATCAAGAATCAGGTGTTCGTTGCATTGGTCGCAGAGAGCTGGGCTGCGCGAGGTCAGCTTGCGAGGCTTAACCGGCGACGGGCTGGTCGGGTCTTGAGACAGCATTGTAAAAGCAATTTAGGAGGGATTCTGCTTGAGTGACAGTTACCGCATTTAGGCAGATGAAAGGTGCAGGTCTTGGGAATAGATGCGCAGAAGCAGGCTTTGGACAGAGCAAGATCCATGAGTTATAAGGTCATCACAAAAAAATAAGTGGCCACGCACCCACTTCTGTGATTCGATATTGTACGGCAGCTGTAAGACGAGGGGCTGTCAGCAAGCATGGCTCCTCTACAGGTCTTGGCTTAGCTGCCTGGTTGGTTTAGGGGCCCACAATTCAGGTTGCGGGTCTGCCTTGTGGCCGCCGGGGAGTCAGACCGCAGGCTCATATGCAGCAGCGCCTTGGCTGTGAACATACAGAAGGGGGACAGATACTGACGGCTTTGATTCAGTCGGGGCTATTCCACTACCTGTCGCTACAAATGCTGAGGTATCTTTTCTGTGCACGAGTGACAGCACCAGATAACTTTCCCTGGCAGGGACCTGATCCTAAAACTGCTTCAGCGAGTGCATGTCCCACGATCTCAAAGACACACTGGCCTGCCTCTTCTCCACCACCGCGTCCATCACTCCTTGTAATCATCGCCCCTGGGGTCTTCGTCCCTGTCATCGCCCTCTTCAAGTTGCTCCGGCGTCTCCATGAGCTCCGCAGCCTGCGAATCGACCTTATCGTCCTTCGCCGGCGCGATCTCCTCACCTTCCTTCGCTAGCTCACCCTCCTCGTCCGAGACCTCGCCAGCAGCCCGCTTCTCGCGGTATTCCCTGGCAAAGTTGATCCATCTGTCCTGCTTAAGCACGATTGAGTGTCGGATAGCGCACGCAGGCTCAGTTCTGCCAAGGATGGCCTGGGATTCGGGACATGTTAGCGAGGCCTCAACTTATTCACTACTGTATGTGCAAGCGGTTTAATAAGACGAGATTATGGGATGTTTGACACTCACGCCGATCTCCTTGTGAGTCATTCCTTGCGCCTTCCACTTGATCAACTTCGATATCTCCTCATCGCCCCACGACTCCTTGCCGTTGGGGACCTGCGGGCAGTTAGACCTCCTCTTCTTCGGGCGTGGTATTGAATTCATAGCCTCGGGCTCATCATAGTCGTCGTCGGCGGTGCTGGAGGAAGCTGGGTCGTCCTGGGTGTTGCTATTCCGCTTCAGAGCGGGCGTGAGTGCGGTCGGCGTCTCATAGGCGGTAGTAGCCCGAGAGCCACTGGCGCTGTGATCCTCAATTTCCTCGTTCTGAGGTGTCTCGAGGCTGCCCACGCCAGGGTTGTCGTTGTTGGTGCTGGGGCCGGCGTCGCCGGGCGCATTCGGGACCGGTAGGCGCGGAGCTTTGCCGCACACCAGCGAGGGCTTGAGGTCGAGGCACGCGAGGCACTGCACACTGACGTACATCCACTTCTCGTCGACTGGGTTGCTATATCTCTGTTAGATACCCAAGCTGTGCTGATGTCTCACTGCAAAAGATTGGGCAAGACACACTCTGGATGCTCTTGGTTGTATAGATCAAGGCATGAGATGGCCGCGTCACAGATGATCTCGACGTTGGCAGTATCGGGGTCAGATGCGATCGGCCTGAGGGGAAGGAGCTCTTTGATCTTGCCACTGAGGATCCTCAGGTGTGCAAAACTAATGCCTCTATACAGCCATGTCTTAGCTTTCATACAAACAACAAACACGTGGTCGACAGGAGCAAATTACGTGTGTTTCTCATCATGGTAGCGCAAGACGCTGTTCATCGCCCTTTCCGCGATGGATGGTAGGTCCCTGTGGGCTGTCAGTACTATTTGAGTGACTTGCCTGTGGGTGGTAGGACTCACTCGTCGTTCATCGTGTTCTGCTACTTTAGCGATGCTGAACGTCTGCTATGCGTCGATGCGCAAGTTGATACTTCGAGTTGATATGACGGTGGGAGTATCAGGTCATAATTGTTGCCTGTGACTCGAGAATGAGGCACACTTGATAATGTTATTGAAACCCCACTTCGTCACTGAAAACTGTGAACAGGAAGAGATATGACAAAATTGCGTAGCTCCAACACTTTGTTGCTTGGGGCGGCTTGGTGTCAACCGGCGCCTGCCAAAGTAGCAGCTACAGCACAAGGATAGGAACTAAAGGAGCCTTGCTCCTTCCATTATCTCCGCAGCTCAATGGATTGATTTTTTTTTTAATGCTTCTCGGCAGCCTTGAGGCATGAGGGGCACAAATGTGACGCCGTGGGCATTTTTGGCAATAGAAGAGTCAAGCAGCGGTTTTGCATCTTAGACCAATGCACACTGTATGAAGGCACCACGTACATTTTATATGTATGGGGGATTGGAAACGCAACCGCCGCCAGACCAATGCAATTTCGGCCGCCAAATTTCTTCCACACATTGAGGTAGGCAGCGTATGACGATCTTTCCGCAACGCTTTCAAGATCACGGATCACACGTAAAAATGAGCAGTGTCTTTACAGTGGATTGGCAGACTCTCATAAACATATTTGATATCCCACGGCCAGGGCTGCTTGAACACTACTCCCGAGGTCCTCCTCTCTCCGGGCGTCCACATGCGGTGCCAAAAACACGATCTTCGCAACCCACCACTGTCTTGCAGCTTTGGTACACATCAAGATGAGCGCTTTCTCTTTTTCTGGAGCTTTGCCTCAACCTGGGCCAGATAGTCCTTCCACTTGTCCTGGTGCATGATCCTTCCATACTTGTTCTCCACCGAGCCCAAGCCCCTACCAAGTGTCGTCTAGAGAAAGACTGATTAGCATCATGATGACGAGCCTCTAACATAAGCAAGTAAAGAATAGGAGACCCTTACGGCGATGTCTAAGTGTCGCATGCCAGACGCCTTGAGCTCCACCATGAGCCGGATCTCGTCGTCCTCCCAGTTCGCCTTGGCCATGCAGACACGCTTGGCGCTGCCGCTGCTGCTGCTCGACGGCTCCGATCGCTTGGGAGAAGGAGGGGTCGGTAGAGACGAGCCAGGGGTGAGAGTAGGTGACGAACCTGCCGGCGAGGAGTGGCCATCCCCGGTGGCGTACTGGGAAGGCCGCGGCTCGGGCTGCTGGGCCTGCTGGGCCTGCTGAGGCAGCTGGGGCGGGAGTCGGGCAACCTGACCGTCCAGGAGTAACTCGGGTTTGATTTCGACGATGAGGAGACCTTGGACGCAGATGTAGAACCATCGGAGATTGATCTTGGATTGGCTGTGAATGCGTGAGTGGTCTGGTTGGCCCGTGTAGGATGATGTGCTTTGAAAGACTCACATTTGGGGGGTCTTGTTGTAGGCCTCAGCAACGCTTAGAGCAGCATCGCAGGCGATCTCCAGATCCGCGACACTGGTATCTTGCACGTGTGCCATGTCGCGGAGGTGGTAGAGATCACGGATCGCTTGCCAAACGAAGACTGGTAGGCCTCCATTGTGGGCGCTGCGTGAGGTTATGTTGTCAGACATAGTTCTGCGAAGCCAGAGGGCGTTGCGTTGCGTCTGGGGAATACGTACACATCGAAGTCGGTGTGGTACCGCAGGACGTGTTCTATTGCTTTGGTGGCAAGTGCGCACAACCGACTGTGAATGAAAGTTAGCAGACTTGAGCCTGTGGGGTGGACGCTCGACTCCCGGCGTAGACTCACTCGATGTCCATTTTGCTTGTAGATGCCCGTGTCGGGGCGGACATTGACTGGGGACTGAAGCGGCGGTGTTTCGATCTGGAGCCCAGCCGAGCCTGTTGACTTGGGTGTCGCGTCCCAAGCCGCCTCACGCGTCAGTCACGGGGACCGATGCCGCGCTTTATAAGGCTTGCGAAGAGTGATAGCATGCGCTCCTGTCACCAGGGCAATGACTGAAACTGAATCTGGATGGATCTCCAAGGAGCATTCACCCAAATGACGAGAAACGTTTGTCTCGCCGCTGACCCGTGGAGTGAATTGGTGATGGAAAGACCAGCTCCACAGGCCATGAGAAGCCGTGACCACCACACAAAGAACCCCCTGCGACCTGAGACAGTGTCCTTGCTGCCGGCTCGTGCCATTTCGTTGCATCTTCAATGCCGTTTCCAAGGCCATGATCTCTTTGTGTCACAAAGGAATCTTCGAGTTTGGGGCCTCGAAAGGGAGCACTCATGATCTGGAACACATGAAAACTTTGACAGTAAAGGTGCACCAAGACCTCATTGTGTGGGAGCTGTCTCAGTTTGGATTCGGGCTTCAATGCTAAGAGATCATGCGAGATAATCCTTTCGCAAATTCTGTGTGGATGTGCAATTGTTGGCAACACACACTCGGCCGTTTGGGTGCTTTTAGAGCAGGCTGTCAGTGCAGCTTCAGACCTAGCAAATTCAGTCAGCCAAGGAGCTCAAGACAGGCAGGCATTCAATCACGATGAGATCAGGGATAAGAAGACGATGACAATTTGCGTTCGATTGGTTATGTACGTCCGCAGTGAGGATTTACTCAGTAAACAGCTCAACTCAGCTAAAGAGGAGTCCGTCCCTACCTACTGCTCAAGACATGCTTCTGGTGAATTATGACCAGAGAACAGCACAAGACGCCCAACCATCGATCGCCCATTTTCTCAATCAATCCTTGCTTCGACCACGAGTCCATGGCGTCATTCTCAAGACGCATCTCGCAGATTTTTATATGCCTTGCAGCTTCGATGTGCAAAGCTGATTCCATGACCCTTGCAGCTCCCACGCGCAGGGTATGGACTATAGCCTCCTCATTTTGATTCGTGTTTTTGTGTTTTGTGGCTTTTCCGACTTTTTTTTTCCTCTTTAGTATAGTTTGATCTGTGAGCTGGGTGCTTTCCTAGCTCCCCACCTGGGCACTTCACCGCAAGCTGTGATGCTAGTCTGCATGACGACAGGTGTGCTTCAGCGGCGACAAGTGCAACGCTGCTTCATAGCCTTAGACCAGCGGCGGTTGAAGTTGCGGTCGTACGGCGTCCAGTTGCTCATGAGGTTCACGTGCAGCCGGTACAGGTCGGCGACGGGCCAGGCCTCGTTGCCGGTGCGCGGGCCGCGCTGGAAGGTCTGCACGTTGATGGTAGGGGCGTTGGCCCAGACGTGGACGTGGCCGATGCAGCACTGGCGCTTGAAGGCCTTGGCGCTCACGTAGGTCAGCTCCTCGAGCACGCCGAGGGTGAAGTGCCTGGGGCCGGGGAGCGGGGCGCAGCGCCAGTGCTCGGGCGAGGTGGCAAAGAAGTCGCTGAAGATGCGCTCGGTGCTGAAGGACGCCTTGTTCGTGCTGAAGGCGAGCTTCTTGATCTTGTGCATGATCTCGAGGCCGGCGGCCTGGGTGAAGACACGCTCCTCAGTGGGTGGGGTGGGATGGATGGTGGTGTAGGCGAAGGTGTCCGCGACCTTGTCGATGAGGAAGCGGGTGTCTTTGAAGTTGATGGGGAGAATGACATTAACGAATTTCTTGTCATTCTGGGAGACGACTTGCTTGGGCTTGGACTTGGTCATGGCCTTACGAGATGGCCTTGGGGCGTTGTTGTACGCGGCGCGGCCGTAGGCGGCGCACATGTTGTCGAACTCCTTGTTGGACTTCTCAATGTACTCCATGAAGGTCTCGGTCTCCTTCTCCTCAGCGGGGGGACTGACCAGGTAGGTGAGGGGCTGCATGGTGTAATCTGCGAACTCCAGAAAAGCCTGGCGGGAGTCGGTGCAGGCCATGAGCAAACCGCGGTGTCCAGTAAGCGCGCGATTGTACTTGGGCTTGAAGCAAGCGATGACACTGTTACCAGCGCGGCCGATTGGGGCGGCATTTGCGTCGTAGGCGAGGTCGAAGTCAAACGCCTGCACCTTGGGGACTGGGAGGCCGTTCACCGCGTGCTTCCAGACCTGGAGCTGGAGCTCACCGGGCAGCTTGGGGAAAAGATGGAAGACTCGGCCACTGGTGTCCTCGTCGTACTCACCATCAGCCTGGCGGAGCTGGGCGTACTGGCGATTGAAATTGTCGGCGGCCTCCTTGAGACGCTTCTCCAGGCCAGACTCGTTGGTGAAGCCCATGGCGAAGTTGAAGTCGGCCTCGGTGATGTGCTCGTCGCCAAGCATGTCCATCAAGTGAGACATGATCTGGTCATTGTCAGCGCCAGGAGCTTTTACCCTCAATTGAAGCCAGGACTCACGTTTTGCTGATAGGCAACGTCGGTAACTGAACAAAGTAGAGCTCGAGGATATTCTACTTGATTGACGAGCTTTCTTGACGCAGCCAGCTGCTGAAGACAGCTTCGTGGATCAAGGTGAGGTGTGAGAATTGAGGAGGAAAGCTGAGGCTGTGGTCGCACTTTGCTTGACGCAGCCAGCTGCTGGAGACGATGTTCTGGATCAACCAAATTTAAGTTTGATACTGGTAAGAGAGATGAAGGGGTTCAGAGTGTAGGATCTCGAGCACAATCGTGAGCTTCGTGATCGAAATTGGTGTTGTTGAGTGTGTGGGTACAGTGAAGGTTGGTTTGACGGTTGGTTGGAGTTTTGAAAAGACTGAAGGATTTGCAAAAGGGAGTTATGGTGGCTCGCTGGCACCTGAGGGCCAGCCAGCAGCTTGTTCAGACGATGCCATCCGAAGCTGCCCAGCAGCTGTGGGAAAATTCAGTAATCGGGTGGCTGGTGGCTTTAAACAATAGGAAAAGTGCCAGGAAACATATTAGCTGGCTACACGGGCGAAAACGCTTTCTATCTCATCCAAACCGTCCAATTTGGCAACACAACCCCTCCAATTCCACTGATAACCTTCTCATTTTCTGAAAATCCAATTTGTGTGTGGTCACATGTTGCTTCTTACAATGTCGTGAGTCTGTTGTCAACCACGTTGATGGATTTTCCACTTCGCTCATTGACAGTCAGATCTCTGGTCTTCGCAAAAGAGACGCACAGTGGGTTGACTAGGCCAAGTTCGACATGACCCTTGAACATGGGTCTCGCTTTGCCCAACTCTTCTGTGACCTTCAATCGTAGCTCTGCCTCCTCAGTCTCATTTGCTGGCTGAAAGGCAATTAAAACTGTAAGTAGGTCTTTGGCGTCTTGCCTGCCAACTACTGCCTGAATGCCCGAGACATGGCGCTGAGGGCCCAGCGCCGAGGAGACGGCTTCTCGCAGGTGTGTAAAGTCAATTGAAACAGGTCCCAGTCGAATGGCCGTCTGGTCGCGTCCCAGCACCCTGAAAAGCCCAGTGTCGTAGTCAATCCATTCTGCCCTGTCCCCAGAAGGGTACCTGACAACAGGCATTAGTCTCCTCTCCAGGTTCGTCACCACGAGGCTTCCAGGAGTGCCTGGCTCTGTTGTCACTGTACCGTCCTCCTTGACTATCTCGACGATCATCCCCGGTCGATTGACTTGGTGGACCCTCGGGTCTCTCAGGCCATCAGCGACTGGGAACCGCTGCTTCGCCTCTGGACTTGGAGCTAGCCCAATGACTCCACAGTCCATAGTCCCATAGACCAAGCTGCGTAGCTCAGCATTTGGGAATGCCCTCTTGATAATGCCAACTTGGTCGTTGTACAGCGCCTCGCCAGAGAATAACAGAAGCCTCACACTGTCGGCCGTGCTCCTACCTTGCCAACCCGTTCCCACCAACAGCTCCGCCATCTTGACCAGTTTGGTCACAGTCGACAGGACGACAGTTCCCTCAAACTCAACGATGTGAGTAACCATGCTCTCAGTGGTGACATGCCCCGCCACAGGGAGCTGCACCCCGCCCACCCGTTCATGAATCGGCAGGTAGAAGACTGACAAGATGTGCAACAGGAACGAGCCGTACATGTCGCCCGCGTAGAACAGGTTGATCACTCTGTCGCCGTGACGCACCCCGCACCGTACGAGGCTTGTTGCCAGAGCTCTGGATACGCCTTCGAGCTCGGCATGGCTATAGAAAGAGACTTTGGGCTTGGCTGTTGTGCCTATATCGGTCGTGATCAGCTTTGGTGAATATCAAGCGCACCGCTAAAAATGTGGACCATTCGCTGGAGATGGAGGAAGTAGGCTGAATTTACCTCCTGTCTTGAAGATTATGCCATCTTGTTGTTCAGAAGTGACCACTCTGCTATTCAAGCATGTGTTCGCCTGCCAATAGGCGGCATGGTCCGTCAAGGGGTAATTCTCCAAGCTGTTATTCAAAGCTGGGACGGAGGTGATAGTGTTCCAGAATTCTCTATAGAAAGGGGAGTTCCCCCTGACGAATTCAAGGAACTTCTCAAGCGTTTCCGCCTTTTTGTTAGAAGGTACGTCACTTTTGGGGATTATAGTCATTTTCGCTGCTGTCTTGTACGATACCTTTGACGAACAGCAAACTTCATTCGCAGCCGTTTACTATAATTATAGGCCGTAATTACTCGCACATATCTCACAAACACGGAATGATCCAGCCCTGCCCATCGGCTGCTGAACAGTCCCGCCGGCATTGAATCGGTACAGGGCACACAGTGGTAGCGTTGTGGACCCGACGGTCTTCCTTTCTCGGATCGGTCAGCCAACTCAGGTACCATCACGAGATCGAGCCGGTACGATTCAGCCACGCCTCGGCTTCAACCACATTCATCTTTCAGCTCTGGCCCGGGCCAGAACGTATAGACTTTGCTCCTTGTCCGGGATCCGGATACAAGCTCGTCGGAAATTAAGTGCTGGGCTGCCACGAGGACTTTGGAGACAGAAGACGCAGAGCCTACCTGCTGGCGCCCAATCTCGTCCCAGAATGGCGATGGTGTTTGGTACCGAAGGGAAAACATCGGCAAGATTGGCTCTGCAGATAGACTTCAGCTATTAGAGTTAGTTCTAGTCGCTATCGTACAGGTCGTGCGCCGCATGGCGGTGGAGCTGACTAGTCGCCTGAGAACGTCCATGACAGCCTGGCAACTATGCGAAGCAGAGCTTACTTGCCCAACCGTGGCTCAGCCCAATTTCCAGATGCCGGAATGAAGGCAAAAGACGGCCACGTCCCTTGTCTTTACCAGCGGACAATGATGAAGTCTACATGAGCGACATCACACTCCCTGGCTTCAGTGAGTGTCTCAAAACGATAGAATTCGGCCGTGTTACATGACTAGTTCCAAAGCATGTTCTCCACGCCTGGGCCAGGCCTCACACACAAGGCCTGTGAGGAGTACGAGGAAGAAGGCATGAACATCGATTTAGACTTCTGACATGGCCTGCAGGATGGCGATGATGAGCACACCGGGTCCGCCGTGCCTCCCGACTCATTCTCGTTGTCCGTGAATCCCTCGCAGCACAAAGTCATGCACGAGGTGCCGGAATGACTCGATGTCTTCCAGGTATCGCCTAGCGTGGCCACCTTGGCTGTTTGGGGTCGTGCCCGAATAGGAAGTGCGGTAGAAAACCTTGGGCGACCCAAACTTGAGATGAAGACCCGAAGGTTGGGGCAGCGTCACGCTGTGCTGTGGTACCTAGGTAATAGTGGGTGTTTCATAAGGCTGATACTTGCGATGCCCACTCCCCTCTGCAGCCAAGAGCGCTGCATGATGTGTACCAGCAGTACTATAGACCGAGTGCGAAGTGCCGATGAACTCATCGAGGGCGCTAGCTCCCGCAGCAGCAGCAAACCTGGTTGGAGGGTGGTTTCGTCCTTAATTCGTATACATACGAAGCTGTATGTAATGCGCCTGGTTGGAATGTACCTCTGGCAATACTGTAGTATAACCGCGACGGGTATTGTAGGATCCACAATTCTGTCGCCAAGATAAAGAATACATCAGTATTGCGCGCGCAACTCTGGGCAATCCTCAAGACTGAAGACTGCGCCGAGCCGGGACTTTCGCCTTGCGTCCTCAGCCTTCCCAAAAGGATATTGTAATATTGCCCTCAAGCAGCAAATTGGTGTCGATGAAACTTTGACACCTCTCAGCGATTCGGAAAAAGCATTTTAATTTCCGTGGAGATCCGGGAGCGCAAGCTGTAGGAGCCCCGAATTTACGGAAATTTCCCCTGTTAGACAGACACCTCCCGGGCTTGTAGTATCGTTCCCTTTCACTTGCCTACCATCTCCTGGAGTAGCACTGGAACGAGTAACGAGAGTGATGCCGTCACTCTCTCATCGACTTGGTTCCTCAACAGCAATCACAACCCGAGCCAGATGAGATCAGGTCGTAGCTCAGTCTCCTCCTTCACGATGAATAGGAACTCATCGAGCACGCCGTCCTCGCCCAGGACACCGCCGAGATACCCGCCAAGGGCACGGTGGTCAAGCATTTCGGCCGATGGAATATCGATCAACAGCCTGAGGCGCTTCACCACCTTCGTCGAGCGATCATTCAGCCTTGAGGAGGAAAAAGCAGCGGACTGGGGAAGAGAATGGCGAGAAATTCTAGCAGCGAACGCAGCGTCGCAGCGGGCGCGAGAAGCGAGGTGGCAGTCGCAGTCAGAACCACAACGAAGGTCCGATGAAAAATCAGAAAAGCAGAGGCCGGAGGACTTCATCGTGGACTGGGACTCGGAGGAAGACCCAGACAACCCGGCCAACTGGCCGTGGTCCAAGATCTGGGTACACCTGGGCCTCATCAGCGGGTTGTTGTTCATCGGGTGAGTAACATGTGGCCCACTTACCTGCCCTTCCTTGGCTTCCAAGAGTTCCACCAAGACCGCCCAGCAGCGGGAGGATTTATCAACAGCGGGGGCTAAGAAAGCTTGTCGTACACAGATCATTAGCGACGGCGATATTCTCGCCAGGGGTGCCGGAGCTGCTAAGCGAGTTCCACAACACGAGCAAGCTGCTCGGGGTCATGACTGTCTCCATCTACGCGCTGGGGTGGGGGATCGCTCCACTGTAAGTTTTCTTGTCAGACAGAGCAGAGACGGGGGAAGGGAAACACACAGTACGGGGGAAAGTGCTCGAAGGAGTAAGGCGAACCGTTTGTCAGGGACAAGAGTGTGCTGATCAGTGAGGTAAACATACAAACAGCGTCCTCGGCCCCCTCTCCGAGGTCTTCGGCCGCCTCGGCGTCTACCACGCCACCAACATCATCTTCACCGTCTCAACGCTGGCCTCGGCTCGGTCCCCGAACCTGACGACCCTCATCGCCCTGCGCTTCGTGGCGGGATGTGCCGCCTCGGCCCCGAACGCGGTGGGCGCGGGCACCATGGCCGACATCGTGCCCCTGCACCTCCGAGGCAAGGTCATGTCGGTCGCGGTCGTCGCACCGCTGCTTGGGCTGGCCATAGGACCCATGATTGGCGGGCCGCTGGTTGAGGCGTATGGCTGGCGGTCGACTGTTTACTTTACTGCTGCTGCTGTAGGTCCCCTGTCCCCTTCCCCAAGTCTGAGTTCATGTGAGAGAAGAAGGGAGTGACGGTGTGTGTGAATGTTGGCTGACTCGAGTCGAATGGTTGCAGGGCGGGATCCTCACCGTTGCCTCCATGCTCTTTCTCCGAGAGACCAATGCCAAGGTCATCCTCGGGCGCATAGCACACGACATGCGCAAGATCACCAAGGACAAGAGGTACACCTCCAAGCTCGCAGATGCTAACCCAGTGCCTCTCTCCAAGATGGTAGCGAGGGCACTCAGCAGACCACTCCTGCTGCTCTTCACAAACCCGGTCGTCTCATTGCTCTCGATATACCTCGCAGTGGTCTCGGGATACATCGTAAGCCATCATCACCGCCACCAACTCTTCTTTATGAAGACATCCCCAACGTGCTCACGCCAAAACAGTTCATATTCCTAGCAACCCTACCAACAGTCTTCCGAGCCAAATACGCCTTCTCCACAAGCACCGTGGGCCTCGTCTACATCGGCCTGATGGTCGGGTTCGCAGTGGGCGTCGCCCTCAGCGCAACGGTCATGGACAGGATCGCCATGCGGCGGTCCGAATCCTCGCAACACGGGCACAAGCCCGAGAACCGCCTCGTGCCAATCGTCTACGCGAGCCCGCTCATCCCTGCCGGTCTGCTGCTGTACGGCTGGTCGCTGCAGGCCGGGCTGCACTTCGCCGTCCCTGTCATCGGGAGCGCGCTGGTGGGGGCGGGGATGGTGCTCACGCTGGTATGTTTTCTCTCTTTCTTTTTTTTTGTGTGTCTTTACTTCCCTATCTCTCACTGTGCCCCGCCTAGTGATCATGAGCCGAGTGGGGGCCAGACCGGAGGGACGAAGCTGACTCGGTATCTCGTCTAGCTGCCACTCAACACGTACCTGGTGGACGCCTTCACGGCCGTCGCCTCGTCCGCCATTGCCGCGTCGACGCTGCTCCGCTACGTGCTTGGTGCCTTCCTGCCTCTGGTTGGCACCTCTCTCAATGACACCCTTGGCCTGGGACTGGCGAACACTCTGCTGGCCGGCATCTCTTGTGTACTTATCCCTGCACCATTGCTCTTCATCAGGTATGGTGAGAGGCTGCGGGCTAAATTTGACCGGCCGTTATGATTTCCAAACAGCCGATGTTTCTATTCGATAGTCTATATTGCAGAGTAGTTATGATTAACGAGCTCATGATCGTACATATTCTGGGCCAAATCTCAGAGTGAGAGTAAATTATCAAACCCAAGTGTGTGACCGGTTAACCACTACAGTGAAATTTGCGGTTACAATAGTGGGACACTTTTTCCGGAAACAAGTTGGAGGACTGGCATAGTGTGGTATCAACAAGTCTTTCTTTTCCTTGTTCTCTCTATCGTCTAAAAGCAGCCCATCTATCGTTCAGCATGAAAGCCGAGGTGTACCCGGCCTCTCTAGTCTATGACCCGCAGTCCAACTGCGGTCTCTGATCCATCTATCCCAAGGTCCGTAGTCTCTGGAGAATCTCGAGTCTAGAATAGGAAAAAGAAGACCTCGTTTCGGAGGTCTCTCTCAGGGATATCTAACCCAGCCGTCTAACAACACAAGAGAAAAATTTCTAGTTCTCCTTGAGGTCGGCCCACCTCATGGCGCCCGGCACGTTGGGGTCCTTCTCGACGTACTTGCACGTGGTGAAGACGGACCACAGCTGGCCGAGGAACGACCGGTCGTCGCGGTGGTAGAGCTTGCCGAGCTTGGGCCTGATGGCCTCGGTGGCCTCCTCAGCCTTGTAGAAAGGAATGCGACTGTGGTCTGCTGTTAGTCATGAATTCATCGGTAGAAGCGGCGGACAGGAAAACTCACGGGAAAAGGTGGTGGACAACGTGGTCAGAGATGATGTTGTGGAACAGGTGGCGGCCAACCCAGCCGAAGTCGCGGTCGATGGTGGCAAGGGCGCCCTTGACGTAGGACCAAGACTCGGCCTCGTAGTGGTGAACCTCGGGGTGGTTGTGGTGGAGGTAGGTGATGGCCACGAGCCAGTGGTGGACCCACATGTACGGCACGATGTAGAGGAGGGCAATCGTCTGCCAGCCGTAGATGGTGGAGCCGTAGTACAGGGCGGCGCCGGTCAGGGCCAGGCCCAGGTCGGAGAGCGCAATGAAGACAGCCTCATTGGGCCTGAAGACGGCAGAGGTGGGCTCAAAGTGGCTGACACGGTACCAAGCTCCCTCGCGCTGCAAGCTGCCCTTGCCGGACGAGGCGTTGGTCAGGAGGTAAGTCTGCCATCCGAGCAGCTGGTGGAAGAACAGCTTGATCGCCTGGACGATGGGGGTGTCCTCGAAGAGGTCGGCGTCCATGTAGAAGTTGGCGAGGCGCTTGCGCGATCGGTCGGCGACAGTCTGGGGAACGAAGGCCATGTCCTTCTCCATGTGGCCGGTGAAACGGTGGTGACGGTGGTGGCTGAACTTCCAGCTGAAGTAGGGGACGAGGAGCGAGGAGTGCATGATCCAGCCCATGACGTCGTTGAACTTGTTGTGGACGGAGAAAGCACCGTGGCCGCACTCGTGGCCCAGAATCCAGATACCGACGCCAATGAGGCCTTGGACGTAGCCGTAGGCGATCCAGGCGGCAGTGCGGTACAGCGAGTTCTCGATCTGAGGGATGTAGGTCAAGGCCGCCCAGCCCAGAGTGAGGGCCATGGCATAGTCGCGGACGACATAGCTCATGGAGCGAGCAACTGTTGGCTGGAAGCAGTGATCTGGGATCCAGCTCTTGATGGTCTTGACGTCGGGGAATTCCTGCTCCTTGGGCTCTGCCTCGAGCTTGATAGCAGCGGAGGGAGCAGCCTGGGAAACGTGGTGTCAGTATAGGTCAACCTGGGTGTGACGAGCGATTTTCCCTCTCAATGAGGAGGAAGCGCGCAGTATGCCACAGTGCAGGCGCATGCCATTGACAGCTGTGGGTGGGGGAGGAAGCTCACCTGCTGCTTCGCCGTCCTGCTCCTCGTCTGGACCGAGGTGATTGAGATAGCCATGGTTCTGACTGTAGGTCCAATCTGTTCCCTTTTCTCACAAGAGTGTCTGTCTGTCCTCTAGACCTCAGTGTGGTGTACCCAAGACAATCAGACACCGGAGTCTGACTCTTCCTGGCTGTGAATCGTGAGGGAGTGTTTGCACAGGCAAGAGAGACAGAAAAGTGACTGAGCTCGGCTAAGGAACGAAGGGTCACAGTGAATGATCAGGGGACCGGGAAGTTTTTTTTCTAGGTCTGGGATCTGGACACGATATCAACAATTTTTGACCCCCGACCGCTCGAGCGATATCAACAAGTGAGACCCCTGCTGGTGGGTTTGGGACTTGGGACTGGATTGCTTGGACCCCATGGACCCCATGGACCCTTGGAGGACCCTGAGCAGCAGTGAGGGTCCCCGTTCCCGGCCCAGGCGTCTCGGTCCCCTGAGAGCTTGCCAGAGAGCCAGAGAGCCAGAAAGCGAGATGGATCCGGCAGCAGGGCAGTCCGTGGATGGCCCCGGCTCGGCCCAGTGGCGGCGGCCCCATCCTGGCGGTGAAAAAGGATGGACGACGCATAGACAGGCGTGTGTGGGCGGCGAATGGACGGATGGATTACTCGCCAGCGTGCCAGCGCGCCAGCAAAAGGGACGACAATGCGCGGTCGGCAAGCTGGGCACGGCACAGGCTGACTCCATCCGACTCCTTTCGCCCTGTGCCTCTCTCAATTCATCCCATTTCCCCCTGAGAAAGAAGGCAAAGGGAAAACTCTGGAACCCTTCTAGACAGATTGCAGTCTAGATCAGCGATTCGGCCACGTCCCATGCGGCTAGACTCGTGCAGGTCCATGGCCTTGGATTGGAGCTTGGCGGGATGATCAGGGGGCCAAGCCTCTAGGGACTTTGCGCAAACGAGTCCAAAGGGGGTTTTCACATGCAAAACTCTGCCAAGGAGGGATTCTTTGTCAGTCTGACTGTGCGGGAAGCTGTGTGACGGGCCCGTGGGCACTGGCATTAGCAGGGACTGGCACAGGGGAAAGCTGGGGAGCCGGAGAGATGGGCGGGAGTTGAGAAAAAGTTGGGCTGGCGGCCGCTTGCATGCCTGCCTGCCTGCCTGACCTGACCTGACAGGGGCAGACTGGGAGACTGGCAACTGGCAGAGGGCAACACCCAATTCGGGCTCAGGGTCCCAAGCTCAGCCCAGCTATTTTTATGGGCCGCCATGTTGGCTACGGGTCCGTGTGGATGGGGGACCCCTGGCTTAGAATGGAGGCGGGTTCGGGACCCCCCACGGCACACAACCAACCAGCGTGCTCGGGTAGCTGCTTTGGAGGGCAGAAACTGCCTCACGGAGGGAAGGAGGAGGCGGGGAGGAAACCGTTGAGCTACTGCGTGTCGCTGGCAGGTGAGAGAGGGGCAGGAAGGCACTTGGCACAGGAAAACACATCATGGACAGCATTACAATACAGTAGTGGCATTTTACAAACTTGGAAGCCTGTGTCGGAGGAAACAGGGAAAAAGACAAAGAGAAGAGAGAAGAAAGGGAAGGATGGCCGAGGTTATGGTGTGCACCATCGGCTGGCTGTTCCTGGTCTACTGCAGCATTGCAACGGTGCGACCACCCTCAAAACGGTTTAGCCGACCAACTTGCACGTGTAATGGCGTGCCAGTGAACACCCTCCTTCGAGTCCTTCCTGCCGGCCCAGGCCATCCAACCTTAAAACAAAAATCTCACACAGGACTCGAGCTTACCGCTCACAGTTTTTTTTTCTGGATCTGCCCTGAGCACCAGGGTTACCAAAAGGGTTACCAGCTGCCGGAACCCTCCCTACCCCCCAGTTGAAACTCCCCCTTCGAAACACACCAGTGCCACAACCACAATTAGAGTGGGCTCTCACAAAGAAGCCGCCCCCCATCCGAACTTCGCCCGGCGCAGGAACCGAGCAGGCAACGTCATCAGTTGCCATCAACGCCTCATCTACGGAGTACAATGCGCCAGGCGGGTGGCATCACGGCATGCTCAACCTAGCAGCAGCCAGCCTGTCAGCTGTCTGCCTGGCATCTCTGATTCTGGTGGGCATTGCACAGGTGTTGTGGGGGCTTGGCAAACGACGACACACCACAGCACGCGCACGACATGTGAAATTCAGACCATGCGCGTCTCGCCCAATGTTGCGTTGCACTGCACTGCACCATGTGAGACATCACGTGCCACCTTGTGACCAGAGCCTCCAGTCTTGTCTATAGGGGTTAGGGGTATGCGAGGCAGGGAGGTCTAGTATATCCGACGTCTCCAAAGCGATCGTCACTCATAAACGATTCCCTTCCCCTGATCTTGGTCACATTCTGCACATGTACTGCATCCCTACTGCACATTGCATGATCCGTGCAGATGCTATATTTCTCGCTCTTGCTCGACCCCACTCCTGAGACGTTTTTGGCCTTATCCTATTTCACAACATTGAACTCTGCCTACGGGCCTCCGGCGGTGAGTGTACCCTCGAATTGGCCTCTTATTCTGTCCTCGGCATAGTCTTACCCGTCTTGGGTAAATTGGCATTACTGTCCGACTGCGCTGTCATGGCATCTTTGCAACTCCCACGACGAGTCAGCAAGTTGCCCAGCGGCAAGCAGCCTCACGCTTTTCCGCATATATGCCCCGCGTAGTTGAAGGATTACTGATACACGGTATATCACCTGCCCAGGTGGGTAGCCTATTGTTGTTCAGTGCCTGACTAAGTGCCCATGAGGCAGACATAGATAGAGTCTTTCGGTTGGTCGAATTGTAAAAGCCGCACGGGCGGGTCCCCTAGTAGTTGAAAGTTAAAATCGACTCGTCGGTCTCTTCATTGGGTGTCAGACCAGCTCCATCATATACGAAACTATCTTTCTACATTGCCCTGACATGTTTCAACAAGCCCTGCCCTTAGAGCGTCCTGGGTCCCTAACTCTCGCTGAGGGGTCTTCTATGCCGTCGGATATGTAGACAATTTCAGGTCAGCTTTCATGGGTCTCAATGCCGGTTGCTTGATACGACCTGTCGTTTACCCAATCCGTCGATACAACCCCTCCCGGCAAAGTGAGAGGGGTTGGAGGTCTACATATCCGGCTCTAAACTCGGAGTGGATCTATGTCTCGCGCAATAACTTGATCTGTCTCCGAAATCTCGCTTACAATTCAACAAGCTGCAGCATGCAGCACTAAGAGGCGCGCGCAGGGCGAATGCGAGAGCCACGTGGAGGTTCAAGAAATCTACAGATTGAGTTCATAACATCGAATCCAATCTACCTAGGTATCACTATCTTAGTCCATTTCCTACTTTTGTGCCCCGGCCAAGTATCGCCTACGATCCCCCGCAAAGTAGCATGATACGGGTAGTCTCCGTATGGCCGGGACGGCTCCATCGCCGATTTACATGGTGGGCAATTAAGGTTTCCTTGTATCTCCACGAGCTGACTCCAGAAATTCCAGATCCAGCAATCGCCGGGCTCCACAAGCATCGGGAGTGTTACGCTAAACATCTTCAGCCCACTCTTCAACTCCTCCTCCAGATAAACCTTATTTTTTATAAGCTTCCGCCTCGGGGCCTAGACTATGCGTAGACTAGCATACCCACGATCGTGACCTCCCGCGAGGCGGACCACCATCTAATGACCATATCCTGCCTGATCGTTCGACAGAGGGGGAGAGAGCCATCATGCTGCCTCCGCTTGCTTAGTCGGCAAAGCTTCGGATGATCGATAGTTTTTCTTCATCTGCTTTCAGCCTGGCAACTCTACTAGCCAAGTCGCCACTATTTCTCCTTTCCTTTGACTCTCAGCTCATATCCCTGGGTCATTGTGATGGTCAGCCTTGCTCTACCGTAGAGTTTGTTAGTACAAGCGGCTTACTGTGCGAGTGCGAGCCAGACTGGCGGGTCCCTGCTTACTTACTACTACTGATTGTGAAACAATCTTGCACATTGTGGAAACACCCTCATGAGGGTCCAGAATCGTCGGTCCGCGGACCGGATCTGTCAAATCCATCGTGGCTTGAATCAAGCACCCCAGACAAGTGCGAGTGGGCTTCCTACCACGATCATGCGGCGGTTCCCTTGCCGCCGTTCATCTCCGAATCGTTACCGCATGATTTTCTTCCCTCTTCCCTTGACCTCCCCAGCCGCCGTACCCATGCCCTACCTGGGCTGGGCACTTGGCTGGGTAGCTGAGACGAACTGGATCGCATGTTGTTCTTGCGAGGAGATAGGACGTGATAGTTGACCGCCCCTGCAATATAAATAATAGCAGTTCCCAGTGGCAATAATACTTGCGCTATGATGTATTCGACAAGCAGCTCAACATCTTTTCTATACCTCACTAGCTCGATCCAGGTCTTCAGGATTGATACACCAGACCCAGTTCCTTCTTCATACCGTTCTGCCTTCTACCAGACACAAGCAAGACAAACTACACTCCACGCTGATTCTGCTCCGTGATCCTTTTCCAAAGTGAAGCGGAATTCGAGTAGCATTAGCAGAGGCCAGGCGAGACACAATGGCGCTCAGCACTTTGCTCTTAGCAGCCGCGGTGCTGGTTGCCTTGTCTCTTCTCGTCAGATCGATTCTGAGCACCCTCAAAGCTGTCCGGTCACCCTTGCGTGACATCCCCGGCCCATGGTATGCACCAATAACTACGGCACATCTCAAATGGGGCTTCTCAACAGGAGAGATCTGGAAGACTGTAGAGAAAGCCCACTCAAAATATGGATCTATCGTCCGTCTCGGCCCGCGCCAGATCTGGGTGTCGGACAAAGATGCCCTGAAGCAGATCTTGGTCAAGGTGGACCTTCCGAAGGTCGCAATGTACTCTGAGATCTCGCGAGACAAGCTCAGCCCGGGCCTCTTTGGCGAGATGTAAGTGACCACTCCTGCCATTCTACCACTCCTGAAGACATATGATGCCCAGGCTAAACAATGACCTCTACAACAGTCGCTATGAGCCTCATAAGAAACTCAAGCGTTTCCTGTCCCCGGCCTTTACTGTCAACTACATCGACAACCTTGAGTCTTACTTCCAACACACCGTTCGGGCTCTACTATCCAAATACCAAAATGAAATTGACCGCAACCTCGTACTTGCCAAGAACGCCGGCTTTCAGGTGGACCTGATGGATGACCTCCACAATGTGGCCCTTGACATGTAAGTAGCAATTAGCCAGTCTTATTTACTACACAACTAATCCTGGATATCCACAGCATGGGAGAATGCTCCTTCGGCAAAGGCTTCGGCCAGACAAACCCAGACCTCACCCAGATAGAAAACGGCGTGGACGAGCACGTCTGGAAGTCCATCCCCCGCTCCATCTTCGACGGGCTCGCCAAGCGGTACCGTACCGTCTACGTCAAGAAGTTCTTCCGGCAGCTAGGGTGGGACATCAAGTTCGACTGGCCGGCCGAGATGATCACGGCCATCGACGCGGTGGTGCGGCGCCGCAGCAGCGCCAAGAGCGGCGCGGACGTCGAGCGCCAGGACCTGCTGCAGCACATGATCGACGAGGGCCGCAAGCCCGACACGGGGACCGCCATGACCAGCCGCGACATCATCGACCAGATGGCCGAGGTGCTGCTCGCCGGGTCCGAGACCACCTCGGGCACCATCGCGTGCCTGTTCCTCGAGCTGGCGCGGAACCCGCGCGTCAGGGCTAAGCTGCTGGCGAGCCAGCCCGCCCGGGGCGTCATGGACGAGGATATCATCACGTCCAAGACGGTGCGGTCGGACCCGCGGTATGAGTACCTCGAGGCGTGTATCAAGGAGAACCTGAGGATGCACCCCATCGCCTCGGAGATGGGCCGTCGGACTGGGAACGAGTGGGTTGAGATCATGGGGTACAGGCTCCCGCCTCACACTGTGGTTAGTGCTAGTTACCGGGCTCTGCACCTGAATGAGGACCACTGGCCTCAAGCGCAGCGGTTCTGGCCTGAAAGATGGTTGTCGGAGGACAAGAGGGAGGGCGCCCCGGCTCCCGAGTAAGTCATCTAAACGCCTACTTTCCATCTCGCTTGACAGTTGGCTGACCATATTGTTTCACAGCATGGATGCATACTATCCCTTCTCCGGTGGAAAGCACTCCTGCATAGGCATTAAGTAAGTAACACAAGAAAAATCCTTGAATTCTACGAGTATAATTGCTGACAAACGTCTCCGACTCAGCTTTGCCTGGGCTGAGATGCGAATGGTGGCTGCCAACATCTTCAGCCGCTTCGATGTTATCGAGGTGCCTGGCCAGGACATTGACTTCAGGCAATACATTACTATGCAGTTTGCTAGTGGTCACTGGCAGGTCAAGCTTAAGCCGAGGCAGTTAAAGTTCTAATCTCGTAGCGCGGCATCCTTTGTTCTGTACCTTCGTTTTACCCTCACAGGAGTCATAGCATCTTTGGCTTTTGTAGCTTGCATAGATAGAACCACATTGTGGACCAACCAAGGCATATATATCCATCGAAATTCGTTCATACATATCCACGGTGATTGGGCTTGGTGCGGGGATGAATCAATTTTTTTTTGGCGCCATCGTGGGAATACATAGTGTAGCGAATGAATTGGGCATTGAGCACATTGGCTCCTCGGACTCTGGTTCGCACCAGAAGGAACAGGGTTGGAAACTCCAGCCCCCAGACCAATGTAACCCTTTGAGCAAGAACATGAGTGAATTGTTCGGTATTTGACGGCGGCTTACTGGACAAAGATGCGCTTAAGGAGATTCCGTCTTGACGGAAGGACACTTGTGGCATGCATTCAAGGTAGAACGAGGTCTTTATTCGTTCATGCGCTTAGAATTGGACTTTTTTTAACAATAAGCATTGTTCACACGGTGAGATTTGGAGTGTATATTTACCCTGGAGCAAGAAATTTACAGTTCTAGAGCCGGGCTTGTCTAGACACTTTGACGCTTGATTGCGTGCTGTTGGCTCCTGGTCTTGCATGATTTCGCTAGAAACGGACTGCGATCAGATTCAACCAAGCTAATCAGCCCGAGTTGTGCCAAGAATATGGCCCACCGCCTCAATGAACCATCAACGGGCCGGCTGAGGCGCTCCCAAACCTCGGTGGACGCCTTGGGGATATGGGTCGATGATCCTACTCCTGGGAGTGAACATGCAAGTAATCAATTGGAGACGCAATCAGACGAAGAGGAAGAGACTTACCGGCAACAAGAGATGGAACAAGCACCGTTTCCATATGATGAAAGGGGCCCAGAGCCCTGGGGTTTTCCCTCCCGTCCTCCCCTCCGACTCAGCCAGCCACGAGAGCTCGCAACCCTGAGATTCCCCAACGACGTCCCCGTTCAGGCGCTAGAGAGGATAAAGAACAGAGAAGGCTACAAAAGGTGTGTCAACTACCCTACAAGAATATTTCACCTCCGTCCACTGTCGAACTTGAAAATCCCCGAAAATTTGAACTGGGAGGATGCTTTCCTCTGGCAAAGAGTTTCCGGATCGCAGTGCAAGGCCGCCTGGATCCAGCGCTTCCCCTACCCAGCGCTGGACATGCCCCTGCCCTATTTCCCAAAGGCACTCCTTACGCAGGGCATGAGCCTCCGGATGAGCAAGCTCTCTAAAGAAGAGGCTCTCGAGTTCGCCGCGGCTGTCTTTAACTCCACCGCCAGGCCGCCCGCGGAGGCCGAGCAAGACTTCGACGTGGAGTGGAGAGACATTAAGTTGTTGGCGAAAAGTATCGTCACACAGCTCGAGGCGCAAGAGAGTCGCCGGGCCACCGACATGGCCGTCAGGATGAGAGACCACCAGAAGGCCTCGAGAGAGTACAAGTCTTTCTTCCGGCTCCGGGACTCAGACCGCAAACCTACGGGGATGGGATTCCGAGGCAGCCGTGACAGGTTCTTTCTAGATGACGACTACGTAACAGACTTCCTCAACCGCGCGAGCCAGAACGGGGCCCTCTCCGTGCGCATAAGGTCCGACATCAAGCTCATCCCCTTCCTAAACAGCCTCGACGCGGCCAAGGTGACCATCCTAATGGTCTCCCCCCAGTCCTTCCGCGACAACAAGAAGCGGACTTACCTCTGCTACGCGATCGCGAAGACCTTCCCCAAGCTCGAGGAGCTCCGCCTCGTCTCGGTTGGTACCGTCGGCAGTGAGACCGCGGCGCTGTGGGAGATCACGCCCGAGCTCTGGTCTCGGTCCGTCAACCTCCAGCTCTTAGCCGAGAACGAGATTCGGAGGAACGGCGGCAGCAGTTATCTACGAAGCCCCCTTCGCGAGGACGTCCTGACCCACTTCGACATCTCCAAGATGTCCTCGGCGCTCATCAATGCCACGGGCGCCTACGCGGATGGTCGGGGTCGGTCGCTGGCCGGTGAGCCGGCACGGACACCCCTAGTTGCGTACGGCATCAGGGCAGGCCTCATGCACGATCCCGAGCCCGAAGCTGGCCAGCAGCCCCCAGCTGACCAGGACCCGCCCTTCATAGCGGCCGTGCAGCACGTGTTAACGGCGGCGTTCAGGGTCATCGCCCGGCGGCGAGAGGCCGCTGCCGAGGTGACGCGCGCTGAGGCACAGGCCAATTTCGAGGGCCGGCGCTCGCTGCTGCCGCGGCCGGTAGCCCGTGGCCCTGCGTGGGGTGCCTGGTCTGTCGACAGGCGGTACATGCCCTCCGAGGTCAGGCCCGGGGACTTTCGCTGGTGGGCTCAGGACCATATCGCCAGAGAGCGCCGAAAGCATGCGCACGCCAACCCCGAGAGTGTCTCGTCCGAACCAGAGTCGGCGCACTCTGTGCCTGCGGTGGATATTGGGCCCTGGACTGGGGAGTACGCGCGCGTCGGGGCGTATGTGCTGGCCTATTACCAGGATGCCTATGACAAGAATGTTTATAACGGGTGGACGGGGTTCGGTCCTGGAGTCGACTTGTCTCACTTCTCATAATATTTGAGGTTCTTGTTCGCTATTGCTGTCAGACGTGCTGAATGAAGAAATGTAAGGAAGATAAGTTTCAGGTGAGTCTTTTCTTTTCCCACCAGGTAAGTCCGCGCACGCGCTTTTGAATATCAACCTCCTTCGAAACTAGCAACGTATCTGTCCTCCATGCCTGTACCCTCCTCTTGAATAAGTTAATGTACATATTTCAGGATTTTAATAAAGAAATATGAAACCTTCTTAAAAGATAAAAAAGACTAGTCAGTATGGTGGGCACAGGGTCCACATTGATGGATTGATGGTTCCCTGGGGACCCCTAGTGGCCCACACAATTTAAAAAATTCCTCGTGTGGCCGAAGCCCTCAACAAAAAGAATGATGCGGTGAGGCGAGATCGAATCGCCGACTTCCAGATGTCAAGCCTGAAGTTGTCTTCAGTCTGGCACTCTCCCAACTGTGTAGGTGTTAGTCTCGTAAACGTGAAGTTGAAGCTGTGAAGGATGAAAAATACCTGAGTTATCCCCGCTTGGTGGGCCACGGAACAGGTCTCTTTATAAGAGATCAGAGATTCACACCCGCAAAAATAGAGGGTATACCCGAACCCCATAGGACAACCTCCTACATAACATCTAGACAGTCTCCTACAGGATAACCTCTAATAGGATAACCTCCTATAAGGTAACCTCTTTTAAGATAACCTCTAATAGGATAACCTCCTATAAGGTAACCTCTTTTAAGATAACCTCTAATAGGATAACCTTCTATTAGGTAACCTCTTCTAGGAAAGATAACCTCTTATAAGATAACCTCCTTAATAAAAGGATATTAAAAAACGTCCTAAAGGATTAAATCTTATAGAATAGGCTTTTAAGATAGACTAGGCTGATAAGATAAATATTTAGTGCTAAACTGAGTACTTTAATCTTTAAGGTGCCTAATATAGGTGTACCCTCCGTCTCTGCGGGTGTGTATCTCCGACCTTAACCAGTCGGGCAGCTCTTGGAACGAGTAAGAAAGGAAAAGGCAAACTGTCCCAGTGAAACAGAGTCCATGAGGTTTCTTTTGTTCCCAGGGGAGGCCCTCTCGAGACACCACTGCCTCAGACTTTAGTGGAACAGATTAGGAACACAGGCGGACCTCAGGCTCGTTTGGGCCCCTTTGACCCATGCGGCATGCTTCGACGACTGCCGTCTTTCAATTGCCCGAGCATGCGTCTTCTATAGTCTGTCGCAATACCCAGCCCTGCGCCAGTCCCGCAGCTACAAGGATGAAGTTTGTAGGCTACATCAGTCTTCGTCTCATCGCGTCGAGGAAGCGCCTGGCAGCTTGTAGGCAATCGACCCGACTGCCAGGAATCAGAAATTGAGGGAGTACTTTTCCGACTTTGTAATTCACCTAAATACGCCTCGAATTTGCAGTAAAAAGATAATGATATATGGCTTGCTAAATCAACCTACACCGGAGTGGAGGAGCGTGTGTGTACATGTTCGCCTAGAACATCTTCTTCATGCGCTGGAAGACGCCGTGATCAGCACTGGGCAAAAACTGCTCGCTGTCAGAGTACTCATTGGGGCTGCCGGCAAAGAAGTCGTCGCCGCCGTTGAGCTGGACCCCGTGACCCACGCCGTTCGATAGCGCCTCGTACATCCTCGACATCTCGTTCCGCAGGCGGAGCCCGTTCTTCGCATCCTCGCCTCCCGAGGACGGGCCGCCGTGGCCCAATGCGCCGCCGGCTGCCCCGTTGTGCGGCGAGGCCCCTCCGGCATGTGGCGTGAGGCTGCCCATCCGACTCGGGGGCTGAGTGGGTCCGTTGAACCCGGCTATGAAACCGGGGCTCGGTGACGCCCGTTGGCCGGCACTGGTGCTGCTGATGGAGCCGTGGCGGTCAGAGGATGACAGGACGTCAAACGGTGCCTGCCCCCCGCGGGACATCCGTGCCATTCCTGCCATCGCCAATGCTGCGTTTTGCCGCACCCGCCGATCGTCGGTCTTGTCGGCAAGGCCTAGCACAGGCGCGCACGCCTTCAACGTCTCGATTGTCTGCCACAGCCTCTGACTGACATGACTCTTAGATGAGATGTCTTCGACGAGTACCATGGACATATTGAATGCGTCCCGGCACTGAGCACTCAAGTCACCGGGACGGTGCGCTGATGCAAGGAAAAGACAGGCGATGGCCGAGGTCAGGAAGTGGTTGTAGAATACCTGGATACGGCGGTAGACGTCGGCGTGCGTGTTCAGACGACTGAGACACTGTATTGTATCCTTCGCGAGGTCGATGACACGCTGGGCAAGATCAGGGTTGTTATACATGCTAGTTGACGAGTGCAGGATTGGAGTGTATAGCCAAATGCGAATCTGTCAAACGAATTAGGATGCGACAGTTTTGACCTTGAGGAAAACCTACCTGGTTCAATCTCAATCGTGTCCAGATTTGGAGACGATCATTGTTGTAGGTAGGAGTGCCCGGTATAGGCACTTGTGCCGTGAGTCCGTCGATCTTGATCTCCTCTGGGACCGATTCGTACCAATTCAGTATCTCTTCGTCCAGCTGCTCGAATTCAATGCGCTCTATCTCGCGCATGATGGAAGGGTCGAAGAAATCCACAAGCTTCCAGACTTTGGCGCACACCCTGGAAAAGGTGATCATGGATTTGAGGTACGGGTATTCATCCTGCGAAGGGAGTCAGCATATCTTGAAACAATTGTGCCACTACATCGAAACTGAGCTCGGGATGGGGTCCGGGAGGGAGGTATTTGGGAGAGCATCATGACACTTACAGGGAACGGAAGTTTCGGGTCTATCTTGTCGTCGTGAACGACAAATGGAAGCCCTACGCCAAAACTCCACCGACGATCCAGAACGTATGCCGACCAGAACGTGTTGATGGCGTTCCTACGGTCTTGTTCATTGTCCATGGCGTCGATGACGTCCCTCCTGTGAATGCCAAGCTCAAAGCACAAGCGAGTGACCTGGCCCATGACCCTCCACGCCAGAGTCTCATCGTTGGAGAGGAATCTGTAGCCGCCAACGAGGGCCAAGAAGGGCAAGTTCGTTATTTGGCTTTGGTCACTCATGAGCATCCTGTCTACCGTCGGCTGCATGCTCTCCCACAACTGGATAGCCTTTTGGCTGTAGCCCCGCCCCTCAACCACCAGAGCGCAGCACATGATGATTTTCAGTTCTAGAGTATAGATGCTGCCGTTGATGCCTTCGTCCTGGCCAATGCCCTGCGGAGCGAGCCCATGCTTGCTGCTGGCCTCCATCCAATCGCAGAGGGAATTGGCATGGCCCACGACATTGTTGATATTGACGACGGGGTACATGATGCCGACTTCCTCTTCGTGAAGCCTGCACAGGCGGATCATCTCATTCTTGTCGAAATTCCAGAGGGGGTCTCGCGCGCGACCCCGAGGCATTTCGGCAGCTGGGGGCCAGGGCTGGTAGGGCGATGGGGCAGGCGAGTCCTCGATCATTAACCCGTTTTCCTCAATTCCTTCGGCGGCAGCAAGGTCCAGATGCGGCAGCTTCCCCTCCTTTCTCATCTGGCGCATTGAGTTCTTAGCGATGTCAACCGTGAAGGAAGCACTTGTCGGGCCACGGAAAAGGAGCGGGGCCCGGGGCGGCGGTAGGTCTTGCCTGTGGACGGAGGACATGGTTGCTGTGGACGGGGAAGGTGTAACGGCAGCGCTGGTCGGGAAGGGCAGGGCTCGGTCATGGATCGGGGCGAGGTGCAGTGTTTCCTGCTTGAGGGCGTTCATGGACTGAAACAGGGTGTCCACCTGCTCCTGCAGTCGGGCGACATTGTCTCTCATTTCCCTGAACTCATCCGAGTCCTTGAAGTTGTTGGAGCAGCAGTTCGGCGCATACTGGCAGGCGAGGTTGAGGTTGCCGCAGCGTTGGCACGGCGTCTCGCCATTGCACTTGATCTTGCGCCGCTTGCATTCGTTACTGAGGTGAAGGAGGTAATGTTAGCCTTTTTGCAGTCGTCCATCTCCCCTCCGACACAATACTCAGAGTCGAGAGCCGCTGAAGCCGCAGGCTGTCACCAGCTGGCTCATCGTCTCGTTCGCCGGGCGGTCTGGGGGGACGGGAGCCTCGGATATCGAGATTGGGTTATGGGCTGGCTTCTCGGGCCGGGTAGAGTCACGACGTACCAAGCGATGGAGATGTACTGTAAGCGGTCGCAAAAGCAACGGTCAGCAAGACAGATCCCGTCCAGGTGCCATCAACCACTGCTTACCCTGTTCCTCTTGCTCCTCTGCTGCCTCTGCGAGGAGTCGTCGCTGGCGTTGTCGTTGAGCTTCCGCTTCGCCCCGGCAGTGGCGGCGACGCCACCGGCTCCTCCTCCACCACCACCGCCATTTGCATGCGAACGATGCGCTGACACTGGGCCAGGGGTCGAGACAGAAGGACCGTGATTTCTTGCAGGCTGGGCGTTGTGGTTGGTAGCAAAGGCGAGGGGTGATGGGTGTGCGGAATTGCTTCCGACGGCGGAAACAGACGACCCAGCACTCTGGCTGGGATGACGTGGAGTGGTGGCGGCGGTCGAAGCGCCTGGGCCTATTACGACTCCAGCCATGTGTGCTGCAGGCCTCGAATTGGCATTGGGTGTCGTTGTCGATGCGGCCGAGGAAAGAGCTCCTGGAAGGAAAGATCGAAGGTCGCTGACCTGAGTTTCCAGATGCTCCATTTTCTTGATTCCTGATGTGCCCTCATTGTTATTCTCATGATCGAAGAAGTGAGGAACGGGCTGGGGCTCGTGGCTGGGGGAATGCGAATTTTGGGGGAATGGGGAACAACTACACGGTACCTGGGTACCTACGTAGGTGCGCCCCAGGGGTACCTCCCCAGCTCCCTCACTCCGCGCGCTTGGGTGCAGGCGGCCACTGGCCAGGCGCGGAAACTAGGGGACGTGGAGAGATAAGACAACACTGACTCTGGGCACCACAGCCCTACCTAGGCGACCTAAGGGGTCCTAAAACCCCAGGGACAGCAGAGGGTCCCAGACAGCCCTGACAGCCCTGACTGTACCTAGTTCCTGCTTGCTGCCCTGGGCGGAAGAGCTCTCCCTCGCTGCCCTGGCGAGATTGGCCTCCCACGGTGCGATTCCAATTCATTCCTTGGCCCCGTCCTCTTTCACACAGAAACACCAAAGACCCCAAGGCCGATCCGACAAAATTCCTCTTCCGCACTGATGTCTCGGTGGTACAGCATGCCAGTGCGCTGTATTGTATTGCAACGAGACAAAATAATGGTCGGATGTGGCGGCGCTGGCGAGTCGCGTGGCATCCCGTGAATCCATTCATCACCCAGAGGCATGGAGATAGCGGCACAGACATGCAGGCCTGCATATCGCCACAAGAAGCAAGGGATGGGTTATCTTCCCCGGTTGGCGGAAATGCCTGTGAGACCTGAGCAGAGATTATTCAGATATCTGCCCGCAATCGACAGCCACAATCTCATCTTCCCTATCTGCCTGCCCCTTCCTGGCCCTTCACCCCCTGGCAGGTGTTTTGATGACGATTTGGCTGCCCTTTCGCAAGATAGAACCACGGCAGCTGCACGGTTCTGTCGACGACTGCGAAAAGACGTTAAACAATGGCTTGCACGCCCTCCGACGCCATTCCCGACAACGAGCATATTCAAGGCACAGGTACAGGCAGGCCCTGATGCTGTCTTCACACATATCCTATGAGACTCCAGCCCCCTGCATTATCTTGAGAGTTCGGCTTGAAGACAACAGCAAGATTCTCAAACACCGCGTTCAGGGGCCAATAATCGGCGATGGCGCGCTTCCATACGTATCTAGAGACGCACGCGTCAACCAAGTATCACCAGAGAGGCAGGCCAGTCTGGCGGTGAAGAAAAGGCACGCACCGTGTTAGTGGCGCTCAACGTCTTGAGCACGATCAAGCTGTGCCGCCCCGAGATTCTCGGCGCCTCATTCCCGTCGTGATCTCGAAAACTCATGATAATCAGCATTTTGTGGCTTTCTCAACGTGTGCCGCCATCCCTTTGCATTGTTAAACGGCCCAGAAGGCTCATGCCGCTGCCACTGCCGCTCATAGCATCGTCAACACACGTGGTGATGTGGGAAGGGCGAGGTTGAAGAAATATCCAGTTTGTGGTTGGCATGTGTGGGGTGGAGGCAGATTGCCATCGTTCGGGAAACTTGAAATCAGGGCATTGGAAAACTGTAAGCCACATTGTCTTGGGCATATGTGGAGGACCATCAGACTTGGAACGCAGTGGCGTCCCTCCTGCATCTCGGGTCTTATGATGGAGAAAAAGCTCCTGTTGGCATTTACGATCGTCACGTCATGGTAAATGTTCGGAAGACAGTCGGCTGAAACTTCCCTCGTTGCCTCATATCTCCACGGGCCGGCGGGCAAGAAGCGGACATTGTGCTCGGTCCGGGAGGCAAGCGGCGTGCGGGCCGTGGAGTTCTGACACAGTTTCAATAGTGACTCGATCATTGTTCTCTAAATAACAGCACTAACTTGAGCATCTGCTCGGTGTCGTGGGCAGATGATACCCAAGGATATTGGGATACCAATTTCCGTTCGATTCCGGACAGAGTCCAAGCATACAAGGCCCACATTGCCTTGAGAGGGATAACCACGACTGCTTAGAATTAAGCAGCGGGAAATACAGGATGCCATCGTTGCCCTGCCAAACGACTCACGGTGGTCGCATGCCCGGTTCGTAACCCACCAAATCTTGGCCGGGCTATTCGTTGTAAACAGCTCAGCACAAGACGCGGGTCACCGACTCGTCGCCGTAAAATGGCTCCGTCGTGATTTCTGCCCTGTCCATAGACCCATCGTCACCGGACCTCCTCGGCCTGGCTTTTCCTTCAGCCCTCCTTCTTCCTCCTGAGACATGTAGTGACGAAGATGAAGCTTAGATCTTCACACCCTCCAGGATAGGCTTAGCCTCCTCGCTCTGCCACCAAGAGACACCGGGCTCACCAGGGAAGGTGAACTTGTCCATGCTGTCGGGCTTCATCTCGACGCTGTAGCCCGGGTCCATGGGGGTCTGGTAGTAGCCGTCCTTGATGACGGAAGGGTGCAGGAAGTGCTCGTGCAGGTGGTCGACGTACTCGAGCACGGACAGCTTGCCGGTGACGACGACGTAGTCGATGGTGCTCAGGTGCTGGGTGTACTCGGGCAGGCCAACACCGCCGGAGTGGGGCACGATGGGGACGCCGTACTTCTTGGCCATGAGCAGGACGGCGAGGACCTCGTTGACGCCACCCATGCGGCAGGCGTCGATCTGGCACACGTCGATGGCGCCGCTGACGATGAGCTGCTTGAAGATGACGCGGTTCTGGCACATCTCGCCGGTGGCCACGCCGATGCCGTAGGGCCGCAGCGCGTCGCGCACCGCCTTGTGGCCCAGGATGTCGTCGGGCGAGGTGGGCTCCTCGATGAACCACGGCTTGAACTCCTTGAGCTCCTTCATGTAGCTGATGGCCTCGGGGACGGACCACACCTGGTTGGCGTCCACCATGAGCACGTTGCCCTTGTCGTAGCCGATAATCTCGCGCGCGATCGACAGCCTCTGCTTGTCCTGCTCGATGCTGCCGCCGACCTTGAGCTTGAAGTGCTTGTACCCCTTGGACAGCGTCTCCTTGAGCAGCGCCTTCATCTTGTCCTCGCCGTAGCCCAGCCAGCCAGCCGACGTCGTGTAGGCCGGCACGGCGCGTGAGTTCTCGGCCTCCTTGATGCGCTCAGCCTTGCCCACCTCCGACTCCTTGAGCAGAGCAACCGCCTCCTCGGGCGTGATGGCGTCCGTGATGTAGCGGAAGTCGATGCACCGCACAAACTCCTCGGGCGACATCTCGGCCACGATACGCCAGACCGGCTTGCCGAGCACCTTCGCCCACAGGTCCCAGATGGCGTTGACAACGGCGCCCAGTGCAAGGTGGATGACACCCTTCTCAGGGCCGATCCAACGCAGCTGCGAGTCGTTGACCAGGTGCCGCCACGTCTTGCCCCAGTCGGCCACGAGCTCGCTGAGCTTCTTGCCCTTAATGCGATCAGCCACGTGGTTGATGGCAGCACAGACGATGTCGTTGCCACGGCCGATGGTGAAGGTCATGCCATGGCCCGTGAACTTGTCGTCGGACGTGGTCAGAATGCAGTACGCAGACGAGTAGTCACCGGCGGCGTTCATGGCATCACTGCCGGTCTTGTCCAGAGACGTGGGGAAGCGGACATCCCTCGTCTTCCAGCCGGTGATGGTGATATCCAAGGACGCCATACTGACGGCTATGAGGTATTTATTACTACCGCAGAGGATTGATTTTGGGAGCACGGGGGGAAGAAGGAGATGAGAGTAGGAGGTGGACGAGAGGGGAGCGAGAGAGTGCACCAGGAAGGTGAATTGGAGAGGAACGAGGCTATTTAACAACACGAGTCTGTCCTCCTGGGAAGAATCGTGTGATGGCTATGGACGGGCATACGAGCTAAACAAGACCGGGCCTTTGTCGTCCGGCCGAATTCTTCTCCTGATGTCGGCACCACTGCGGCCGGCTGGCCTGTAGTAGCCTGCCTCTCCCATGACCCCTGGACGCCCGTCGAGGGCATCGTCGTCAAATGGCGGGGGAGGGGTCGACCGAGGGGCATATTTTGTGGGGGCCTCTCCAGCTCAATGGGCCCTCAGCCGACGGTTTGATTAGTGGAAAAACTAATCGAGGTGCAGGGATCGCCTTCTCGACCGTTTAAATTCCCGACGGAATCCCGTGGGCAGACCATCCGACTGCCGGCTAGAACACGGCCGATCTGCGTAGTGAGGCCACACTTCATCCGTCATGAGATTGATGGTGAAGGGATTTCTTTTTCTATTTGGGGGAATTTCCCACAATCATTCTCAGGGAATAGACTCGTGTGTGACGTAGATGATCATCAAATCCTCCATGCATATCATCTGCTGCCTCCGTCCGTGATACGAGACACGAGGGCGGTGCACTCGAGATTCCCAGTCTCGAAGGGCCTGCCCAGGAGAGCATCCGACGAGGCTGCATGATCTCGGGTCCATCGCTGCACCTAGTGCGTGGGAAAGGTATGTATGTGAGGTTGATATTAACAATACGTTGACTGCTTCAATTTGTATAACTGCAAGGTCCCAGCGGTCCACACCCAATTCGCTGTGGTTTCACGCCTGTGGTGGAACCGAGCCAGAACCTTGGAAGGCAAGGCCATCGCCTCGAAAACGGCGCGCAGACTCCCAAGCAGGAGAGACAGCGATTTGCTGCGAAGAGGCACGAATCTCTTTCCAGATCAATCTTCAAATCAGCCTCTTCAGCATAACAATTTTCTGCATCCAGAATTCTTCTGGGTTGCCCTCACCAAAAGAGAAGCCCGCCGAGGCTCGCCAGTGCCAAGCCACGGCTTGCAGACGAGGCAACCCGACAAGGCGCGCGTGTGCCATGGCCACGCCACGTTGAATTCGGGGACCACCTTGAAAGACACGGCGTGTGCGGCAGAACAAGCAGTTGCACAATTTACAAATGGCCTCATCTAACTTCATAATCGAGAATAGCGACCTCTATTGCCCATGCCTTTGGGATCAACATCGCGAAGCTGATGGTTCAAGTCGTAAAAGTAAAAGAAACCACGGCGCGTGGCCCGGAACTTGAAGAGCACCGTTAAGGGTATGCAATGGCGAGACTTCACACCGAAACTCTGTGCTGAATTAGCGACGCGACGGCCAGCTTTTCTGGGCCGAGGGAGAGCACCATGACAGCAACGCTCACATTCGCATAGAGTGACTCTCAAATATCTAATACGTTCAGTCCATCTCTTGGTTCTCAAGCTGGTCGCAATACGGATGCTTGGTCACCAGATGGCCATTGGCGCACTCCAAATACACGAGGAGCAAGAATAAAGATACCCATGAATTTGACATCACTCACTATGCTGCTAACTCACCACGCTTGAGAAGGCTGCTGCAGGTGCAAAGCCGTCTTTGTGGGTGGTGATCCTTCCAGGAAGGAATTGTAAAGATGAGATCTTCATAACTAATTATGCTAATTCAAAACAGCCGTCTACGCAGAGATCGTTGATGGCACAGTCAAATTTTTCTTCCCATCTGCGATAGATAATTACATACAAAAGATCTATGTTACTACCCCCCTACTTAGGTATGCTATAGAGTACAGCTCAAGAAATTATAGATGCTGTCAGAGTTGTAAGTCCTGAGGTCTTTCAGAGAAACAGTTCCAACGGCACCACTCTCTAATCTCCAAATTCCTGGTTCATTGAATTCTTCCCTTCAGACCAGGCTTTCATCGGTGTACGCTTCCAGCCCGCTGGCGGGGGACACCATATCGAGCCTCACGCCGTTCCCTCTCAACAGCCCAATCCTCTACCTTGGAATGCTCCGGCAGCGCAGGCTGACCACCAAGACTCGCCAGAACCATCTTGTTGGTTGCCGTGAAATTGTCCAGGATCTGAAGTTCCTGAAGCGTGAACCACCGGGGTACAAGGAGAATACGGAGGGGAATTAACAGAATAATCAGAACAGGGAAGCCGATGGCTGCGAGCGTATGCGAGATGGCCACGCACGCCGCAACACCGATCATCTGTAGTCCGATATAGAGGAGAATCTTGCGTCGTTGAACACGCAGCATCGGCTCGTCGCTCTGGACGAAGCGTCTCTCCGATTGGAGGTAGATGAACTTCTGGAGGATGCCATTTGACTCGATCGAACCCCACTAATGCAAATGTTACCATCGGGACCCCATCGGCGACATGAAAGGATGAAAGGATGCAGCAGACTTGGGTGAGACAACTTACACCAACGACGAAAAACACACCAGCGAATACCGCAGCCGGCATAACGTGCAAGACCGCCAGCAGAGGACCAGTCATAGTCCCAATCAATCCCAAACCCATCAGGAAATGTGAGACGCGCTGCTCAACCACAGCTGTGGCTTGTACGACTGGTCGACGTATCTCGGCGCCCTCTGCTTCGGAAGTCTCAATGATCTTCAATTCCGTCTCATATACCGTCAAAGAGTCTGTGTGAACCGGTGCCTAATGGAATACAAATGTATGAAAGTCAGAATTGTTGGCCTCTATAGGTAGTATCGCATGAAAGAAAAGCTGCTTGCCTGTGGCACGAGACCGTTGGGTAAAGGCAACCCCAAGATACCGGTGACAAATGTGGTGCAGCCGAGGAGGAAGAAGTCCCAGTGGAACCCACCGGGCTTCTTTAGCGGATATTGTCGAGCCTGGGCGGTAATGCTGCTAACATTCTAATTTCTCTGTGGTCAGCCATCTACTCATAGCTTCTCGGCACCACTGAGCAGATCGTGGAAGCTGCGAGCAGCGAGAGCTCTGCTAAACTCACATGGTCATAGTAAAACAGCAGCATGGTCAAAAAACCAAAAGGCATAGCGACAAAAACCCATTTCACATTCAACTTCCAAAAGTCAATGAGCCAATTTCTCGGCTGTGTAGGATGGAAGGCCTCCGTAATAGGCACTCTCTCGATATGGGTTGATTCGATAGTGCCAGGAATATGGGAGAAACCGACCCAGAAGAGGGTGCCAAGCTTTGAAGCAAGTCAGCTATTTTTCTAACATTACGCGCGCAAATGCTTGGAAAAAGATCTCGAAACCGAGGTACGTTGATTGACTGTGAAACTTACGACGTAGGCATAGTCAGCTAGGATTGAGCGGATCCCAGCTTTCCATACTGTACTCGATCCCAGCTTCTCCAGAGCGTAGATCGTCGCGAAGTAGAGGATGGCGATAATACAGGCTAGAAATCCTGCCGCAACCCCGCCCTGATCAAACTCGTTGACGAGTTCCTCAACTCCTTTGACTGTGATAAATGTTCAGTCTCATTTGATAAACCTTGATAGCTTCATAGATAACTGGACGTACTAATATAGATAATCCCAACGTACATGCCAAACGACTCGCTCGAGAAGTCTGTCACATAACGCATGTAGTCGCATGTGTTAAAGATTGCAGCGAGCCAATGGAAGATTGCTGCCCAAATCCCTGTCCAAGCCATGAACTGAGGATATATCGACGCATCATAAATGCTAATGATATCGAAGATGGTAAAGTTAAATAAAGCGATAAGGCCCGTTACACCAACAATGGTCAGTGGCTGGGCACTGAATATGCTGAACACTATGGCAGCCAAGGCGGAAGAGAACAACGCCTCGTTTATTCCATAGAATTGTCCCGTTCGTCGATACATGTCGAGAGTATATGCGATGGCAGGCAGAAGACTATCATCGGCAACATTAGTACCTAGGTATCAGTTCAACCAAACTGGGAGGGTAAAAGTCTGAGCAACAATAAGTACACACTTAACAAAGTACATGCGGATTGTGCTAGCGATGGTCCGGTAGGTGAAGGCATCGGTAATGTCGGTCCAGTAATACGGCAATCTGCGTTTGACATCGTGGTACATCCCTCTGCCCGGTTGGAGCATTCTCCAGCGTCGCCACCCACGCCTGTTATCATAAGTGTAGGACATGTCTGTGTCATGGCGTCTAATCATGGCGCCGGTGGACGAGTTGCCAGGCTGGACCTTATCCAACATATTGGTAAATTCGTGTCTCGAAAGGCTGTCTGAGGGGAAGAAGCATTCAAAGTGTGAGAAGCTGGGCTCGGGAGGTTCCTAAGAGAACTTAGATAGTGAGGAATAGAAAAGCAAAGTGAATGGCAAGAAGATCGTCTCTTTACAAGATCTAATAAAGGGGTGAGACCTTGGCTCGGAGTGCCTTTTTGTCGACTTATATGTTTCCAAGTGGTGTAATGGTGAAAATGGACCGGTGACATTGCAGATCAGGCGGCGCAAGTGCCTAGCACACGCAGGGATTAGAAACATGGATAAGTAGTGGGCCGTTTTCGAAGTCACCGATACAAAGCAGCAAGTAGTACGGCATCATTCTGCCCAGATCAGGCTGGCGCGGTTAGAGTTCTGTCATGTCCTTGTTTTTTACCCCATTCAAGAAGGGTCGCTACAAGCAGTCAGAAGCCCTCATTGCCCATCACTGTTGACAATTTGGAAGCCACTTCTTGGAATCTTCTCTGATAAGAATATTCTTAACATCAAATGACAAATTTCGATACATACAAGAGAATCGTCCTTGTACTGTGTGAGTGAAGTGGGTTTCCCCAGGGGCCTAGCACATGGGTCGAAGCTAGCGTAGTGGCGCGGCGCTGTGATGAATAATTCGTGGTCAATGCTATGTACACTTTCTGCCCGGGCAGATTTGCCCTGCCGCTGTGACTCTGTTCCCTCGATCTTGGGGGTCAACATGATAAACATTTGACACCCGGTCACTGGATTCGAGAACGGAGTTGATTGGAATATAATCATTGACATCTATCCTGGTCTACTATGGCTTGGGCCATCTATACTTCTTGTTCTTGGCCGAGTAGAAATCCAAAACACGCATTGTGATGGTAGGTGCTCAACAACGAAGGTCGAGATTGAGGGCAGAATCGACTAGAATCAATCTCACACTGATTGCCTAGCAAACGAAGTGGCTCTTCTTTGGCAGCAAAGGATAAATGCATAGTGGAGATCTAGGCGTCGAATCATGTGGACCGTCACTTATCGACCAGGATCCCGTCATCTCACCTTGACCAGGTCGAGTTCCAAGTTATCACACGATCCCTTGCTATGGGTGGCTCGAAGATACATCTGGCCAGGTACACGACGTGACTCAGCCATTGCCACCCATGTACACAGCGCACGCTCGGCTCTCAGGCACTGCCAAATCGAAGTCGCGGTTGAGCAGTTGATCAGCCTTGCACATCCGATCATACAGACAACCTGACTCCAATCACCCTACCTGTATGCTCCCATCAGAGTACTATCATAAATTCGAGTAGGTGATATTGAATAGAGAAACCTGGCTGGTTTCTTTACCATTAATGATGAGCGTGGGAAGCCCGCTTTCACAAGTAAGGAGCGGTACGAAAGTGAGACCCCATGCTGTTATCGGCATGTGGTTTCCCTGGAAGACTGGATCTCTGAGCGTTTATCATACAGTAGTCAACGCTTAAGATCCAGCCACAGGTAAACGAACGATATATCATAAGACACAGTCGTGTTTTATGGCCACAAAGCACACTGAATAGTCATGTCTCTGCACTTCTTCCCGTTGTTGATTACTCAATCTTCGTCTGGCGTGCTTATGGTCGCACAGCGGTGCAAATCTCACCTCGAGTACCAATGAGCCCTGCAGTCGCACACACCGGGTTTATCTCCGCACCTACAGACCAATGAATGGCATGTATGTAGCTATCATGTAAGCGCCAAATTGGTCAAGCCACATGAGCACTTTCAATCTCACCGAAAACAGTAAGATCCAATTGGGCTCAACCGAGTGTGACTCTGACGCGACTCCACATGTAACCTCGACATGAAGGTTCGCTGATGAAGCTTCCAGCCTCAATTTTATTCTTCCCTGCGCTTCTGCCTCGACTGAGCAAATTTTCGCAACCTCGAGTTCTCGATCTGCAGCTGTTGCTTTCCGTTTTCTGACGCTCTCCCGGACACCGGACGTGCCGGCCATGAGTCTCAAGGGTTCATTGAGTTCTTCTGGCGCGTCCACTGTAAGCAGTGCCGAAACTTCCTCGTCCTTCAAAGACTCTCTCCAGGATGAGCTAGAATTGTGGTCGGAAAGCGTCCCCTTAGAAAGCGACCTTTCGTTCCAGTCTCTGGTTAATAGTAAGTAGAGAACTGCTCAACTTCTTCCCGGCAGAATGGCTGATTCAACTGCGACCTGGCTCGCAGATCCTCAACATGCTACAAGCCCTGCATTCGATCCCAAAGACCAACATTGTGGTATATGGAAAGATGCGCCAAATAATAATTGCCACGTCTCTTTCGGAGACCAAGGCACTACAGCCTCAGTGTCCTGCTTTGGTAATATCATCCAAATCAACCAATTCCTTGGAGCAGGACGCTCCGGTATCTTTTCCATGGACCATAAAACTACCGACGTGCCCTACTATGTTGCCAACCGAGCTAGCGATCTAGACGCCTTGGGCTCCGGGAACGATGATCGATCGTTTGGCTTGTATCTACCGAAAGCATTTCTACCAAATCGAGCGCCAGAAATAAAATGGGTCAATTGGAGATGGCCGAGATATGAATGTAAGCTTGACTTTGACTCCACCTTGCCTCATCCTCATCGAAAAGACTCCCAGCAAGCTCCTTTACAGATGGGCGAGGCACGGCCCAATCAAGTTGTCAATATAGCACACAGGAGAGGCATGCCTGGCGCTGACATTCATGTCCACAGGGAACGTGTTAGAGAACAACATCCGGCCCATTGCGAGAGTGACAGTCCAAGTCTTTGTGAAGAACAACATTGTTTTTCAGCAATTCGTGGTTACAAACACAGGGATCTCTCCTATTGAAAAGTTCTCGATCAGAGCAGGCTGTCACATGTTGATAAGAGACTTAGACTACCTTGGGGAGCCCTCCTACAACGAGGATGATAGCAAGAGTTACATTCGAGGGCAAGGACCCAATGGATGTAGCTGGATCACAGCCAATGTCATCGATAGTGAGAAATCAGGTTTGACCAAAGGGATTGACACGGGAGCTGTTCACGTGGAGAGCAATTCCAACCAGGGTGGGGAGGGACTGCAGCAATCTGAAATACGAACAGAAACTGTAGGAAACGAGGCGTTGACGTCTCCACCGACGATCTCATCGGCTGAAAACATCAGACGCCACACAGCTTCAGGTCAGGCCGATGTGGAACATGACCTATCATCAGCGAGCGATCAAGTCGCAGGCGTGCGAGAACAAGCCAGCATTGATCATCAACAACTCAGCACCGAAGAAAACAAGACCGGCGATCAGTTGCAAGAGCAAATTCCAAACAAAAGTAAGAGGCCTCCTGGCGATACCGAACTATGGCAGGAGAGAAAGATATCAGATACATGGACTACTAAGGATGCCCACGCTGTGGTTTCTATCATGAGTCTATTCGTAAATGGAACCACGCAAAAGATAGGAATGGGGCGACACAAGTCTCACTGGACAATCGGAGCTAGTGGGAGCAATTCAAGCGTGCTGAAAGTTACGGCTGCATACAAGATGATCGCCGTACCGGATAGAAAGGTGCACTGGAAGAATTTTCTCATTCCTGCTGGAACTGCTGATGTTGATGCGATGATCTCGGCGGAATCGAAAGAACTGTGGGATGGCCTTGGGGATTACAGTAACGGTTATTCGCTTCGTGACATTGGAATCTGCACGAAAAGCGTTGACGAATATGAGTTGGGGCAAGATGCAGGTGGTCGCGGGCAGAAATCAGAGTGTTCCGGCTCTGAGAGTCACAAAGCCATGAACACTGCATTGAACGATGAAACTGCTACCAACACAGGTTCAAATATGGACGCCAGGGCGGGAAAGACGTTGGCCGCCGCCCAATCGAACAAGCACCGATTATCCCGCGACACTAGCGCAAAGGCTCATGGTGGTATCACATTAGGAACTTCTCAGAGAGTCCCTGTCATTGACTCTATTGAGTATCTTACTTGGCGACATACGGAGCACATTCTTTCTGTTTGCACGCTACCTCTTTCAGTGCCGTCTCCATCAGAAGGAGAAGGGCCATCTGCAACGAGTATTTCACAGGGTAGCGCCGATGTCAACAGCAGAGCCAATACGACCAATACTTCAAAATGCGCAGAGGTTGAGCACGACGTCCCAGTGGCTCTTACATGTGGAGATATGTCGGGGCACCGGATATGCACTTCAGCCAGCTTGTAAGTCTCTTCTGTGATATTGGCGGTCAATGGTGTCCACTGACCATCACCTTTAGTTTTGCATTCGATTTTCTCGTCAATATGCTTAGGCGATTGCAGTATGTCGAGCAGATACCATACATCATCTCACTCCAAAGACGAATCACGACAGTGTGTTGTGGGCACATCAGGTGGCTCGAATGGATAAGGAAGCCTTGGCTCCCACTGAATCAGACCGAAAGTCTCCTAGGCTCGGGCTGTTTTGCGGCCAATTACTGGGCCAATGGCCAGATCATGCACAAGAACACTGTCACATGGCAGCCAAATGATGCCATGACAGACACTCCATATCAGATTCTCAAAATTACTGCTTACGTGAAATGGCTTCGAACAGCGCCCAGCACTCAGAGCTCACAGGAAGAGAAAGTCAGGTCTCACATGGCTCTGCTACGAGACGTGTGGGCTTATTTGCTTACAGAGCTAGACGATCTGGACAAACGAAAAGCCTGTGCGTGGCGTCATGAAAGTGAGGACGGATTGAACACATATCGTCTCGATGACCATTTGTGGTTGTGGAAAGGTCTAGCTGAAATGCATTCCCTCGGACTATGGAGCTTAACGGAAACAGATACCAAATCTTGGGGGGATTCTCCAGACCGATGGATGTCCAAGATATTCTCTTCTTCGCCTGAAGCGAAGCATGACGATAAATTTCTGGTGGATGATCAGGAGACAGTGTGGGATCCAAAATTGCTGGCAAAATTTGTTTCAAAGGCGAGACGCCTTCTTCCTAAAGAGGTTCAAAGAGCGGTGCTTCAGCGATTCACCGTAGAGAACGATGTCTCGGGAGAGCGAATGCTGGCCGTGACGCGTTCAGCAAGGGATACTCGATTCTTCTTCCACACTCGCGATACCGCGCTTTTCTACGGCCATAAGCAGGGTTTCTTTCGGCCTGAAACTTCATTCAGAGAACTGTGGGAACGGACCATCAAATGTCAAAGTCGCCACGAAGAAGCCTTACAGGAAGGATGGCATAGTCCATTACGGTTCGCCCTAGGAGCAGTGGCTGGTCTAGGTGGGTTCTCTCTCGACAAAAGGAGTCCTGCTGAGCTAGTCCAACAGTCTGTGGAAGCCCTCATCAAAACGAGCTCCCATCATGCTTTCATTCCTGGTGAAATGGACGCGGTGACTCAAGAGCCGTCAATATTCCAAGTGGAGGAAGACAGAGACTATTACTACCATGTTGGATTCGAGGCTTGTCATATTCTTCTCGAGTATGGTAGAGACATCGACGAAGCATTTCGATCAGAACGGATCAGTCCCCACTCACCTGTTGCAAAACCGGCCGAGGACGATAATCATCAGCTTCAACGCCAGCGCGAGATGATGGAGATCCTCGTCAATGAGATACTAGCGCAATCCAAGACGCAAAGTCTGACGAACTTACCACAAAGTCGTGATTATAGAGCCTTTGGAAAGCTCGCTGGAGCAGATGCACGTCTTGACAGAAAACGCATACCAATGGTCATGAAAAAGTCCATGCCCTTCAATAATATGATAGACGCGAGCAGTATTACGCTTTTGGAAGAAGAGTGGCTTTACAACTACCCCGACTTTCTGTTAGTCAAGGAATTGGACTTACAAAGTCAGCTGGAAATATTATTTGACAAGGAGTCCAAGCAATACAGGGCTATCTATGGGTCTCAGATCTCCATCATTGATAAGGCGCTCGAGGCTCTTGGAAAAACCGCACCGAAAGACTTTTCCTTGAAGGAAGATGCGAAAGACAAAGGGGCCAGAGATGGCATGATGGTGAGCTTACCGAAGCAAAAAAGTCGGCGAGAGGCCAGACAAAAATGGTCTATCGGCACAGTCCTGTCCTTTTTCCACGACCCTTTCAACAAATCGATTTGGGACTTAATCAGCAAAGAACGGTCTGCAGTCACGGCGAAAAAGCGTTTCCTGTGGCTGCCAGCACGCTCAAACCCAGAGACAGCCCTTCTCTGTTGGCTAGCAAGTACCGACGGGGAGAAGCCGGCCATATCCTTGTTCTTCGACCGTCATGCAGGATATGACAACCACCTGTGGGACGATACCACCATGGTTATGAACACCTGGCAAACAGAGCTTCACCTCTGTTTTTGGCTGATCTACGATAAGAATTTACCACTCCACGAAGGGCTACCACATCCAACTGTAGCACCTTGGCCGAGGGGCAATGACAAAGAATTCCGTCGTGCATCGATAGGGTTCCGTTTCAACGGTGACTTCTTTGATCGCTACTGGACATGTCACTTCATCCAGTATGTCCCTGGATTTGATGGCCCAGAAAGGTTTGGTGGCGTCCCAATGCACTGGCTGCAGAAACTCGATGGGGAGAAGGTGTCGTGGCAGCGAAAGGTTCTAGAATTGCAGCTCCTGCAACATGTTTTGACTCTGATCTTGACCAGCTCTGACAAGATACTGAAAGAGATTGAAACGGAGCTTGGCATCAAGGAAGGAATCTTGATCATATCCGTGTTGACTACAGAAGCATACTCGGTATCGGCGAATCATTGGCAGATATATGAGGAACTTCTTGAGAAAGCGGAGGAGGATATAATATCGTCCCTGAACACGCTTTCTAAATGGGCTTCCAGGGAAGACGATCGGGGCCAAGAGAGACCGAGGTGGACGCGAAACGACGAAACAAAATACCGAGGCTCTATCAACAAGCTGCACAACCAGACTGAAAGGCAGCGGTGGGACCTCGAGAGGAGCCGTGAAAAGATGCGCAAACTGAGGGAAACCCTGGCCACACGACAAGCTAAGATCAGATCAGATCTTGAAGCCAAGAGGGAACAGAACATTCGATATTTCACATACGTGACAGTCGTATTCCTGCCCCTTGGGTTCGCCTCAAGCTTTTACAGCATGAACGGTGCTCCGAGCTACGACCTGATCATTTCGCTATCAAAGTTCGCCGCCGCGGCCTTCGCAGTCACGGCCGTCTTGCTCTTCATTGCCGGGCCATCCATTGCCGTGGGCGGGAAAGGACTTACCGCGGTCAGGCATGGCGTTTTTGCGGTCAAGAACTACTCCAATTCTATGCTGAATCGTGCCGTACTGCAGCCTCTCCAGAAATACTCGCGCGGTATCAAGGAGAAGAGTTTCCTAGTCAAATGCACCTCCAAAGATGACGAAAAGGGAGATGCTAAGGCATCTAACCAGATATACGCGAAGAAAGACTGGATGGTCAGTTCCTGGTTCTGGCCAGCTTACCTGTTCCTTGAACTGCCCACACACACGATATCATCAGCTTGGACAGCCGTCAGAACCGGGAATTTGTCACCCAGATGGGTCTGGACGGTCTTCCTTGGTATCTTGGTGTTGCCTGTATATGGAGTATCGCGAGCTGTGCTTTTCTCGCTCGGCAATATTGCGCTTTTGTTGAGGATTTCGAGTAAGCATCCAATTCCTGTCCGCGAACATTCGAAGATACTCATTGAGTAGGTAAACTTAGTGCTGACTTCGTAAATTCTGTACAGGACACCTCTATCGCCTTTCCAGAAAGGAATCCAGTAAGGATGACAAAAAAGGAGTGTCGGAAAGCAAGCCCTCAGATGAACGTGTCCAAGGACCTCAGATGGGCGATACCGAAAAGAACCCAGCTGGTCAGAGTGAACTCCCTGATCATTTCCAAAAGCTGATGCCTACTACAAAGCCTCTCAACTCACTCCGAACTCTGGAGTCGCGGTTGAAGCAGCGATTGGAAAATGTGGAACCGAAGGAGAATGGAACGGTACACAAAGAGAGTTCTGGGAATTGATTTGTTTTTGTGTTCTTTTCCCTTGATTCCTATCATATCAACTGCAGCACTAAAAATACTTCTGTTTCCAAAGTTGTCTGTATTTGAGTGTTGTGAAGGGGTTGGCACAACCTTCCACGGAATGACGTCTTTCGGAGACCTCGAGTTCCAAGGTTTTCTTAGGAGGCTGTGTTAGTCTAGTAACGTACGTACCTAGGTATGTGACATACTTCTCACTCCTTCGGCAGAGTATTAGACTTAATATAGTTCAACGCGCTCCCAGCCCTCAACCACTCAATCTGCCTCGCATGATAAGAATGCCTCAGCTCAGCCCTCCACTCCGTCCCATCCCGGCTCCGCACAACCATCTCCACCTGCTTGTCAACCTGCATCCCTCCGTCCTCCTCATCAACACCAGGCAGCGAGATCACATTCCCCTCCCGAATCCGGTCGTAGTCCGCTGGGTCCGAAAAGGTAAGCGCAAGCACACCTTGCTTCTTCAAATTCGTCTCATGGATACGCGCAAACGACCGCGCAATGACGGCCACACACCCCAAAAACCGCGGCTCCAGTGCCGCGTGCTCGCGGGAACTGCCCTCGCCGTAATTGGCGTCGCCCACGATGCACCAGCGCTCGCCGCGGGCCTGCAAGTTCCGCGCAACCTCGGGCACCGTGCCGCGCTGGCCGGTCGCCGGGTCCAGGGCTTTCCCCTTGTTCTGGATTGCATTTGCGTCTGGGAGGAAGGCGTTGGTCGCGCCCAGGAGGAGGTTGTTGCTTATGTTCTCGAGGTGGCCGCGGTAGTTGTACCAGGGCCCTGCTGGGGAGATGTGGTCTGTTGTGCACTTGCCTGCTACCTTGATCAGGACGGGCATGTTGGTGGCGTTGCCTCTTTGCCAGGCTGGGAAGGGCTCGAGGAGCTGGAGGCGGTCGCTGTTTGGGTCGACGACGACTTCGAGCTCGGATGCGCCCTCGAGTGCTGGTGGTTGGAATAGATCTTCGCCGGAAGAGAAGGATATGGGAAGCTCGTTGGCCTTAGGTGGTTGGAAGCGGAATGTAGAGTGAGAGTGACCGGTTCCCACTGCCACGGCATCGACAGAGGGATTGAAGTTGAGAGTGCCCGCGAAGGCGAAGGTCGTGGCCAATTCTGGTGATGTGACGAATGAGTGGGTAGAAGGGTTGCCATCATGCCGACCAGTGAAGTTGCGGTTGAAGCTGGAGATCACCGAGTTGGGCTCGGCACCCTTTACGTCCACATCCTTTCGATCCCACTGGCCGACGCATGGTCCGCACGAGTTGCTAAGGACAGTAGCCCCCGCCTGTCGAAGGTCCTCGAGGATACCAGCCTCCTCTGCCGTAGCCCTGATCTGCTCACTGCCGGGACTGACGAGAAACGATGTCTTGACCTTGGCCAGGCCAGCATTCCGCGCTTGTATCACGAGGTCTCGTGCCTTTTCGAGGTCTTCGTACGAGCTGTTCGTACAGCTACCGACCATGCTGGAGCTCAACGTAGATGGCCACGAACTTTCGGCGACATGATCCTTGAATTGTGACAGGGGATGTGACAAGTCTGGTGTAAAGGGTCCATTGATGTGAGGTTCTAGAGAGGACAGGTCGATCTCGATGACCTCATCATAGTACTGATCGCTGCCCTCATCCGCCGTCAACAGAGCCATCTTGAAGGCGTCAGCATGTTTTGCTATATTGCTGCGCTTGGTTGCTGCCAGATATCGTGACATGGCCTTGGAATATGGGAAGATGCATGAAGTGGATCCCACTTCCGCAGACATATTGCACACAGAAGCCATGGCAGTCGCCCCGAGGGTGGCTGCACCAGGACCAAAGAACTCAATGACTTTCCCTTTGCCGCCGGAGACGGTCAATATACCAGCGAGTTTGCAAATAATATCCTTGGACGAAGTCCAGCCTTGCAAATGGCCGGTCAGGCGCACACCGAGGACCTTGGGACAAGCAAGCTCCCAGGGCATGCCCGCCATGCCGTCGACTGCATCGGATCCACCAACACCGATTCCCATCATGCCCATACCGCCGGCATTCGGGGTGTGGGAGTCCGTCCCGATAATGAGCCCACCCGGGACGGCGTAATTCTCAAAGATGGTGGTGTGGATAATTCCAGCTCCTGCCTTCCAGTATCCTATGCCGTACTTCCGCGCCGCGCTGCTCAGGAATGCATAGACCTCTTTGTGGTCGGACTTGGCCCGCTCCATGTCCTCCTTGGCTCCGTACTCGGCCACGATAAGATGATCGCTGTGGATGGTGGTCGGTATTTGTACTTTTGGGAGGCCAGCGCTGATAAATTGAAGCAGCGCCATCGTTGCTGTGGCATCATGACAGGCCACCCGATCCGGACGAAGATGTAAGATGGTCTTGCCTCTGTCGATGTCCTCAAGGGACCACTCGCGCGTCCCGAGGTCCAAATGACTGTACAGGACCTTTTCCGACAGGGTCAGAGATCGAGTCGCTGATCGTCGGATAGTCGCTAGTGTTTTAAGTCGTGAGGCATAGTCGAGCGCATTTTGCTTTCTTTCTGTTAGGTCGACGTTCTCTGAGATGCTCCAGGATTAATGGGAGAGGTGAGGTCTCCTTACTGGTTCAAGCGGGCTGGCCGGTACCCATGAGGCATGGGTTGCAAATAATCGTCTTGCCTGTAACTTTGGTACTGGAAATCGAATTATTTCGCAACATCTCGCTCGTTTTCCTAATGGCAACATGGCGAACGATTTTGCGCCTCGAGACGATCTCACTGTCCGCGGGGCATGCTGAAGTTGAGTGACGATGCTTGACCACGGCGTGATCTGTAAACTTTCAACCTGGGCTGGACATATCGATCTCTAGAGCATGTGATAGCCATGGGGGCCGACCGGGGTCTTCAGACGCGATACTCCAGGTTGTTTGGTGTGGAGGAAGCCCTGTACGGATAGCTCCGGACCCGTTCGTGTGCCACATCACGGATGGCTCCGCGCCGGCCAAGCGGTGCTGGAGTGCTCCGCTCCGGGTCACACCAACTCGGCTTGTACCCCAAACATTGCTCCGCGGTGACACGGCTTACCGAGGTCTGTTCCTGACGGCGGAATGGGGTTGAATTTTGCTCTATGTACCTCAAATGAGGCCCGGGTTCAAGTAAATCTCCTACAAACCCGCAGCCCAAGAGTCGCCCAGAGAATGGCTTTCCTGCGGGGCGCTTAATGGGAAGTTCCAGCTGAATTCGGATCGGTCGAAGTCTGCCAAAAAGTCCTCGATTTCAGGAAAGAGGCCCGGCGCACTCTGAACTGAATTTTCATCTGAAATGACCGAGAAGGGGCGTCTGGGGTCATTCTCCAGGTATTCCGAGGTAGATGTCCAGGAATCTGGGCGGGTATCTTGGTTGAAGTCGTAAGGCTGGGTCCACGGCTGAGACAAATTGGCCACGGTTGAGGAAGAGGGTACTTGCTGCTGGGTAGCGTGTACCGCGTCGCTTTGCGCTGTTCCGTGGTGAAGGCTTGACACCCTCGAGCTCACGGACTCGCCTGGGGCCGTCAGGCGGCGCTGCTTGGACGCAACCCCGTCCCCGTCATACAGTCTCTGGATGGTGAGGTCAACAACAGACCCAAAGCTGTCCAAGCCCTTCCTGGCGCTTGGCCACCATTCTCCGCCGGCACTCAGCAGGTTCGAGCAAGTCCTCAACCTGCGCAACAGCTGCACACCAGTTGCATCACGTCGCACGGCCGGTGAAGTCCAGAAGGAGTATACCAGCGTTGCACCCGCGGCGAAGATATTCTGTACTGTGAACCATCCATGGTAGAGCGCCTTATTCTCATACAAGAGCTGATAGTTGTCCAAGATTGAACAGGCGCTGCCAAAGCACTGCAAGAGGTGATCTTGCGAGGGATGCCGAATCTCTTGCGATGGCTGATATAACAGTACCAGAGCCAGGTTATACCTGATCTCCAGCTTGAGCCGCCAGATGTTTTTCTGCCGGGCCCCAACTCCATTGGAGGAAGCATCCAAGTCAAGTGCAGTTTGTTCCCACCATGCATCCAGCTTCGTTCTGATCCTGCTCTGGTGGGAATCGGGGCTCGAGCTGTCTGGGTTTTGTGAGGTCTTGCTAGGAAGGTAATAGAGATGCTCCTTGATGTCCGATATGATGCGATCCAGCCTGAAGCGGTAGGAGGAATAGGTCAAAACTGACATTTGGAATGATCCAAGAGCCATTTTGTCGTCGATAGGATCGATCTGCCTAACCTCTGGCAGTCTCATATCGAAGGTCTCATCGCGAAGGCCCAGGGGTCTCCCCTGAATTGAAGATATATATCTATCTCATGATGTTAGCATTTGCAGAGCAGGTCATCTGAGACAGCACAGCACCAACCTATCAAGTGAGTAGATAGTATAAAAGATGGATCGCCGGAGTTGTTGATGATCCCACTCGTAGTGTGCGCCTAGGGGCTGATCTCGATGCACGCCCAGCTCGACGCAGTGAGCCATGGCAAGGTGCGTAAGAGTCCACACGTTGGCCTCGGCGGGGATCAACAGGCAGTGTACCAATAGGACAGTGAGGGCTTGTATGGTCGGTAGGGAGATATGGGAGAAGCAATCCTGGGAAAAGTGCAAAGCAGCTGCATAGAAGGTCTCGGGTGATAGTGTGTGGACACGGGCTCGAACTCTTATGATTGCAGCAATGTTCAAGACCATAAATACGATAAAAGCGAGGACCGGCATGGGCACAGATATAGCCCCGGGCTGTTGAGGATCGACCTGGCACCCGTTCCATCTGAACTCTTTGGTCGATCGCGGCCATCCATTTCGGAAAACGTCATCTTCAGAAAGAGTTGATGATGCGCACTCATAAAGTGCATCCAGTCCTTGTAAGAGTGAGTCCGGCTCGAGAACTGGGTAGTCCGGGTGTGTCCAGCGAATGTAATAATGAACCAAAAGAAGCGCCTCGTCCTTTTTAGGCAGGTTCTAAACACCTGTCAGTGGCTTTGCTGTAGAATCAGGGACAGACCAGGTGTGCATCGTCTCACCTGTCTCAAGAATTGGTGCAGAGCTCGGTAATGGAGCGCATATGACCTGTGCGAAGGTTCGATAAGGGGCTCATCTTCGAGCGCAAAGCTGCGGGAGCCGGTCTCGCGCAGCGAAGAAGACTCTCTGGACCGCGGCGAGGCTCCAATCAGATTAGCAAAGAGTAGACCAGAACTAGAGCCGAGGTAGTGGTTCTGAGAAGAGTCGGCATTCAGCGACAGCATGCCCAGGTCCACAGCCACGGAGTGAGCCTTCTCGGGGAATGTCTCGTCATGATCAGACATGTTGGACACATCGGCCGTCCGCTTCAATGGGCCGCTTTCTCTGGACTGCTGCAACGTGGAACTCGATGGAGTGTCTGCCGACCTGGTGGGCGATACACCGGCTTGGTCGTTGACTTGAGTAGGAAGGGCCTGGTCAGACTGCATGTTGACTTGCGGCCCATCGTTGAGGTCTACATCAGGGAGCTTGTCCCTGATGATCTGTTCCAACCACTGTATCCTCGCCCTGGCGGCATGTCCGAAGCTGGCGTTGCATGTCAGCAGTATTCTCTTGGTGTCACAGGACTCAACAACTCACTTCCTAGGGATGAGGATATCGGCATTCTGGCCGTCAACATCGAAGCAGACCTCATCAGCCTTGGCGCAATTTGAGCACGCCGGGACATTTCCATCGCACTGCTCATGTCCGGAGTCAGTGATCCAGAGCTCGGGTGAAAACAGGGTCTATCACCTGCCTTGATCCTGCGAGTTCTGCATCGCTGGCATGCCAGGCGGACTTTTCTCGAAGCAGCGCCTCTCCCTTCCATTCTTCCATTGATAGTGTCACAGTTGCATTCGCACGTGGTGTGGTCGTTGAATGACACTTGGAACTCGGACAACGTCGAAGGCATTGCTTGGCATCACGAAGAGGTGGATGTGCTATCTTTGTAATTCCGGAGCCGTGAGTAGTGCAGATGTTGGGCCTGACCAGGCACCCTAGGCAAGCTAGAACACCGCAGATGCGGGGGATACAGTGGATGTCATGGGGCATTTGCGCAGTGCTAGATCTATCTAGGCAGCACGGCACAGCAGTGTGGAGGGGCGAACCCATCTGTATGCACCTCTGAATCAGAACTTCTAAAATTGACAGCTTCAGCCACCTGCCGCGGGAATTCTCCTCGTTCCCGCCTGCTGCATCGACCTCACAACCCACGAGTATATACTGAAACTGATAGCACCTGAGACCTGTATTCATGGCAGACATAAGACAATCGTTAACACAAAGATCACAGCCTTCCTCAGAGGGGGCAGACTCACACCCAGTCGAACCAGTCTCGGCGTTGTTCCCGTCCAAAACCCACCGACCCCAGACTGACGAGCCACGGAAAGGATGCACCGCCATGTCCCACCGTACTGCTCCCTTCCCCCAAGGCTCTGCATCTTTGTCTTGACCACGTCGAACGGCATCGTGGCGTAGACGGTGATCACGCCTGCACCAGCCCCCGCAAAGGCTGGCGCGAATGTCCCCCAACCGCCACGCTCAATCACGGGTTGGATCACGTCCAGGAGAGCGTGGTACGAAGTGAACCTCACCAGTGCGTTTGAGCCCTGCTTCATCGTCACCGGCACGACACCACGGAACAGCCCAGCCGGACCGTCCCTGGCCACAACACCTCGGACGACAGCTGCGGCTGAGTTGAACTGCCTGGCGCCTGCCCTGTCTTCGACCAACTTGGTCTTGAGGTTCTCACCTGGCGTCACCACCGTCACGCTCTCTGCGACACCTGCAGCAACACCAGCAAGCATGCTGGACGTGGCAGTATGCTTTCCCGTCTGTGGGTCCCGAGGCAGGCGGTCTTTGACCAGGTCAAAGGTCAGGAACCGGATGCCAGACTTGGCTGCGTTCGAGGCACAGAAGACGCCTGCACCGCCGTACAGCGCCTTGACCCCTTGAGTCCGGCATGCTTCCACCACGATCGTCAAGGTCGACCGCGAGGACTGGAGGAGCTGTCTTCTGGTTTTGGCATACTCTGTTGGGTACTTTTCCTTCAGTCAGCCTCTCACTGTTCTTAGATAACATGAGCTCTTCTATGCCGTATGCTCACTGTGACCAGAGACTCGACGCCACCCGCAGCGGCGCCGGCCACTATGGACTGTGTTGGGGTAGGTGCTTGAGGTTTGCCACTCATGGTTAACCTCCCCTTTTGAAGGCCAGAAAACTCCAGGGTAATGATGCATCACCTACCCTTTTAGTCTGCTGAATAACACAGCCAGATTATATACGATACAGATTCATGTATATCTGCCCGAGTCCATGCTCCACACCTGTAATTGCCTAGCTTCTCCGCAGACTGCAGGACCGGATCGCTCCGCCAATGTGTACCAAAATCCGGGGTCCATCACTTAGAGACCGGAACTCCCCAGCTTTCTGAACTGCATGATAACGACAAACATCTCGTATTGGAACCACACGAACTTCATACTAAAGACTAGACGAGGAGCCTTTCCCATAGCAAATAGCTCCGTCTCGGCTAGCTACTGCTTGTGACATATTTAATACACATCACTGTCTTTTTTGCCACCATTCCGCATACGATCATGCAGCAAACATTAACACAGCAGAGCCAAGGGGCACTCGTCTGCCATGGAGGGTGGGACACCCACCACCACATATTCGAGCGTGAGCAGGATCTCCTATACACGTGCTATTCGGCCCTGAAACACAAACACCTCAGGCACTGACGACCGCCCCTCACAGCCGCCAACTTCCCCTACAGCGCCTCACGGCACCTAACACCTCCCCCAGCCACCGTCGAGGAGTACATCCAGTTCAGGCGCCGCCTGGGCCTGTCCAACTCAGTCCTCACACATGGCCTCTCCTACGGGGACGACTGCACCTCGATGAAGTCCTTCATCCCCCGCCTCGGCGCGTCCATGACCCGCGGCATAGGAGTCATCGACCCGGACAACGTCACAGACAGCCAACTGCGGGAAATGAGCGACGCGGGAGTTCGCGGTGTGCGGGTCAACCTGTACCACTACGGCGCCATGGAAGACGTCGAGGCGCAGAAGCGTGTCCTCGCCGCACACGCCGCGCGCCTGGCCGCCGCCTCGTTGCCGTGGAGCGTGACCATGACGACGACGCGGACAGAGTTCTGGGAGGACCTGCGTCCCTTTGTTGAGACTACATTCTCGCAGTTCGGTCTGGACCTCGTCACGGACCACTTCGCCCTGCTCAAAGGAAGCAGCATGCTCCCGGAGAAATACAAAAAAGACCCCACTTCGCAGCCCGGGTTCAAGGCTGTCGTGGAGCTCGTGCGAAGCGGGCGGCTCTGGATTAAGCTGAGCGCGCCGTACCGTGTCAGCGAACTGGCGCCGTCGTTTCCGGACCTCGAGTACCTGGTGCGGGCCCTCGTCGACGCGAACAAGCACCGCATCCTCTGGGGTAGCGACTGGCCTCACACGCCCAGGATGAAGACTCGCAGCCCTGAGGAGGCCCTCAAGGAGACTCCGTACCTGGGCGTGGACGATGAGGCGTGGTTGAAGACGCTGAGATCGTGGCTTTCTGATGAGGAGTGGCATCTTCTCATGGTGGAGAACCCAATTAGGCTTTTTGAGAGGTAGAAACAATTAAGAACAAGTAAATTATCTCCATGATAGACAGGAATAATTCAAAAAGGCTTGAAAATTTATGAGTTCTCAGCAGGGCTAATAATCTCCATGTGTTGCCGCCAGTTGCTCAACATTGTCAACCTATGAGCCCTTGCGCAAAGTTCTGATCAGTTCACCCATCTCCTCGCCCTTATGTAGCCGCTCGAACATTTTGGCGTCAATTTCTGCTCGGTCTTGACACAGTGCAACGACTTGCTCTACAAGCGATGGAGGTGTAACTACCACGCCGTCAACGTCGGCAATGATAATATCCCCAGGATGCACCCAAAGGTCTCCTTGGAACTGAAGGGGCACGTTTATCTCGGACGCTCTAGTAAAGGTGTTTGAGCCGAGAATAGACGAGCTCCGGGCAAACACCTACCCGATATAATCAGCTTGCGTATTCAAACGCCATGAACATATGAGTGAAGGTCCGATAAGACTTACAGGAAAGTTCATCTCCTTATGTTCCTCGATATCCCGAAACCTTCCATCAATCACCACGGCCTCAGCCCCAAGATACTTCGCCCGGGTGGACATCAGCCCGCCCCAGCACGCCGATGGCAGACCCTTTGGCTGCTGGATATACATGATAGACCCAGCCTCATTGCAGTCAGCGAAATGCCGCTCAGGCTTCGGCGCAGTGGTGTCGCTGGCCTCGACCATCTTCACCGTCACGGCTGGCCCGAAATACCTGCCGGGATTGCTGGGCGAGAACATCCTGAGGCCGTCGAGGAACCCGCCCTGCGGGTACTTGAGTTTCACCAGGGCATCGCCAATCTGTGACCGCGTTAGATCATTGCGTTTTCTTTTTCTTTCTCAGAAAGCCAGTGTGCTAGGGCGAATGGTCAGGGGTCAATCTCACGTCACATGAGGTGAATTGCTTCAATTGGGTGAGTGCTCTCGACGCTGCCATTCTGCGAGTCGTTGACCGTGTAATTTGATGTGTGGACGGGTCAACAGTGGAAAGGAACTGGGACAAGGGATAAGGCCGGTGCGGAGCCAGCAGTGCGCGGCCAGGGCGGGAACTTGCGACGAGCGGCAACGCGTCACTACCGTATGATCGGGAGGGAGACGCTGGTAAGTTCAGCCTGGCAAGGTCTGGTATCGAGATAGTCAGTAGTGGCAGGTTGAGTAGGCGGAAGACGTTCCTGATTACATCCCTGGGAAGGTAATGACTGTTGAGACGACTCTCATAGGATCGGGAGTGCTCCGTAGACCCAGCCGGATCGCTCCGTAGCATGTGCAAGCTTAGCCGGGGGATGGCCGCAAGGCGGGCAGGCGTGAGAGTCACGCTACGGAGCTGTCCATCTGGTATAACCGAGGCCAGTGTCAACCAGAATCTGGGGTACTTACTCCACGATTCCCCCGCAGCCAAGTCTTCTCCGTCCGGGGCAACCCACTGTGCTGGATCGCTGAAGAACACAACGGGCCAGAGGGGCGGGCCTGGCGGTGGGCAGGACGAACAAAAGTCGTTACAGACAGCATGCGTATAATAAGTCTTCTGTTCAGCCTTCTCGGTTTTCGTTTAGTCTGTCTCTTGAACTTTCACCCATCCCTCAAAACATCCCCCCTTTCCGCGTCTCAGACAGTCCTCGCACCATGACTCTCCCAGACCAGAAAGAAGCCTTCGACGCAAACACTGCCCATGTCGAGATGGGGAGCAAGAGCGAAAAATCCGATCCGGAAGGCTTGGGAGAAGACACCATCGACCAAGAGCGATGGGATGCCGTTGAGAAAAGCCTGGTTCGAAAGCTGGACTTGACCCTTATGCCAACGGTCTGGTTGCTATACTTGTTTAATTACCTGGACCGTAACAACATCGCGTAGGTTTTAATGCGGCCTCCCGAAAATTTCATACTTATTTCCAAGGGAATACTATGAGAGAGGCAATCACTGACGAATTTTGCTCAATAAAGTCAGGCAAGGCTGGACTCTTTCGAAGAGGATCTCGGACTGAAGGGCAACGAGTTCAACGTCGCGGTGGCCATCCTTAATATCGGGTACATGCTCATGCAGGTCCCCAGGTAAGCCGAATGAGTTCCATCCTATAAGAAATTGAACCTTCAGGAAGAATCTCTAATGTTAGCTCAGCAACATGCTTCTAACGCGAGTCCGACCGTCCTTATACATCTCCGCATGGGTGCTTGTCTGGTCTGTTGTATCCGCATCCACTGCCGCTGCCCGGAACTACTCCCAGCTCATAGCCATTCGCTTCATCCTGGGTATCGTCGAGGCGCCTTTCTTCCCCGGTGCTCTGTTCCTACTGAGCAGTTGGTATCCACGGAGACAGCTTGCCCTTCGCACCGCAGTACTATACTCCGGCCTCATTCTCGCTACCGCCTTCTCGGGCCTGATTGCTGCCGGTATTTTCGAAGGACTCGATGGAGTTCAGGGAATCAAAGGATGGAGGTGGCTCTTCATCATCGAGGGTGCTGCTAGCTTTGCTGCTGGACTCCTCGGTCTTGTCTTGCTTCCTGACTTCCCCACGGCCAAGACCGGTTTGGCCAAGTGGTTCTTGACTGAGGAAGAACGCAAAGTCGCTGTCGTGCGAATGGCCAGGGACCGGGTATCGCTGCCCGAGGCTGAGCATGGCATGATGTATGGTCTCAAGCTCGCGGTGACCGACGTCAGGACTTGGGTTTTCGTACGTGTCTTACACTCCTACTCCTTTCCTTTTGACCCGTCCTGTTTCTATCCACATTGTCTCAAACACTCGAACAGCCCACTAATATCACACAAGGTCGTTATGCTTCTGGCAAACCACAGTGCCTATGGGTTTACAAATTTCTTCCCAACCATCGTCAAGGGCTACAAACTAGGCAACAACACTCTCACTTTAGTCCTCACCTCGCCCCCTTACTTAGTCGCCGCCGTCTCCGCCTTCCTCACCGCCTACTCCAGCGATCGTAAAAAGGAGCGCGGCTATCACATCTGCATCCCACAAGCTGTGGCATGTGTCGGCTTTATCATCTCGGCGGCCACGCTCAACAATGCTGCTAGATATGTGGCTGCCTTCCTCTACATCTGCGGCTGCTTTTCGTCCAACGCTATGGTCTTCAGCTGGGCGAATACCACACTGAACCAGACCCCTGAGAAGCGAGCGGCGGCTACGGCCATCATCAATGTCATCAGCCAGTTCGGAAACATTTACAGTCCGTTTTTCTTTCCTTCTTCGGACGGTCCAAGATATCTGAAGGCCATGATGCTTATGATGTCGTTTTCGGCCTTGTCTATTATTACTTGCGCTATCATGAAGGTGTTGTTGAAGAGGGCTAATAAGAAGTTGCGGGAACAAGGAGGGGAGAACATGAACCTATTTGGATTGTAAGCTTGGCATGCATTGCCCTCATAGCCAATATAACCACAGTCAAGCCTGCGAACACATAATTAATGAGTCATCATAATGGAAGTAATCTGAAATGACCCTCTGTCTCCATATTTCTTCTGCTCACAAGTCCAAGCTGTTGAAATCGTCTCGTCAGCTAATCGCGTTATTTTTCTCCCACCACCACTTCAGCCAATGCTGTTTCCGAGCGAGAAGGAAATTGACTTAGAGCAAAGTTTAGCCCCGGAAACACAGAGTCTTTACCAAAAATAGCTTCAATGTTGATATGATCTCAAGTGGTGATCGAAATAGAACAAAGCTCAAAAGGTTGCCTGCTAGACCAACTGACCATGGTGTGCATTCAGCACGTCTATTCAAGCGAGGCTAAGTCAAACCATCCAAGACAATCGTACCACTGCTCACAGTGGATACCCAAGAAATCAGCGTCATGGCGACCCTACACTGCCTTAGCTAAAGAGGAGTCGTCAAAACAAGGTTGCTAGGCGCTCATCGCCAAGATGCGTGGTTGCGTGTACGTCCAAGCCTTTGTCACCTTAGTTCGCAGTCTACCGAGAACCTCAAGCAGCACAAGCAGCACTGCCGCCCAGTGCCCAGACACCAGCAGTCCTGACAACGCCGCCGGGCTGGGCGTATCTGCAATAACACATCGTTTTAAGAATACCTAGCAGACTGTTTCAATGCGCATCTCTGACTAGCTGTACTGCAAGATGCCAGCCGCGAGCGAAGGATTTGAGCTCAATACATACTTAGCATGTACACTCTGCAATGGTCAGCGATGTTGGACTTATATGTCCGCACAATCTGCCCTTACTCAATTACTCTCTAATGTTGGGTGAGCTTCAACATCCAACTCACTTGACTAGAAACTCTCAAAATGGCAGACGCGAATACTCTACAGTCTAGCCATCCAACCAGCAAACAAAGCAGCAACCCATTTGGGAAGGCTGTCCAAGGAATCGCTGCTACCATTGGCCTCGCCTCCGAGACCATTTACCATCACAAGCAAAAGAGGGCGTCTCAGCGAGCCCAGCGTGACAGCGTTCCAAGAAGCTTGCCAAATGACGACTGTATACCAAGGCCCAATGATCTCGATTATTTCCAAACCCCAAATGAAGCCGAACCTGAGGAGGGCCTTCCCACACAAGTGGATGAGGTAGCTTGGGCACTGGACGAAGTGCAGGATGATATCAGCACGAATAGTGGCACCATAATACCATCTGAGCACAGCCCGCCGGGCTCACCAAAGCTTGCAGAGAACTTCCTCCAAAGCCATCCACCCACAGAAATTATTACTGCAGCATCCGGGCGTCTTGAACTCCCCGTCGTGATAACCCAACGCCGTCCGAAGGCCCGCACTCGAGGGTTCATCCGTGCATACGCGCCTATCCTTGGGGACGTTGGCATCGACCAGGAGACCTTCATAGACTTCATTGACCAGCTCAACAAGGCGGTCGAGCCAAGTCCTTGGATCAGTGCCATCGACCTGGCTTCTCTAGCAGGCCACGCTTTCCCAGAGCCTATCCACCTGCTGATCTCCGCATCTGCTCTCATGGCCACACAAATCACTGCCGAGGTTGTCAGTCGCAGCAAGAGCAACGCATTCTTGGATAAGATGAACCAGGAATTCTTCAAGCCCAAGGGCTTGATCGCCATGGTCGTCGCCTGGAAGCCGAAGGAGGACAATGCCGAGCGAAGCACAACTGGAATTGTCGACATCGACATGAGCGCCGCAGCCGTGAAGAGGAAATCGCAGGAGGATGGTCAAGCTGGCCTGAAACGAAGCAAATCTACGATTCAAATGGCTGCTTCCGGCGACATGTTCGAGCTTCCAGAGTTTGCACCACTAGTGTTTCCCAAGCTGGAAGCCACAATGAAATCCTCGGAACCGCCAACTCCAGCCACTCCCACTCACAGGCGATCTGCACAGGACATAAGCACAAGAAACGTAGGAGAAGCCGGAGAAAAAGAGAAAAGCATCTTGGCAACAAGGCCAAGAAGCAAAACAACAGGCGATAAAGAAATACCACAGCGCGCCGAACCAGGCTGCCTCCCAGCCTTTAGGCACAGCACCGCCGAGTACGTCGGGCCAGCCGTAAGGCAGGTCAAGCTGGGGGGTAAGTCAGCCGGTACCAGTGTGAGGCGGACGGGTCACTTCATCAGCGACTACCAGGACCGGCGCGCGGTGGCAAGGTGGTCGGGCCAGCACCCGAACTCGCAGATGGCGAAGCTCGCCCCGGCACCCGGCTTCCAGTCCCGGTTCGCGGACCCGAACCACCCGGCGGCCAGCGGCGACTTTGTTGCCCTGGTCACGGGCGGGAAGCGCACCACGGCTGAGGTTAGCCGGGAGGCGGTGCGAGCTACGGCTGCGGCGGGCCGTGAGGGCTTGAGTCGTGTAAAGAGTACAACTGAGCGTGCTGGGCTGAGTTTTGGTGGTGGTGGTGGTGAGGATGGCGGGCCACCGCGACGGATCATCAGTCCGAGGGCAAAGGAGGCGCTTGCGGACATCAGACCACGCGGGGACTGGCTGCCTAAGCTGCCGAATAACGCGACTGCTGGTGTTGCGCCGCGGCTCCGAAGAATTGGGTCTCTGCCGGTGGCCGCTCCTGTGAGGACGATGAAGAAGCTGTTACAGCCGGTATGTCTGCCTCCGTGTTTGCTTTTTTTGGACTCAGTATATGTTCTGATCTAGAACGCACAGGACATTCTTTACCTCATGATTGTGAATCTACCCACCGAAGAGGAGATCGCCGACGCCGCGGCTTGCCTGAATCAGGTGGGTGAGGAAATGTAGGCCGAAGACAAGCTAGTGGAGAATTGTTTCGAAACCTAGGATTAGAACCCACACAAGGCTGGTGGTGGGTACGAAGAGGCGAGGGCAGTTCCCCTTTTGAACTGATGTCATTGGTGTTTTCAAAATCACTGGGAGCAGTAAAACACCATGGGCGCTTACCACAGTCGAGACATTTCAGGCGACTGAGATCAAGAACATAATGCATTGCTTGCAGCTCACAAACGTGCCGAGTCGAGTCTTTCGACTATTCCGTACCGTCAACGGTGCTTCTCGAGGATGTCAGGTGATGTCTGGAGCGCGAAGGGGCCGGAATATTCCCAACTACCGTGGAAATTTCCCCGGAGTTGCTTCTCCACTTCCTTCTGCCGCTTCCAAATGCTTAAATTGAAAGGGCTGCTACTGCCATGAATCCCCACTACCAAGACTTTCAAGATGCAGGTCCGTAGTCTCCTCGATCCGTCCATGACTCCGCCGCCCCCTGTGAAGACAAATCACCCCGATTACATTTAAGCTTAAGGGGCACCAGTTGACAGCCGCCTTCAGTATGACTAGTTCGTCATTCGAGGTCCCAGCAAAGGTGGCTCAAGCCAATCTCGTTTGCACAAAGTTGTGGAAACGAAACATCGGCTCGCTATGCCAAGCATTCTTGCAATCCAGGCACTCTAGATGGGCCTCTTGGCGGCGGATATAGCATCGTTCTTCATTTATGTAAGACTTCGTATAGCGTATTCAAAGTCGATATTTAATACAACTGGCGAGGACTGTGAATGTCTTCAAGGCTTGTTATTCCGTAGCCGTCTTCTATCAGCTGGTCTATACACACTCTTTTCGGTTTCTCTATTTATCCATCTGGTACGGATAATTCAATCTTCACCATGCATCCCGTCAACTTTGCGCTGCTGTCCTCCCTGGCAGGCCTTTCGCTGGCAGCTCCTCAATCATCTTCGTCGCGCCTCAGCAGCAGGCAGTCTGACAAGTCGGGATGGAACCCTCCCGCAGACCTGGTCAAGCCTCTCAAGGAAGTGTGGGACCACTGTGAGAAGACATACAACGGTGGAGACCTGTACAGTTTCAAGAACTATGGCTGGGACCAGATCATGGCCACGAAGGGGTGAGACCAATTCCGTGCGATGTAGATTATGGAATTTGGCTGCTAATACCTTCTCAAGTGTGATCAACTACTGTGTTAGATGGGACTCAGATGAGCCAGTCCCTGCGACCCAACGCCAGCAGATCGCCGACGAGGTGAACAAGGGATACCAGAAGTGGTTCAAGTGGGTATACGGATGGGACAACTTCCCCTTTGACAATGTCAAGGTGAATGTTGTTGGCTGGGCTGTGAAGGATAAGAGCTTGTTGGAGGGTTCTACTGAAGGCCTTGACATCTATACTGATGTCGACGCCGAGGGTATTCCCCAGTGTGCCGAATCGTGCGGCCGCTTCTTCCACAAGGATGGTGACTACAGCGGCTGCTCTGCCGGCGCGGACCGCCACTACGACCAGTCGATCTGGCTCACCCCGGGCCACGACGGAGGCTCTGGCGGTGACTGGGGTCAGCGCGTCGCAACGGAGCTGTTCATGTCTGGCGTTGATGGTGGTGACAACATGCTGTACATCCTTCACGAGCAGGTAAGGATGACTCCCAGGGATTCTCGATCTGTGTTCGATCTGAAGCTTACCATTCATTTTTCTTTTCAGGGACACTCATTCGGCCTCGACGACTTCTATGACTGGAACCCAACCGGCCACGTTGAGGACTTCATCATGAGCGCCGGTTTCGTGAGCAACATCACTGATTTCGATGGCTGGATGTACCGTAACTGGTGGTACGAGCTCTCTCGTCAGCGTGGATGGCAGAAGTCCTCATAAGGGGGCTTCTACATTGCGTCTCCTCAATGTGGCTGTCTCTTCGCCGTGATCCAATGAAGTATGGCCAGCCACAAAAAGCCCAGGAATTCTTACTGTTTTCTATGCGCATGGGGACAAGCAGGAAGCAGTTGCCATTCAGCAGCACATTCTAGTTGTATCATATTACCATTTTTGTACATCCTTTGAAAGACATAGCTACTTCACTCGTCAACAAATACGTTCATCTTGAGCCCCAGGTCCCTCTTCCCTGCGGACTTACTCAGGCGGTCTGGTTCAAATGACTTGCAATTAACTTTAAGCAATCTCACATGCCCTATTGCCATAACACCGCCATATCTCGTACGCCTTCCGATTTCCGCTGGTCACGACCTCCAAAGTAAGGGTCAAAGGCGATCGGAAGCGCCACCCCCAAGTCTAGAAAGTCGTTGATAAGATGTTCTCACTATCAAGGTAAATTTTCTAGCCAACTTCGTGCGTCTGGCAGACAGTAAGCCTACCCGCCAAAGGTTGCCGATACACGTAGCTGACCATCCCTAGCAGAACCTAGATGCACAAAAGATGCCGAATGGCCAGACCTATTACCAGGACAAATAGTTGACGAATATCCTTGAAATCATTGTCCATATCGTTGCTTAAGTCGTTCAGTCTCCAAGTCTCCATGCGGCAGCCAAACTGATAACGCAACCATTGTACTGGATTTCGCCGCACAATACATGCCATTAGCTCCAACTGCGAGCCTGATTTATGACCCCTTTACTGTAACTAGTTCCACTTTCTACCGCTGCTGGGGTCTGTACGAAAGTCAGCCTCCGGACAGCCACAATTGGCGTGCATGGCGTGCCCCGCAACTGATCCAGTACGGAAACAGTCTGGTCAGCGCAGCCTGCATGAAGTCTTGCATGCGGGTCAAACAGCGCAAGTGGGGGAAAGGGCTGCTATCCATGGCTCTGAGTTGTCGAATATCCAAGGCGGGCGGTGCCCGGGTGGCGCCGAAGAGCGGCGACACGTTGGTGTAGAGGCTGCGATCGCAGCGATCGCAGCGCTCTTGGTATTATGTGGTTTTCCCCCTCTCAACAGGTTGCCCATCCCGCTCTTCTTTTGCCCAATGTCTCCGGCTTCCAAACAACAGCGAGCAGCGTCAGAAAGCGATCGCAGTCGAGTTCGCAAGCTCCGCGGAAGAATTCTCGCTCCTGCAGATCTACTTATTCAGGAGCGTGTGGATGTTTTCCCTCAGTGGAAATCGACCCTCCGCCGAGGTGAGCCCAGGTCAAAACCACGACCACAACCACAACCACGCCTGCATCCGGATGTCCATTCGTCACAGATATCCTATGCCATGAACAGACAGATCGAGACTAACTCTTCGCCAACTTGGCAGATCCCTCCCTCCGCCGCCGCAAAGCTAGGCCGCTCTCAAACCTTCCAGATCCAGAAGTTCTTGAGTGCAACACCCGGCAGCGAGCCCTTTTCCCTGGCTGCAGTAGGGCCGCAGACAGACCGCCAGAGCCGGCTAAGAGGTTACATAGCCCAGTTCGACGCAGTGTACTCGCCGTCGAGTCCATCCTACTAGTTAATAAGTCGTGTCAATGACCGGCCGCCGACATGCGCCGCCGGACCACCAGCAGCAGTACACCAGGGATCAGGTCAGCGCCCGCGGCCTGGCATGCCCCTTTGCCATGTGTGATCCTGAGACGTACATGAAAATTACGGCTTGCAGGGCAACCGAAGGCTTCAAGACGCTGAGGGAACTGAAGTGCGTACCTGGAGCCAGCCCGGACCGTCCCAACCCCGTCCCGGGGCCCAAAGGCTTTGGTTTCACCTCATCCCATCCGCAAAAGACCATCTAGCTGACGAGTGCTCCTCCAGCGAGCATATTTGGCGGAAACACACTCCCTTCTACCGTTGTGGCTTCTGCCACGTTCGATGGAGTATCTCCACTGCCCGTGGGAAAGTCACCCAGATGAAGGAGCAGCACTGGGAGACCTGCGAGGGAAGACGCCGCGGCACCTCGTACTTCCAGAGATACGATGAAGACGGCACCGAGCTGCTGGATGGGAACCAGCAGCGGCGCTTTGCAGGGACCAAGTCGATAAGGCGGAACGAGGACAAGCTCAAGGCCCTGTACGATGCGTGCGACAAGCCTCCACCGGAGTCATACTGTTGGTCAACACCTCGTCCCCTGGGGCCAGCCAGTGGTCAAGTGCTTGCTCACTTCTAACCAAATCACCGTTTCGCAGACGTACCTGATGCACTTCCGGCGGTGCAGCCTCGGGTCACTTACAGGACCGTCACCCGCACCACGACAATACGCCGTGTGCAGCAGCCAGACAGCCACCGCGAGGATTTATTCACTGGCTTTGTCCAGCCTCGCCCAGAGGGCCACCAAAGACAGCAACAGTGGCGCGCCACGGCCCACAATGTGTCGCGATCCAACGCGCAGGCCCCTCGAGGTGACTATGAGGTCAGCGGCGCCAACAGGCAGCCGGACACCGACTCCGGCTACGTGTCCATGCCGAGGGACGACGGGGACGCGAGCGAGCTCTCACCTGTGGATGGGTACCCATTCCAGCAGCCTGGAGGGATGTACTTCTGGGGCCATGCGTCATCTCATGCCCACAGCGATGCTGCTGTCACGCCGAGCTCGGGGCAGATCACGATCGACAACCAGCTATATTCCGATTGTTTTGGCTATGGCGTTGTCGATCCTTCACCCTACGACAGTGCAGGCTTATCCTCGTCGCATAGAAGACATGAAGACTCCCAAGCCCTACTCGGGCTCGCTCTCCCCGGTCCGGGAGAGGGCGACGCTGTGGATCCTGTGCTGTGGGGAATGTCCAGCCTCGACGCTGAGTTCCTGGAACACCCGGGTGATCAGCCATTGGAGTGAAGTCAGCTGGGAAGTTGATGAATCGTTTTTTGAGTGGCAGATGGTATTGATCAAGAACGACCCGAGGGGCAGAAGCCGTCGCGATAGGCCCACAGCAGGTTCGCCGTGGGGGTCTGTGGTAACCTTTCGGTGATGATTGTTTTGTCTTTATTTCCTCTGGGCTGTATGGGGCAGTAGATAAATCTTCCTTCATGTTTATATGCATGTAGCGGCGCAATAGAGTCTTTTGTCTTCAAAATTTCTAGATCGACTCCGCTTTAGACACTCGAGCCCCCGCTGCACACATAGCCATCACTTTTACTTCCGCTGAATTATGTCCCTGCTTTTATACCGCAGCTGCTCACCTCTCGAAGCCTCTCAAAACCACGAATCTGGTAACGACTGAAGAGAATTCTGGGCCCACACAAATACCCACGCTGGCGTCTGTTCCTTTCATATCCAGGATCACCCTGCGGCAGCACTGGAAGAGCTGCTTTTCGAACGCCCTGCCGTAACACTGCAGTAGCTCACAAGCGGTGCTTACCGAGCTGGTACGTTCTGTATGGTCTCACTGCTACAGAACCTTCACAGACACGGCAGTCAATGCACCACTGATTCTATAGTGTGGGGTCTCACTGAGAAAACCTCGACTGGGCACCAAAGCTGCGCGTCCTCGGCGCCGGCTTGGATTTGACCTTGCCCGCAGTCCACACCCTAAGCTTCTTGCCGGTGAACCAGAGCACGGGGATGAACATGGAGATAACGATCATGGTCTCGGCATAGATGACAAACGTGGCGAGGAGGCCCTTCTGCGCGACCCACGTGGTAGCCAGGCTGGCGAAGAAGAAGGCGATGATGATCTTGAGCGAGCTGACGTTGACGAGGACCGGGCCCGCCCACTGCGGGTACGACTCGACAATGAACACGTTGATGGTGACCATGAGGCACAAGAAGCCGAACACGATGAAGAACGACCCGATGAGCAGCACGGACCAGTGGACCGTGGACTCGCCCGCGTAGCCGAAGACGAAGCAACCCGCTATCCCGCCGATGAACGGGATGATCGTGTTGGCAAGGCCGTACTCGGCCTCGCGGACGCCGTTGCGCCTCTTGGCGATCTTGGTGGACACCTTGTCCGCCACGGGGCCCACGATGACAAAGACCATGCCCGTGGCCAGGACGAAGGGGATGACGGCCAGGCCGGTCCACTGGAACTCCCACCCCTGAGCGAGGAGGGCGAAGGAGCCGAGCTGCTGGGCGGCCTGGTTCGTGACCAGGAACACACTGTTGGCCAGGACGGACCAGACCACAGCTGGGAAGAAGGTCGTCCGCAGGGTGTCGAGCATCGACATGGCCGCATTCTTCCACTCGAAGCCGTAGTTGAAGATTCCGATGTTTGTCCAGAGCGTCCGGGGGCCAAACCTGGCGTAGTCGATCTGAGGGCGCGTTTCGCCGGGTGCGAGCTTCTCCTCGGATTTACCGCCTGCGTTTATGTACGATTAGTGACGGTGAACAAGAAGTTGGATGGGTTGCAGAGCCTACCAAGCGCCTCCCTGGAACGTGTCCATCGAGTCTCAGGAAGGAGTCCTATGAGCAGTAGCCACGCAACAATACCGGCCCCAGACGTGGCGTAATACAGATATCGCCAGTCGTAGTTAGCGGAGATATATGGAGCAGCGATACCCAGTCCGACAATGATGAAGCCCTGTCTCCATGTCAGTTCTTGAATCTCCACACAGATGCAAGTTAAAGCAGCGATGGGTCCTTACCTGGCTAGCCACAATAGCAGACTGTGCCTTACTCCGCTGGTGAACGAACACGATGTCCTGCACAATAAGCGGGATCAAAGCTTCAACCGCACCAGCACCCAGGCCCATGACCGCCCGCGCCGCGAGGTGGGACTCGAGCGAGGTCGACAAACCGGCCCATAGTCCTCCAGCCCAGGCGAGCACAGCGGTCAGAAGGAGAACAGGACGACGGCCGATGGCGATAGAGAGGGGTACCAGCAGGTAACTCGCGATGCCGTTTGTGAGCAGGGGGATCGTAGCCAACATGGATACCTCCTCCAGGCTGGGCGGCTTCACGCCCTGGGGGATAACGGCCAAGGGGTTGAGCTGCGTGCCCTTGCCTCCGGAGGCGGCGACGAAGTCGATGTTCCTGATCGTGGTGGGGTCGACCCCGGCATATTCGAGGAGGAAGATGGGGATCAGTGAGCCGATGATGACCTCGGCGGAGAGGGCCAAGGATCCGACTATTTTCGTCCCAGAACGAGTCAGACACCGTGAACGGGTGGCCAGGCACGACGATGAGATGCGTCGAGGCTACTCACAGAAGCACAGGGTGCCAATGGCAGTCCATTTCCTCCAATTAGGCAAATTCAATGGATCTGGAGTCTCGTCAGTCTACCGTATCATCTTGTGATACTAGTGAGAATGCTCACCCTTTGGATCTGATGTGGGCATCTGGATAGTGAAGTGTCAGCTTGGTTGCCTCTTGCCACAGCCAGGGCGCAGTGAGGAGTAAATTAAACATACCGGAATCAACCTCACGTTCCCATTCTCGTCGAACATGTCTGCGCTACCCACGACCTGCGTTGAGTCGCCATCACTCCGGATTGACATGACCTCGACATCGGGCTCCTTCTTGTCCTCCGGGTAGGTATCCATCTGGGCGAAGGTGTCGACCCTCTGGAGGGGCCAGCTCATACGGCCCGCCATATCTGCTGGTTTTGTTGATGTGGTATCGTGTTTACTTCGGGCGCCGGGCCATGAGAGAGATGAGAGCCAGGAAACAGAGTGCAACGAGGCAACTCAGGACGGCATGTATATCAATGAATTGTCGAGCTCACACCACCATGGCGAATTACAAAACACCAAAACACGTAGCAGTAACATATACGTGAAGAAGGTATAAGACGTGGAAGCAACACAAATGGGGACTGTTTCGAGAGAGGGCGGCCGAAGGACATCATGCACAACAGTTTGAGGTTCTGCTGCGCTGAACGGCGGGCTGCAAGGGTCGGGTCCCCAGATAGAACTCTGCCCAGGCTCTAGGTCTAGCGCATTGTGGGCAAGTTCTCGACCTTGACGTCCGGGCGCCGTTCTTGGGGGCAATGGACCGGGGCCCATGGTCCAGGTGGTAATGGCTCCCTGTCAGGGGCACCACGATATTTCGTTGCAGGTATGAGCCCACTGAATAGACTTCGATAATACCAGGGACAGCCACCCGTATGGGTGTAGCTGAACTGTAAGAATAGTACCTCAAGCCTGGGCAAATAACAGGCCCCCCGTCTGATCCATTGCACGGTAGTAGCGTGGTGACGTTCCGCAGTGGGCATTTGCAACGCTCAGGCTGGCGGCAAACTCTGACTTTGGACGATCCAAGACAGGTTTTGGTCGCCGTCCTGGAGGGTCATGACTCCTGACCCCAGCAGGACCGCAGGGACGGGAAAGTGAGGGCTTCCAGAAAAGAAACAATCGACACGCAACACCGTCAGTCGATGATTGGCATCTGCTGCTTGGAATTTTGTCATTGCACACAAACACCAGACGGCAACCGTCTCGCCGCTCCACAGCGGGATGTGGGCAAGGAGCTGTACCTCGTCGTACCAGCTGGCTTGGCGATGCCCGCGGTTTCGAGCCACCGGGATCGCCAGCAGCCTGCGCAGATCCGGTACACCTGACGTGTTGTCTCCGAGGACAGAACAGAACTGGGAGCAAGCAGTCCCACGTTGGGCGGCCGCCCAGGTTCGATCGATCCTGGCTCAGGAAGCTGTATGCGCCGCTGGATTGGGATGGGATGCGGAAGAGCCGCAAAGTCAGTGCGCCCTGGGCGGCAGTCTCAGGAGCTGCAGCTGCGTTCTGCGGCAAGGGCTTCTAGTTGGCTGTTGCATGCCGTGGATTTGACCGCATTAGGCTCAGAGGCTGAGAGATGGTGTTCCCACCATCCCATCTGGACAACGGCTATCACCCTGTCCTGCCCGGTAGATTGCGTCTGCTTCCCCATACCACTGCTCGAAATGGGTTTGGCGAGATGCAAGAATAGGCTTGGTGGGGCGGTAGATGGCGTGGCGTTGCACGCGGACTCCATCCACGCATTGTGCTCAGACGCCACTACGAGATATCGGCCAGACAGCCAGATAGAATGTATCGTCACCTGTACACTCTTGTGAATATTGCGAGATGCTGGGCGTTGCACTGGTACATCGATAATCCGATCGTTCAAGCGGGTGATCACCACCTCGAGAACTTGAGGGGGAAACTGAGGGGTGGACAAAGTTGTCGCTGATGCTTCAGATTTGGGCCAAGCAGAATGCATGGGAAGGCCATGAGACAGCCCCTGGGCCGGAACGCCCAATATGGGCAAGGATGTTGCCTGTCAGATCTGGCATGCAACGTGGAAGGCCCACTCGCGGGTGCCAACCCGAGGCCCCTTCTAGCCCTACAGAACCACAAGACCAAAAGCTTGCAGCTTACTTGCTTGCTTTGCTGCAATGCTTGCTCGTACTGTAAGTTGTGGATTTGACTGCCGGACACAGATGTGGGATTTGATCCGGTATCTTGATAGCTTGATGGTAGTACTGTGGATTATGCACCTATAGAAGCTTTCGGCACCACTCATTTAGCTTTGGGGCACGGCAGGAGAAGCTTCTCACCAGGTGGGATTTGGATCCACCTGGCCACCGTGCTTGCTGGGTTGGTCGGCGATTTATCACTTCTTGTTTGTGTTTTCGGCAACAACAACCCGTATGACTGAGAACAAGGGAGTACTTGGGACATGATCAACATACGGCCTCACTTCTGACCAACCGACATGTGTTGACATCGCTGATCATCTTGTGAGGTGGCCAGGTCGGCCGGCAGTCGACCCCAGCCATCTACACTAGGTTGTGCCCGACGGCGCGGCGAGCTTGTCTGGCTGAGACGGCATGGCATTGTGTGAGAAGCGGCATGCTGCCTATACGTGGAACACATATGTACGCAACTCAGCATGCTGACAACTTTCCTCATCAGTTTACAGTACGTAGATCCTGGCTTCTCCGTGCCTTGCAGAGCCTATCTCCCCGGTGACTTTGAAAGATGATGGTGATGCTTCTGCTTCCCACGCGGCATCGGAATTCGAAACGCCACGGACCGATCCCAAACTATGTCAGATTCTTCGAGACCCAGATGTACTTGAGGGTCACCACAAAGGCCTCTCGCCCCGCATCAGAGTGTCTTGGAAGCACAGCCCTGAGTAGTCAACAAGGAGTCCCAGTGCGGATATCCCACCTGACCGTCGCAGATTCAGACGATCGCCCAGATTTGTCGACCCGTCTCAACACAGCCATGCCCACATCTGGAAGTGGAGGTGAGAGCCAAAACACTCCGGCGGCAAGTGGAGTGAAGGGCCGAGACAAGAATGTTCCGTTACGGGCCTGTGGCTTTTCCGCAACTCTGTCATAAACTTGGTTGAAACAATAATGATCGACCAGAGCGCCCTGTCGGCGCGCATCCTCTTCACCACGGTGATGACAGTCAGCCTGACAAATGGGTTCTGCTGCATCAGGTGATCAACACCCTTCAGGGGAAGGCACATGGATGGCAGGACCCGATCAGTCGTCGCCAAGTTCTCCCTCGTCACATCAAGTTCGTCCGGATATGCCACGGGATCGAGTGGGTAGTAGTGATTTCTGCAAATGCAAACTGGCGGCAAAACGGCAGCAGCCATGTGCTTGCTTCCCTAAAGCTAGTCATGTATGGCCCAGGGCGTCGTGTCTACGCCACAGACATGTGCAGACCGAACGCCAATGCTAAAACCGAGTAAAAAGAAATAGGCAGACCTCGCCCACGACCGTCACCATCACCCGAACTAACTTGCTGACTGACCAGCCTCCTGTCGGCCCATCATATGCCCTGGCCGAGCAGGCGGGCGATCAGAACGTAGAAGAAGATAGCACCACCAGCTATCAAGAGCTTGTGGTCCGCCATCCAGCCCCTGCCCGCTTCTCTCTGCTGCACCACCGCGTCCACGACCCCTTGTACCTGGCTACCGCTAGTACCCATGGATCCAACGAGCGGCGGTCCGCAGGGTGCTCCAGCAGCGTTAAGGCTTTGTCCGGTGACCGGGTCGATCTTGTTCTCCTTCATCCACTCCCAGTTGGCGGCGTCCTCATCGGGCCACTCCTCGCGGAACTTCTTGCCGCCGTCGCCGACCTTGATGTTTCCCTTCTGCGCGGCCTTACCGCTCTCATAAGTGCCTCCTCCTGTCGAGTTCCACCAGCGTGTCCGCGCGGCAAGTAGCCTGCGCTCCTCGGTAGAGGCTGTGATCGAGCCGGTTGTGACGTCGTTGGACGTCATGAACGACAGCAGGCCCACCAGGATGGTGCTGACGCTCCAGGCGGGGTTGAAGGATCGCGGGTGGAAGTCAGAGATGGTGAGGCAGAGGCGGGTGGATGGCGCGAAGCGACCGGACGGGGTGTGCATGCGGATCGCTGGTGGTTTGAAGGGGTAGTCGGTCGGGAAGATGAGGGTGCCCCAGTACTGGCCGTTGTGGTACGGTGTGTCGGGTGGGCCGGTAATCAAGTAGTGCCATCTGATTGAAGGTTTGGTCAGTAACATCCATGCGACGGCAGACTCATGGATCGCCCAAGATAGGGGGAAACGGGAGGGTGAACATACTCTAATATGTTGGACTCGCATGGGTGGGCGACGATGTAGGGCGTGGGCTCCTTCTGCATAGTTTTGTACTCGCGCGTTAAGCGCGTCCGGGCAGCCTTGGTAGCCATGGTTGCTGTGTGGTGCGATGTTCGATACTCGCTGCTGATGGTGGTGTTGATGATGTTGATGCCAACGGAGATGGCGAATGATGCTGACGAGCGCCCCCCGGAAATGATTCGGCCGACTCGGGATGGGCCTGGTCGGAAAGGGAAATGTGTCACGACGCCCCGGGTAAAATCGACAAGGCAACGAGGCGCAAAACGATCGTCCGAACAATGCGCGTAGACTCCCAATGCCCCAGGTGAGGAGGACGACGAAATGAAAAGGAGGAAGGACCCAAAGGAATGGCCGTTGACCAGGGCGAGATGCGGTGTTGGGAGGCGAACCTTTCTAGGAAGAGGCTGACAAGGTTGATGATGACTGTAGGGCGGAATGGATCAGAATGGGGTGCGGAGTGGCACCTTGTACGGTACGCATGCGGCAGGCTAATAGCCTGCCTTGGTACTTACTCAGGCCCCAGGCCGTTGAGCCTAGTGTACCTTGGTCGTGTTAGGGGATCAGCGGCGGATTGCCTTGGGTGCTAAACTCCAATCTAGTGCCTGGCTCTCCTTTCGTTGAGCACCTGTGCGCATGGTCAACATTTCTAGTCTGAGGCGACATTGCAAAGCACTGGCACCAGTTGAGAAGATTCGGGGGGTGTTCACAATTTTACGTGTATTCTTTCCAATAGAATCAGTGCAACATTGCCAGTAATGCTAGACTACCTGGCCTGCTGCTACCCTCCTCGGCAGGGGCCCCGTCAGCACCTGGTGCCCCGTAGTGGACGATACCACAGTACTCCGTACAAGGGATACGAGAGAGGTAGGTAGGTACATGGGTACCTGAGGAGCGCACCAGCCACTAGCACAGCCACTTCGGGTGGGAGAGCGATCTTCTCCGAGACGCGACTGCTTCGGCCCTGCAAGATATCCAAAGGTTTCCGGACCATCTTTAAAGGTGCACATCAGCCAGAGAGCTCTTGGGAACCACTCATGGCTTCCAACCAAAGCTCCGGTGGCATTTCTGTATGTCGCTTGCCCAAAGTGCTCCCCTCAGCTACCTATTACCACTCAATGGCTAACACCAGTTTGTCGCAAGGCCATCGAAGCCCTCCAGAAACTTGAGACCGATGCTGCCATCCTGCGCCAGGAGGCCCAGAACATGGAGCAGGCCGACCTCTTGCGGCATCAACAAGCTCTGCAAAGACGACTTCAGCTGGTCAGCCAACCTTGACTGTCCCCGAAAAGTTTTGTCAACAGGACAATCTCCTGACATGTGATCAATAGTTGAGCGACCACCTCCAGCGACCGGCCACAATCAACTCGATCGAAGTCCACGGCGCCAAAAACACTCGCAAGGGCTTCTTAGACCCAGTCTTCGCCCCTCTGGTCGGCAACAGCCGCAATGCCGGCACAACCCTCGGCGAGGTCCTTGCCGGCGTGCAAGAAGCTACTTCCAAGCTGGATCGATTCGAGATATTCCACCCCGAGCCCACCGTCTTCCTCTCCGATGCCCGCGACTCGAACCCCCACGCCGCCGGCACCGATATTGATGTCTCGATACGCGTCAAAGAGAAGTCCCGTATCATGCTGAAGGGTGGTACAGACCTGGGTAACACCGAGGGCTCTGGGTACATCAACCTTCTCTGCAGGAACATGTTCGGTGGTGCCGAGCAGCTGTCGATCAACACCAGCGCAGGAACACGGACGAGGTCGGCCTACAGCGCAGCTCTTACCGCCCCCGTTAACGGCAACCCTGATCTGAGGCTATCGGTGGAGGGTCTGTCTTCAAACACGCAGAAGGACTGGGCAAGCCACGACGAGCTGGTCAAGGGAGGCACTCTCAAGGCGGCATGGCTATCGAAACAGGGCGACGTGTACAATCTTGCATACTCCGGCGCATGGCGACAGATCACCGGGCTGAAGGCCGGTGCCTCGCCCACGGTCCGGGCAGATGCCGGAGACAGCATGAAGAGCTCCCTCACCTACAGTTTCACCCGCGACCGCCGGGACAACCCGCTGCTTCCTCAGAGCGGCTACTTGATCAAGACGATAACAGAGCTGGCTGGTTTCGGTCCCCTGCGCGGCGACGTTGCTTTCTCGAAATCTGAGGTCGAGGTCGCCGGAGCAGTCCCGGTACCACTCCCCGGCATCAGCAGCAGCCGGACCGGCATCTCCATTGGCGGAGGTCTCCGATTCGGCGTCCTCTACCCTCTCCCCCTCGGCTGGTCCCCCAAGGGCGAGTCTATCCCCAGCCTGATCAACGACCGTTTCCAGCTCGGTGGCCCCACCGACGTGCGCGGCTTCAAGATTGGAGGTCTTGGTCCCCGCGAGGGAACCGACTCAGTGGGCGGCGATGTCTTCGCGGCGGGCAGCGTTAACATGCTGATCCCCCTGCCCCGGACGGGCGTCGACTCGCCGCTGCGGCTGCAGCTGTTCGCGAACGGAGGACGTCTGGTCGCTTTGCAGGATCAGACTAGGGCTCGCGAGCAGGAGAGCAAGGGGCTTGCGATGAGCCCTGGTGCGGTTAAGAGCGGGATGGGAAGGGCGCTCAACGAGCTCAGCAATGGTCTGCCGAGCATAGCGGCTGGTTTTGGTCTGGTGTACGCGCACCCTGCTGCGAGGTTTGAGCTCAACTTCAGCTTGCCTTTGGTGATGAGGAGAGGCGAGCTGGGTCGTAAGGGTCTGTCGGTCGGTGTGGGTATCAACTTCCTGTGATGACTGGGCGCAGCTGGGTTATGGGAGCGGGTAAGAGCGTATGAAGCAAGGACGCTGGGGATGTAAAATAGGGGCTTGAGCAGCGAGAAATGTACAACTCATCATCGACTCATAACGCAGCCATTGCGGACCTGCTCAACTTGCAAGAGTGCTAGGTCCCATGCTCTCCCTTCGAACTAAGCTTGCTTTACGTTTTGCCCAGAATAAGCCACGAGTAAGGGTCCCTCATCCAACTTTCTCTTCTCAAGAGATGGAGTGGTAGCTATTTTCAGCAGCGCCCTTCGCCCAGCAGCAGTTCCAAAGCCATTTTTCTCATCTTGGAGCACCCCCTTGCTCTTGCTGCTGCAGCATCACGGATCCAGAAGTCATCAGCATCAATCGAATGAAACGATAGGAGCAATCCGTCGTTCACGGGCACCACGAGGTACGACGAAGGCTCGGTCAGACACAAGTCTACTGGGCTACTGGTCTGGCAGATCCTTATTTCTCTCTTTTAGCAGCTCAAGTGCTTTTGAGTTTCCAATCCTTCAGCTCGTGTCCTTCCTTCAACTTGCCTTACACTCCAAACTCGTCCTCCAGGCTTGAGACGTCCTTGCCTCACTTGTTCTTCAACAACCACCGAAAGCTTCCAAGGTTAATATCAGACATGACATTGCTCTTGTGACCAGTCGGGGGCTCAGCTTTGAACCGCAGAAGCCATTTCTGATAGCGACATGGGTATCTTGGACGTCACTCGGACTCACTTTCAAGTTTCTTAAAACTCTCTGAAAGTCCAGAGGTTTTTACACACTCCTCATTGTAAGTCTCTTTGACTGAATGTTTAACATGATGATACCATGAGAACACTTTCTGATCAGCCCAAGCTTCCTCGACTTTTCCAATACCATGGCCTCGCATTCAGTCAATCAGGATTGAGAAATTTACACACACAGAAACCCGTTGAACTCCTCCATCGTCGTTGTTCAATCCTTTCCACTTTCACATTTGTCGAACCGGACTCCAGCCCGTCTTTCAACAAATACTCAGTTCATCCCAAGCAAATCCAAAACACAGACTTGCTGAAGCTGGACGCATCGAGCTCAAGGCTCCACCTCGCATCCATCCAACCAAGAAATTATCGACTGGCCGGAAAGTCGTCCATACCGAGACCTCGCCATGGAATGGCATGCTGGCCTGGACGGACATTTTGATGCCGATCCTGCCATATTCTATGTCGCAGGGTTCATGGAGAAGGAATCTGATATCGAGGTGGACCTCTCCTCGACCGGGTGGGCCGTCACGACCAAAAGTAAGGCGCACCAATCTTTCAGGATCCTGATTACACCAAATCCCATGAACTACGATTGGTGGCAGAAGCATACGGTGAACCTCAATGTCCAATCGTCGCCTTACTTGGAATTCGTCAAGTCCTGGAACGATAAGGTCTTCACAAACTACAGCAAGGGAAGAGCACTCAAGCCGCTTTCTGCTGCCATTCGTGCCTGTGTGGGTGAGAACCGGCCCAAGCTGCTGTACCGTGTGGTACATGGTGAACACCCTGGGGATGGTCTACAATCGCGTGGCTTCCCCAACATCGAGACGGATTGGCTCAGTTTCATGTTGCACTTCGTCCATCACCTAAGCTGGAACAGCCGTGATCCCAGCCCCTTCATGTCCACGACCACGTACCCATACAAGGCGGCTGGTATCGCTTCTTATTACCAGCGTAACGGTTTCAAAAACATCGAGGTCCTCATCATTCGGGTCGGCGAGACTGACTGGCCCACGGGTTCGATAATGTGGCATGTCAGGGAGACCGCGAATTCGTTGGGTCTAGAGGGAATACTCAGCAACCGGCACTTTGACGATCACGAGTACTTGATTGAGAACCAGATCCCGGAGGCATGTGTGACCCGATTGAGATGGGAGGACGTGTTAGCCGACATCGATGCTGAGCCACGCCTGGTGGACCAGTCCTGCGAGAAAGAACCGGTCGTCTCCGGGTCTGGTGGTTCACAAGCTGGAACTCATGTCAGCGACGGACGAAAAGGCCCGCGGAGCAAGTTGAAGCTTCGTCAAGCGCTCGCAGATCGGCTCGAGGAACGAACCCGAGTACTACTACGCCCGAAGAGACGACAACGAGAATTTCGACCTACTGTTTTCGAAAACCGGCCGAGGCAATTCGTCGAAGCAATAGGATGAGAAACTTATTTGCATCCTTTCAAACGTTTCGATGGATACCAGTGCTCTGAGTCCTCCCTGGCACTTGACAGGAACTGGTGAATCAGATACAAATGAGCTCAGAGAAGAGCTCAAACACCTGCACAAGATCTCATGGGTGGTACATTTGCTTGCTTTAGCTTTTGGGTATGCAAAAATCACCCGTCAAAATTTTTGCAGTCAGACTTCTTTTGCAAGTCTTGAGCGGCCAGGCGTTGCAAGCTATGGAAGTCATTTATTCCTTATTCCTTCCAAATCATATGAACGTCAGTTGCCTGCTTGGTCAGCTTTCACAGTCATTGGGCACAGAACCTCCTGTTGATACATTCATAGCTGCTCCTTGAATATTTTCTTCGCTATTCAAAGGTCATCTTTCTTCTAGCTAGAGTCAACACATTGCATAATTACAAGAAAAATAAATTGAAATTTTGTTCTCATTCCGTACTTACGCATGGGCGAATGAGATCGCCGTCCCTTCAATTGTATCAGTTCACAACATGTCATGTATCAATTTTCGCATGGAGTGGTATGGTCATCTTCCTTGCGGAAGACATGTCATTGAACAACCAACCGAGATTTAGGCACCCAGGTCGATCGCCCCTCGTGTCGATCAGTTTAACAAGCGTGAAGCAACCATCCCATGGCTCATTCAAATTCAACTTCATAGACATGCTAATCCAAAGTGCCGATATACTGTAGAAATATGCTTCGGAATTGCTTTTTCCGTCGTTCCGTCGTTGTGTGCCGGGATTCTCGGTAGTGGAGACGTTAGACTTTGTTCCCCGCACTGTTCGTGAGGCCCATAATGATATCAACGGCTTTTCATGCGAAGCGCTGGGCGCAGCGGATTCCGAGATCCACTTGTCAAGGATAGCTCTAGTTTTGTGACGTCTTAAACAAAGCGGAAGCTACTTAGACCCCTCATCATAGAACACATGTGACAGACCTCCATTGTTTGACTGAAGTTATCACGTTGCCGTCGGTGAGCCCTCATCGCTGTGACCTTCACCAGTAGCCAGAGGGAGTCAATTTGACGCCAAGTGTCTGCAAAAATCTTTGAAATGGCTACTACGGGGATATTGATGGCCGGCTTGACTGGGCTGGCTGCCTTTCTCTATGGACCGCCTACGCAGCGATTCTTCAGCAAGATTGGCACCTTCAGAGAACTCAGTTCGACGCCATTGTCTAATCCAGATGACTTGGTCGTCTTGAAGGATACAATCCACTGCGAGGACATCCACTACTACGCTCCTGCCCATACTCTTTTCACCGCATGCGAAGATGTGAGCGAGACACGTTTCAAGTGGTTCCCACCACTAGGCACGTTCAACGATGCAAGCGTAGCGTGGAACAGCAGAGGATCCATACATATCATCAACCCCGACGTGAGTGGGGCCCATATCTTAGTGCGAGAATGGATGAACAGAGCAACTAATGCAGCCTGCAGACGAGGGATAACAAGAGGCTCAAGTTTGAGAACTTCGACGGGCCTTTCATCACCCATGGCATTGACGTTATACCGGACCCAGAGAAGTCAGCGGGCGAGGCTGTCTACATCTTCGCAGTCAACCATGTCCCGAATGAGGCTGTGTACCCACGTGATGGAAGCACTCCGACATCTGACCCAGGCACAGCTCCCAAGGCCGCCTCGAGGATCGAGGTCTTCCACCACACGATCGGCGGGGGCTCGGCTAAGCACATTCGCACCATCCGCCACCCGCTTATCAAGACGCCCAACGATATTTACGCCGTCAGCCCGACTGAACTCTATGTTACGAATGACCACTATTATTATGACGGCTACATGAGGCACATAGAAGACTCGTTTCCCGGTGCCAAATGGTCCAACGTGATCTGGGCATCTATATCCGACGATGGCAAGGTAGATGCCAGTGTGGCGCTCGATAAGCTCTGGAACCCGAACGGGATGGGCCACGGGCGGACCCCAGACGAAATCCTGGTGACTAGTGCCATCGGAGGCTTCATGTGGGTCGGCAAGCTGGGGACATCGGATGCGAAAACCATCGATGTCAAGGAGATCATCGACCTCGACGTGACCACCGACAACCCCAGTTACTACTCAGATCCGTTCGCCAGCGCTGGCGAAGACTCGAGCGGCTTCGTGCTCCCTGGCTTGACCAGGGGCATCAATCTCAGTAGAAACGGCCACTTTCCTGGAGGAAGGGAGGGTTCCATGGGCTGGCTGGTCACGCCTAGTAAGAATGTTACGGGCGAGTGGGACAAGAGGAAGCTGTGGGAAGATGATGGTGGTGTTGTCAGAAATGCTGCTGCTGCACTTCTGGTTGGTATCGATCCCAAGAAGGAGGGTGGGAAGAAGAAGGCCTGGCTCTATGTGACTGGTTTCTCTTCCGAGAACATGGCTGCGGTCAAGGTCGACTTGTGATGGAACGACTCAAGCTGGGCAATATGAAGACAGGGTCTATTTCGATGTACTCTTTGACTTATGATTTTGGAGCTGGGCGGCTTCAGTCAGCATGTGTGTATTATGATTTACAACGAGAGATCTAGCCCGGTTTCGGCAGTGGTTTGCATGTCAATGTCCTATGACATTTTAAGGAAGAGTTTCATTCTGCCCGCGGTGGCTTCAGTATCCTCTCTTAAGGAATGTTCTCACGTTCAACTGCCACCATTCACAATACCATTGCCTTGACCATTTTCCGCAGACACCGGCTCCCCAAATTCCTTCTTGACCTCTTCGCTGATTCCATGCATATCACAGAGATCTTTCTCTTGAGGTAGGTCACTGCCCATGACCCAGCTGCCATGAATCCCAGCCCTAAGCCTGAACGGAAGTTCAATTATAGCAATCGGGCCTTGAGCAATCTTCTCAGTGTCCAGGATGATGATCTCGGTGAGCAATTTGTCCCTCCTGTTTGCCACCGAGATCAGGTATCCGTCGGCCTCCGGGGCTAGTCGTGGCAGAATCACAGTAAGCTTGGGTCCTCCCACCGTGTCTCACAAGATTTATGTGCTTACCTGTCGGCGACCGCGGAACAAAAGCTACCTCATGCAAAGCCGTAGACTTTCCGGCTGACCAATACTGATACTTCCCAGTCTCTATAGAGCACCTTGCAATGGAGTTATACGCCCCTCCGATGGCAGGCTCATGGGAGTTCGGGTCGTGCATGGCGAGAAACAGCTGGGTGTATGGCTTGGTCTCGTAGCGTGCGTCAACTTTGGGCATCTCCCCATCTAGATTCACCAGCTCCTTTGGTTCGATGAACGGATCAGTAGCATTGAGGTCGAACTTCCATCGCACGTAATGGCTGATACTGCTATCCTTGGGTGGCTTCGCGCTTGGAGCTGTATGCATGTTCTGTCCCACGGGTGGGAAGAACCAGAACTGCCCGCCCGGTTATCACATGCCAATCCCATTGCGCCGTTTCAATATCAGAACTTACCTTATTGTGATAAGTCAGTGGGGCATCTAAGTAGACACAGCCATCCTCGCCGTCGAAGGCGTTGCCGGTGTGCCCATAGACTATAAACATTGGCGTCAGCTGGGCGGTATTAAGAGGCCAGGGGTGGAGAGTAACGAGGAGGAGTCTGTTTCTCTACAGAACCCCTGAAGCAGCTACTAACATGCGTTCTTGTAGTGAAACCACTTGACGTCTCCAGGCTTTGGATTCCGACGGGGCAGAACCCCGAACGTCAGGGGCTTGTCCTCAGACCACGCGAAGTGTTTATGGCCTTCCTTCAATAGCTCGACGGGCACAGTCGTCAATGGCGTCAGGATGAAGATGACATATTTATCAGTGGCGGCCATGTCATGCATCATACCCGTGAAAGGGGTCTGGAACCAGCACTCTTCGAGTTTACGTCCGTGCTTGTCAAACAAAAAATATGCGACATCCCTGGTGGCGTCTCCCTTTGCTTCGTAACCCATAGTGATCATCTCCCCCGTGTGGGGATCGACCTTGGGATGAGCAGTGAAAGTTGGGGATGTGTATTGTCCATGGAAATCGTAAGCCCCTGGTAGTGGTTAGCATTGCTCGATCCACTCTCAGTTGTGCACCTACCTTTCGTCTCTAGGGTGTCTGGATTCATTGCATATGGCAGGGAATCCTCCTTCAGTGCCAATAATTGGTTCTCAAAATACACCACGTGCGTATTGGCTGTCGCATGGCAGCGCGTCCGTACTCTCGGATCGTCAGTGTACCGATTCCTGTACTTGCCGTAGACTGCTTTCCTGGCAGCCCGTTCGATCGTGAATTTCTCCGTCCGAACAAACTTCTGCTTGAAGTCCGCATGCCCATCCTTGATGCGCACGGCATCAACGGCCCCGTCACCATTGATGAAGACGTCGTCATCATACAATGGAGCCCAAAGCGCATCGGGCATCACCCGGTAATAAGTGCCATCTATCTGGTGAGGGATCTCCCCTCTAATCATACAGTTGTAGATTTCCGCCTCGAAACGGCATGGCGCTTCCGCGCCTTTAAAGAAAGGGTTGTCAGGATAGCGGGCCTCCGGCTGGTAGTCCAGCTTTGCAGCACACTCGCCGATATCTGCCATGTCTTATCGATGTATTGGTACTGAAGGCAGTGGATGTCTTTGCGGAGAAGGAGACTGATGATGGCAAGAATTATCCCGCCTCCAGACTAATTAGCCGCACTTGCGGCGGCATCCAAATGTTAACCCCGCACATGCATAAATTGCTGCGCATAAGCTCTTGAGCTGGAACGGGAGTAAGATATTCCCACAGGCCAAGTTCTTGTGTGTCGTTTATTATGATTACCCTACGGACACCTGTTCGCCGCGTTGGTCGATTTGTTGTTGTAGAAGCCCCCAAAATTGATCGACCGTTTTCGACCGATCAGTCTCATGTCACAGGAGCAAGCAGTGTTAGCCGGCAACGCGATTTCAAATTTTGGGGATTGATGTTAATAGACACGAATGTTTGAACTCCAGCACAGTTTCCTTCCCTTCCCCTGTCAGTAGGTGAGTCTATGTCACTCTAATTTGTCTTGATCTTGTTTCTTGCCAAAGTAAAGGAATCACCACTGGCTCATTGCCTACATACACATAGGCTGTATATATTCTCTAAGTTCCTCTATTGAGCCGGAATAACAATAAGTTCCCTAGAAGGTTAAGATAATATACCTTTAAGATAAGGAGGCTTTGCTCTTAATCCGTATACGTCCCGAAGGCGTACGGTCCCTTCACACAGTGGTAAACGCTCAAAGACCCAGCGTTAAAAAAAACAACGATGTCGATAACAGTGCAGAAGTCTCTGCCTGGTGAACAAGGTGAAGGGAAAGAGCCTACTACCTCGAACAGGACCCACGGCTCTATCACACGTGGCCAAGTTAAACGTGCTGGGATATGTAGTCACGTAGGGTATGTTGACGTTGCAAAGGCAACCTCAGGACTTTGGTTTCGACGTCTTTACCCGGGGGTCAGGGAAGGACTGCAGCCGGAGCTGCAGCAGCGAAGTCCCATTTGGGCGTCCTTCGAATTATGGTTGAGAAGGGCAGGACAAGATTTCTCAGTTCTGGCTGGCTGGCCGTGGATAGCTTGTCCAGTGATGCAACTTGAAATGTTGGTTCAACCACCGAACGACTGCAGAGGCTTTAGCGGCTCGGCAAATTACGAATGCAGAGCTGCTTTCCTCCACTGAGTAATACATAGGTAGACTGACTTTTGCACTATCATCCCTATACCAACACAATTTCTACACAGTACGACATTGAGAGAAAATTGGGCAAGAACGCACATGCGATCGCACCGGCCAAGCGCTGCAGTGGGCCGCGCTACTGTACCCGGGTGCCAACAGGATGAGAATCAGGGGCATCCTGCGCCGCAACATAGTGGGACCACCCAGCCATGCCGCGCGAGATTCAAAACCAACGGCTAGTGCTCAATTACTTCCTCGCTTGCAAGTATCTCCGGACCAACCTGGACTTGACGCACATTTTGTGAACTGCGACACCGTATCACTAACCCTAACACTCCTGTTGAGCGGACCTCCTTTTCTGCCTCGAGAGATCAAATCGCCGCTCATACCACCATGATTTTGTACTTCATCTTGGGCTCAGCCCTGGCCTACCTCGTCTGGAGTCTGGTCTGTCTAGAAATTAATATGCACAGAGCTCGTTCCATGGATGTTCCGCTCGTACGAGTCCCGATCGACCCTGTGAGAAATGTACTATGGATGATCATTCAGCCTCATGTCTGGAGCGCTCTGGACCGGCTGCCGATCAAATGGTCTTCTTACCCGACTTTCGTCCGTCTCCTGCACCGTGGATGGCACTTCAGAGAGAAGGCGGATACGGCACTACATTTCGGCCCAGTCTGGGCGATCGTCACGCCCATGTCCGTCTACCTCCATGTTACAGACCCGCAGGCTATTAATGATATCTTTTCGAGACGCTGGGACTTTCAGCGCCCAGTCCATGAGTACAGTGAGTAATGCTCAATCAGTAGCTCTTCGACTCTGGGCCGGGCAGTCGGCCATGTAAATGCCTGGGTAGTTGCTCACGCGAACAGATACATTGAATGTCTACGGCCTATCGATTTCCACGGCTGGAACCGAGGATTGGGCCCGTCATCGAAAAGCAATGGCAGCCCCGTTCAACGAGAGCATCATGAAATTCGTCTGGGATGAGGGCATCCGGCAATCTAAAGCGATGGGACATTCATGGAGGACAGCGACCACGGCTCGCTCCGAGATTCCGAGCGTCCGTAAAGACGTCCGAACCATCTCATTAAACGTGCTTTCAGCAACCGGTTTTCGCAAGTCATACCCCTTCAAAGCCTCGCACGAGACCACCATCCATGTAGATGACGAGACCGGCTATCGCAAGACTCTATCTACGGTTCTCGACAACGCCATCCTGATCATGCTGATTCCCTATCGGTACCTCAAGGGGCCTCTTGTTCCGAAGAAACTTGTCGAAGTGGGCGATGCCGCAAGAGCCTTCAAGACTCACTTGACAACCATGCTGGAGGAGGAAGTCACAGCTTCGAGGGAGGGTAAACCAGTGTCCGGCGGCATCATGAGCGGGTTCGTTCACTCTTTGGAGGTACACCGGAAGGAGATTGTTACCTCACCTGAGCTCAAGACAAGCAAGGACGGGAAGAAGGGACTCTCCGTTGACGAGATCCTGAGCAATTTGTTTGTCATCAATTTTGCCGGCCACGATACGACAGCCAACACACTCACTTACAGCTTGTACTTGCTTTCTGTCTACCCTGAGGTACAAGATTGGTTGGCAGAGGAGATTTCTGCAGTCACCAGAGGCATCCCTGTCGAGGAGTGGGAATATCAAGAACTGTTCCCGCGCCTTGTTCGCTGCCGCGCCATACTCCTCGAGACTCTTCGGGTTTATGCTCCAGTCATGGTCATGACAAAGTGGACTGCCAACAACGCTCAGACGCTCAGAGTTGGCGACAGAGTCATCCACATTCCCGCCAGGACGAGGACCATGATGCATCTCCTCGCCATTCAGTTGCATCAACAGTATTGGAGTGACTCCTACACATGGAAGCCATCACGTTGGATCACGCCTAAAGCTGGCAGCTTCGGCGGCCCCGACAACGAGGTATTGAGCGATCCCACGCCAAATACCTATTTTCCCTGGTCGGACGGGCCGCAGAATTGCCCAGGCAAGAAATTTTCCGAGGTCGAATCAATCGCAATTTTAGCATGCCTTTTCCGCAAAAGCCGGCTCTTCATCAAGAAGATGCCGGGAGAGACAGAGAGTTCTGCAAAGACGAGGGCACTCGCATGTATCAACCATGCAAACCATGACTTATTGCTTAGAATGGAGGATCCAGATCAGGTGAAGCTGATGTTCGTGGAGCAATAAGTGGGCCAGCTTCGTTTTTAATCTAACACATCCGAACCTTGGAATGCTTGTGCAGCCCCTTCATACAGTCGTATGAGCTTTTGCCAAAGCTTGGCGCTTAGAGAAGCACGAAGGCTTTCCATCTTCTCTGATCTCGAATAACTATGCAGACCCTTCGACACTTCATGTGATCCGGCCGTAGCACGCGCCATTCAAGTTCTCGAACCAACATGCATTTACAGCCAAGGCGGTGAATTCGCGCAGTCGCATTATACCCACCCGCAAGATGTTAGCAGACCAATTACATATGAGAAAATTGATTTGTGTCCACTTTTGGTTCTGTTGGTTGTGCTTGGGCATCCACATCCGTTTGCCGCCTCCAAGCAGAACGCTGATATGCACCTGTTGGTGACAGCTGGCTCCACAAGCACCCAAAATTACCTAGGTACGTGCTTGCTGGTCCTTCTTTATTCGGTTTAGAACGAGATTCCTGGGAATTTTGGTGTTCATGCACGAAAGTCCCTCCTTCATCTTAGATTTTGTTGTCTTGGAAGGATCAAGTGCTTGCTGTGAGGCGTGTAATTACGACGCCTGCATCATTGCCGTATTTGGCCTTACTCAGGGACATATTTCCATTTAGTTCCCCTTGGTCGCACTATGTCTTCTGCCGGAGGGGAGTCGACTATTGCCAGTTTGCAACGAGTGAGCCAAGTAACCTTCCTTGTAAGTATAGGATTCAACACGACCGATATGTGAGCTTTACCTGGTTATTCCTAAAAGCTAAATTATTATACAAGGCAACTGCATGGTCATCCACGGCTTTATCATTGCTCTTCTTGGCTTTCCGTCTGGCTGTACGCTTCCAGTCTTCCCGCAGATTGCAGAGCGATGACTGGCTGGTAGTTGTCGCCTGGCTCATGCTTCTTGCATTCACCATTGCTTGGCAGATCAAAATATACTTCTTGTTCTGGATGGAAGATGTCTTCAGCGGGAAGACCCCTCCTACAGAATCTTTTTACCAACATCAGGCTTCCTTTTTGCCATTTATCGTTATTTGGAATTATCTATTCTACTCCAGTCTATGGGCCGTCAAATTGTCCTTTCTCATCTTTTTCCGACGATTAGATTCAAAGGTTATCAAGTTCCACAAAATATGGTGGTGGGTTGTGCTGTTCTTGACTATTGTGGCATGGATTGGCTGTGTAGCCGATATCGATTACGGATGCACCGTTGGCGACACCGAATTTATCCTAAGTAAGTATTGTAAGTGCATCGCTCTGTCTTGACCGCCTCTAACTATTTGATTTTAAGCTGTGTGTCCCACACCGAGTCACATCAACTGGCAAAACCAAACTTTCTACGGCAACACGGCAGCGGATGTGATTACAGATCTGCTCATACTTTCAATTCCGGTGATCATCTTATGGAATGTTCAAATCCCGCGGCGCAACAAGATTATCCTGTTCGCTGTTTTCTCAGCGACCATGTTGATCATTGTGATGTCGATTATACGCATGGCTTTGGGCAAAGGCACACAGCAGCAACTCAAAGAGCCGGCTATTGATTGGCTGTATATTTGGTCTGTAGTTGAGATGGGAACTTGTAAGGGAGAAGTTTATTTCTATTGTCCCACCTCGCTGGTTCGATCGACTGACATGCATGCTTCAGCGATCATCGTGGCTTCTGTTGGCTCCTTCCGTCAATTATTTATCTCGAAGAAAGAGCAGAACCTTGGTCACAGAACAAGTGCTCTTGATTCCCAGCGGGTCTGGCCGTTTAAAAGGATCTTCTCTCGGCTCACACGTTCCACCGGCTCCAAAACGAAACTCCAGAATCTTGCTCAAAAAGATCGTGCCCCCTCACTGGACAGCTTGTGCCAAGTGTCACAAAATGACCATCCACAGATGCATGTCACCCCCCCAACAGAGTCAGTCCACATCCAGACGGGTTATGCAGTCACCGGTGGCCTCGCTTATCCCGCTCCATGGGCTGCCGGAAATATAAATGAGGTTCCATTACCTGCTCACAGTAAGGACCATGGCCACTACCATCAACAAATTTATCATCAGAATGGTTATCATCAGGGTGGCTATCAGGGTGGCTACTAGTACACTTAACCTCGTGCATGAGAAAGCTATGAGGGTCTTAGAAAATTGCAAGTCAGGAGGCCAGGTCGCTTAGTTTTGTGAGGACGAACGTAAAGTTGATCATTACCGAGTGCTCGGATTGTGTAGCGGGTGCTTTGAGTCTGTAGCCCGCAGTACTTGAGTTGAAACCTTAGACAACTGCTTGTCGCAATCACATCACAAAAGACAAGTCAATTTGGTACTAAATGTTTTGAAACACAATTTAGAACAGTCTCAAAGTCACATATATCACCGCCGTCACTTCCCCAGCTCCTTGATGATTTGATCGGCTCCGGCAATCGCATGACAGGCCGCAGTCAGCGTCGGGTTAGTCGCATTGGCGGTCGGGATGACACCGCATCCACCGAGGTACAGGTTGCCGACCCCCCAGACCTGTCCCGTCTTGCTGACGACACTGTTCGCCTTGGTCTTCTCGAGGTCGAGCTCGCCGTTCTGGTCCTGGACCTCCTCACCTGCGCGGTAGATTCCGCATACTATACAACAAGTATTAGCAATTTATTCGCGTGCAATCCGGTTCAAACGTCACCAAGATTCTAGCGAGAACTATGGCTTGCGTTCCTTGAATCTATTTGATATTGGAAGGGAGACGCGATCGAGCTGCTGTTGCAAAACCAGCATGAATCGGGATGAAGCTTACTATGCAGGGCCAAGCCAGGTGCAAGGTAGCGTGGCTCTGCGCCTGGGAGGAACTGGCCCAAAGAGGTGGCTACTTCGACCATGCTGCGAATATCCGGTAAGCAAGAGTATTCCGTACAACGACTGGGCAGCGGGATGTGCATGAGTGACGCCCCACAGAGGCCACCGCATCACCCTGTTCCCGCGAAGAGTGTTACATGACTTACTCCTTCATCATGCGCGTGGATCGTTCGACGTCCCCCTCACGGAGGGAGAACCAGAAGGTGGGCTACGAGATCATCACCCGATGTCAGCAAGGCCTCCTCGATCAACCTTTGATCAAAATGGCCGGACTTACTTGTGGCATCCCAAACCCATCTCGCCTCTTAGCGCTGAAGTCGATCCTGTTGAACTGGTTCGGTTCCACATACCCAAAAAAGCGCAGGTCGACGATTAGACGTTGGTCGACGTCGGCCGGCACCTCACCGTAGCCGAAAGCATCGCGGTGGATCTGTGTGTGCCAGGGGTGCTTCTCAGAGAAGGGAATGTAGACGTTGGGATCGAGGTCGTCAAAGGGGAACGGCAGCGTGTCATCCTCGTCATCCTCCGTGTTCTGGTGTTTAGCCTTGTGCTTCTTCACAGCATTCCTGATCGTGTGATCCTGCTTTCCGTCAGGGCGCTTTACGTCGAGATCCCCCGGCGTCTTGCTGACTCTGTCCACGTGCGTTTTCTTCAGGACAACCTGACAGAAGGTCATGGTCTGCTCAGTCAGGTATCTCCCCTATGAAGTGCCCAGGGTCAGCGAGATGCGCCCACAGTCACAGAGCAGAGATAGAATACGTCACGTAAAGAGTGACTTACAAGAGTTGGCAGGTATGATCTTCCGATGATATGACGGTCTTCCTCCTTCTCAAGCCCACTCTTGAACAAAGACTGGGCCAGGATGCCTGCAGTAAGGACGGTGCCGCCACAGACAACGTATCTCTGCGCTTCGACGACGTACTGGAGCCCAGTCTCGAGGTCGATGATGACAGCACATGTAACGGAAGCACTTTTGCCCGCGTCGTCATCCTCAATTAGCAATGTGTCCAGCTGCGTCTGGGCGCGGACGGTGAGCAGCTTGCTGTAGGCGGGCTTGTCCTTGCGGTCCGGGTTGGAAAGCTCATCGCCGAGGATGCTAGCTGTGCAGGACCAGTTGATGATTCCCTTCTTCCGACCAGGCTCGCAGGCCAATGGCATGGACTGAACGACACGGTCTCCGTTTTTGGTGATGTTTTCTTCCAGAATCTTCTTCACCAGGCGGTGGCGGACCGAGTTGTCGAATCTCGTAGGGTTAGTGCCGAAGAGCTTCTCAGCCTCGTGGTACAGGCTCTCCCATTCGTCATCCGTGAAGAGCTCGGAGCGTTCTACACGGCCTTTGAGGTCCCCGGCGAAGTAAGGGTACTGTCGTGGAGTGCAGCACGTCCAATGAGAGGCCATACCGCCAAGGGTTCGCGTGGCCGCACTCGCTGCAAGATTGTACTCGGGCCTCTGCTCTGGATTCTGCCCGTTGAGGACGAACCGATTCTTCTTTGGAACCTCATCGCTCTTGAGCTCCGGGATCCACTCTGGAGGCAGGTGGGTGGATGCTTCTGCCATTGATACAGACAAGGGGCTGAGTTCACCCTACGGCCGTCGTTAGTAGCATTAAGATATGGAATTGGGAGTCCGTCTTGCCTTGATGATACTATCACGGGTTAGCCACTACAAAATGGAGTTGTGCTCCTTTGGTGAACTTACTTAGTGAAGAGACTGATATCTTTCTGCACAGCCACGCTGTTCTTACGATGGTCCCCGATACGCTTAGACGCTCTTGATAGAATTTCAATATCACTGAAACGGCCACAAGATCATATTTTTTACTGGGTTAGAATACATACTGTTCTCCCATTTCGATCATCAACACACTCTGGTTTCCTTCAACAACCAGCTTGCGGGCGAAGACAGCCCCGATGGGGCCAGACCCGACAACAAGGACATCTGTTTTGTAGACTTGGCCTCGTGCTCTGAGCAGATCGATCTTCTCTTTGAGTTGCTCCTTTGGCGGAAGCGGAGGACCGCCCGGACACCCAACAAGTGGAGGTGAGGTGGACTTGGACATGGTCAAAGTGTCCTCCGTTGGTTGATGACAATTGAGCTTGCAGAAGACGTGTTTTGAATCCAATTTGATGCTATAATTTAGGATGTTTGCGGGTCAGAGATCGAACTTATATGGACTCGGATCGGAGAACTCTTCAGCTTCCATCTCATCGTTCTGAGTCCTCATCATCCAAGAAAAAAGAACGGAAGTCTGGAACCGTAGCCGCAGCCCGGTTCCCAAAACACCTCCATGATCGTTTCATTCTCGCTTCGGCGAATGTTCAACAAGAGCCGGTGAGGAGCCTTGTACTCACCGGTGATGCTTATGCCACGCATCTCAGACCACTGATTTGAGCTTTGCCATCCGCAGTGATGATATCAATTAATGAAAACAGTAGCCCCAAGCGAATATCCAGAACACAGATGTTTCAAATTAGTTGGTGGACTGGGCCAAAAAATGAGGTTGTTGTGTCCCATCGAGCATTGATGTTGTTCATGTGCTTAGTCGAGGCCATTTGCTTCGGCTCACAGCCATCGCGATGGCCACAGCTACGGATATGTTCAAAATTTAATCGTCACAACATGTTACCTCTGGCCCAACCTGCCACAAGTTGAATGCCACTTTCCGCACGGGCTAGGTGCGAGGCCCCTATTCCGGATGTTCCGGCAGCACAGATCCGGCCAAAAGTGTGGGAGTGTGTTGAGCGGATGTAACTCACATGTTCTACTGTACGATTCTGATCTGTATCCCATCAAAATATCAGTGGGGGCTCCTCATGTCTCAGCCTCGTACCAACACTTGCCCGCACACATTGATCTGCATCACACGGGCAGACCGCTGTGACGGTCCACGTCTTGAGATGAGCGCAAGGAACGACAATGGCAAGCCGATAACTTTCGAAGTGTGCCCTTTTCAAGTTAGCGATTCATTCAGAGATGCATGCGACTGTTGCATTGCGCTACCCTTTGGTAACCTAACACGCGAATAAGCTGTGGATGGCTGGACATCGACTTCTCATCTCTTTTCGTACTGCAGTAAATATTTTGTGAACGGTTGGGACCTTGCACACAGACTATCTTGCATAACTACCGGTGAAGAACAAGGCAAAGGTCATTGCGGACCAGCCATGTTATGAATATGGTCCGGTTGTGCCATCATTCGAGTGATGCTGTAAACAAGCTACCTAGATCTTGATGTGTAGACATTGGTGACTCGCCCGCCAATTTCTTGTCAGTGTCGAGATATTTTCCACGGCTAGAGCTGATCTTATGGAGTGAAAAATGAACAGATAGGCTCGACAAATTGTTCTTGAGCCCTAGAGACAGCGCAGCGGCCGGGGCTGTCATCCCGTCTCACTGGTACTCAAGACAAAGTCAGCATTTGTGGGATCTTGTAAATATCTGTAACCGTTGTGTCAGCCCCTTGAATTCGCTCAGTCCTGATGGTACGTCAGACACATCGACGGCAAGATGCGATGAGCACGAGGCCATTGGTCGACTGAATCGGCAGTTCGGTACGACGACAACATCCTCGACAAGATTCCCGCCTTCAAAATTGGTTTCGAGAGGACTGTGCAGTATAGGGTGAATTTCAAATAGATAAAACTTGGCATTAAGCAAGAGCTGTGAGCGAGTCGTCGACTTTGATACGTGTCGGTTGAAACGAAATCTCAAAGATCGCAATTCCACTCATGACCCATGCCTTCTCAAGTGCAAACACCTTCCTTTTCTGGAGGAACAATCCAGGATAGGACTGACGGGTATTGGATTATTCCCTTCAAGCTGTCGTCCCAGGACAAACTGCCAAGTCTTGTGGTGTGAGTAGCTAGGACCGAATCCCATTCGAAAGAACTAGAGACTGACATCAACAAATTTAGCTCAGGTCTCAACAGCGGACGCGTTCAGTTCCTGGACAACCCCAAGAATAAATCCTCAGGTAAGAGTGGCGGCTCTGAGCAAACGCCCTGGGATGTGCGTGACATCTACGCTTTCAAGGAGCCAGTTGCCGTGATCGCAGCAGACGTCACGGGAAATGGCTTGTTGGACTTGGTCATCTCTCATCAGTACGGGCCCAATATGATCAAATGCGACATGACAGGCGGGTGGGTCAGCTGGCTGGAGAACCCCGGCCGCGATGGATGGGTTCAGGGCGGTTATAAGCAGTGGACCAAGAGAGATATTGGCAGGTGGCCGGCAATGCATCGTCTCAGGGCCGGATACTTCACGCAAAAGTTAGTGTTGACACTAGAACCGTTCGCATTGGTCTCTCCAAGGCACTGACTGTTTTCTAGGTCTATTCTAGAGATCATTGCGGCTCCGGTTGTCCACGGCGAGGAGGACAAGGTGAGCCATACATCCCACCAGGGAACCCCCAGTGGGCACTAACAAGTGTGTTAGATCACCCCTGTTCCTATCCTGCGTTTCCAAGCACCTGAGAAGCCACGGGATGCGTAAGTATGATTTGGTCCCGTAAGTTACCTGGTATGCAGCTAATGCTGGCAATGTTAAGGATTGAATGGCAACGAGATATTGTGGACGATGATCACTTCTCAGTCGTCCACGAGATCGTTTCGAAGAAGTGAGTGGAGTTCCATTGTCCAAATCTTTTGTCCAACCTCACATGATCTTTCTAGGTTCGATGGCCCAAACGGGCTCGACTCCCTCCTTGTCGCCTCCCGCGAGGGTATCAGCCGCCTGTACTTCAAAAATGCGAAATGGCACGTTGAATTATTGAATAGCGGCGAGCCGCGTGAGTCAGGCCAGAGCGAGGGGTATGAAGGACCCGGAGCTGGGGACAACTGGGGCAGCGGCACCGTCGATGCGGGCAAGGTAGGAAACGACTCTTTCGCTTACATCGCCAGCATGGACCCCTTCCATGGAGGTAAGGTTTGTGTCTACACCAAGAAAGGCCGAGGGCCAGACACGGTCAAATGGGAACGACATGTCTTGGACAGGTATGGGACACCGACTCAGAACCGAAAGTGGGGAGACGGGCCGGGACATCACCTTGTCTGTGGGGATTTCGATGGTGAGCCACCCCAGGTATAACCCATGTCCCGTAATGAGCCCCACTAACATTGTTCCAAGGTGATGGTGAAGATGAGTTCTTGGTGACGCTGATAGGAGCACTTGACCGTGACAAATATTACAAAGCGAAACCATTTCAAGGTGGTTTCAACCCCAACAAGGCAAGCCCCATAGCTGAGAAAGCTTACTTTGAATATTCTACATGATACTGATGTACTACCAGGGAATCATGTACTACAAGGCCATCGATCTAGAGAGCGGAATTTTCGCAAGGTGGCGAATTGCGAGCGAGTCTTCTGCAAGAATTGCGCTTGGGTGAGTCTTTCACTGAAAATGTCACGAGACATGAGTGTGTGATACTGACGGCAGATTACAGAGACTTCAATGGCAACCAGGCGTTGGATGTAGCATCGGTCTCTTACAATGTCATTGACTACTACGAAGAGCCTGAGCCCAAGGTCACCATGCACACAAACCACATTACCATCCCAACGACAGCACTCCTTGAGAACTCCATCAGATCCACCCTTTGGGATGGAGAAGGTATGGTGTATCTTGCCCAGCCAGCTGAGATCAAGGCTCCTGCGTCACAGCCCCTAATTCAGGTGGCCAACTACGCTATCAGTGTCGAGTTACACCCACCCGGGAGCAAGATTCCCATTGACAAGGGTGAGGGCCTGAAGGTAATTTACGGATCTCTGAGTGAAACTTCCGATGGAACCACGACTAGAAAGCCGCTTGGTGGCGCCCCGTTCCCCGCTCTGGCTTCAACCACAAGCGAGGAGGGAACCCTGGGTGCGGACGCTGTCCTCGGCGCCGCCATTCTACGCTTGACACCAACGACTGGAGCCGAGCTCGAGTGGGAGGATGTTGAGCCCCAGTCGCAGTGGAGCAAAGCTAGCGATGTACCCGTCCATGTCACGCTTGACTTGGAAGAATCAAGGCTCACGATGCCGGAATACAAATTCACCAGGGTAGACCAGCTCTGGTGGGGCAAAGATGACAAGCGATTCAAAGAAAAGGAGTTCTATAACATGCCTGGCTTCCATTTCCGCTTCCTCGACAGCAAGGTCCACATCGCACACATCCAATTCTGGACGGCAGGTGAGTAGAAAGACACTACGTTAGTCATGGCGATTCGAGAGTGATGCGCTGACAGTGTCTGGACAGGAACCAAAGTAAGTGCCGGCGCGCACAACCACTCCAATGACTACTTCGCAGAAATCCATGTCACGCTCTCACTTGGCACTAAAGATGGCGGCATGTCGATGGTGAAGCCGGAGTATGCGGATGACGCCAAAACCCAAGACGAAGCGGAGGCACTGCCTGACGACAAATGGGTCCACAAAACTCAGGAGTCCCTCGTAGAGCATGGAGGCATATGGCATCGCGACTCTTCGGGCAATGCAATTCGAGGGCTGCACAATGTCGTCTCGTACCCCTGGCACAAATGGGAGGGGGGAAGTGGCAATAATATCGACGTGTGGATGGCTATTGAGTTCAACCCTGACTTGGAACTGTGAAATACGGTGCGCTCATCCAGCCATTCTAAAAGACTGTTGGGAATGGTAGTCCGGATAAGGGTATGGTTTTCTTAGTGTGTCCTCTGGTAGTTTGTCATCCCGAGGTTGTATTAATCGAATACGTTCTTTGGTTCTTCGTGAGGTGTTTGTCAATATCCCGGACGCCACGTGCCTCCCTAATTTAAATTCCAGATAAGAAGAAGATTTGTCGTATGTGATAGAAACTGTACTGAGACTGTACTTGAGGTGAGTTGGAATGACACCTGTGGTCGATGTTAGGAGCGTCAACAACTATTCCCCACAATAAGTTGACCCGCCCACATTCGGACCGCCCCCTGATTCGGACCACTTTTCTCACCAAAAAACCACTAAAAATCACATTTCTATCTCCACCACATATAAGAATATAAAAACAAAAAGAGTATTATTAAATACCTTAAAATTAGTATATTTTAATAAAAAATCTAAGAAAAATATAATAAGGCTATAATATTATTAAAAGAATTTTTAAAAATAATAAAAATAATTATTATTAAATAGAATTAAAAGAATATTTTTTTTAGATTCTTAATAATATTATTATAAAGAAAGTACTCTCTTTTATTTTATAAATATTAAATTAAAGTAGAAAAAGAAGATTAAAGTTTTTATTTAGTAAGGAAAATTTTAAATATTAAACTTTAAAATATCTTACTAATTAAATATAATATAATACATATCTTTTTATATAGTATTTTAAGTATAATAATATAACTTTTAAAAATTTTAATTAAATTTTATTAATTAAATTAAAGGAGAAATATTAGTTTTTAGAATATTAAGGAATATACTATATTTAGATAATATCCTTAACACTTTATTTTCTCTAACTTTAAAAATACTTTTAATAATACTTTATCTTATTTAGATTTTTCTTATATTTTTTATATTAATATAAAAATTTAGAGGTATTTAATGGTATTACTTTTATTATTCTAATAAATTGTATGGTGGAGATAAAAATGTGATTTTAGTGGTTTTTGTGTGGGAAAATTGGTCCGAATGTGGGCGGGTCAACTTACACCTTTTATGTGTCATGCTAGGCTCAGGATGCACAGTTGTACGATTTTTCGGTGTCTTTCCACCGCAGCTCCTTCGCTGAAAATTTTCCATGCCAACGCTTTGAGGCTGGTCGGGAGTTGGCCGTTATCGTGGAATGGAACTGCTGAATTGGGTCAAGGGCGCATAGCCACAAGCGCTCTTATCTGGCCAGCTAGCGATAGCATCATCACGAAGGATCACTGGGGCCTGGGCTTTCCTGCATGAAACTCGGGGCGCTAATTTAGTAATCAACTGATTTTTAGGCAGAGCGGTCCATATAATTCCCGTATAACATGTGGCACTGCAAGGCTCTTTGTTTGGCCAGCAGCGTATTCTCTCTCGCATTCAGCCCACTTATTAGTTGCTCGTAAAAAGCCAAGACACCAGCCCGGCGCGAAGCCTTTCTGCACGCAACACGGCTGCTATCGGTGGCTATCGGTGAGGGTGTGACGCCAGTGGGTTCCTGCGTCGAGTTCGCATGATGAGACCGGATCGAGCCTTGCGGTTATCTAACCGAACCGCGCCTCACCACACACCACACATAAAAACGGATCTGGCGTCCGCGGCGCAAACATGGGTACGATGTCACCCGGCTAGAAGGGCCGGAACATGCAGGCTACGAGCCAACACATCGGGTCTGGGTGGGCCAAGCATCGCAATACGGACAAGCTTCGAAAAGAATCACTCAGGCCGCACACGTGCATGCAGCAGCATGTGTCAGTGTGTTTAGGCAGTCATGGCTCAAAGGGCGAAGCGCCTCGCGGGTCAGAATAGATAAAAGATTGGTCTTGGCTCCATTGCAACACCGGGGCCGTGGCGTTCCTTTGTGCTTGTGATGCTTCTTTTTTCCGTGTTCTCGTGATACCCATTTGCTTCCGTTTCCCTCTTGTTACTCAGCCAAGATGAGGTGTCCTATTGTACTTGTGGGACTGCTGTGCCCACTGCAAGCTCTCTCAAAAGCTGTGTTTGCCCATTTTCTGGTATGTTCGATCACATTCTCTTATCCTGTTCACGAGACAAACATGAGATTCATTAAGACTGACAGGAACCAATAGATTGACAACACAGCACTCTTCACATCATCAGACTGGGAAAGAGAAATTGCCTATGCCCAAGAAGCATTGATAGATGCATTCGCTCTGAACATTGCTTGGAATGGGACCTCGAATGAAAGGCAGATCCCACTGGCCTTCGAGGTTGCCAATTCACTTCGTTTCAAGCTATTCTTCTCCTTCGACTACAGTGGCAACGGACCCTGGCCCAAGGAAGATGTCCTTGCACTGCTGGACACATACCAAACCAACGGTGCATACTATATCGAGAACACTCAGCCGCTAGTATCTACATTTGAGGGCGGTTCCAACGCCACAGACTGGATAGACATCAAATCAGAGACAGACTGTTTCCTGGTCCCAGACTGGTCGTCTCTCGGTGCGCAGGATGCGTGGGATGCTGCAGACAATGTCGCTGATGGCTTGTTCAGCTGGGACGCATGGCCAGATGGAGTCAGGCCGATTGATGGCAGTGTGGACGAGACATACCTCTCGGTGATCGACAAATCGAAATACATGATGGCGGTCTCTCCGTGGTTCTACACGAATCTGCCAGGTTACAAGAAGAACTGGGTCTGGAAGTAAGCGATTCCTTTTCTAACTACCAGGCTTGGCCCTGCCATTGGTCCCAACTTCATGTCTCAGAACATGTTCTCACTTGCGAACTTCTGGTCGCTGACTCTCTTACCAACTTAGTGCGGATAATCTCTGGGTTGACCGTTGGGAGCAAGTCGTAAATATTCAACCTGCCTTCGTCCAGATCATCAGCTGGAATGACTTCGGCGAGGTACGTCTGACATTGGATCCGCATGGCTCCCCGAGGGTCCTCCCCGGACCTCATCCACCCTCAGAGGCAGTCCACTAACTTGATGGGTAGTCTCATTACATCGGACCGCTGCACAGCTCTCCCGCCATGGACACCGGATCAGAGTACGACTACGTGTCTACAATGCCCCACGATGGCTGGCGTAACATACTTCCGACCGTCATCTCAATTTACAAGAATGGCACAAGCAACGTGACTCAGGAGAGTATCACGGCATATTACAGTGAGAAGCCCCTCAGTCCTTTTCCACCCGGCTACCTTGAGTTATAAACGACTTCTAACGCGCATAAATTTCCACAGCTCCTGAGAGAGGATCAAACTGCGACACAGGAAACACCACTCTAAACACAGTCAGCCACGCCCAGACGGAGTACTCGGTAGACCTGCTAGGCGGCATCAAGATTTACTACGACGCCATACTAGCATCACCCGCCAACATCACCATCAAGATCGGCGACGATCTCGTACAGGCCACCTGGGACAAAGCTCGCTCGCCCGTCGACGGCGGACCAGGGCTCTATCATGGCTCCTATACTGTTCCGCTTCTCCCAGACGGGGAAGAGTTACCCGTGGTAGTTTCTTTGTCCCGTGACGATGATAACGTTGCCCAGATCCAAGGGATGAGCATAGGAGGATGCAGCGAGACGGGCATGCAGAATTTCAATGCATGGGTCGGGACTGAGAATGTCGTAAGGACTGCTGATAGCCTGGCGTCTTCGACGGCCTCAGCCTCCAGCTTTGGGGTTGTGCTTTCAATAGCGCTTCTCGTCACAGCCTTGCAACTACTGTAGACTGTTCCACGTCTGTTTTGAATTGAATTTATTGTCCAGCGCTCCTATTCTCAACATTTTGGAGATATTCATTGATGTGCTGGACAACACAGAGTGATGTCGGACCTTTTCTCATCTTTCCATCTACAATCGTCGGGCCACAGGAATCCTGCAGTACATGGTTCACATGAGTGTGCTAGTCCTAGGATATTACACTCCACGTCCAACCTTGTTACGGCCATGGTTTATATCAAGGTAACCACTTCACGTAGTCTTCAAGCCTTCCGGGATGCGGGGGTGGAAGATCAAGCTTCCACGGTTGCATCTTCCGTATTATTCAATGTTTGAGTTCCAGGGCCGGTCTACACGGAAACCTCACTTTATTTCAATGTTAACACATGGGACTCCTTTGGACCAAAAACCATGATGGCTCTACAGCTAGTGGCACAGTTGAACATTGAAAGGATCAAGATTATTACATTTTCCAGGCTATGTGCCCAGATATTTATTACAGCCTCATCTGCCTGAGGCATCTATATGACCATGCTCTATCAGACCTGCTCATACATCTCCATTTTGTTGGGAGCAGGCTGCTTCTTGCCAAATACCTTGTCCCCGACCTTGTCCGTGACCTTGGCCCCGAGGGTATCGACCTTGCCGCTCACTGATAATACGTGTTAGTCAACCTGTGACAGAGTCTAAGGTATCATCCTGGACTGTAGTCCAAGAAATCACACAATCGAATCTGTGCGAGGGGAGGAACGGTGCTTACTGAATGTCTTCACGAAGCCGTAAGTGCCAGAGACGAGCCAGAGGATAGCGTTGACAAGATCAACCCAGACAGCGCTCTTTTCGGTCAAAGTGCTGCTCCCCTTGTACGAGTCGTCATTGTCCCGGTGGAGGAAGATGGCAGCAAAGATGCCAAAGACGACAATCCACAGCAGGAAAAGCGTCAGGTCCCACGAGAACAACCGCGCAGTCTTGAAGCGGTTCGAGACAGCCCCAAACGGTGCGGCAACGGCGAAGGCGACGGCGGTGATGCACGACAGACCGGCGACGATGAGGCCAAAGACCCACTCGGGCGAGACGTGCATGTCCTCGTCGTCACTCTGCTTCTGGACGCGGTGGCCGTAGAGCCCGACGATGACGAGCCCCAGCACGACCTGCAGGCCGCGGACGACCCAGCGGGGGATGTTCTCCCAGGCTTTCAGCGGGGCGGTGGCGGCTTTCCGGCCGTAGGCGACGCCGTGGTTTGCGCCGCGCTGGGCGTGGGCGCGGGGGTCGAGCCCGTCCTCCATGAGGGTGTCCTTGTGCTTGAGGAGGACGGGTAGGAGCTTTGTGATGGCCATGATTATGTTGGTGTGTTGTGTTGTACTGTGTTGAAGTTGATATGCTGACCCGCAGCTGGTATTATGTGAATAGCCGCTTGGTGGTGGGATATGAAATTGGTGGGGACGTTGGGCGGCCCTGGTGGATGCTATCGACCGTCACAGGCGTAGACAAATGCGCGTACAGAGATGGAAAGGAACTTGTATACGCTGAAAGACAGGAAGAGAAAATGAGCAGTAGTTGTGAGAATGTCAAGCGACAGTGAGGAGTCGAGAAGGTCTGAGATGATGCGCAACAAGAGCCGCTCAAAGTTCTAAATATGCCACTGGAAGCGCGGGAGCTTGACGCGGGAACAATACGAGAGAGGACAATAGACGCAACGATGGCTTTCTGAGGGCGCCTCAGCCTTCATTGTTTCTTCTTCGCTGGCAGCAGTCAGTCAGCTGCCGCGCGAGAAAGATCGGTTGGCGCACAAAGCGACCACACATTCAACTTGGCAGATGCGAGCCGCGTCTGAGAACCAGATCGTGGTTGCCAGTCAATTGAGGCCTGGGCCGCGACGCCAGTTCATTGTGTGCAGGGTCAGGTTTGAGGTTCCCAGCCAGCGGGCGCGAGTGGACAAAGGTGGGGCCGCAATGGTTGGCCGAGAGCCCATCTCGCGACACTGCAGGGCCCGCTTTAGCGCTGCAACACCCCATGCCTCGTTGCCATATCGTTTCAGAACTCCCTTGCCAGTGCCTGCTTTTGTGCCTGCCAGCGCTTGCCTCTGCCATTCTTGCACTTCTAGGCGGGAAAAAGAGTGGACCGGGATTTGCTGTCAGCACTCGATCTACTGCTACTGTTAATCTGGGGTGCACGGTACCATCAGTCAATATTGTTATTGCAGATTGGGAAGTACAGGAAATTGTCAATGAATATTGAGGCTAGGCGCGGACCCATTGCAGTCGCTTTGGGGATAGGGTACGGGGTACGGACCTGTCAAATAGGTAGGTTACTGAAATCACCCGTCAGCACTGCCCGGGTCTATCAGCTTGGCCTCGCAAGGCGGCCCAGACAGGAGATCAAGCGCCTAGAAACGGGCGGCTGCACGGATACATCCGTCCTCAAAAGGAACCAGCCTGCCATCGCAATATTATTTTTGGCCAACTCTGCACTGCTGAACCCAATCTCAACGACTACTTTGCCATGTTAGGCTCCCTCGCGGTGTACTAAGGTCAGGACTGTCAGAAAATCGAGAATGGCGGCTGGGCACACTGCAACACCTTGGCTGTGAGATCAGCAAGTGGCCAAGATCATCCATGTCAGGGTCAGTCGGCACCGAACCTTCGGGTCTGACAGAGTAATATCAGCCTCATAATATAACCCTGAGGCTCAGCTAGTCATACGTGCATCGGCCGAGAGCGACGTCAAAGCATGGTTCGAGCTCTGATGCTCTCCACAGCCTTTGCAAACGACCCCAGATATATCACGGTCTATCAGTCTATCTGGGATTTCCGACCCATGCTTGATTAAATCGTCACGCGTTTCCACCTTTCGATTTAACCCCTGTTTTCTGCACCGAAAACGTGAGATATGATATTATCACCAACCCCGACGACGGTACGTGCGTCCACGTATTCCCAATCCAGCCTGGCGTCCAACAGCCCAGCAAAAGCACACGCCAAGAGACCCTCCCTCTCTCTCTGCCCACTCTCGCGTACTTGTGAAATGCCCGAAGCCCCGGACTCGCATCTGCTGAAAATCACCCTTTTTTCCGCTCGCCTAAGAACCTCCGATAGACACGCGAGGATAGCTAGAGAGCATCAGTGGGGCCCTCCAAGCTCACGCGAAGCCGAATGCGATCTAAATGACTCGACCACATCATGCAAAAGCACGTGGGGGATTAAACTTTTGCAGTCGTCGAAACGAAAAGAAACACTAGTCCAATAACGTGAAGTTCAAACAGTCCTTTCATATATGCTAGACTTCCGCTACGGAAAATTTGCCAAGGGGGAAATGGCTTGGACTTTGTTCGATATTGCTTCATGCAGTACAATCCAGAGCCGGATCACACGGCATACGAACCACATTCACTAGACAATCTGAGAAGATAAGACATAATTGTGTTTGAACAATGCTAATATTTTACGTCGCTAGGACTGAAAGCCGGGACCTCAAATGAAGGCGCACCGGAGAATATATATGTACATAGAGGGTTGGGGGCGGTAATATCTACAGCCAAAATTGACGTGTTCCCTTTATGAGAGAATCTTTCTGCAAAAGGAAAAAGGCACCTGTCATGGGCCCCTTTACATCTTGTAGTAGCGGTAAGCCGCGGCCTTCCTGGAGACACCGCCGGCAGAGGCGGTGGGCTGGGAAGCACCAGTGGTGGCGGCGCCGGTGGCGCTGCCGGAGGAGGAGCCGCTGGCAGAGTCGGAGCCGCTGTACGAGGCCAGGTTCTCGGGGCCGGCGTTGGCGAGGACGTAGGACTTGGCCTCGTCGACGGAGACGGGGGTGATCAGGCTGTCCTTGTACTTGGCCAGGGCGGACAGGGTCGAGGAGCCGCCCAGCGAGGGCCAGTCGCCGGAGCTGGTCAGGGTGTTCTGCAGGCAGGCGCGGCCCAGGGAGCTGGAGCAAGCGCTGGCTGCTGAGGCGTCGGCAACGGTGTAGGCGGTGTCGACCTGGGCGCTCTTGGAGAAGGGCTCCTTGACGGACTCGAAGGAGTTACCCTCGATCAGGGCGTTGGCGGAGCCGTAGGCCTCGAAGGCGTGGCCCTCCATGTTGGAGAAGACGTTGTTGACGGCGTGGATGTAGCAGGTGGTGCCGTCGTCACCGAGCTTGGGGGCACGGCCAGAGCAGTCGTGGATGTAGTTGCGGTCCAGGGTGACCTGGTCACCGTCACCGTAGAACATCATGGTCCAGTAGTGGTTGCCGTTGCAGGTGGCCGAGGTGGTAGTCTCACCGTCGAACTCGGTGTTGGAGATGGTCACCCGCGAAGGATCATAATGAGCAACAATCATCATGCGGCCGATCAGAGAGAACTTGCAGTGGTCGATCCAGACACCGTCGTTGCCCTGGAGCTCGAGAGCATCACCACCCCAGACCAGACCGGGGTTCAGGTCGGTGATGGTGACACCCTGGATGATGATGTTCTTGGCTCCGGACTGGAGGCTGAGACCCTTGCCCTTCAGAACACCCTTTCCGTTGGAGGAGATGATACTCTTGTTGCTGCCGACCTTCAGGGCGTCGAGAGCAGCAGTGTCGTACTCCAGGCCGGAGACGGCGGGAGCATCTGGCTGCTCACGGCCACACCAGTCGCTGGCAGCGTCGAGAGCCTGCTGGCAGGTCTTCTCGGTACCCCATGGCGAGCAACCCGAGGCAGTCTTGGTTGTGCCGGTGAAGTCGAAGGTGGTGGTGAGGTCAATCACTCGGGCGGCATCATCCGACAGCAGGTCGGCGAGCTCGGAGGCAGACTTGGGCGTTGCGACCTCGCCGTCAGCACCTCCTGTGACACCGCTAGCAAAACCGTACGCGGATCCCTTGACGGACTGAGCCGAAACGGCCGACACTGCGGCAAGCAGGGCCGCGGCGTAGTATTGTGCGACACGCATTTTGTCTTGATCTGGCAAGCAAATGAGCGTGTGAGTCTTCGACAAGAGAGTTAGGCAGGACCAAATACACGATACCGGTATCGTGTAGTTCCAGGATCCTATGCAGAAAGACTAGAAAAAGCGAATGAGGAATGCCACAAGACAAGAAGGAGTGAAATGCTGAGGGAAGATTTGCTGAGGAGACGAGGACGAGAAGGCTGCATCTTTATGAGAAGCCAAGGCCCAAAGATAAACATCCTACCAACACCCCGAGCCGCCGGAGCGGATTCGATGATCATCGGTCCTGGTGGGCAGAAGCAGGAGTCAGCCCCCGATCCCCCTACTCAGGGACTGCCGCAGGCGAAATATCCGGATGATGCCAAGGCGGCGGATTTCCTAATGTTTCCAATGTTTCAGCTCCACTCCGTTTCGTATTACCGCGGGCGCTGGATCCACCCCTGTGTCAATTACATTCGATCCAGGCACATTCCATGCGTATTTAAATTTCGACGACCGGTGCCGATCCCATCTTGGGAAATTCACAGGCGCTTCTCCCTTCTAGCCCCCACGTGCCTCTGCTATTGTTGCTGGCCCGCATATCGAGTCATAGTTAATCAAGGTCGCGCACAAGCTCATCGTGATGCGCACCCAGGTCAAGCATTGATCGTCGCCCCATAGGCCAGGACGCCCCTTTCTGATCTGCAGCCTCGAGCAGGGCAGGGCCACCGGTTGGGCAATGGTGTACCTGCGAGACCACACCAGGTGCACTAGACAATCTGCCCGGTTGGGTCCGGCCTCTTCCGTCAGTAATCATATTGACCTAGCCATACCTGATTAGATATCGATGAATATGCCTTTGCCATGGTCTTGAAGTCAATTACCTAGCGGCGAAGTATCATCTCCGCTTTCCAGCGTGTGGCTGAAGGCTTGACTGCCGCTTCGACTGCCGACTCTGACGCGTTGCACTTGTATTCACTTCATGTACTTCCAGCTGATTCAGTTCATATGGGTTCGACTCAGGAGGACTGATAATGGCTGGAGGCTCCGTCAATTGCAAGATCTCATCCACTGCGCCCCAATAATTGATGTTGGCCATGCAGTGCTTGCAGGTGATGCAATTGTGATAGGCGGTGGCACAGTTGTCCTCGTGGCTGACCCATTTCGAGAAAAAGATGTACGGGCATGACTCTGTCTCCGAGAACAACATGATTTGATGTGTGTCCAAATCCGTGGCCTCCTTTTCGGAAGCTGAGGAACTTCGCTTCTCCCTCTGCATTTTGAATGTTGTGGAGTGGTTGGCTGACTTGTCATTGTGAGTCGGCAAGACCTGGCTGTCATCCAACTGCAACACTCTGTAAGATGTGTGAATGACGAGAACCTGTTCTCAGTCTCTTTGGGGATCATATAGTGTGCTTTGTTCGACGCCATGTCTGGTGACCAGCTCTACCCCTCCCCATTGGCTCTGCATGAAACGCACACTAATTTAGGCCGGAGTGTCGTCCTTTGTCTGGAGGCTAGTGACCAATCCTGAATAGCTTCCTGCCAAGCTCAACAAGGCGTTTCTTCCATTTTTCAAGAAATCGGGGATTCGCACCTGCGAGAGCAGAGGGTGCACCCGAACTGGCTGTGTTGTAATAGCATAATCTATAAGAGATTATCCTTTAGGAGGTTATCCTGTAGGAGGTCGTCCTGTAGGAGGTCGTCCCGTAGGAGGTTGTCCCGTAGGTCGTCCCGTAGGAGGTCGTCCCGTAGGAGGTCGTCCTGTGGAAGGTTGTCATGTAGGAGGATATCCTATAAGAGTTTGTTCTGTAGGGCTCGGCTGTACTCTCCGCCTCTGCGGGTGCGAATCCCCGATCCCTTTCTAAATTCACTTTATTGTTGGGTGGGCTGGATTCATCTTCCACTTCACAGACAAGGCTGAGACCCAAAATAGCCTTCGAGACCACTTCATTGTTTTTGATTTGACAGGAGAGCCGAGATTGATTTCATTCGTCTTGCCAAGTTGGCATGCAGTATGACTCTGATTGATTGTGCTCGCTGAGATCAGATTTCTGACTGAGAGTCACTCGAAGAGCAGATCTAGAGGTCGTTTGTTAGGCATCGTGTCATGTTTGATTTGTATTGGACCCCGGTGAACCTAATTGCCAGTCACCGATTGTTCTTTAGAAAAGATGCGCAAATGAGATAGGATCGTATTGTTCAGTAAACTCACTTATGTGAGCCCCATATTGCCAAAGTACACCAGTCATGTCCATGCTCCTGTTCGTCATCGTTCGTCCCTGACTCGGCAAAGGCCCAGAAGCCCACCGCCCGCCCCCTGCGGCTAGTCACTTGCAGTTGCCTCGAGCTCGATTGCCCCGTGGGTTGATCCACACCGAGTGCTGTGACCAGACCGTGCTCGTCTCCTTCTGGCGTGATGTGTATTGCGCCACTCCCAAAATTTGGTGGGGTTGGCGATCTCCGGTTTGTTATATCCGGAACTCTAATTGTAGATTAGGTGTGTCCGTCGTACAAGCTCGCGCTGTTCTGGCGACTTGAAAGACTTGAAATATTCCGCGCGGCCTACTTTGGAGAGCTGCGCGATGACCTCGTCGCTCTCGGAAGCCTGCAGTGTCTCGGGGCCATCCAAGGACGCTGTTGGCACCACGCCACATACTTTGAACTCCCCTTTCATGGCCAGGTCTTGAAAACGCTTCGGGCCATCGAGATGCGTGAAATCGACAACAGCGTCTACGTCCGTTGACTTGTCCAAGCTAGGTTTGATCACGATATCTGTTGTGAGAGCTGTTCTCCGGGAGACCTTGCCATTGTAAGCGGCGTGGTCGATCGCCTGGACGATGTCTCTTAAAGTTGTCTCTAGCGGAAGCCCGCGAAGTGTAAGGAGGCCACGACGTGGAAAGACGGCTGCTGGCTTCTCTGGCCACAGCTTGGTTGGAAGTCTCCAGGGTCGATCGGGGCCTCCGACGGTTGCTTTCCTGATCAGAGGGAAAGCAGTATTCGTGATCTTCGACTTCGTCGTGGGTGATATGTCCACTATCGAGGACGAGTCCTCGGCCTTGCCGTCTTCTGATTGCACCTTTTGCAAAGGCGTCGTCCGCACCTTTCTGACCACGCCTGATGACTGTCTCTTGGGTCTGGACCTTTTCTTTTTTTCCGGTGGCGGTTCCGTCTTGACCTTTCTGAACACATCCCGTGATTTCGCCTTCTTGGCCACGTTCAAGGACGATTCCCCGTACTCACCGTCCCTCGTGCCTATGCTGTCGGTTGTGCCAATAACCTGTTTGACAAAGTCGTCCGTCGAGGTGCTGTCCGCCGAGGTGCTTTGCGCCGAAATGTCCTCCGTGTTCCCCGCGGGCGTGTTGGTTGAGTAGCGCAAGGCGGCCGGTGGTGCTGTCGTGAAAGCCTGGCCCATCCACGGGCGGGGCAGCCTTGACACAGCGCATATGGCTCGGCGCATCATGCAGTTTGGACGAGATGTTTGCTATCTGATGGCCATGGTGAGTTGTGGTGTGAAGTGAGAGGTTCGTCTGTGAGGTTGGTGAGATTGGGGTAGCGAAATTCGGGGTCGACCTCGTCGGCACAGGTGACCCTCCACACACCGCCTTCCTCTTTGGAGGTCCTTGCACCCGCCAATCCCACGCCGCACGACTGAGAGACCTCAAGATTTTCGAACCTGTAGAATAACATTACTCTGTTGTGTTTTCCTCAGACTACACTTTCCTTTCCACTGATGAATTTCAATTTAATAGGATTGAATTCTGTAATTGGTAAGTGACGTGATCCCATTGCAGGCTTGAGAAGAAGACCTGGTGGTAGCTTGTAATGGTATTCTTCGTCCAAGATCCTGCTTTTAGAGGGTAGGGATATACAGTGACACATTGGCAAGCGCAGTGCCGAAGTCTCAAAAGTTCAGTTCAGTTCTCTGACATGGTCACGGTTTTCACATTAGGTAAAATACATGGACATGAATTAGATGACGAATCTACTTGCTCCGACAGTTTACAATTCAGCCAATTACAATCCACCTGACCTTCCCCAGATAAGGCAATTCCCAAGAGAGCAGTCATGATGAAATAATCGGCTTCTGTCTCAGACCTTCTCATCATGAGCAATATTCGCCTCCTCCTTCGCTGCTGAGTGAGCAGAAGGCGCCTCCTCATGGGTGGTCTCCGCGCCATCTTGCTTGCGCTCAACCTCATGCAGTCGGTCCTGGAACGTACCCAACTGGCCAGTCCGCCAGGCAGGCGTCTTGCTCTCAAACACAGCATCGATCTCTTCGAGCGACTTGCCGGCAGTCTCGGGGTAGAAGAAGAAGACGTGGATGGTCATGACGGCGCAGAAGGTTCCGAAGATCATGTAGGTTTGCCATTCTACGGGTTGTCAGCAGCGGAAATCAAAATAGCGAGTCGTGGCTAGTGGCAAGAATGCTTGGAAATGCGTGTGAGGATTTTGGCGTGGGCCAGGGTGTTACTCACGGATATTAGTGAAGGCCGGTGGAACGAAGAAGGCGAGGGCCAGGTTGAAAATCCAATTGCCTGCAGCAGACACGCCCACGCCCTTGGCCCTATATCTCAAAGGGAAGACTTCAGATGCGTAAATCCATGCGACGGGCGCCTACCATCGAGGTTAGCAGTGAAATATTGACCAGTGTTTCTGACGCTTGCGGGGCTTACCCAGGTGATTCCGTATACACCGACAAAGATATAGCAACATGCAATGACTCCTTTGGCCGCGGCCGTGCTCTCAATTTCCCACGTCAAAATCGAATTACCATCGATGGAATCGACCTTGTGTCCATACGAAGCCATCAGGGCACCGACGATGAAATGCAGTATGCAAGCAATTATGGCGCCATAGACTGTTGTACAAAAGTCAGCAAGTAATATCAACACAATGTGCAATAAGAAACATGATAGCAGCGGTTCTGGGACAGCCACCCTCACGCGAGTGGCAAGACAAGAAAGTACTTACTCAGAAGCGTGCGACGCCCGAAGCGATCAATGACTGGAAGCACAGCGCCGGTCGTCACCAAGAAGATAACATATTGGATAATAGCACTCGTGAGTCCCGCATTGCCACCCTGGCCAGCCATCTGGAAGATGTAAACAATGTAGTAAAGCATCACGTTACCGCCCAAAAGCTGCTGCCAGACTTGAGCGCTGACTCCAGTCAGGGTTCGGAACCACATGTTCGGTGCGACGAGTCCCAAGTAGCCAAGGTCCTTGGACTCGGCTGCAAGGGCTGCGGCCTCCCTGACCTCGTCGAGCTCGGCCAGCACGACGGGTGACTCCCTGTCACCACGAGCATGCAAGCCGGCGAGGACATCGATGCATTCGTCCCAGCGGTCCTTGCTGGCAAGCCAGCGAGGGGATTCTGGGAAGAAGAAAAGGGAAACTCCGAGGACGATGCCCGGTATGCCCTGTACGCCCCACGCGACGCGGAAGGACGAAGAGTCTTTGATCGAGACGGCGCAGCCATATGAGATCAGATACATGATCAAAATGCCCCAGTCGATAGCCCACTGCTGCACGCCGACGATACGGCCTCGGATGTTGGCTGGGGCGAGCTCGGCGAGGTAGACACAGACTTGGGACGAGGTGATACCGACTGGCGGAGAGTGTCAGTGAAACGTATAAGGACGAGAGTATATGAACGGAGGAGAGCTTACTGGCAAAGCCACTGACGATTCTTCCCACGATGAGATGAGCGATGTTCTGGGCGCTACACTGGAGGACTGCTCCGACGACCCAAATAACACTGGCGACCTGAAGGATTCCACGACGGCCCATGTGATCACATAGCCAGCCAGCGAGAAGGGAGCCGATGAAGCTGCCCGCAGACATGGAGGCTGTGATGCCACCCTGTGTGTTCGAGTCCGGATGTCCGAAGTATTCGAGATATTGATCGCTGCCGATCCAAGCAGACATGCTGCTCACATCGAAGCCGAACAGTGCGCCGCCGATGGTGCCGCTAGACAGGATGTCAGTGAATAGTCCAGGCACATAATCGAAGCGAAACGCTCTGCGTGGTGGGTACGGGGGGGGGGAACCTACAAGCCGGCGAGCACATAGATATTCCAGATTCGATACATGGCTGCAGTTGTCCGGTGAATTCAGAACAAAGGGGCAGTCCTGATCTGTGCAGAGGCAGATCGGTTGGGAAACAACTCGAAATTCGACACGAAGCCCAGGCGAGGGGACGTCCGTAGTATTTATTATCGGCTACGAGGTGGCCATGCTGCTCAGCAGCCTGGAAAGGTCGTAAAAGCAACGCTATGCTCGGATCATGCTCGTCCTGCGGCTCCATCTGCGGCCATGTCTGTTAATGCGGATGGCCAGGGATGGTCCTCCTAGAGCCCAATCACACCTGCCTCCAGCCGACCCAATCTTTCAACAGCTGCCATAGGCAGGGCCGGATGTTGGTGACTACACAACGGGGCCGTCAGACCACGCAGTGTCATGGCTAGCCGAAACAGATATTACCCCTCGGGGAAGTGGGAGTGTAGATCTTGGTCACGGTTGGGGTAGAGATTCTGGAGAAACGGGGGAGGCTCTCTCGACGCTGAGAAAAGGACCGATGTTGCCCGACACCAAGATCCACAGCCGACGTCATTTCGTAGTGGGACTAAAAGGGCGGGATTGAGACCTTGCTCGCGAACACACCTCGGCCCATGGGTTGTGAACGAAACGGCAAAGCCTTGAGGGGAAACACTCCGTTTTGACGTCGCTCCTCTGGCATAGCTGCCGAACTTCTCGGCTTTGCATCCAGTGCGCGGTTCCTGGGCCTCTCCGAATATCAAAATTGAGGCAGGACCGGCCCCAGCAAGAGACACCCAGGTACTCGGGAGACGTCGTCGGGAGGGAGGCAAGAGAGTCGGATGGGTGGCTCTCTGATTGGAGCGGTTGTACGATCATGGAAAGGCCCACCCCGGCAGCACCCGGTCCTACCCCAAGCCCTCCCGCATTCCTCTCCAGTCTCCACTTTTCAGCACCTCCACGTCCTTGCACCTCTGCGGCGGGCGTACAGTTAAGGATCGAGATGGCATGGGAGCTACGCAATAATCAGCTGTGTTCTCAAGACCACAATCCTTATCATGGATGCAGGCCGCTTTGATGAACTTACTGCAGTGTCGAGAGCAAGAAGGGCAGGCTCTTTGTGCTTTGGCATGCACGCACTTTTTCTCTTCCTCAACAGACTCTGTCTTGATCGCGCCAAGTGTGATCAGTCAGAGCAAAGCCCGCCTGGTGGAAGAGACTGGGTCCAACAGCGACCGGTGCCTGAGTCCAATAGCCAGTCAGCCAGTGACGAGCTCTAACGTCGCATCCACGTCCTGGGGATCATCAATCTTGCATTGCGGGCACGTGTGCGGCTCTTCGGCTCAAGGCTTATTCATGCTGGAATTGCGCTTGTGGCGTTGACGGACGGGCGCACTACCGGGACTGATCTGCAGCCAAGTACGGTAGAGGCGTCCCAATCGGCTGGCCGGGGCAAGAACCAAGGAAGCACTCTCTCTTTTTTTTCTTTTTAGTGGCAGTACTCCCTGTGCGTTTCTGGCGGCGTCATAGGCTTACATGGTGACAATAAATCAGCATACCTGATAATAATTTGCAGTGCAGGGCGTTGAACTGCAAAGCTTTGCCAAGCTGCACACCTGACTGGTGTCTAAGTGCTCTTGTGTTGTCAATTTCCAGTCAGGTAATCCTGCTGTCCCCGTTGCAGGACGGACGCAGGAAATGCAGCCACGGGGTTCAGTCCACGCAAATCATGTCCAAACCTCGCATTAAAGCTTGGAATACTCAGACGAGGGTCTAACACCTCTTGTGCCTAAGCATGACAGCAGGTTCCAGGCTCATGTGTAACTTCCAAGATTGTTACTTGAATGGAAAACACCGCTAGTCTCCTAGTGTAAGGGGCACTTATTGGTATGAATTTATCTATGACTTAAATTGGATGCCCATTCATTCTGGATCTTGAAGTTTGGCTCAGAGTTAGTAGGGGAGGAACCTTACGTAAGCCGGCAGAAACTCTCACCGTCCGGCAGGCCCGATGCAGTCTGCCGGAGCAAGTTCCCACTAGTCAAAGTTCGTCGTCACTTACTGGCCTCTTTGTCAAGACGTTTTCTGCAACCACCCGTCAACCTTTGGGCCATCGCATCGAGCGTGTATCACCTTGCAACTCACCACACCTGGACATACATCAATCACGTCTCGCATCGAGACATTCAGAAGCAGCGAGACTGCTTGGAAGTACCATGTCACATTACTACCCCCCTCCCCCGGGGGTGGACCGACGCCAGAACGCGTCGCGCAACTTTCCCCCGCCACCTGCCAGCGATGGCTATGGCTTCGGTGACAACTATCGACCTCCTCCTCCCCCATCCTACAACGCCCCGCCCCCTCCCCCGTCAAACTACGATTCCTACACCTCTTCCAGTCGTCGCAGCGACCAAGGAGGCCGTTATTCCCGCAGTGATCGCAATGATCGGTACGAGCCCTCGCGCCGTACTGATGACCACCCGCTCCCTCCGAGACCCTCAGGCGACTCGTATCAACCCTCCTTCCGCGGCTCTGACTCTTTCCGTGTCCCCCAGGGTGGCTTCGACTTTCGCTCGGAGAAACCCAGAGGTGTAGGTGATTCGTACACCAGCTACCGCCCAGACGAGGCCAGATCCCGAGCAGACCCGCCTCGCGGTCCCCCACGGGGTCCTCGGGGCGATCGGCAATCACACCGACCATACCGTCCAAACGGTAACTCAGGGCGCGGTGGTTTTGGGTCACGGAGACCTTGGAAGCCTTTCGTAGCAGCTGAACGTGCCATCCTGCACACGACCGACAACCACAAGCCCACAGAAGACTTCGCAGATACGCAGAATGGTGTAACATACAGGGCCCTTGATCAACTCTCGGATAGTGACGAGGCTGATATGGATATCTCTGACGACGAGAACGACTCTGCGCAGCCGACTGCGAAGCGGGCACGCACGTCTGCCAACTCGGCATCGGCTGATGAAGCCCCGAAGTGGTCCAACCCAGACCCTTATACTGCTCTGCCTCCCGAGCAGGACCAAGACAAGAAGAAGAAGGACGTGGTTCAGCTGATCCGTAAGGCTCGTGTTGAACCTGCCAAGAGCACTAGGACCTCGCTTCTTGCGGATGACGAAGATTTCATTCGGTGTGATTCTGGGAGTGAGGACGACGGGGACGAAGAGGAGTTCATCGATCCCCTGACTTACAGCCGTCAGCGTTCAAACAATCAAGAAGCACCACAGTCCACGGCCGTCGCGCAGGCTGCACCAGCCCCCAGCTCAGTACCAAGCAAAGCCCCCGCGGTTCCGGCTGTCAGCAAGACCCTGAAGCGGGTTGACTTTGACATGGACGTGCCCAAATCGTCAGATCTGGGTTCTCGCAAGCGCACGCATGATGACGTGTTGAAATTGCCAGCTCATTCACAGCTCAAATCGGCGCCGAAGAGACCAAGTGGGGGCTCTATCGTTTCCGATTGGCGACTGAAAAAAGGCGAGAATCACTCGCCATGGATCACGTCGGCAAACTCAGGGGCTCAGGTCAATGTCAGGTATGGAAAAGGCAACTGACAATTCGGGCAAGCCAGGCTGACTTAAACTACGCAGGTTTCACATGGAAATCAGCGACTTCTATGATCTGGTGAGACCACGAGAGTTCGAAGACCGTCTTCGTGGCAACCTCGTCGACGAGCTGAATCGCATCCTCGACAAGAACGGAAGTTGGCGTGGCCGCAAGCTGCATGCCTTTGGGTCCTTTATGTCTGGTCTGTACTTGCCAACTGGTGACATGGACCTTGTCTTGTGCTCCGACACACTTCTCTCTGGAGGCCATAGCCTACCCATGGGCGTGAACGCTCTGAAGCAGTTCAGGAACTTTCTTCGTAGCAACCGTGTGGCAGTCCACAACAACTTCGAGATGATCCTGAAAGCAAGGGTTCCCTTGGTCAAGTATGTGGACAATACCACTGGGCTGAAGGTCGACATCTCCTTTGAAAACCCCAGCGGTGTCGTTGCTATCCAGACGTTCAAGGCGTGGAGAGAGCAGTACCCCGCCATGCCCATTCTTGTGACTATCATCAAGCAGTTCTTGTTGATGCGTGGCCTCAACGAGCCGGTGAATGGTGGTATTGGAGGCTTTTCTATTATTTGCATGGTCGTCAGCATGCTTCAGATGATGCCGCAGATACAGAGTGGTGATATGGTGCCGGAACGCAATCTTGGTTCTTTGCTCATGCATTTCTTCGACCTCTACGGCAATAGGTTCAACTACAAGATCACGGCTCTCAGGCTCAATCCACCTGGCTATGTGAACAAGGCAGGTTCATCTCATTCCCATCGTTGTTCAACCGCTAACAAAATACACTTGGCTCAGAATCAAGTCACTGCATTCACCTACAAGAATCCCGACCGCTTGTCCATCATCGACCCCAACAACCCAGGAAATGATATTTCGGGCGGTTCACAGAACTACCCTCAGATCAAGGCCTGCTTCGCCGAAGCACACAAGCTCTTGCAAGAGAGGATCGAGCGAATCGCACGAGGCCAAAAGCATGACAGCATCCTTGAGACCATCCTCGGGGGTAACTACGCTCAATTTCGGGAGCAACGAAATTACTTGCGCAAAGTGCACCTCAAGGTCTTCGGCTACTGCGACGAGTAAGCATATTCGGAAACGCCGGTGACGGATGGCGCCGCCGGCTCATTTTCCGGTTCGGCTCAGTCGGCCGCTTAGGTCCAGCCGAATCGGCACAGGATTGGGAACGATAGAGTGGCGTTCACGGAATTCGGCGTTGGAGAGGCATTGCGGTCCTTTAAAAACTTCTCGGACGAGATCCCCGCGTCTCCTATGGTCTTTGGTCGCGGCGTTTACGGTCACGGCGGCAATTTACGCTTACGGGATACCCTGCAACAGCTAGAATGCTGTCTGCCAATATTCAGCAGTCAAGGTGCTGCTGGATAGCTGTTTTGTCTCCGGTTCTTATCCCTTTCCCAAAAAGATCCTGCGTCTTGAGCTTAACTCCAGCAGATACAATGTACTATAGACTTGTGGTCTTCGGCCCGACATGTCCACGCGCCCTTTTTGGCCATTCTTGTTGCCCAGGCGGCTTACGTTTGTAGGCTGCAGGGCGGGTCGACAGAGTCGGTGCGCCACATTTGTGTGCAGCGGGCATGATCGGATGGGCCCTAATGGACACCTCAATCTTTCAGACTTCTCGTTCTCTTTTCAATCTTTCCGTTATTATTGAGCCGGCAGTCACCGCATTTTCACTGATGCGCCTCCCGCTTGAAACCACTGATTTTTCTCCAGGTATTCACTCAAGGGGGTCTTCGATTATGCGACACTGAACACCCTCGACGTGAAAACGAGCTGGCCGGAGCCAGACACATACCCATAGTGTGTGGCGGCATCAGTCACTCGGATTCGCCAAACATCGCCAACCTTGACGGTAGTGGGTCACTCCTGAGAGATCAGGAATGATCTGCTGCCACTTTTCTCACTGCAGACAGTACTTTATGTCTGGCTGTGGAGAGGAAATTGAAGGTTTGCCTTCCAAGTGGCAGTCCCTGCTTACAGCACCTGGTGAGATGGTCCGTCAGGTCCTCTCCGAACGCTCACCTCGATCTCCGTGGCCGGCCCAGATCGCAATACAGAGGAACCAAGCCAACACCATGAGAATCTCGAATTCCGAATATACTGGGCAACGGGGCGTACCTATATCCCGTTCATGGCACAGCCAGCCCCACGTTATGATTGAAGAACTCCGACACAGCCGTTTACAGCGTCAGGTAGCCAGGCAGTATCTGGTGGCGACGCCGTCTAGTAAAAGGAGGCATGGGAAATGACATCGCTCAAAATTCCTTTCAAAGTACGGGCAGGGTGAAGTTCAACGATGTTGGCCTAGGTCCCGCTCGGCTGATAGCTTGTCTCCTCGGTTGGGGCCTTGTCCCGACGACTACTGCAGCTTTCTCCACATGAGGCCAGACGAGCCAATTTGACTACCGATGCTAGGGCAGATTCTACAGTTCATGTGACCAATAAAGAACGCCTGGCTTGTGCCGACCTGTTGGGTTTTACCCCTGAGACCAAGTGGCATGAAGTTAGGTTCGCCAACGACGCTTCACGAAGACCGTACCCTGCAGATGTCACCTAAAAAAGCTTGTGGAAGCTATAGCAGCGCAGACCAAGAGCTTGAGCAATGACCGCATGAAGGACGCAGATGGCGCCCGGTACTGATTTGCAAAATCTGCCAAGCCCATTGCCGCGTGGAGGTAGTTGGGCTTCCTCCTTGAAACGAAACAAACATTGTGCCAAGCCGAATTATATGAGAGCAGTCGGCAATCCCCCTCCACAAGGCTGCTCCTCCAGCGCCTGGCCCAATAAAAAATACTGCTATACGAGTAAACCAACTCGGTCTCGGATTGGGCCAGGGGAAGGACCACACCACTTGCTTCTTGGCGTTTCGTGAGCCGCAAGATGACGAACAGGGCCAATTCCACTGATGGGCCGGAAGATACCCATAAGTGTGGGGGAGTTTTTGACTTTCCACCAAAGAGGTAAACAACCGCTCGCAGGGGTTGCTCCGGCCGGCAGTCGATTGGCCATCACTTGTGGGCCGCCTTTGTTCAGCGAGATTCGCCTGGCAGGAGAACAGACGGCGTGGATTCCAGAACAGCAATACTCCACGCCATGGTCCAAGGTAATGTTACCTAGGTTCGGTAACTAACCTGTTAGTTAACCATCGATCCACGATCTCTGGGATAGGCCTGGCCCGCCAGGCCCATCCTGCCGCCTCGGCTGGGTCATCAACGGTCGTAGTGGCTCCTCCTTCTCACCAACATCGAGTTGCTCACGTGGGGAGGTTCCGGAACAGACCTATGAGAAGCAAGCAAGCGGGATGTTTCGCTTCCAGTCTCGCCCCTGATGTCGTGCCTCCCGAGATCCCTCACCTTGTTCTTGTGTCCCCTGTCAGAACAAAAAATGGAATGATCGGAGCGGGAGAAGTTTCCCCATTGAACCTATCGGTCTGTAAATACCATCCGCCTCTGGAGATTGGCAGAATATATGAGAGGTGATGGGGCTGGTCTTGGCATCCCTGAGTGATGCCCAGGTGTATAAGTACATAGTGAGAGCCTCGCATGTACCTCCAGTCTCGAGACCAGAGCAACCAGTCTTAGCTGTTCACATATTCATTCTTTATACTGAGCTAGTTCTCAGGCATCCTTCGTTCAAGTCCTTCTTTTCTGAGCTAGATCTCAACGCTGTCAGCACTTCCTTCATACTACGGAATACCTATCTCGCCGGCAATCACATAGCCAACTAGAATCATGAAGACTGTCACAGTGCTCTCCCTTCTCGCGGCCTTGGCCCAGGCCCACCCCACGGAGCGTGCTTCCGAGAAGGCCGTCCGCGCTCCTCACCCCGGCACCGCCCACCAGCTCGACAGGGCCGGTGGTTTCGGCCGCGCCGTCGCGGAGAAGAAGCGGACTCCTCAGGGCTGGGGCCAGGGCGGTGGCTACGGCGGCTGGTGGGGAAACTACCCCGGCGCTCAGCAATCATCGGCTGCTGCTCCCACTGCTGCCGCCACACCTGTGACCGCTCCTACTGCGACATCCAACGGCGGACGTGTCGCCGCTGCCAGCTCCACATCGGCTGCTACCTCCACATGTATGTTCATGACATTCAAGATTCTAGTATAACACATTTGCTGACCTGCTGTAGGGGACCCTCCCTCGGATCTGGTCCAAGGCCTCACTGAGGTTTGGGACAAGTACACAACGGACAACACCGAGTTCAAGAACCTGGGCTATGACCACATCATGGCCACCAAGGGCAAGATCCAGTACTGCGTCCGCTGGGACGCCAGCAGCAGCACCATCACCGCGGCTCAGCGCAAGAAGCTCGAGACCGTCCTGAGCACTCAGTACAACAAGTGGGTGTCCAAGGCGCTGGCTGGATTCGACGGGTTCCCCTACGACAGTGTCGACGTGTCCATCTCCGGGTGGGCGACCAACAACACGGCGCTGCTCGAGGGCGACACGTCGGGCCTGACGCTGCACACCGAGACGGCTGACGTCGACGGCATCCCAGAGTGCGACCCCAAGTGCGGCCGCGCGATGCACTACACCGACAACGACTTCAGCGGGTGCCCCCAGGGCGAAGCGGGCCGGTACGACGTCTCGCTGTGGCTGTCCGAGAGCATGAACGGGCAGATGGGCGGCTTCGGTGGCGACTGGGGTCAGCAGCTCCCCGTCGACTACATGCTCGAGAACCTCGACGCTGAGAACATCCACATCCTGCTGCACGAGATGGGCCACACATACGGCCTGGATGACTTCTATGACTGGCAGCCCACCGGCCAGACCTCGTTCATCATGATGGCTGGCTCTGCGACGGAGATCACCGACTTTGACGCCTGGATGGCTCGTGACTGGTGGAGGCACATCAAGAGCAGGTACAGCCTGTAAACGGGTGGAAGTGAGTGAGTGAGGGTGTCGGGTGTTGAACTGTATATATATACGCTACTATAAGAGTCTAGCTCTTGATTCTTGTCTATAGTTCTATCAATAAGCTGGTGTACGGAGTCGTCCATGGGAATCCAATCGTGTGTTCCTGAGCGCTGACTGTTCAAGTAAAAGTGCTGTCTCGGAAGAACGAGAGTTGGCCCCCCCCCGGGAAAATTCACACCTACGCACAGGCCACTTAAATTTCTTCAACCCTTTTTTTAAGTAGTTATTCCTTAATAACTTTCTTAACTCTTAACTTAAAAATCTATAAAAAATATCTTTAAGATCCTTATTAAAAGCTCTATAAGGTTATAATTTTTTATAATTATACTAATTAAAATATTATTTTTAATCTAATTTTAAAAGTATTAAAATTAAATATTTTAAAAAATATAGTCTTATAGGGATTTTAATAAGGACTCTAAATATATTTTTTATATAATTTTAAATAATATCTTTAAAGAGTTATTAAAGAATATATATATAAAAAATAATATTTAAAAGATTAAAATAAAAATATATAAAAAATATAAATATATAGAGATTTTAATAAGGATCTTAAAAATACTTTTTATATAATTATAAGTAAAGGTTTAATAGAGTTATTAAGGAATAACTACTTAAAAAGGGTTAAAGAAATTTTAGTGGCCCGTGCGTGAAGGTGTAATTTTCCCGGGGGGGGGCTAACTCTCGTTCTTCCGAGACAGTGGATCCGATGTGTGATGTGTAATCGTGGGTGCGCATTGTCATGCATTAGTGAAAGATAGAAATATCACAGCATTCAGCCTTATGAGGTCTGATCACAGGCCGTTAGTACTGTTGCATTGTGAGTGGTCTCATCGCATCTCATGGCATGTTGCTTGTCTGCCTTTTGGCCTGCTCGGACATGTGGTAGCATGCATATGTCTCTTGTTAATTACACAGACTAACACAGCTTATACTCCCACAGCAGGACGAACGCGCTTCCTGATCGGTGGCCTCGCTTGCAAATGTAAGACATAGTCATGTGGCGGCGCCACATTCTTCGAAACCCTATCGGGGGACCGGTGTCAACATAATAAGTTTGCGTTGGAAGCCTCTCCTCATCCCAGAAGGATGGATGGACGCCACCGGGACTCTGGGCTCCTGGGGTACCAATTGCAACCCCCCAGATGGCATCCAACACCAGTTTGCTGCGTCAACGTTATTAGCTGTTGCGAACCTGCGGAAGTCGACGTGCCGCCATTGGCCGCCCCCAGCTGTCGTGCCCCCGTCAAGAAGGAAAGGATCGCGCCCAGACCTTCCCCCGCAATGGGACGTCTTGGCCCCGGGGAACACACAGCGTGACCTGCACCATCGGGCCCCAGGCCACTAACGAGATGAACTGCCCCCAGGTCGAATGAGGACGCGATCCTTCGTCTGGATATCAGCCGTCGGGGATCGTCGTGATTGGTGCCCCGTCGCCCTGGCCAGAGGAACTTTCTTGGGGGTGGTGCAACGTGACGACTGCGGCGGGCCAACCACACCTTGGCGATGACTGCAGCCCAGGAATTCTTGCAACGTTCAGCTTCTGCATTTTTGTGTTGCGTACCGACGGCGTGGTGTGTTTTGCTTTCCAAGGCTTTCTATTCGGTCCGTCCTTGTGGCATGACCCCCTTGGCAGGTTGGGCTTTCTCGGATCTCAGATGCCATGTTTCCTTCAGGGATGCGAGAGAGGCCTTCAAATAGCTTGTCTCCCCACATTCACTTGCAGGAGTGAATCACGTTCTCTCGACCTTTAGTCTTGCAGGCCCTGCGGAGCTACCACCCATAGCCGGATGGGTATTTGATCTTCCTGGTTGCTGCTCGCATCTCACCACAGCTCCGACATCCTATTAAGCGACCTCCCACAGCTGCGTAGGATCGCGAGTCTTCTATAAACCACAAACTAGCTTTTTATGAAGCTTGAGGAGCTTCTTCATCTGCAAGATGTATCAAGTCAGCAATGTCTACTTCATTTGCGCGTTTGCCGCTATAGGTATGTCCCACACAGTGAGCCGTTTTGCGCAACAATACGGCCCGTTTCTCTTTAATTGCCAACACACAAACGGGTATATATGGCTTACACGTTTGATCAAAACACACAGGTGGCATGCTGTTTGGTTTTGACATATCGTCAATGAGTGGTGTGCTAGGAACTCAGGCCTATACTCGCTACTTCGACAACCCGCAGGCCGGCGGTTACACCCAGGGAGCAATCACGGCCTCGATGCCCGCTGGCAGTCTCGTCGGAGCACTCTGCAGCGGAATCATCGCCGACCGCTTCTCCCGCAAGCTCGCCCTGCAGGTCTCCTGTATACTGTGGATAATCGGCGCCATCATCCAGTGTGCCGCGATTGACCGCGGCATGCTATGTGCCGGGCGTGTCATTGGAGGTATGTCCCTTTTATTTGTGATTCACTAGTCTGCAAGACTTGCTTGTCTAGGGCGCCACCCGGGTCCGGCCCGTAGATGGCAGCACTACTGTCCGGAAGGATTGCTAACTATCTCCAGGCCTGGCCATCGGTATTGCATCTAGCGTGGTCCCCGTCTACCAGAGTGAAATCGCACCTAGGGAGATCCGTGGTCGTGTCGTCTCGCTGCAGCAGTGGGCCATCACTTGGGGTATCTTGATTCAATACTTCATCCAATATGGTGCATCAAATGTGAGTGTTCTTGCATGCTCCGCAAATGAGCCATTGTGCCTCCTGGATAAAAGCTGAATGAGTAATGCGCATAGGTTGGAGGCGGTCCCAACAACCCGGACCAGCCAACGTCTGCCTTCCGAATCCCCTGGGGTGTCCAAATGGTCCCTGGTGTCGTCTTGTTCATCGGACTCTTCTTCTTCCCTTATAGCCCGCGTTGGCTCGCCTCGAAGGATCGCTGGGACGAGGCACTCGAGGTTCTGGCCCGCACCCTCGGCAACGGCGACCGCAACCACCCGAAGGTCCTCGCGCAGTACCAGGAGATTGAGGACGCGCTCAGATTCGACCGGGAGCAGGCAGTCAGCAGTTACAAGGCCTTGGTCGCGAAGGGCATGTTCAAGCGTGTCTTCTTGGGCATGAGTGTCCAGGCTTGGTCGCAACTTTGCGGCATGAACATCAGTCCGTACTCGCCGGTGTCTTACAACTTAATCAATAATGCTGACCTCTTCTAGTGATGTACTACATCGTCTATATAATGCAGGGAGCTGGAATAGGATCTCCTGTACGTTTCCTCTCTTCGCTAGCTAAATCTCTGTCTACATCCGCACGTACTAACATCCGACCTCGCAGCTCCTCACCGCGTCTATACAGTATATCATCAACGTCGTCATGACGCTCCCAGCCATCGTCTACCTCGACAAGTTCGGCCGCCGCCCAGCCCTGATCATCGGTTCCTTCCTGATGATGACGTGGCTGTTCATCAGCGGCGCCCTGCAGCAGTATTACGGCCAGCCCAACACGGCCGAGACGAAGACCACCGAGAACGAGAACATCACCTGGATCATCCTCAACAACCGGCCCGTCTCGAGCGCCGTCATTTCGTGCTCGTACCTCTTCGTCGCCAGCTTCGCCACCACCTGGGGCCCCGTGTCGTGGACGTACCCGGCCGAGATCTTCCCGTCCAAGATCCGCGCAAAGGCAGTCAGTCTGACGACCGCCACCAACTGGTTCTTCAACATGGTGCTGGCCTTCGCCGTACCGCCCCTGTTGTGGAACATTTCCTACAACATGTACTACATCTTTGGCGCCTTTAATGCGGCGGCGTTCGTCCACATGTTCCTGATGGCGCCCGAGACGAAGGGCTTCACCCTCGAGGAGATGGATGACGTCTTCAACTCTGGCATCCCGGCCTGGAGGACGAGCGGCAAGCGCAGCAGGCTTGACCAGCTTGAGAAGGAGATTGAGGAGGGCAAGCTCAAGGTTGGCACGTCTCATGCCCACGAGGAGGACCATGTCGAGCCGACCGAGAAGGTGTAATGGCTTTTGGTGTTGGCTCTGCGATCATACCCTGCAAGCCTATTATGGATGTTTCTCTCTGAGTCAGTGAGTTATACGAGATGAGATTCGGGATTATCTTGTTCCCAGCTTCTTTTGGCACATGTGTGCACATCCCAGTTTAGTGATAGTAGATACCCGGTGACGAATTCATTCTGGACGCTTCTCAGCTCCTTTGCAGAATCAGAGACTACGAGTAAGCATCATGTTTGAGAATGCTGCGTCTTTGCCCTTTCTAGCAGGCCTGGCATCTGGATATTGCCAGGTCTCAGAAGTGGCTGTCTCATTTGTCATATTTCGTATCCTATGCTACGTGCAGTGCTTGCACAAGAACCGCCTTAACCCAGGCTTGATCCATGCCCTGTGCCCAACGAAGCGTATATAATCGCATGCTCTTTTGACCCGGTTGAAGTCTTGGGGATATTGTAATTGAGGATTTCCATCCAACACGCCGGAACGCCTTCCAACATCGTCAGTGTCTCTACCAACGAATTGGTTGATAGCCGTCGTCTGGCTCGTGGGGTTTGAAGCCCGGAGACCAATCTCCATCCCCGCCGCAATTGCCGCACGGTCGCGTAAGACCATATGAGCACTGATTGCAGTTCAAGCAATGCCATTCCTTCCACTGCCTACAACCGCCACATTGGTGGCAATGCCATTCATGGTCAGTCTCCACCCACCCGTTTCTGCGGCAGAACGAGTAGTAGACGGACTGGGGATTTCGGCAAGTCAGACCCCAGCGAAGCAGCTCCTGCTTGAGGGCCAGGCCAGCGTCACTGCTGTCCCGTTCTGAGATAGTGAGGCTGTCCCATTTCGTCCTCCACTCGAGGTAGGGCTCGTTCGCGTTGCTTTTGTACTCATCGAGCATGACAATGGCCTCAAAGACAGTGTCAAAAAGGGACCGCGTGCTTGTGCACTCCAGCCTGGCTGTGGGTTGCCTCATGATCCACGTCGTGAAACATGGGTGCAGTTCAACATTGTCCTGGCCGAAGATGGCGACGACGTCAAGGTTCTTCAGGCGGTTGTTGCAGGATGATGAGCCCTGGCAGCTGCAAGTGGAAGCACTGCATCGTCTGCCTAACCTGCTGCAGGAGCACCCAGAGCACCTCTCGAATTCGGTGTTTGTTGAGCCACGTCCAGATTCCTTTTGACTGTCAGCGGCCTGAGGAAATGACATGAAACTTTTGTGATGTGAGTTTGACCGTCGGAAATTACCTCTGTATTCCATGGGTCTTCATGACATCCATGTTTACCATGACTTGATGCATCTTTGCCACTTGGGCTGTGTGGTTGGCAGATTTTGTCCTCGTCCCCATCTACACTCATATCTGACCATGAGTCTGTGTCATCGGCGCTCCATTGGTCCTCGGGGAATGAATCCGAGTCCTCCTCGTCATAATAATCGTATTGTGTCCGAGACCTCTTTGTTGATGCGGCGGCCTTGGTTGGTGAGGCGAGCGGCGTTCCGGGCTTGCGTTTTGATCCTGCAAGAGCTCCCATCGTTGCTTTATGAGAATTTTGGATAAGAAAGGTAGCAACAGATTGATGTTCGGCTGGTTGTTGAATCTCAGAATATTGACGATGCGAGTGTGAGGTTTGGAACAGATGAGCCGCACGTGAATAATGCGTTGTTTGGCACTCAAGAGTCTACCGCGTCGCGCCGCGTCTTATGCCGACAGGGGTCTGGGTATTTGTGGAAACCCTGACTATGGAAGGTCATCGTTGAATGAGTGCCAAAATGATTTTTTTGTTGTTAGGCTAACCCCACTAAAATGTAAAACCGTAGCTTGGCGTGTAATTTCTTATATCTACCTACTTTTCTAAGCTACCTCTAATAAATAGAGTAACTATAATAGTTAATTCTTAATATATAATATATAATAATTCTTATACCTTCTTAATTATACTATATAGTACTTTAATTTATAAGCTAAGATATTAGTACTTCCTTTTAACTTATTTATTTTATCTAATAGTATTAATTACCTATTTAGCTATAAGCTTATCCCTAAAGTTAGCCTAACTTCTAAGAAGTATATTATTATTATAATAGATAAAGCTTATTAAAGTATTAAAAATCTTATTTATAAGCTTATAGATTAGAACTAGGTAGATTACCTTAAGTGTGACGGTACGGGCTTATAACTGCTGGATTTCTAAGACTGGGCGACTTGGAAATTGTGGTCTTTTGGCCTAGCGGAATGCTCGCTAGAGACTAAAGTCGGCCCTGCGTAGCAGTTAGGGACTAACCGTCTTAATTTCCAAGTCAAAGGGCGTGGGTTCAAGCCCCTACGTTCGAAAAATCTTAGCGGCGGAGGGGCACTGCTACTAACTGCGGGGCTAAAACCGTCTGCTTGCGGGCTACTTAATTGAGTTACGTGGTATCCCCGTACCGTTAGGATTTTTCAGGCCTCCTATAAGCTGTGTACCGATTTAGCGCGGTGCTAGGAATGCACTTCCAGCCCCTAACTGCCTTACGTTTTGTGCTTAAGAAGGCCTTAGGGGGGGAATGTGACGGTACGGGCTTATAACTGCTGGATTTCCAAGACTGGGCGACTTGGAAATTGTGGTCTTTTAGCCTAGCGGAATGCTCGCTAGAGACTAAAGTCGGCCCTGCGCAGTAGTCAGGGACTAACCGTCTTATTAAGTCTTCTTATAATAATACTATAAAAGCTAAATAAAAGTTAAGCTAACTAATATAGAATATTATTTATCTTATTATTTCTAAGAAGTTCTATAGTAAGAATAATAAGAAGAAGGTAATTATATCTAAGATAAAGCTTAATAAGCCCTAGTAGCTTAAGGTACTAGTAGTTTATATAGTTTTATTAAAGATAAATAAGGAGCTCTATAGGTAATATATATTAACCTAGTTCTATAGTATATATAAGGAGTATATTATACCTAGCTTAGAGTAGAAGAAAGAAGTATATATAAACTACTATTTAATTAATAAGGCTAGTAACTATTTATTTTATATTAGTTAATAAGCCCTTATAATAAGAGGATATAACCCTAGGTTAATTAAAATAAAGGCTAAGAAGATTAAGGAGGCTAAGTATAGCCTTATTATTTAGGCTTAGATAAATTAGATATAAGTCTAGGAGACTAAGATTTAAATTACCTAGCTAGAAAATAAGAAGGCTAGGTACTAGATATTATAATTATAGAGTAGCTAGGATAAGGAGTATAGTATAAAGTAGGAATAATTAGATTATAGATAGTTAATATTATAGTAAGATAGGTAAGATAAAATAGGCTAGGATAGGTATTATAATAATAAATATATAGGGTTTTAATAGGTTTATAATAGGCTAGCTTTAATATTTTTAATTAAGATTTAACTTATAAGTAGCTAAGAAGGGCTAAAGGATTTAATAGAGATAGGAGTAGAATTAAATTAATAAGATTAAAATTAATTAAATATCCTATTATTTATAGTAATTAAAAAGGTTTTAATAAGTACTATAATTATAAGAAATACTTTTATATAGGTAAATAAAGCTAACTATTATATATTAGTATAGGTAATAGGTTAATATAGCTAAATTAAGCCTAATATAGCTAGATTCTTTATAATACTATTAAATTAATATATATATAAGTAAGACCTACTAGCTACTAACTACTACTAGTACTAGTAATTCCTACTTAGATAGTTAAACTTATCTTTATTTATTATACCCTACTATTATACCTTATACTATAATTAATCTTTTTCTAGCCTATAATTACATTAAGTTACTTTTATATAAAAGTTATACTTAACTATAGATTATTAAGATTCTTAAAGAAGATTATAATATTTAGGTTTCCCTCTATACCCTTAAATATTATATCTAAGAATAGGGTATTATCCTATATTAAATTATTATAAAGGACATCCTACAGCTTTATTAACAAATTATATATTATTATTTTAATTATATTAATAAGAATAGGGTTATCCTTACTTAGTTATATAATAATAACTATATTATTAGCTTTTATAGGCTTATTTATATCTAGAAGAATATAGGAATCTATTATATCTAATTAGAAGAGAAAATCTAGGAGATCTATATAAAGATTTACTATTACTTTTAATTTTTAGTATTTTTAATAATATTACTATTAAGACTTACCTACTAAAGTTTTTATAACTATATTTATTAGTAAGCTTAAATCTTAATATTAATTAAAGCTTTATAGAGGCTCTTTAATACTATATTTCTAGAACTTATTTAATAATAATACTAATATTAATAATACTACTATAGTAGCTTTATAACTCTAGGCCTAAACTATATATAGTCTATTAATAACTATATAAAGCTTACTTAATATAGCTTTAAGATTTATATTACCCTAGATATATATTTATAGTTTTATACTTAGTTCTTTATTAAGATAGGTAGTATTACTATTTACTTAATCTTTATATAATATATTAATATCCTTAAATTATATTAATATCTTTTAATAGTTATTTAGTTAAATTAAGGTAGAGAAACTATTATTATAGCTATAGTATATTATACTTTATTATAAGCTATAAAACTATATTAAATAAAGAAGCTAACTTAAGATAAAGATAAAAATATTATTTTTACTTTAAAGATAATAATTAATAATATTAAAATATAGATAATACTCCTAATATAGTTACTTAATAAAGATTTACTATTATTTAATATAAGTTTTAAACTTTAATTTAGGAATTATTAGTATTATAGAAAAGTACTTAAAATTAATATATTAAGTTATTTTAAGTATAGCTTATAAAAGTATAAGCTGTTCTAGAGTAAGTTTATTAATATTTTATACTTCTATTTTTACTAATCTTTACTTAGAAATACTTTTAAATACTTAAGATTAGTAGCTTATAGTTAAGATATCTTTCTAATTATATTATACTCCTTTTATATTTATACCTTAAATTAGAATAAAGTTTAAGTTATTTATATAATATTAGAATAGTTATTCTATATAAAGATAATATAATAAGCTATATATATACTATAGTAAGCTAGTTAAGTTATATTAATAACTAGTAAGTAGCTTAATAGTTAAGTATAAGCTTTAACTATTAAAGGAGTAATTTAAGTAACTTAAAGCTATCTAAGATATAAATAATCTTAACTTATAGGTATATTTACCTATAAATATAATAAACCTTTATTAAGATTATATAGAAGAACTAAAGGTACTTAACTAGGATAGAAACTTTAAGTAGCTATTTTTAACTAATTATTTATATCTTTAGGAATATTTAACTTTATATAAATAAGAGAATTACTAGCTTAAGCTTAGTCTTTTATTATACCCTAGTAGAGATTAGGATAATTTTATAGTATATATAAAGGCTATAGATATAGATTTTATAAAAGTATTTAGTTAGAATAGTTTTATTTAACCTAATAGATCTCTAGACTTAGAGGAAATAAATAAAAGTAATATAGAGTAGGAGTAACTTTTTATCTAAATAGAATTAGAGTTAATTTAGCTAGATTAGGCTTAAAATAGCTAGATTTTAAATATATATTATCTAAGCTATTTAGGTTCCCTATTTTAACTTTTTACTAAAGTCTTCTTTTATTCTCTTTATCTTATATTAATTAGTAGAGGTAAGTATTACTATTTATTTCTTTATTTTATATCTACTTATTTAAATATATCTTTATTAACTAGTATATCTTTTATATTAGTCTATATTAGTAGCTATAGGCTTTTCTCTCTTAATTAAGTTACTAAGTTCCTCTATTTCTCTATTTATAGAAATAAGTTATTATTATTATCTTCCCCCCTTAATAGCTTAATATTATTATTTTTAGGCTAATAACTAGCTCTAATAATAGTTTCTTAAGACTACTTCTATTTTAAATAATTTAGTAATAGTTTTTTAACTTTAATTTAGAAAAGACTCTCTTTTTTCTTCTATAGCTAGTTATATTAAGGCTAATTTTACTTCTTTTAAGATAGTTTTAAAGGGGTTAAAGGCTTTAATATTATTATTAAGAACTTATAGATAGAACTAAATAGTTATTAAAGTATAAAAGGTTTATTACTAATAAACTAATTCTTACTTATATCTAGATTACTATAAGTATCTAATATATATTAGTTAATATACTTTTCTTCTTTTAATAAGAGAAAAAGTACTTATAGCTTACTAGAGTTTATCTTTAAGGCTTTCTTTATTTTAAGCCTAAAAGCCTTTAATAATACCTTACTTTATATTATATAATAGTTTTATTAAAGTTATTTAAGGGTAATTAGCTATATAGGTTAAAGCTTAAAGTAAATAATTTTATTTAGGTATAAGTTTTCCTTACCCTTTTTAGGGTTATAGTTTACTATAATTTTATATTTAAAAGTATTTTTATTTAAATTAAATATTTAGAATACTTTTAAGATAAGAGTATAATAATTAATAAAGACTATATTTATAGTAATTAGCTAAGTAATAATTTAAGGTATAAAGCTTTTCTATTTATTAAATTACTTTTTAATAGATAGGTAGTTTTTATAAATATTATAAAGAATATAAGTCTTATAGGTAAAATACTATACCTTAAAGGAAGTTATAATAATATAGCTACTATTTAGCTTTTATATAGCTTAGATACTTTACTATTATACTATATTTATCTAAGTATATAATTTACTTAAGGAACTACTAGATAAAGTAATAGTTAGTAAGAATTAGTATAAGATTAATAGAGGTCCTACTAATAGAGTAAGTAATACTAATATAGTATATAGAGTTAACTAAGCTAAGGATATTAATAGATAATTAATTAGATATAGTAGCTAGGTAGAAGTATTTAGGGTAGTTGAATTCCTAATAAAATTAAGAAATTCCTAGTTAATTAGGAAGACTTAGTTATATTTATTATAGAGCTTAGCTAGTAGATTTATTTACTTATACTTTTAATAAAGGTATTTAGTAATAGGGTAATAGTTATCTTTAAAGGGTATAAAAACTAAGTATTAAATAGGTAGATTTAATAGCTATTTTAATATAAACTCTAGATTATAAGTAGAATATATCTCCTAAGTAGGATAATTATCCTTTACTTATATATACTAGTGCTTACTTTAGGGATAATATTACTCTATATTAGATAGATAAAAGTAGGTAGAATACTATTATAGGTAATATAATTTATAAAAAGTAATATAATTTCTATAAAGGATATAGAAGGGAGGTTAAGTAAGGTATAGAGGAGAGAAGGAAATTATCTATATATAAAAATAAAAAAGTTTTTTTATAGGGTATATATAATTTAGGTAAAGTAGGGTTACTAGCTATTAGTAGCTTTATAATTAATTTAGCTAGATTAGGCTTAATATAGCTAGATTAAAAAGATAGTAATTACTATAAATAATAAGGTATTTAATTAATTTTAATAGTATTAATTTAATTTTATTTTTATTTTTATTAAATTTTTTAGTTCTTTTTAGCTACTTATAAATTAAATTTTAGTTAAAAATATTATAGCTAGCCTATTATAAGTTAATTAAAATTCTATATATCTATTATTATAATACCTATTTTAGCCTATTTTATTTTATTTATTTTACTATAATATTTATTATTTATAATCTAATTACTTCTACTCTATACTTACTTTTTCTTTAAGGGTGTTTGTTTTTAGGAAGTCTACTTTTTAATATAGCCCTTATATAGTATCTCTAGCTACTTATTAATTTCTTTATTAGTTATTTCCTCTAGTATCTCCTTCTTATAGCCTATAAACTTTAGAAGCTTTATAGTAAATACTACCTTTACTATCTTTTTAAACTTTATTTTAATTAACCTAGGGTTATATCCTTTTATTATAGGGGCTTATTAATTAATATAGAACTTATATTTAGATACTATACCCTTAAAGTAATAATTTATATATATTCCTTTTATAAACTTTAAGCTTATTATAATATACTCCTTATAGGGACTATAGAATATATTAAATATATATTAGCTATAGAACTTTTTATTTATTTTATAAGAATATATAGTAGCTTAATACTATATATTTATAGTTCTCTTTTAGTTTAATCTTAATTATAAAGGTCTTATCTTTAATTATATACTTTTTAGGAATAATAAGATAAATAATATTTTATATTAGTTAGTTTAATTTTTATTTAGCTTTTATAGTATTATTATAAAAAGATTTATCTTAAAATTATTTAAGCTATTATAAATAAGTAGTAACTTATTTTAATAGGCCTTATTAAGAAAAATAAAGATATACTTTTTATTAGTTAGCTTAGTATTCTCTTTAATTTTAGATAGGGATATAGGCTAGTTATACTAAGTATATTTAGAGAGATTAAGGGAAGCTATACTTATAGGTTAGAGTATTATATAGTATAATTAAGAAGGTATAAGGATTATTATATATTATATATTAAGGATTGATTGTTGTAGGCTTAGTGACTTTGCTTTATTTATTGGAGGTGGCTTGAAAAGTTGGGTGGGTGGGGTAAAATGTGTTTTAAGCCACTGTTTTGTACTACGGTGGGGGGTGGGTGTAATGAAAAAATCGTTTTGGCACTTATTTAACGATGACCTTCCGTACCTGACCCTCTCCACGTTAGGGGGAATGAACAAGCCTGCCCGATAGCCCCCCTTTTGGTGGCCATCTTCCAAGCATTGTATTTCATGACCTGGATTTTGGTCGGCTTTATTTACCTGCGAGCAGGCCGAAACCAGATATCATCACGTGAAATGAGTATGATAAGTCAGGATAAGGTGGAAGACGGTATCATTTCGTAAAGGAAAACATGGCCAAGTCTAGCTGATAGAATACAAGTCTAATATGTAGTAATGGTTCAAAACCGGCTCCCAAAACTCTCCTCAGTGCATCATGGTATATCATTCCTCCAAGTCTGCTCAATTATCAGTCGGACTTCAGTCACCGACCCTCTGATCCCAAACGCCGGTAGAACATGATGCCAACACTGCTCGTGTGTTTAATAGCCGGCTGATAGCCTATACGCTCGTCTACTTGTCATGTCCAATTTACAGAATCATGACACCACCGAGGAAGGCAGCCAGGACAGAACCAACCAGAGCCAGAGCCTGGAAGTCAGCACCAACGAAGGGGCTGACGCTGTTGCCGGCGCTGGAGCTGCTGCTGCTGCTCTTGGCCGAGGTGCCGGTGGATGTGGCGTAGGAGCAGGTCTGCTCGCCTCCGCTGTAGGTAGCGGCGAGGCCGGGCGCGTTGCTGTCGGCGCATCCGAGCTGAACGAGGGCCAGGCCGGTGACCTCGGCGCCGGTGTAGTTGTGGACGGTGGCGGGCATGTCGGTAGCAGTCTGATGGATACACAGTCAGCTTCGAAGTTCTATCAAGGCTTATCAACCATTGAGATTTCTACTCACCACGCTGGTGATGGCACCGCTGGGGGCCGAGGTGATTCCAGAAGTCACGAGGTCGTCACCACCGCTGGGGCGCTTGGGAAGGTCCCAGTTGGACAGGAAGGTCGACTCGGTGATGAGTGAAGAGGCACAGGCGGTGGTCTCCTGCTTCTCTGCGGTCTCGTTGACGGAGGTCAGAGCGCTCATGTCGATCTTGGCATACTGCTCCTTCAGGTATTGGTCTGCGCTATGTTAGCAAGATGTCCCGTGAATAACTTAGACTGCATACTCCCTGGGTGTGAAGCTAGCCTCCAGAGAATTCTAGGGATTTTTACATACAGTCCTGCATGAGAGTGACCTCCTTGGAGCTGTTGATGGCGACCAGACCGTACTCGTCGGACTCCTGGGTGTATTCGTAGACCAGACCACCAGAGAGGACGGACATCTGGTCACCGTACAGGACGGGCACGTTGGTGAAAGTGCGAGGCTTGACGTTGTTGCATCCATACTCAGAGAAGAAGACGGGGATGTTTGTGTCGGCGAACTCCTCAACGAGGGAGCTGTAGCCAGACTTTTCGAAGGAGGAGTCTCCGCACCATTCCTGTTATTCTGTCAGTATTCTGCCTCATACTTGGAGCTAGCAAAGAGCCAATGAGCCCTTCTGAGATGATCCTGAGCCACAAGTTCGGATGTTGAGGATTAACTTACGTAGTCGTTCAGACCGAAGAAGTCCATCCTCGAATAAGGCGAGTCGTCGAGCGAGCATCCCAGGTATGCCCAGGTGTCCTTGAGCATGGTTGCAACATCTGCAGCAGAGTAACCGACGGGAATGTCCCGAGGGGCGTGTAGGGAGATGTACTCCTTCATATCACGGACCACAGCACGGATGTAAGCGGGCGCGTTCTTGCCGCTGTCCTCGTTCAGGATCTCGTTGCCGGCGAAGAAGCCCAGCAGGTTGGGGTAGTCCCAGAAAGCCTCGACCATCTTGAAGATGTGCTCCATGTAGTCCTTGGTGTACGTGGACGACGGGTCCGAGCGGTCAATGTACTCGCCGGACTGGCCGCTGTTGACATCGATGATCATGTACATGCCAGCAGCGTTGAAGATGGAAACACATTCGTCATGGTTCAGGTCGGGCGACAGGTTGTAGACCCGGATGGTGTTCACACCGAGCTGCTGCATGAGAATGGCATCTCGCAGACAGGCCTCAGCATCGCTGAGAGGGTCAGCCTTACCGGTGAAACCGGCGGATCCACCCGGCTGGTATCTATTTTGGTTTTTAGCTGGCTCGTCCTGGCATCTTGGGAGGAAACACGGCAGGTTCAACTAACGTGACACCAATGATATCGAATCGGTCACCGGTGGAGTTTGAGACAAAGTTCGCGCCGGAGATGCTGAGGTTCTCAACAGCCGAGGCCAGAGAAGTGAACAGCGTAGCCGCCGCCAAGGAGGTATGTGCTGCCTTCATCTTGCTGAAATGTCCACACCCAAGAAAAGCCAAGCTCGGGATCTAGATGGATAAGCCCAATCGGGGATCGCGCGCGGGTCGGTAGGTCTTGGCACAGATTCAATCCGATCTGTCGGGTTCTGATAATCAAAAAAGCACGGTTGTGTAAAATTCAAAAAAAAAAAGAGAGACGATGGTTTGGTCAAAAAGGAGCGACTGGAATGAGGACGATGGTCTTTGTCGACAGGAAAATGTAAACAACAGAGAACGTCAGCCTACAGAACCAGCCACCTCGAAAAAAAGAAGAGGAGAGACGACGCGGGCATTTCAAGGAAGCAGAGGGAGCCAACCCTGCAAACTGTGGGTTGCTGTGAACTGGATGGGCATCTCAGGGGGTGGACCCCGGTGGAGCACGCGAATTGATTACGACGCCCGTTTCTTTTCTAAGCTTTCTTGCTGTTGCTTGTTTACGCAAAGCGGCTCTTGGTTGGCAGACATTGCCCCGTACAGTCATCAAAGATCTGCAATAAAAGATCCACACTCCAGCAACCCGCGTATCTCCTTGTCGGCCCGCGCACAAGACTGACATCATTTGGAGAATCGAGAACGCCTTTAATTTGCGCTCGCTGCACTCAGACATGATGGTCGGTCGATCCAGGTTCTGCTGGCCCTGCCAGCCACGGTCCAGACCAGAAACTCACTGGGCCAACATTGGACAGACCCAGAAGTCAAGCTCAATGCAGTCGCCCTGTTCCCTGGCGATTCCTCCCACATTCGACTCAGTCTTGAATTTGGATGTCCGTTGTAGCCCCTTGAACAAGAAGATCAAAATCCTGTCGACTCCACGCCTGATCTGGCCAACCTTGTCGTCTGGCCGCGTATCACTTCCGCTCCCGTGTCGGACACAGCCTCAGCCCGGCTTGTCGAGCAGCCTCAGGAATAAATGCCTCCGAAGTAGCCCCCTTTCTAGAGATTGCGCAACTGCATCCCGCTCCCACACTGCCACAATCAACCTCGTAATTCGAATGTCCCAACCGTGGGTCTGTATTTTAAGATCATGGTGGGTGCTTGGTGCTGAGGAGTCAAGTCTAAGCTGGTCCAACTTTGAAGAATATGAAGGCTTCATCAAACTCGACTATCTCAACATAGGAAACCAAAATATTTCCAAGTCTCTCATCAACACAAGAGGACAACTGACTAGCGAGCCTGTCATTTTCAGCTCCTCATCTGCTGGAGTTTCCATTATCTGTGTCCATCCGAAATGGTTGACAACTTTCGGGATATCTTCCTTATATGATCGACACCACGGTGTCGAAATTGAACATTCCGCCTTAAAATCCGCGTCCAGGAAGTCTTTGGTGTATTTCCACGATCCACGACTTCTTAAGGAGCACCCACCGACAACGAGCTCAGGACCAACGGCTCTGGGAAGCACCTACCAGCGATGGTGGGGCTTGACTCCAGACCACACTAGTTTCTGTGGCCCATTTTCAGCCCTACCGAATCACTAGTCTCGAGGTACGGATTAGACGAGGTCTACGACACAGGGCGGTTCTGGACTTTGCTTTGACCTTGACGGGAGAATCAGTCCTATATATCTGACCTGCGCTATCTACAGGACCTACAGCGATGTTAAAGAGGCTCTGAGACTCCCATCGTCAACCTTATACTGCTGACTATTCTGAGCGTGCTCAGTGGATAGATCAAAGTTGTGTCTTTCTGCACTTTCTAATTTGGGCGCCCAAGGGTCTCTGATTTGAAAGTCTGGTCGTCGATCCGTGCAGTCCTTCTCTCTGGTGAATAAAACAGGTGCATATGATTCGATCCTCGACAAGAGACCTTGGAAAGCTTGTGTTCGTTGATTGGAGTACTGCGCTCAATCAGATCGTTTCAGTGGATCGGACTCATCACGTTCACACAAATCGAGGCTGCGAAATAAGTGTCACGATATTATATGTAGTAGACGGTAGGGACTTTGTGACAGCAAGTACCTGCCCGTCATCTCCGCGTGCCGTGATTATGGTATCTAGTTGCAGAACACTGAAGCGACACGTTTATCAAAGGAATCAAGAAGCGACGGCACACTGCCTGTTACTTGTGAGTCAACCCCGGTGCAACCTCGTTCACTGCAATCTTCTGGTTAGAAATCCATTTTCTTCTATTGAAATGTCGTGCTTCATAGTTTCGCCGGTTTCGAGAAGGGGTGCGTACGTACGTGTATATGGAACAGGGACTCGAAACCGCGAGCGATTCGATGTAGGCAACGGTGGCAAGGTCGACTGCGCATGTCAGGTCGTGTCAGCCAATGGTGCTAGTTGTTGTGAGAACTGCTGGGTGCTGTGTTACTTACCACAACCTCCAGTGTTGACGTTGTATGTTACGCAGTTCCCGAAGCTGGGCTCTGAGCACAGTATCACCTCAACAGCGGCCTGGGCTGTCGCGGCAAAGCCAAGCAGGCTCAGCATGGCGGTGGAAGCGTTGTACACATTCATTGTTCAAAAAACTTGGTCCGAGTGATACAGAGAGGTCAGAAATCCGGTCCCTTGGGAGTATCCTCGGGGAGCGACTTGATTCAAATAGTCAAAAGCAGAAGACAGAGCCGTTGGCCCGATCCAAGGAATCGTCAACGATGAGGCACATTCTGCCTCGGTCTTTGAAAAAAGACCTTCCTGATGGGCGCGACGAGTTCCTCATAAGGCGGCATCAGCGTCGCATTAGGCCAGCATCTTCTCAGATTCCGTTCTCAGCCCTCCGAGATGCCCACCTTCACAGCAATCCTCCAACACCATCGGACCGATGCCATTGGCCTCCCGGCCGGAGGAATACCTTGCTAACGACCGTCTGTCAGCAACCAAAGCAGGTTTACAAGGGAATCTTATCGGGAAAATTGTTGACTTCCCTTGCGCGTGATCACCTCAGCTGCAACCGGACGGACCCCAAACCGCGAGGAGGACCCTTGGATTTCAAATAATCCCGACCCTGGTTTCTCGTACGAGATAATCTTGATCAGATCGCAGATCATCAGTTCCTGCGGTGTTGCAAGGCGGGATGGGAACGCTGCAGCCCTGGCAGGGTGGTTTCGTTCCAAGGCGCGAAGATTAGAGTTTGGCCCGGGGCCAGGGACACCCCGCGTGGGAACCCCGAGGCTTTGCCGCTACGGTCGGAGGGCGGGCAGCCCTAGAATATTTCGAAACAGGTTTGAAGGGCCGCCGAAGACATTGCCCCACGATACCGATACTATCCGATGCTTGTTGAAGATGTCTCAATGCAATGGTGCCGGGCGCCTTTGCTGTTGGCTTTCGCCACCCGGGCCTTCTTTGGGACTCAGGGTCCAACGCATAATTAATCCTGTGACCACTCTGTAGTCGCCAATTCCAGGAATATTTTGATGCGCCAAGAGATGAGTACTGGAAATTGTGTACAGGCCCCTGCCGCCCTGTGCTCACCAGGCAGTATGAAATCCTCCGTTGCTCCATTGCGGACGCTACTCAAATATACAGAGCATCAGGGTATCTCGGTCTAATGTCCGTCCCCGCGGTGTTTATCCTTCCTGCGAGACACCGCTTCACAGCACTCATTAGTCGAAAGACGCGCTCAAAGGGGGCGTTGGCGCATGCACACGATTGAATTTTGCCGGCGGTGACCTTTCAGTCGTTGAAGACATGCTACGAGGTCAGTTGGGCAAGGTTATTTAGGCTCCCCGTTGCATCAGTTCCGATGCGCCCCCTCCCCCAAGTTTCACTCCCGAGGTCCCCTCGAATGCCATGCGGTAAATGGATTCGCGACAAGCAAGACCTGCACTAGTAAGTGAAATCTGAATAACAGTCGTCACTCTGAGGCGCAAATCGCGGATTGTTGAGTGACCAAAGTTCGATTCAGATCAATAGTCTTCAGCCAAATTAGCTCTGTTGGACCTGATGTGAGTTCATCAACAGTGTGTGCTTAAATGGTCTGTCAGGTGGTTCCGTTTCTATTCCGTATACAGCCGTAGCCATACGCAGCGCCTTCATACAGTCGTGAACGCTCAAGACCCAGCGTTTAAAAAAAGACACATAGTGTGTGCTTAAGTTGAAGTAATCTAACTAATATAGCAAGTGAATTGGTACTGAATGGTCAGTCACAGTGGCAGGCAGTCCTCCATCTGGGCAGTCACTGTTCCGCTTAGCCTTATGGCATTCACGCATGGTGAGTTGATACTTATTTCCTTCGGCCATTTTGCCTACTACCCAGCGACATAAACAGCCTCGGTTCTCGGCCCTTTTGTACATCTAGTTGTGATTCGATCCACGCTGCAGCTTTCACAATCAACTACTTCTACTGCACCGCACTGGCAGACCCCCTGGTCATGAGCAGTAGCTGGTCGCCGAGTCGAGCGTTGCCTTTCGCAACCATGATCAGGCATTTCTGCGTGATGTAACCCCTGGCTGAGGGAGCAGCGGCACAGTGGCAGGCTGAGAATTTGTGCATGCTAGGACTACGTCATTCTACAGCATCTCTCCAGCCTCACCGCAGCCAGCAGTCACTGGCTACCTGAATTTCGTTTGCCTAATTTGGTTCATTCTACTATACTGGGTTTATATTTAGCTCTGGCACCATTGGTTACCGCCAGGAAACTGATACCTGATACAGCCACGACGTCTGGAGTACTGGTTACGAGGTGGCTAGTGCGGCTACAGCCTGTCTGACAACAGGTTACGGTATTCTAAGATTCTACTGCTTTTCCTGGGCTATAGCTCCGGCCTATCGCTGGTCACAGTCAACTCAGCTGTTTATATTGACTAGTTCTTCTTTTCTCTCTCATACTGTGCAACTCCACAGTATGCTGATTCAAGGTTAGCTCGTCGATAGAGAGGGTACCTTAGGCTACTAAGCCCCTCGACAAAAGCTCTCGCTTGGTCCGCTGGACCTATTCGGGCAATGACGCGCATTATGTAGCCCTCAGAGCCTACCCTAGGGTGCCGGAACTGAGTGAAAGCTTGTTCTGCGACACAATGTGGTAGCAATCAGCCTTTTGGTGATGATCACGCGCCGTTACGAGATCCAATGAGCCGTTGTTCTCGGGGATCTACAGACTCTATTGACAAGCGTTGACAAGCGGTGTAGAGAAGGCTCCCAGCCTACCACATGTGTAGAGACTTGGGACTTCAGAGCGGTGGCGGACCTGGGAAGATCAGCTGCAGCTCGACGTAGTTTGCCTAAACGAGGTGTGTGATGTCCAAACTGCTGTGTAACTTTTGAGAGTAGCCATTCGGCATACAGAATCAGGCTGTACATCAGTGATAAGGAGGCGTGATAACAGCAGATACGGGTCCTGACCGTCAGATATGCAGCTTGGCTGAGCTGACCGGTCAAAGAATGTCCCACCCTACACTCCTGGTTGAGACTCTATATGCTGTCCAGGAGTGGAGGCGTACCGGGTAAGCTAATCTATTGAAGTAAGCATTACTCTGCGAGCTCCGAGAATATCAGTAAGGCTCTGTGGATCAAGGCATTTCTGTCCTCTTGAAACTACATTCTACTCGTAGTATCTATGGGTTGATATCCCAGTTTTAAGTCCATTTGTAACCTCATCTCCTCCCTCTGTCACTTATATTCCCCATATTGGTGAATCATGGCCGCCTTTGTTTCCGAAGCCGGAACTTACACTCTTAAATTTGGTATATCTTATCATGCCTACTATCCAGGCACCCCCAATCATTACACACGCATGAACTTGACAATCAGCTTCCCAAGTCATGAATTCGCTAAAGGTCTGGGACGACACTTTGGCAACATTTCGGATTCCTACATTAAAACCGCTGCCACGGTGAACACCAACGATGTGACTATCTCTCTGTCCACCGAAGTTACCCAAGTCTGGACCAGCCCCTATGGGGTTACCCTCGCCTTCAACTCAGCGGAGAAAGCCAAAACCTGGGCGCAGTGTTCTGGGATCTGGAAGAAGCACCGGAATCCGAAGAATCTCTTTATCCCATATATCTGGAGACACAAAGAGCTTGAGAAGGCCGTTGGTTTCCATCAACTGAAGTGAGATTGACCCGGCGCAGTACGGGCCCAACTGAGGATGACGAACTTCAAGATCCTGTTTCTCTTGGAACACAAGGTACCCCAGGAGGAGGATAACGAGTAAATGATATACAGCCCAGTTTGTTAGATTCAGGCAAGCATCCAACAGCGAGTGAATCCTCCATTGAAAGAACATTACATGGCAAGATCAAGCTGAGTAGAATGGCGGGTGCAGATTGCAGGTCTCAAGGTGTTTAAAATACAGCCATAGCGGTCGAAGTGCGCGCATCAATAAGCACAATCTACAAATGAGTTCGCCAGTCGGCGTAAATTTAGTGCAGATTAAAGTTCATATGCATTACTCTTATTCAAGATGAAATACAGTGAAGGGAGGGGGGAGTTAGCTGTTCTTGAATCAAAGGCTTTACTCCCCATTCTCCAAAGACCCCAACGTGCTTTGCACTCAAGGTGGGTTACAGTATATGTAATCACTGTCAGGTTACGAGGGTGGATTGCAACCACCTGGGGAGGTCGGCCATTGGGAGTATCCTGTTCACACAAATCACTCTACCACTGCCTGCATCATCTTTCCCATTCCTCAATTTCGTTTCTTACTGGGTTGGCGTTCCGTTACAACAGAGAGCGTTCTTGGCATGGCATATGCACCACGGACTGCAAGTTACACACCCAGGCTATTAGTACCCTGTTCGGAACCGAGATCATTTCTTATGGGGGGGTCCTGCGCAGCTCTCACTGCCCCTTGTAGCAAGAACGTTCAGCCTTATGCTAAATATAAAAGCTATCCTGCCCTCATGCTGTGTAATGACAAGCATAAGCTCTGAACATCTAGTCAGGTGTTCTGCATAGGCTGCACGGTTGCTGTCGCCAACTACCGACATGCTGCAGTAAGAGTCAGATCATCTCTTACTCGTTCGCACGGCATGTCTCGTCCTCAATATCATGACTTCGACGCTTCAAGTTGATTGTTCCAGTCAGAAGCTATGTCAATAATAACAATGAGACCAAGCACTAGGAGTTCCTGTTGTATATGATACAAGTTTCAGCTTATGACACCATGATTGTAAGCAAGTGAGTGTTGTGACTAGCACAATAATCTGTACATGGTGCTATTTCGTTGATTATGTGTCATCCCGTTTCCTGGCAGCAGGCCGTGCGTTCCTAGTCATTGCAATGAGTCGGGCGGTATCCGTGGGCGTGCTCATATTCAGGGAATAGCTCGCTAATCATGCGAATCCTGCTGTCGAAAAAAGCTATACCACTCTCGTACCCTGGTACGATGCAGCTATGACAAGCACCTTCATACCACCAGCACCAGTTTCGGTGTTTGAGGTGGTAGCGCTGATGCGACTCAGCTGCTCGATAAGAGCGTCGATAGGAGCGCATCACTGCCCTCGCGTACGGGGTCCCCACCCAGCCCCTCCGCTCAAGTTGCACATCACGCGGTAGGACGGTGCATGGCACCCAAGGGTCTGTGAATAAACAGATCTCGAACACGACTCCTGGAGAAATACGTGCAGCTAGGTCCGATCGCTCGTGATCATTGATCACAGATTCTGCACGACGCGTCGTCAAAGGACGACACAAAAGTCTCTACGGCGACATCGGCAATAGTGTGCATTACCATCGGCAGTAACGGCGAGGCTCTCTTGCCTGTTTCGAGGTAGTGTTTGTTTGGGCAGCACATGAAACATGAAACAATGTTTGGACCTCTGTGGCCAGCCCCGATGTGTAGTTCATAAAATGCCTGCTATGGTCCGAACCATCCGTGGTTCCGCTCGCTCATTGCCGAAGTGTGTTCCTCCATGCCGAGCGTCTACGTCGGAAGACGCAGCTGATTCAGGACAAGACCTGCAATCAAGAGGCAAGGGAACGTGCTAGGAGGTGCGTATGTTCACAAAAACGGATTCGCCGAGCCAGAGGATACCACGGGCTAGTTGGATCCTCACCAGCATCGCCACAGCAGCATTGCTTGTGTGGGCAGAGCCAAGCACGCCAGGAACTCGGCAGCTGGGGAGACGCTCTCTGGCACTGTGCCCTAGCATCCGGGGTTCCCAACGACCCAAACGGTAGTTGCACTTACACGCGATGAACATGTTAACATGAGCCAATGAGATCCACGATCACGATATGAAAACACTTGTTCTGTGCATTAGTCGAAGAAGGGGCAGAATTACAGGCTCGTTGAATGTTTGAGTTTGGGTTCATGTCCGTACTTACACGTGCAATCCAATTTCTTCGATTTGGGATGGCTATGCAGGTCATACACGATGCGACCGAGCCTCAGCCCTCAAAGTTTTACTAATTCTGTCCCTCTCGTGCTTGGCCTGCCAATGGAATTCCTGCCCAGCGGGCGGATTGCATCTCACAAGCCTTCCGAATCCAGTTTCATTGGCGGGGGATCTGGCGTCTCAAGCGCTCGAAAAGGGCAGCCCTTTGGAACTCGCAGCGAACTTTGCTGATCTTGTCTCATCGGCACCCGCACTGATGCGGCAGTGACTGCTGGTTCAGGGACGCCCTGCGGCGGCGGTGAGGTTTCCTGGGGTTGCATTCCCGGGGGCGGGCTTTTAAGGTTAACACAGTGTAAACCTAAATTGCGGCCCCTGGGCTGTCTTCTCACCCCCATATACACCTCCGCAGGGGAAATAAACGTTGTTTGCCTATGTACCGTTACATCGCCCCTAATTATACTTAGATATACTAACTTTATTACTTTTTCTAGTAGATTCTACCTATTGGTACCTTAGATATATATCTGAATATAATATAGACAGTCTAAAGGTATTTAGACCTTATTTTTACTACCCTTATCACCCTTATCACCCTTATTACCCTCTAAGCTAGTAGTATTATATAACTATAAATCTCTCTTAGTTACTTTATATACTATATATACTATACTTCTATTTATTTATATACTCCCCTTTAGGCAGCCCTTTAACCTCCTAACTACTCTACTAAACTACCTAGATATACTTTAAGAAGCCCTAAGTAAGAGAACTTATAAGGGATAAGAGGCTTAAAGCCTAGACCTTTATTAAAGATATAAAATAGACCTATAAAGCTATTACTAAGTTACTTTAAGCTATAGTCTACTAGGTTAAATAAGTAGTTACTATACTACTTATACCCTAAAAGAGTAAGTATAGTAGAAAGCCTTTATTTAATATACTTAAATAAGCTAAAATATAGTATTAATCCCTCTTAAACCCTACTTATTACTATATAATATAGGAGGACCTTAAATTCTACCTACTATCTAAGCTATAAGCTAGTAATATTACTATTACTTATACCCTCTATACCTTTAACTATATCTACTAAATCTAATATTACTAAATTTATTATACTACTACTAACAAGTATACCTATATACAATAGTACTAAGAGATAAAGTAAAGATTCCCTTTAGAGTTGTGACTGTATTTTGTATTTTGTATTTTGTATTTGTATAATATATAAATACTGTATATGTATTTATATATGTATATGTATTTTTTTTGTGTATTTGTATTTGTATATGTATATAAATTTTGTATATGTATATGTATATGTATATGTATATTTGTATATGTATTTGTATATATATATAAATATACAAATATATATACATAGTTTTTTATATATAAAAACAATTAAAATAATAATTTAAATTTAAATATAATTTATTTTAATATTTATAAAATATTTATATTATATAAAGAATATTTATTTAATTTATTAAATATATTTTATATTTATATATTATATATTTATAAGGAATAAATACTAATAGTATTTGAAAAATAGTTATAAAATAATTTTTTTAAATAAACTTTTAATCTTTTATTAATATTATTTTAACTTATAAAAGTCTTATAAATATAAAAAAATATCGTTTTAATCTCCTTTTAAATCGAATTTAACTAAAATTTTTAATTACGTAATAGCTTTATAACTGTATATATATACATATACATATACAAATACAGTATATATATACATATACTATATATGTATATATATATGTATATGTGTATTTTTTTTGTATATGTATATGTATATATATATGTATTTTTTTTGTATTTGTATATGTATATGTATATATATACAAATTTTGTATATGTATATGTATATGTATATATATATGTGTATATTTATATATGTCACAACTCTGATTCCCTTATCCTAAGGATTAGAAATAGATAATCTTCTCTAATAAAATATAGGTAGTTAATAACCTAATATAAAAGAAGTAGGTTATAATTTATAATATAGAAGATCCTAATAATTTTATACTTCTCTACTATAAACTATATAGTTAGATATTTTAAAGCTATTTTATAGGTAGTAAACAAAGTCCTAGGTACTTCTAGGAGAAGAGGTATAAAAATATTAACTACTATAAATACTACTTCTAGATACTTCCTATTATATACTACTTCTATACTTATAATCTTAGTTCTTAAAGGGTCTTCTAGTAAGATAATACTCCTTCCTATTATACTAAGGGTATAAAGAAGATACTTTAGATAATAGAGATTCTAGTCTTATATTAGCTAGTAAACTTACTAAACCTTAACCCTATAGAAAATATCTAGTTTAGAATAAAGTACTAGATTAAGTATTACTATAATATTTAGTCTCTCTCCTTAGAAGAGCTATATAAAGCTATTAAGGCTATATAGAAGTTAATTAATAGTATATTCCTACTATAGTTATCTTATAAGATACTAGACTACCTTTAAAAGTATATTAATATAAGTAGTGAAAGTATTAACTTCTAATCTAGGCTAGTATATTGTTAACAATATCTATAGGTACTCTGAATTAAGAGAGAATCGCTAATAAAACAAGGTTACTTGCGTTGTGTGGGTTAAAATAGGGGCGATGTAACGGTATGTGGGCAAACAACGTTTATTTCCCCTGCGGAGGTGTAGAGATGACGCTCTCCTCTAACACTGCCGTCCGAACTCCCTCTAGGCCCGTTGCAGTATCTTGTGTGTTTCAGAATCCCTCAGTGGAGGATTACGCTCATTAATCAATTTTCGACGGCTCTCCTCCTTCTCCACCAGCGCAACGATCGCCGTCCTTACAACAAAGGACCCGCAACTCGGCATATGACAAGTTCAATATGTCGAACGCGTCCACAGTATTCGACTTGCTGGGTCAAGTCGACAACCTTGGCGAGCCGGTCCCAGTGTTGAATCAACGGCCCGTTGCCTTTGGGTTGCTGATATCATTTCTTGTAAGTCACCAACGACGGGACCGCCGGTTTCGAATAGAACCTCACCAATTGATAGATCGTGTCATACATTTGCGCGACGGCAAGAATATACGTCCGATTTCGAGTCTCCAAATGTCCAGGCTGGGATGATTTGCTGGTCTTTCTATCAATGGTATGCATCATTGCCCATTTGAATCCGGACAATAACTTGATGCTGATGTCATATTCAGATAGCAAGCTTCGCGCTGACTTTGTCTGTTTTACTTTGTGGGTGTCTTCGGTCCTCTCTCATCCAGGCTTTGCCTCCGAGGATATTGACGAAGGCTGACATTTCTTCTTGCCTAGGTTTTGACAGAGGGCTAGGCAAGCATTTCGTCACATTCGTCTCTGACCAGGCTCGACTGGTCAGCTTCACGAAGGTTAGCATTGCACTGTTTCCAGGCATCCCCTTTTGGGCAAAATTCCGGTCTTGTCTAGGTCCTGACTGTTCGGCAGAACTCATATGTCATGCACGCATGCTACCCGACCGCTACAGCGCTCATCAAGCTCGCCATCCTGTTCCAATACCTCCGGCTATTCGATGAGAACAAGGCCATCCTGAGACAGACAACACTGATCATGATTGGCATCGTGTCGCTGTGGGGGCTCGCCTTCTCCTTCATCGCCTGGTTCCCCGCGTTCCCGATCTCGGCGCAGTGGGACTTCAACGACAAGTCGTCCGGCATCAGGTACGGGTTTGGGAGCCTGGACCCGAGTAGCGTTGTGGCCGCCTCCCTCGCGCAGACATCGACGAACATGGTGCTCGACTTGATTGTCTTGGCTATCCCCGTCTCGTACTACTTGCAGCCGAAGCTCGACTGGAAGTCTCAAGCTAGCCTGATGGGGTTGTTTTCTCTTGGATCAGTGTGAGTTGGGATATGGCCCTTACGCGGCTATCTGTTTCCTCCGCAATGTTGATACTGATACCTCCGAACTAGTGTCAATGTCCTCTCTCTTTTCCGACTCATCAGCATCGTCGATACTAGAGCAGGCATATTCCCTACTTACGATCCGAGCTGGTACGGGTGCGGTGCGATGGTGCTAGCCGCCATGGAGGTCAGCCTGGCCACAGTCTGCGCCTCTCTGCCGGTCTTCTGGCCCGTCATGAAGTTTAACTGGGGGACAATATTCGTCACATACGAAGTGTCGGTAACGCGCGAGGAGAATTACGTCGAGCTCGAAGAGGCCCAGGCACCACGGGATAGGATCGACCCGTGGAATGCGCACCTGAAGGGACCATACGTCCATGATATTGAGTTGGGAGATGTTGGACGTCGGAAGGATACCGATTTGAGCGAGGGATCCTCAGTAGCGGAATCAGGCCTATCAAAGGCGAAACCGTGAGAAGGTGCCTTCTTACTTCCGCGGCATTTGTATAGCACACAGTAGAGCTTATTTAACAGTCACCTGTAATTTTACACTTAATGAAGTAATCTGCGTTGGTCATCGGGACTCAAGGAAGAAGAAGGTGGTCCATAATTGATCCAAAACCAGTCATGAACGTCGCTGCAACATTGACACCCACTCACTGATTTCAAGCGCAAGAACCATTGCTGAAAACGTTATGCAACATCATCAAAGCAGACAGCTTCCTTTCCACATCTTGTATGCCGTGATAGGCTCATCAATTTTGCTCTTATGCTGAGCCTTGCTGCCCGTAATACAACCATAGCGGCGGGAATGAGACGACGATTCGCATACGACTGTGCGACAGTTGAAGAGATCGAGAGTCTTGAGCTCATGAAATACAGATTGCTGTGATAGTAGCACTGAGTCAAATATCTTGGGGCTATGACATGTTTTGAGTAGGTGTTAGAAGTTTTGGGCTATCAAGGCCGCCTCCTACTTCGTTCATCCTTTAGATTTGTGCACTCTGTGCAAATTCTCGTTGCCTCGACATTGAAAGTATCCAAATATGGTCAAGTTGATTACTTGTAATGCAATACTTGGGATTAGATCTACGAAATAGCGAAAAACGGAGTGAATATAATGCCCATATAGAAAGAGGAATGCTAATTCGTCACAAGTCTGTCATGGTCTCTTGTTCTCAAAACCACAGCTATGATACAAACATCTTGCTGACCAGAGGTTGTACAAGGAGTGCTTAACAGTTTCAAGGTTGATGGTTTTCCGTCTCCTTAATTAGGGGCACATGGATGGGATTAACAGACAAGGAATTACAGATTTTGAACCACGCACGTATTGTATGCTCATATAAACATACCTCTTCTTACTGTGTATCCGCAAAAGATCACAAGAGCGAGGCAATACAACAACGTGATTTGGCTTGATCAGAAAAGCCTCTCACTAGATTCGAACATCAACGGTCTATGCTACAAATAGACGTCGGAGAACAGCTTCCGCTCGATGAGTGGGATGGCTCTTATCCCATACACTTCCTAACGGCGCATGCGGCCCCTTCATACAATGATAAACGCTCATAGACCCTCCGCCAGGTAAATTCGAGGCATTGGCAAAGAGGCATTTCTGATGAGCATAGCTTCAACTTGAAGATGGTTTGAGAGAAGTCGAACATGATTCTCGCCCTCCTTGACTAGAAATGACACGATGTAAGCAAGTAGACGACACAGACGCTCCACGCGGCGGCTAATGGAAGTTCATATCCCTGAAATGATCAACAGTCGCAAATATATTGATGGAGGTTATTGATTTGGCAGTATGTACGGTGTAAGGTACAGAGGGTGGGCAAGGGGATTGAATTGCCAAGCGAAAAGACCTGTGGCAGGGCATCTGCCATAGACCTGCAATCTACTATGCCGTATCACCCCAAGCATCTCCCTTGGTGTTTGGCAGATGGATTCAGTGTTACAGATTAAAAGCTGGAATCAGCGCCTTTTCCTGCGCCACATTTGAACAGAATATTGATAGAGCTCCGTATGCTTTGCCGGACCCTGCTGACCCTGTAAGACATGACAGAGGTAGAAGAGGCGATTGATCTCATAATTACGACATAGAAAAAGAGATCGGATATTTACACCCACCAAAACGGAGTGTACACCCCAAGCCCCAGGGAATAACCTCTCATAGGACAGCCTCCTGTAGGACAACCTCCCATAGGACAACCTCCTTTGGGATAACCTCCTATAGGGTACCCTCCTACAGGATACTATTCTATATGACAAACATATGCCCGTGGTTTAGTGCTAAACCGAGTACTTTGATCTCCGATTTCTATGGCGCGGGTGTACCCTCTATTTTTGCGGGTGCGAATATCCGATCTCTAGGAAAAACCTGGCCACGATGCTCGTATCTAGTATTGCGCGTGGGAGGTACTATATTCTCCCTGAACACTTTTACACGATGGCGCGGGTTAAACCCAGTAATCCCTTTCATCTACCTATGACTCGCTCATCCTATTCGATACTGGGACTACCCCATGATAATAAGCGTGCAGCGAAAACTTTGACACTATCCACACTGATCACTTGATCAGTCTGGACACAGGCGGCTTCCTAAGGTATCACGAGATCCGGGGTCGACACCCACCCTCCCAGTCGCGTCGCGCTTGCACAAGCCCCTCAGATTCTCGTCCAAACATTTCCAACAAAGAGGGGTAAGCCGTTGCCAAAACAACACACAAGCCCAAAGCAGCCAAGCCAGGACACGAGGGTTGTGGCGGTGGCACGCGAAACACAGGGCAAGAAGATGCGTCGTCAAATAGACGCGCAGGAAACCTGGAACGCGTATGTCTTAGTCGCGTTCGTGGCCGCATGCCAGCACGCCGCAACCCAAGCCACCCACACTACTGGCGTCCTCACGGGTCTGTGTACCTGTGCACCCGGGAACGACGATCCGCCACTCGTAGTCGGCGCTGCCGTTTGGGGAGCGGGCGGGGGGAGGGGCCGAGCATCTGTGTGTAGGCGGATTTCGAGCTGCTGTTCTTGGATGGGCTCCTGAACGAACGCCATGGTCGCACGACCTTGGCGGCAACCGAGCACATGCCCGTGTGCGACGGTCCGCTCGTGGGACGCCAGCAAGTCCAGCCCCCGCCGAGGTCGACGTTGGATTTTTGGCGTGGAGACTAGCCCAGGTGGCTCGAAACCGCCGGAACCTGCAGTAGGGCCGAGTAGTTGAATCCAGCGTGCTGGAAACAAGCTCGATGTGCCGATGCCGTGGAAAGTATAACGTCTAGATTTATAAGTTAGTTTGGATGAGGACTAGGGCGGTAGTAGCGCCTACTCCGCGGGCAGCGTGCAACCCAGATTCCCATCCGCGTCTGTCTCCATCAAATTTGAGTGACCCGCCCCTAGGCACGCTACGTTCGCGAATCGAAGGCGGGCAGATTAAGGTTAATGGCGCACCCAGAGTGGGCACGCGTCGTGGTTCGTCCGAAAATTGGAGATGCGATGAGACCAAGGCGGTATAATATATTGTCACACTGATATTATCTTTGCAAATCATATGTGGACATGTCAAGTCAGAAGTATAATGTTCGTGGACTCACATTCTTCCAGGCCAGTTTGGTGAAGCTGACGTTAGACTTTCCTAACCGGCAGTTCCTTCGAAACACCGGCGTGTGCCTCTGCGACCTCGCCCAACAGAGAACCGGCAAGCAACAGCGCGGACAAGCTGTCGTCCACCACTTGGTGCCCCGCGTTCTCAAATCATGAACTCGTCACCGTGAGCTGTGATCTGCGTCATCGAATATGAATAAAAGTTTTGCGGAGCACGCGGAAATTGCTTCATTCGGCCTGTCTCAAGCGAGATTTTTGTCGCAACTTGTGATAGTATCTTGAATTAATCCCAGGGCGGGTCTTGTACAGGGTTGTATCCTGCCGCCGAGGGGGCCCAACTAATTGACATGTGGGGCGATCGAATTTATCCGTCTGACATCAGGGAGAATCCCGCGATTTCATGGGATTCACAATTCAAGCTGCTCCAGTGTGCTTGTTGCAGGCAAGCCTAGACCGTCCGTCACACGGGTGGCGACAGCGGAGTGGTCTGGAGATGGACAGGGAATATGTTTTGCAGCATGATCACAAGCGGTTTGTGTACTCCTGTAATCACAATGAGAAAATCTTTCAGAGCTCGACGACGATCGAATCAAACCTGATTGACCGTGGCCCAAGCGTTTCCCGAATCCTTCGTCGGGACAATTCCACGTGTTGGCTCGGAGCAAAATGAGTTGAAGCCTCCACCGGGGCCGAACCACAATCAAACCGTAGCAATGAGTGATTAGATACTGCTTTCCGGTTTTCGAAACCAAGCACTGTGCATGAGCAAGCCTTAGATGGGTTGCACGTGCCGGATCGTCCAGCCTGACACAGGCAAACGCTCGTCGAAATTGGACATTGTGCTGGCCATATTTCGTCTGATATCTGGCCAGCTTGTCCGATGAACCTTGTCGGCACCCACTTAGACTGGACAGTGGTTCACTGGCGTACGGGGATCCCCAGCCCGGTGTGCCACGCTTGTTCGAGCCGTGACGGCTCCCAGCCGTCCGGAAGCAAACAACTTTCAACCGGTTGGGGTGATCTTCGACAGTGACTGCTCGTGAACATTGATGCATTCCAGGACCGCAAGGATAGATGTAGAATACAGCACGCCGGTCGACCTGCCAGCCCACCGCGCTTCACTATTCCCGTCAGTTGTGAGCTTGATGAAAGGGGCAGGAGATCCTGCAATAGTATGGGTCCCCATGAAAGCGCTGGGTGAATGAGCCCGAGTACAGCATGGAGTCGGAGTCGGCCGATCCAGTCGAACGGAGACCTCACAGCCGATTGACAGTGCTGCAGGTGAAAACTGAGGGTTCCGCCGAGACTGTGACGGCCTAGACTGCTTAACCTGTCTTTTATTTTTCTCAGAATTCTTAGCCGCAGTTTCCATAGGCCAAGACGTACAAGATCGATTCCCTGGGCTGTTTGAGCCACAGTCAGTCTTGGTCTGATTGGCTTTGGTGACAGGATAGAAAGGGGTGGAAGAGATGCAGACGTGGTGTACAAGGTGTGGTGCAGGGTATGCCCACAGGCCTCCCCCAAGGCTGCTCCGCGTACCGAAAGCGTACGGTTGGCCCGCGTTGTTTGCCTACGCGTAGCGCTTGTCTGAGTTTGGCAAGAGGATGGGCTCAGGCACAGGCCTATCATTGGCTCGCGGGCCAGACCAATGCAACCCGACCTTGGGACCCCTTGCAGATGCACGGATGCAGATCTCAGGGGTTTGCATTCTGTTTGAGGCAAGCAGAAGCAGCGAGCGCTTGTCAGCGATTGTAGCAACCGCCGTCGGCTCGGCGAACCTAATCAGAGCCCATCCGCTGCGCCAGTGCCTGCGTTTGTTCGTTGTGGTGGCAGAGTCATCGCGCTCGCACGGAATCCGTACAAGCCGTGCGGTGGTGCCGTGCCTTGAAGACTCTCTCAAAGGGGATCCGAGGACGAAGTGCTGCAAGGGGGACAGGACGACAGTGCAATGCGGCACACAAGACACGGTTGGCACCGAGACACACAATCTCCCAGGCAGCGGCTCTAAAATATGCTACTCTGGTGAAGACCCATGGTGAAGTGGTGCCGGATTGCTTTGACTCGCCTGAGTTGTGAGACGATGCACAAGGTGGATCAGCTCACGGTTCAGCGACTATGGTGCTGGGAAGCAGTTCGCCGTTCATCACCAGGACGACAGCTGCTGCGCCTGGCCAGCCCTGCTGCAGAGACCGTCGGTGGGGGTGGGGCCAGCGCGGGGCCAAGACGGTCAAGACCCAGTGCGCCGTGACGCTCTCGGCGACAGTCGTCTGAAGCTTAAAGAAATGCAGCAGACAAGTACAGACCGACAGTCAAATCCGACAGGGCGGCCGAGCTCATAGGGGCAGATTGGCAGTCGGATCTCGCAGCGGCAGCATGATGTCGATCACGCTCGATTTCTGTATACTCTGGTACTCTGTACAGCAAGCAGGTACTGTACTGCAGTACTCGGTAGGTGGCAAAGGACAGGCCGGCAGGATCTTGACTGCTCTAGTGTGCACCACTACTGCATATGCCGAAGTGTGCATGCAAGTCTGTCCTGCAGGAACGCGGGTGTTCTTGTCTGCTTGTCGGCATGTCCAGCTGAAGGGTTCGTTGGAGGCCCTGAGGCCCTGCGGCTGCTTGCTTGGTCCAACGTCATCAGCCCGTTCTCGTCCCATGTTTCAGGTATGGGGTGGGCGTTCTTCTGGAAAGAGGCGATGCAGATGCGCAGATGCGAGCCCTCTCGCCTTGGGACGAAACGATGTGGTGAATGAGAGCCAGAGGCGACATGGAGGGCCCGAGTTTGCAGGGACCAATACAACGCCAGATCCACTCGAGCCGAGGACCATACTGGAACAAACAAGGTTATGCTACGTGTGGATCTAGCAGAGACGATAAGTTTCATCCAGAGTTTATGATAGTGGTGTGTGATATGGCCATCTTGACTGAAATGAGGATGTGTGAGTTGGACTGACCGGTTTGGCAGTGACAATGTGCTCTGGTGGGTTATGTGGGTACGTCAAAGTGTACAGTAGAACGCACTGCAGAAAGTTTAAGCCCACCAAGCTATGCCAGGATCGATCCCACTGCCGGGCGCCCTGCAAGTTCGCCCTTCGCACCCTCCCCCCGGTGCTTGCGTACCTGCGCTACTCCTGTGGGGAGTTGCAGGGTGGGTGGTAAGGTACTTACCGGTGCACTATCGCCTATACCTTGCTGATACTATGATAGTCTGTTATAGCACCAGTGTGCTGCCTCCTGCCGTGGCTGGCTGGCTGCACGGCTTTAACCCCCTGCCCCCTGCCGCTCTGACACCCAAGTGGCCCTTTCCCCTCGCAGTTAAGTGCAAGCCCCCTGTTCAGCCCCACAGCGTTCCCCGAGCCACTCACGTCGACGTCTTCCTAAGTGGCAATCCAATGTCCGGGTCGCGCCTGCATCTACTCATTTTTCGATTGTCAATCTCTCAGTCTCTCTCAATCTCCCCCGGCCGGCGTCTTGTACTTGTCTCTTGTTCCCCTTCGTCCCTTTTTGTCAATGGGAAATCCCCTGACCTCGTCCCTCTTTTTGTCCTTGTTCGTGCTGCCTTCGTGACACCCGTGCGTGTTCGTTGTCCACTCTCGAATCCCAAATCCCAGCCTTTCGTTTTCGTCCGTGCGACTTGTCGGTCCAGGTTACTGCTTGCCGCTGCCATTCTCTCCTCCCTCCTTCCAGGCGACCACACGACCGCGCCAACTGCCACCGCGACCAAGACCACATCTGAAGACAGACTTTCTTGGTATTTCCTCGCCTGCCAACTCGAATCCACGTCGACCTCGACCTGGCCCAGTCGCATTCACTTCGCTCGCTCTCTTGACAAATCACAGTCCCTCGTTTCTCAGTCTTCTTGCGGGCCGCCGACTCCAGACGAAATTCCCCTTCCGAATCAGAGCATCGGATCCGACCTTGTCACTGCACGGCAACCGAGACAATCTTTCTCATGCCCCACGCCAGACCGACCAACGACAGCCTGCCCTGACGCCTCTCTGGCATGTGAGCGTTCCAGCTTGTGAACTCACCAATTTCCATTCTTCGCGGCCGCGCATTCACTGGCGTACGACAACACGTCTCTTCTCGTCGCCAGCCTGGTTCGTCGACGACCACCGGCCCCTTCGTGCGTCTCAAGCGTGTGCAAAAAATCACCAACCTCGTCACCTCTTCCACCAATCACCAGCACAACTAGACAATTTTCGTTCGGAATCAGCCCTACTGGATTGCATAGGGCCACCGATTCTATCAACTTATTATCGTCGTGTCCATATTTCTTCCGCTGGTTGTTGCAAGGGTCCGTACTCTGACGCCAGTTGCTTCTGTGCGCACCGTCCTGTCAAACCAGGTTCCCTCCTGTTCTTTTGAAACGCATCCGACACCGGCTACGCACAAGGTAAGCAAACACCCACAACGCACAATATCCCCACGTTTTAGCCTTGGCCCCAGGCATTTGTCCTGTGGTGGCAGGAAGGATGGTGCTTGCTGGCCTTCCCGTGCCCAATGACAAGATGTGCGCGGAATTGGGCAGTTCCTGCTAGGCTTCGGTCAGCTCGTACGGACAGCTACAATTCCAGCTCGATTGTCTTGCCTCTCTTTCGCTTTATTTTCAAAATAATTACTCCGCCAGTTTGCTGATGCTCAGTCTTTGCAGCTGACCATTTCGCACGGTCGCAGTTCGTCGGATTACCTGTCTAGACTTTATCTTCGTCTGAAATCCAGTTCCACTACCGCTCCCCGAGAGGCTAACCGGCGCATTCCTTGCTACCACCCTGCGATGCAAAGCTCGCATTGATGGAAGGCACATTGTGAAGACGACAGTCCTTGTCCATCGTTAGCCCATAAGGCACCAAAAACCTCTCAGCCACTGCCGTTGACCGAGCAAGACACCGCATTCACGATGAACCGATTCAAGACCAAGAAGAGAGCCAAGGATGACGCGGCGTCCGCTCGTCCGTCTCTCGAGTCCGAGTCCTCTTTCTCCCTCTTTGGGCGGAAAAAGAAATCGCACGAGCAGGAGGAAAAGAAGGAGATCGACCTGGCAACCGCACTGCCTTCGAGTGACGATTTCCGTACGAGTCTACTGATGTCAGGGCTCTCCGCTCGCTTTTCGATGCTCCGCGAACAAGATGATCCAAACACCAAGATAGGCAAGGCTAGCGACGATAGCGTCTTGCTACCCAAGCGACACTCAAGGATGAATGATTTCAACTTTGGCCATGGAGCCGGCCTCGGTGATATTGCTGAGGTTGAATCTATCAAGGCACCACCGTTCCTTCGGACAGATAGTACCGCTTCTGAGGAGTCCGGCTCAGTGCTGAGTAGGGCACGACCCACAGAGGGCAATGTCATGTTCGGTGGCAGACAGAAGGTTTACAAGATTGCAGTCGGCTCTTCGTCGTCTAGGAATCTCGCAGACGGCATGAGTGGCCGTGCCCTGTACGACAATGATGTGTCCATGTCTGCGTTCCAGAAATGGAGACAGGCTACAAAAGATCAGGAACAAGACAACGAGCCTCATGGCGAGGCAGAGAGTGAGGAGTTGAGGCCAGCGGAGGACTCCTCATTCGCGACGAGGGCAGAATCTCCGCTGCCCCAGGGCTATAACAAGAAGCGTGAGACATCATCGACGACATCTTCCACTCCTTCCGTTGGGCGCAACTCGACAGCCGCCACTTCCATAATCTCCCAGCCTACTACAACCCAATCACAACAAACAACCGCAGCGTCCTCAACTACCTCCACGCCTGCTCTAGAGCGACATGTGACTCGGACAAGGAGACTTTACGAACAGGGCCTGACACAGGATCTCCAAGAACAGCAACACTCGGTCCTCTCGAGGGTCGACACCCTCACTCGTCGGCCGGCAGGAGGGCGAACTCCTGACTTGGGACAAAACTCGCCCTCTCCGACCATGCATTCGTTTTCTGACCGCTTTGGTGAGCGTCGGACCATCCTGTCCAAGGCTAGTGCCCCAAACTTGAGGTCCATGAGCCCACCGACTACCGGATCCTCCATTGGCACGTTAGATCTCAACACAAAAGCCACCAATGCCATCGACACAAAGACCTCTTTCCTAGCGTCACCCCCCCTAAGCCCCCCTATCAGCGATCACAGCTCAAGTGATCAAACAAACCTGTCCATCCAACCTAAGGATGTTGGCAAGGCAACTGCCATGGGCGTCTTCCAGAGACCGGCCCAGCCATATGACGACTCCCGGTATGCGGAAAGACAGCTTCAGTTGAAGCAAGGCAGGGAAACTCCGACGCAGCGTTCCCGAAAGGACTCAAGTACATCATTCACCTACTCTCGGTCTCAGTCAGTAGCGTCCAACCGACAGCCGGAGTCGGAATCCAAGGCAATGGCTCTGTCAACCCAAGAGGAGGGGTTGATAGAGAGCTCACCACGAAATGATCCGATCGAGTCGCCTATCTTGAATGATCTCGTTCATCAACCCTCGTACTCGCCACAAGTCAGGGTACAACGACCAGCCGATCAAGATCACCCAGCTCTGCGAGGCTCTGCCACCCCAACACCACTCTCCGTCCCACAGCCATCCAACGACTTGCAATCGCCTCCACCTAGCAGCACCGATCTGCTAAGCGTCAAACCCAAGCCAGTCTTACTGGGTGACTCGCCGACGTTGGGCCCGAACTCGGGACTCGGCGGCCTGGTTCGACAGCACCTGCGGACCGAAAGTGACGTGTCCTCCATTTTCGGAGCCCAGGACAACAGGGAGTCTGTCGCTGTTCCACTAAAGAACCCGTGGGAGGACCAAGATTGGACGACATCTGCCAGCAAGGAAAGCGAGCGCAACCTCAATGTGCAGCCCAATCTCCCAGCGCATAGTGAGGAACAGTCTAAGGCCACCGATCACACGAAGCCAGACAGTCTGTCTGGATCACCACGCTCGCCAGACGAGGAAGACGAATTCGCAAACCAGCTCGCGAATGCACGACGCCGTGTGAGGGAAAAGTTAACGTCTTTTGTTGAGACCGATAACACTCTGTCCTTGTCACCACAATCGCCATCGGAACCAGCTAGGGATCTGCCTCCGCCAATGTCCCGCTCCAACCCACTGGGAATCCTTCGGGGCAAAGGTAGTCGGGGTTCATTGATTGATAGAGGACGGGATGCCACGTCCAGGTCGAACAAAATGAACGGGCCAGGCCCCGTGACCATGCCAACCCCTCCGAGCTCTGTCAAACAAGAATTCGACGAACACGACCGCAGGACGCCAATCGAAATCAAGGAACACCCCGATGAAGAGTCCGAGACCGCGGAGCTCAAGGAGGAAGCTAACGCTCACCCTGGCCTCCGTGCCTTCAGGCAGGCGCGAAGAGAACTGCAGAAGCGCAAGGAACTGGAGGCCTTGGCGAGACATCCGGCTCAAAGCCGACAAGGAACAAGCTCACCTGCATCAGAGAAGGGCACCCGTGAACTGAGACGTACGCCGAGCAGAGAGCTTCAGCCAGCTTGGTCTGGTCAGCAGCGTCAGGTCAGTGATGAGTCAAACGGAGGAGCACCGCCAGCACCTCCACGGTCACAGTCAAGAACTGCAAGAGACCGAAGCGGCTCAGAAGACAGCGCTGGCCAGAGTCGATCGAGAAGCCGGCCGACGCAGCGGTCCAGACAAAACACCGTGTCGAATGAAGACCAGAAGCTCAATGCTGCGGCAACGGGGAGACCCAAGCTTCGTTCACCTGGTCTGCCAGGTACTGATATCAGACGCTCGCCTCACATGCCCCCGCTGAGGGCCGCTACAGGCGGTCCGCAGTCGGTTGTGCCAGGGCCATTCCTTGACAGGACAAACTCTGGAACTAATCTGAGAGCCCTCCCCCTCCGGACGGGCAATGAGCCCTTGTCTGCAGGTGCTTCGCCGCTGTCGCCACGGGGTGCGCCGTTCGACCAATCTCGTGGCGTGTTCATGTCTAGCGAGGCCAACGGATCAGCACCAGCGACTCCGACATACCCGCCCCCTCGAAGGCCCTCGATTGCACATCCGAGCACAACAACGAGCACACTCACTGATTCGATGAAGAGAGTCATCAACAAGAGCGACATCTCTGAGCCAACATTCATCATGTCAACCAGTCGAGTTCCAACCATGTCTGTTACAGACGCTCGTGAGGCCGAGGCGCGGTCTAGAAGCCAATCTAGGTCGAGATCAGATAGCAATGCCGGGGGTGGCTCGCCACCACCACTGCCACCTGTGAACCCCCGGCGCAAGCGCGAGAGCTCTCGGACACGGACAATCATAAACGGGTTGATGGGTCGCAATAATGCTGAAGGGGATGACGCTGCTCTCAGCATGAGTACCCCTCATTTGCCATTGGCGAGACCGCCAATGGCCCCTTTCGCGGACTCGTCTGCTGAAGATAGGAAGAGTGCTTTCTCGGTCAGCGACGATGAGAAGCCAGCGCCTCGAAAGTTATTGAGAAAGGCCAGCTCCGAAATCAAGCTGGATGCCCGCGCCAGCGTCGCCCCGCCTCAGGTTGCGATTGGGCCACCAGCGGGGAGGGCCGTAATCACGTCCACTATGCGGGGACCGTCACCGAACATGCCCGGTGGAATGTTTTGAGATGATTCGCTGCGGCCTGTCCACACCCCCCTAATCCAATATAAGAAGGAGAAAGAGAAGAAAAAACCCCGGGCGCGAGCGAGAGAAAACGAGTGAGGCAGGGTCGCAACTCGTGATTCATAAATGAAAAAAATAACCGATTTCTTCGGCAGGGCATGGGTTGGCGTCGATCTTTGCTTTACATAAAGGGGGGCCTTCGGGGCTGAGATACCTATTTGTATACTGCGTTATGGCAATTTGGGCCTTGATATTCCGTTTCCTTACTTTCATTCAGGACACTCGGCGTGTCGTAATGGACCGGTTGGTATGGGCCTCGAGAACAACTCAGTCGGACACGTATGAGGAGCGATGGTGATATTTGTATCTGATCGGTTCCAGACCATCTCATCAGCTGAAGGTAGTGAGTGTCACAGCCTTACAGGTGAGGCGAGACGCACACGAGGAAGTGCATGTCGAAAGTACCATGTCCTTTATCCTCATTGCTTCGGACAAGCGGCCGAGATCCCGTCAAGCCATGGATTTGGTTCAAGGCGAAGATGGAGATAATTCTTAGTTAGTAGTTGCTCGGCACATGAATCCAGGGAATTTGTGCAAATCGAGGTCGCTGAGGCGTCTGATCTTACTCTAATCTGAATGTTGGTCAACCATTAGCTTCCAGTCAAAACCTATACAGACTGTGAGAATAATAGTGTGGCCTATTTCTTTACTAACATCAGGCTTGTGAATTCATTTTGTGGTCCCGGGCTGCGCGAACACCGGGCCGACCGGTCTCGCTGACCATTTTGCCGATGGGAATCTTAGCCCATGTAATACGGGCAGTCGTTCCGAATCAGTCCTCTCATTTAGAGCGACTAGTTTCTGGTCCCAAGCCCAACCAAAGTCATATGATCAAAGCGTCTCACGTCTCACGTATTGAAGCTACCGGCCAGCGGCTTGAAAAAACGAGATAGACCGTGTGAGCGTACAGTGCTTTTCTGAGGCTATAGTATCAATCACGGCTTGACGAGCCTCACTCTCCATGATGGCCGCAGCGGCTTTCATACGTCCCTATAAGCCTTCAGACTTTGCCGCAACCGCGCACATCGTGAGTAGCCGCCAGCCACTGTCAGCTTCTTCAGCTTCCCACCCACCCTACATGCCTACCTAACGCGCGTCTTGTTACAATCCGCCTCCTCTCCCCATCCCGCATCCCGCCCCATGATGTCACGCACACAAGCATACAAACACACACACACACTCACTCCCTCACTCAAGTCCCACAGCTGACCGTCCAAACCCCAAACAAAAGTGTCGAGCAACGCTACCCCCAAGCTTGGCCGAGTCTGAGGCAGCCGTCCGCCTCGCGCCGTACATCTGGACCCACCAGTACACACTCCTCTCACCCAAGACCTGCTTCGTGCTCGACGATGGGTCCGGCACCGCGGTGGGCTACGTGATTGGGTGCCCGGACGTGTTTGCATTTGCGATGGGGTACGGGCGGTACGTGGACGAGGTGCTACTCCAGCCACCAACCGCCGACGCCTTTTCCTCCTCCAATGGTGGTGGTCCGGCGGTCCCCGGCCCCAGGCAGCTCGACCGCCTGGTCCCGTGGTTTACGACTACTGGGGATGTGCAAGGAGACGGGAGAGGGGTCGAGTTGGTCGTCAACGAGGAGTGCCTCGCGCAGCTGGCGCATAGCCCGCAGTTCCTGCTGTTCGAGGGCGGGGAGGCCAAGGATGCGCTTGTGAGGGGGTTTCGGGCTACGATGCATATTGATTTGTTGGAGGGGTGGCAGGGCAAGGGGTGGGGGCGCAAGATGATCGGGGAGTTTGTGGCGAGCGTGAAGAAGGCTGCTGCCCGGGAGGCCCGTGATGGGAACGGATTGCCGGACTGTGGGAAGGGGTTACACATTGGTGTTGGGTGGGAGAATAAGAAGGTTGTGCCGTTTTATGAGAGGGTTGGCTTTAGGGTGTACGAGGAGTGTTATAAGGAGGGTGAGACTATCTGGATGGTTTATGAGTTTTGAGTGGCAAGTGTATTGAAGGTTGATGGATGTTGATGGATGTTGTCATTTTCCTTATCATTCTCAAGTTCGTATGTCAAGATGTCGCCTACAAGCTATACATGCATAACCAGAGTCAGGCCCAACGAGTAAAGCTTCCCTAAGGCAACCCACCTCTGAGGCTGTTAAGCGTCGTCTTGTGGGCGAAGTTCATTAATTTCGCGAAGTCACAACAACACAAGTTGCTTGAATAGCTTCAATTGCGAGAAATTCAACATGACACTTTCGGGAGACTTTCCTGACCTTCATCTGAGTGCCTCTCTCGGAACTAGCCATTTGAAGTAGATGTCCAACAAGATGGCCCTGACACTAGCTACCTCGTGGCCCACGAACAAAGCCCGAGAGCCCAAAGCCCGTTTGGCTTTCCATTCCAGTTCGCTGAGAACTGCTGTCAAGCAGCCCTATTTTGGGTTTTCGCAGCACGAGGTGTTCCATCTCGTTCCGACTTGATCCTGACAGCCAGTGACACACCACAGACACGTATCCTGCCTCTTCACATCGCCCCGTATTGTTGTTGTACTCGTGGGCCTCCTGCGGGAAATTGCGAGGCTAATTTTGACGGGAGAGCTCGCCCATGTGTTACTGGCCAGTGATGGTGACAATGCACATCTGACCGCAACAAGAAACTGTTTGCCAGACACAGTGACACGCCTTTCATTTTCAGTCACACTGAATCCCTCATTGTCCGTTGCTGGCATATAGTCCACCGCCCATGTCGGTAATACAGTTTGTTTTCGATCGCAACACGAGCGTGTTTGTCCCAAAGGGCGGGCTGTTGTCCAGATTCAGCGACAGCAAATGCCCGTACTTATATACTGGCTACTTCTTCTGTCTCATACAGGGCTGTCGATCCTCTTTGGATAATCTCATCAGCCTCCTCCAGATTAGAACAATCACAACTACTTGACCATAAGCACAAAATAACGACCACTTGCCAAAAATGAGCGGCCCAACACAGATCTGCCCCGACTGCGGACTTGTCCATAACGGTGAACACGTCTTTTGTCCCTTCTTCAAGGGCAAGGTCGTGCCGCACACGTATACACCCTTGTCGCCGAGGCCACAGCAGTCCACCCAGTGGAGGAGACAGGGCCCATATGGTGGAAGGACGACTCAGGACCAGCGCCAGAGGCGGCCGAAGGAGTGGGATTTGGCAAGGTGAGAGGGGACCTCAGGTCAAGAACTTTCATAAAAGTAGGAGATATTGTGCCGTGTGTTGAGACGCACTACTGTAGTCGATAGTCAGGAACATTAAGAAAACGAATAAGCTCAAGTGTGAACGAATCGCAACCAGTGCTGCTGTGGCTTTTCCCTTTCCTTGCCTAGTGTCAGGCCCTAATCGAGGCGTATTCTTGTCATTTGTCTCAGCCGCGGTACTACGATGCAGACGTCTAGACGATCCTTTGAATCTGATTCGTACGAGCAGTAACAAGCCTACAGAGACATGGCATTCGAAATCACATGAATCAAGGTGGCCCAAAGCACAGGCGCAATATGCAAGCTTAGGGACGCTTTCCTCCGAGACCCAATCGGCAGCGCCGTTGCGCGCAAGGTACACACGGGCGACTGCAGCCCGGGCGGGACCAATGTCGCGCCGGGGCCAAGCCGGTGCCTAGACGGGCTTGGGACGAAGGAAAAGCCGGGTCCTGGCCGGAAGGGCACGCCCCGAGAGTCTACAGATGTTCCCATCAACAAATTCGCGCCGACCCGGGGAGGCAACCCTTACTGGGAACTCTACGGAACGGATCGTCCCGCCCTGGTTGATGGGCCCTCGGGACGGATTTTGAGGGTGGCGAGGATGGTTTGCTCATTCGGTGGCCAAGGGTTTTATCCAGAGTCGACGGGAAGAGACAAAATTGCCCGTAGACGAATACAGAAATTGCGTGACGGTTGTCATTCATGCCACCAGCCGAACGACACGACACATCGGGTCTTTTCGCCGCACAGGCGGCACGAACGTTTAACTTCCGGATGCCATTTTTCTCCCCGGGACGACCTGCGCACTCTCGGCCAGAGTTGAAACTTGGCGAGTCGAATGTGAACTTTATCGTGCCGTGCCCTGATGCAGGTACTCTGCAGGCGGGAAAGTTTCGTCGGGCTCGCGCGGGTGTCATGATTTCTGAAGTCGTTGGAAGTTCGGGATGGTACGTAGTGTTAGATCTGATATCGGCTGAAGTCGGGGGCGAGTGCATGTTTCAGTGATAATCCTACACTACAGAACGGGAGCCGACTCGTTCTGCCGGGGTGCCGGGTGAGCGGAGTGAACAAGGGCGAGCAAGGGCCAGAGCCTGGACCTTGGCATCTGGGGTTGTGGCCGCCGTGCCGCCTAGAGTCGGGGAAAGATGATCGACATATGGGGCAGTTTGTCAAGGACTGGAATCGTGATGTCAGATAGGGAATATCTCGGATTGGGAGGTGGATGACCTGGCTCGCCAGCCAGCCAGCTTTGGCCCTTTGGCTCTGGATGAGCAGCGGCCGCGACCTCAAGACGAGACGAAACTTGGCAATGCAGCTGTGACAAGTTGGGACTGGGTCAGGGCGAGGTGAGTGGCCATTGCAGCTTGCAGGATGCGTCCCGGTTCTCTGGCTCAGCTCTGGGCAGCTTGGCGGTGGTTCGCGTGGTCCAGACATTACCTACTCGTTACCCTACAACTTGCCCTGCACTTTTGTGTAGGTACTCAGTTGTCCGCAGAGGCCGCAGGGAGTTCAGTCACGGGTCCCCTATGCGAGCACTTTCTGGATCGTGGAGAGGGCGACCCCAGGCCGTGAAACCGTGCAGCCGTGCTCACATGCCGTTCTCATCTCGTAAAAGTCAAGATCTATTACGGAACTCATTACTATAGTGCGCCCGTCCAGATACGGTAGGGGCCCCTTTCTCATCTTGGGAGCGACGATAATTCCTCGGGATGCGGCTGCCTTGGGACGGAGGGTGGGGTGGGGCCGCCGTCACCCCCCTGGTCTCTGCGGGGTTAGCATGTGTAAGTGACAATGCAGTGGGGCGGTGCACCCGACATCTGCTCGTGTTTGATCCCGATCCATTATCGTTGGCGAGGTTCCGGCCGCACGAGCATGTTGCCTGCGACAAGGTCAAACAGTGTCCAACTTTTCGCATCGAAATCGGGCCATCAGACGGTGGAAAACCAGAAAAGAAAGCAGCTCGAAATACAGAGAACTCGTCGTGGGGAGTGTGACACGGGGTGACGGAGTCAGCCAGCCAGTGTGGGTGTGTCTAAAAATTCTGGACTGCCCTGTGGGGGAGGAGGGGAGCAAAGGCTTAGCCTTGGCCCTTTGGAGATTTCTGGGGTAGAGCCAGGGCAAGGGGCTAGCCGCCTGGCGGGTCCTCTGCTCGTGGGAGTGGGTGTCGTTCTTACAGCCCCTTCCAGGTTGCGACCCCCAGAATTATGTCCGGGAACGGCAAGGCTCGGAAAGCCTTTCTGTGCAATCAGGGACCGTCCAAAGTCACGGAATTCAGAATCCCATCTTACGCAACTCGTGGGCTTCCGAGACGACCCGCGTAGGTCGGCTAAGTTCCGTATCTGGTATCTGGTATCATCGCATTCCGCTGCACCTCAGCCCTGTTCAGGTTGTGCAAAGCACAGCCAGCGGCGGCCGTGGTTGTGGCACCGTTACACCGTTACAGGTTCAGGACCGTCTTTGTTTAGAAATGACTGTGGCCGTTACCATCCTGTCCCGTCTCTGAATTCTGCCGGCTGGCGAGGTGTGGTCGGCAGACAGTTGTTGTTACTGAAAGGCACCCACGAGGCTCTCCTTGCTCTGCTCGGCAAGTGGTAGTGTGGTCTAATTCTAGAAAACCAGCAAGGGGGCCTGGGTGGGAGGAAGGCCGTTCCTACCCGGCCGATTACACCTGCTGTACTACCCTGTGCATGTCATTTACCACATATTGGCCATGTGTGCTGGGTGTGCATATTTGAATTTAGAAAGGCAAGTGCGGCTCACAGCCCCTGGTATTTGAGTGGCGGGCCGCCAATGACAGCCGCTGAATTTGATTTGCTGCCGATCCATCGATCAGGCCTGCATCGTCATGTCCCGATCGAAAACAACGTCGGCCCAGAAGTCGACCCTGGGGGCCTGAGGGCCTGCCTCCTCCGTATGTCTCCGTCTCTGACTTGTGATGTTACGGGACATGCACGTATCTGCAGTTTAGCACACACCGTTTTGTTACTGCAGGCAGTCTGTCCGACAGGTAGCACTTGCAATGTGAGGGAGCCGTTCCGGGGGCCAAGGCTACTGCCCGTATGTGCCCGCCTGCCGGCTGTGCCTGTTGTAGGCAAGGCCCATTTCCCCATTTCCCCATTCCCTCGACCCGGCCAGACCGTTTCCTCCCCCAAACCTCAGCACAAGCACACGACACGACAAGACAACCGCCGCCCAACACTAGGCCGTCTAGAATTCCACTGCCGCCTTCCTTGTCTGGTCCCATCCGCCCCTGGCCCGTAACCAACGCCCGGGGCGGCTAGACATGACGACGCAAGTCCGTCACGCCCCTCCCGAAGCTTGCAGGGGTGGCTGATTGTCTGCTCCGGCTGGTTTTCGTCAGACGGCAACCCAAACCACCACAACCACCACCCCTCAGGTCCCTTCTGGCCAGTCGAATGCTGTCGTCAAGCTTTAAAGGCTCCACTGGGCCAAATCCTATATATCCTCGGCTTCAGGCGCTATCCCATCGTGGACCCTCAGCTGGAAGAACTCGGCCCCAGTTTCAACCCGCACCCGTGCTCGAATCGTCCAAGCCTGGATCCATACCGTACCCGCACCCATTGTGGACTCGTCACTTTCACAAGCGTCTGAACTTACACACAACCCTGTCATACCCAGAGCCTAGCATCCCCTACTCGAAGTCACCCCTCTGCCCAATTCATACAAGTACCATGGCTCCCTCCCGCGATCCTGTTGCCAGAACTGCTTCTCCCTACACCGATCCCAAAGTCCAAGGCCCTCGTGCTCAGATTCTCTCTTCCGGTACTCAGTCAGATCTTCGCAAAAGTACGTTATACATACAATATTGTGCTCCATTAGCCTTCCCATGTCTCGACGATGCTAACATCTGTCTGTAGTGCTTGTCAACACCGTCAACAAAACCGGCCTCCACCCCAGTGGTGTGCAGTAAGTCAAAATTCTGTGCCTTCTGCTTAGAATCGCTCAGCCGAGCTAACCCAGTCTTCTAGGCCACACCGCGAACACACCGAGCTTGGTACGACACCACAAACCTCGCCAGTCTGCTCAAGGAGCGACGTGCCCACAACCTGTGGACAGACGGGCTAACATTGGTACAGAGGAGGAACTGCACGAGAAGGCACACATTGACTACGACCGTGTTGCAATTGTACGTTGGGAACATCTCCGGGCCCAGAACTAGTCTGAGCCAGACGCTAACCAGCGTCACAGATTCCCAACCCTTCAGTTGCTGCTCTCTACGAAGATGCTCTCGTTTACGAGCCTGGCTCTGCCATTTCATCTTCCGGCGCCCTAACTGCCTACTCTGGCAAGAAGACCGGTCGTTCACCTCTGGATAAGCGAATTGTCCAGGAGCCCAGCTCAGAAAAGGACATTTGGTGGGGTCCAGTCAACAAGCCCATGGGCACAGACGTAAGTCTTTCCTCTTGCGGAACGTTTTGCCCTGTCTTCCTTTGTTTTTGCGCCAAATCCACCGCTCTGGCAGTTTTCCTGCTTGGTCACACGACCGGGCTGCCGCTCATGACAAATGGCTGCGCCGGTCACGAATCTTGCGCAAATCATGACTGCTGTGCAAAACCAGTAGAATTGGCCCTTCATTGGTGCACAAATACTTTCGACGTCATTGGCGGTCGCAGACTCCCCACAGCGTACCCTCTTTTTTCCCTTGAGTCGCTCAATTCTGGTTGCTGGAGGCAAATGTTGCTGAATGCGACCTTGGAATTGCGGCTCGTACCCCACATGCCCCTCGTCACTGAGATCATCGGTGCAACCCCTCGGCCCAGTTCATGCACCCCGCTTATTCCACAGCCGAAAGCCGTCTCCACTTCTGCATGGCGCCTCCTGCGTTTCCCGCTCTCATACCCGGACAGCCGGGAATACGGAAACACAACTAGAGGCTAACACGTGATTCACTCAATAGGTCTGGAAGATCAACCGCGAGCGTGCTGTCGACTACCTCAACACCAGGACTCGCATTTACGTCGTAGATGGTTACGCAGGATGGGACGAGAAGTACAGGATCAAGGTGCGGGTTGTTTGCGCCCGCGCCTACCACGCTCTTTTCATGCGCAACATGCTCATCCGTCCTTCGCGTGAGGAGCTTGAGAACTTCCACCCCGACTACACAATCTACAATGCCGGATCCTTCCCAGCCAACCGATACACTGAGGGCATGACCTCGGGGACTTCAGTCGCCATCAACTTCGCCGAGAAGGAGATGGTCATCCTCGGCACCGAGTACGCTGGTGAGATGAAGAAGGGTATCTTCACTGTTCTCTTCTACGAGATGCCCATCAAGCACAACGTCCTGACGCTGCACTCATCCGCCAACGAGGGCAAGGACGGCGACGTCACCCTCTTCTTCGGTCTGTCTGGTACTGGCAAGACCACCCTCTCTGCTGATCCCAACCGCGCTCTGATTGGTGACGACGAGCACTGCTGGAGTGACCACGGCGTCTTCAACATCGAGGGTGGCTGCTACGCCAAGTGCATTGGTCTGTCGGCTGAGAAGGAGCCTGACATCTTCGGTGCCATCAAGTTCGGCTCCGTCCTCGAGAACGTTGTCTTCGACCCAGAGACCAGACTGGTCGACTACGATGACTCCACCCTGACAGAGAACACCCGATGCGCTTACCCCATCGAGTACATTGAGAACGCCAAGATTCCTTGCCTGTCCCCAAGCCACCCCAGCAACATCATCCTCCTCACCTGCGACGCCCGCGGCGTGCTGCCCCCAATCTCCAAGTTGACCAGGGATCAGATCATGTTCCACTTCATCTCTGGTTACACTTCCAAGATGGCTGGTACCGAGGACGGTGTGACTGAGCCCCAAGCCACCTTCTCGTCTTGCTTCGCTCAGCCCTTCCTGGCTCTGCACCCCATGCGCTATGCCCAGATGCTGGCGGACAAGATTGAGCAACACAGTGCCAACGCCTGGCTCCTGAACACCGGCTGGGTTGGTGCCGGTGCCCTCCAGGGTGGCAAGCGTTGCCCTCTGAAGTACACTCGCGCCATCCTGGACGCCATCCACTCTGGCGAGCTCGCCAAGGTTGAGTACGAGAACTACGAGATCTTCAACCTTCAGGTGCCCAAGACCTGCCCCAACGTCCCGTCTGAGCTGCTCAACCCGGCCAAGGCCTGGACCGCTGGTGGCGACAGCTTCACAGAGGAGGTCACCAAGCTCGGCAAGCTCTTCAACGAGAACTTCAAGAAGTACGAGTCTGAGGCCACCCCAGAGGTCAAGAAGGCCGGACCCGTTGTCTAAGGCACTTCGCTTTGATTGCTTCTCTTGAACTTCGACCTGTTCATATTTATTGCTTCCTACTTTCAGTGCGGGAATGAAGTTTCGAGCACGCGCATCCACCATTGCATATGGCTTTGGCTTTTTTTTGTTAGACCGAGCGAACACCTATCAGAGACCCGCGAAGAGCACACGCGCTCCGAGCGATAGGTCCAATGATACCACCACCGGGTTAAATATGGGATAAGTTACTCCGAGGCCCAGCAACGAGCACACGCGCTCCGCGCTATGCGGCTGCATTACCGGCAGACAAGAATGCCATTATGGTTTTGAGGATTGATAGCACTCAATGGGATCGAGGGTCGATGCCCAAATAAATAGCTGAGAATGAAATGAGTTTTGGAACCATTTGCTTGTGCGAAGTTTGCCTCCTGTGATATATTCCTATGTTCAACAGCTTTGAACAGCTTGTTCAATACGAGCAATTATTTTGTTCTTATCTGTGGTTCTTGAACACCGTGGAGGATGAACTGGTGGTGCTTGCATGGTCGCATGCATATGCGCGGACGTCGTGTAACATTGTCGAACGGTTCATTGGATGTGTCACCGTATCTCCAGCAACATGGAAGCAACAAACTCGTCTATGCAGACATTTTGGATGAACAGGTGATTAATTATGGGATTCATACCATGAAATGGCGGTACACCTTTTCGTTCAGAACTGAATATGATGGCGGTTTAATCCTTGCAGTGAGATACCAATATTCCTTCTCGGCGGCCCTTAGAACGCGATGATGACCACTCGTTCTCATCAAGCGAATATCACGATTTTTGCTAAACCCCTCCCCCAGCTAAACCGCCTCAGCGGCTTGTCTTCTTGGTACATATGATCCAGTTCAGATCCGCCACAGGAGGCAGGTGACACTCCCTCCCACTGCGCAGCTCCCACTTGTTGACCTCTTTCTCGTCAACCCCACAGGTCCGCATCAGCGCCTCGACCTCATCGGGGGTCCGCGTGCGCAAGGACGAGATCCACCCGTCATACACCAGCACGAAGGGCAGCACGGGGATCACCCAGCACCAGAACAAAGTCCCGAAGCTGCGCCAGCGCCAGGCGAAAAGGGGCGCGGACAGGAGCACGCCCACGCCCAGCAGGCAGCACGACAGGAAAGCCCGCAGCGAGCGGTCCTGCAGCTCGAAGATGGCGAAGCCGTCGGAGGTCTCGAGGGTGTTGGCCAGGATGCGCCTTGCTAGCTCATCGTCGAAGTGGTGGAAGGCGAGGTTGAAGAGGCGGAACTGCTTCCTGGCCACTTTGCCCTCCGAGTTGCCCAGGGGGTTGTTGGCCTCGAGGTGCTTCGTCAGCAGGTCCGGGGGCGCGGCGGAGGCGTCGATCGGGTACGGGGAGAAGTGGATGTTGGGGGAGCGGGAGGCGGCCTTTGTCCAGTTCTCGATGTGGGGGTGCAGGTCGGTCAGGACGAACTGGACGGGTGGCGGTGGGCTGCGGCGGTTCTTGAGGGACTTGTTGATGGACCGCTCGATGCTGGGCGTGGGCCCGCCGCCGCCTGCGCAGAAGTCGATGAAGACGTGGTCTGAGAGTCTGGCGCCCAGGTGGGTCTCCAGCAGGCGCGAGACTATACGGGCTGGGGAGACGGGCTGGACAGAGGGGATCTGGGAGTTCCAGGTCTGGGTGAGGGCGGCTTGGACCTTGGCGCGGAACCAGGAAGGGAACCTGGGGTTCTTGTTAGCTGGTTGGTTCGGAGGCGTGTGAGTAGGAGTGAGGATATTTACCATGGTTGGTCATCGATCTCAAAGAGATGCATCCGAGGGACCAAGGGCGCCATGTTGGTGAGATTACGGTTGACCGTGTTACTTTTGTGAGCTGTCTGGTTTTATCCCACTTTGTTGCTCTCACTCTGGTTATGATTAAGAGATTGACTTGTGATTGGATTTATTTCGATGTTGTTGGATGAGCTGGGAAGATATATCCCTCTGAAGAGTGCTCATCGATGAGAAGTGTTGAGGATAGTTTGTTGTGAGTGACCTCGGAAGGAAGCTGAATACGTAACCACTGCATATCATTTGCATCTGATCTGCTAGCCCTCGACGGTGCTGTCTGTGCAAGCTTGTCTCAAGAGTTGCAGGGGGGCTAGGCCAGGAGAGTTACAGCTGTGCAGGGGCCGTCCAATCGGCACCTTTCCAAAACGCCGCACGAGAATCAACCCAAGCGAGCTGGACGGCCCGCCCTCACTGGCCGTCAGTCAGCACTCAATGGCAGCTGTGCAACATCATGTAACACATACATACACATCATGACGTTTCGCTTGTCCTCGAGCTGAGCCGCATCAACCTGCACCTGCACCTGCACTCACTTTACCATCACCTGAGATGGGCTCATACCTACCGATTATTGCATCGCATCAATGGCTTTCTTAACCGGCTGGGCTACGACTTGGGTCGTCGGGGTCGCCCTGGTTGCTCTGATCCTGCGGTCGGCCCTCAGCAAAAGTGGCATCACCAGAGGTGGGGCACCATTGAGGTAAGACGGGCTGACTCCTTCTCTTCTCACTCCTCCAGTCTGTCTGTAAAGTCCGCCCTAGCTGACAGCCTCGACCAAAGGAAACCCCCCAACACGCTGCCCCTTGTCGGCAACGGCATATTATTTCTGCAGGCCCGGCAGAAGCTCTTCTCGTGGTTCGTAAAGTGTGAGCGCATCTTTGGTCACGAGACCTTTGAGCTATATGTCCCCAGCCTGCCGCCGGGCGTGGTCATCAATGATCCTGTCAACCTAGACTATGTCTTCAAGAACGAAGCCATATTCTCCAAAGGGGATTTTGTCAAGAAACCCTTGTGGGACCTTTTCGGTTAGTCTATTCGATGCTGACGGGCCGGGCTCTTCGGGCTCTGAAAACCCGGCCTCGGCGCCGGAATTATGAGACGGGGTCCTTCCCGTCCCCGGCTCCGTTCCCGTTATTCACTCCGTCCCCGTCGGCCTCATCATACTCGAACAACCGCTGACGACTAGTGCGCCCGTTCCCAATAGGCCACGGCATCATCAATTCCGATGGCGAGCTGTGGAAGGTCCAGCGCAAGGCCGGCCTGGCCTTCCTCAACACCAAGAACCTGCAGGTCCTCAACGATGTCGCCCTGCCCCAGTACCTGGCCCAGAGCGTCGAGTTCCTCAAGTCGAGGTCTCGGGACGTGCGGGAGGCCGACCTGCAGTCGGTCTTCCATGAGATCACAACCCAGCTGATGGGCAAGCTGGCCTATAACGTATGCTGCTTGCAGATCCAACTTTGCCACGGCCGAGGCTGATTAGAAATCCGGGCAGATGGAGATGCACGCTGACGATGACTTCACCCTCGCCTTTGACTACGCCTCCGGCGCCGCTGCAGAAAGAGTGCAGAACCCCCTCTGGAGGGTCACGGAGGTATTCTTCGGCGCGAGACTGCGCAAGTCGATTGCCATTGTGAAGACGTACGGCAAGCAGATCGTAGACACTGCCATCCAGAACCGTGAACGTAGCGCAAAGGGCGCCGCCTCCGGCTCCCCCAGCGCCCCAGAGGGCGACCAGAAGCTCGACAAGATCTCTGGGAGCCTGATCCAGTCGCTGCTCGACAGCATTGGGGACCGCGGGATAGTCGCAGATTCTGCTCTTAATTACTTATCCGCAGGTATTCTTGGCTCCCCTCCTCCCGGGCTCCGAGCAAGAACCCGATACTGACATCTGACTCCTCTCAGGCCGGGACACCACCGCGCAAGCATTGACGTGGACATTCCACCTGCTCATGCACCACCGCTATACCCTCGCCAAGATCCGCCAGGAGGTCCAGCAGGCCCTCGCGACTTCGCGTGGCGACGCCTCCTCCTCGGCGGCGGCGGCTGCTACTACGCCCACCCTCCCCCTCCCCGTGGACCCGACCCTCTTCACGCCAACGTCAATGCCCTACACCCTCGCCATCTTCAACGAGTCCCTGCGCCTGTACCCGCCCATCCCCTTCGAGATCAAGCAGACCATGGCGCCCACCACCTTGCCGGACGGGACCTTCCTCCCCCAGGGGTCGGTCGTGGTCTGGTGCCCCTGGGCCATGAACCGCTCCAGGCTGACCTGGGGCGAGGACGCTGACGAGTTCAGGCCCGAGAGGTGGCTGGTCGCTGGGGACGATGGTAAGGCAGCGACAGTGATGCAGAAGAGCGCGAGCGAGTTTCCTGTCTTTAATGGCGGGGCGCGGCTGTGTCTGGGTAAGAAGATGGCGGAGCTCATCGCCGTGCAGGTCATTGCGACCGTGGCGTGGACGTTTGAGTTCGTGCCTGCGTATGAGGGCCGTGAGAGGAAGAGTAAGAGCAGCCTTACGCTGCCGATGGAGGGGGGCTTGCCTGTGTTTGTTAAGGTGAGGTCCCGTGGTGGGCGGGATGATGATGGCCTGGTGTCATGATGCCCTCAGATTGTTGGTCCCCAGTAATCTGCTTCGTCTCCCTTCCGGTGATGATGGATCCAGGGTGGCCTGAAGAAGAATGATATCAACGAATGAATTAACATGTGATCATTCTGACTGCCTACGTAGGCGAAATAGTAGTTACATCTTTCTATTTTCCCATATACAGAGATGGACGACCACTTTTCCTCCTGTGCGTCCCTTCCTTTCTTGCTTCCTGCCTGCGTACTCATGATCATGCAAAAAAACTTTTTTGCTTTTGCTATGCAGACGTGAACCGCATGATGCATCAATCAAATTCTATGGACGTTCAACCGTAGTCCGTGGAAATTTCCAACCCACAGCTTGCCAACACCAACAACACATTAGCTTATGTATATGTACCAACCACAATGAGTCTCGGCCCGGGAAGAGACACGGCACCGAGCCCATCCGGCACTAGTAGAAGAAAAAAGAGGATGAAAAACAGGTGATGATGATGAATATGATAGAATGAGGACCCGCGTGAAAAAAAGGGGTCCCAGGGGGAGGGTGTGCGATTATCGCTTGTTGTAGTTGAGGAAACGACCCTAGAAGGAAAAAATGTCAGCCAATCAGATGTTCCCCACTCAAAAACATCGGGTCTCGGGCCCGGGGAGTTCGGGGTGTAGCAACATACCGCCAAGAAGAGGATGATCAGGTTGGAACCGACAAACGCGATATAAATGCCGAGCTCCCTCCAGCGGGTGTCAAAGGACATTCCCAGGCCCTCGTAGAACTGGTCGCCAACCCTGTAGGCGCAGTAGCCGCAGTCGCTGGTGTCGTTGCTGACGATGTAGCCAGGGCCACCGTTCGCAAAGTACGGCTCCATGTACTGCCCGCAGGTCTGGCCCGCGGGCGCGGTGAACTTGTTGAGCTCGGCGTCGGTGCAGCTCACCGGCAGCTCGTGCAGGGCGCTCGTCACCATGCCGCTGATGAGGCGGGTGAAGGGGTCCAGCTCGTACAGCCAGGCGCGCCAGAAGCCCGGCATCTGGGGCTTGGGGATGGTCACGCCGCAGAAGAGGGCGAAGGTGATGATGATGAAGGGGTCAAACTGCGACGAGATGAACATGGAGGGCGTCAGGGCCGCGAGGCCCTGACCCAGGGTGACGGCGAAGAGCTCGGTGATGAGGACCATGAAGAACTGGTATCCCGCGCGCGACGAGTCGGTCGGCATGCCCGGCATGTAGTACAGGGGCAGGAAGAAGGCGACGGCGCAGAGGATGGAGTAGGGCATCTCGGCCAGCACGATGGACGAGGTGAAGGTGAAGGACGAGTACATCTTGGACGACTGCTCGCGGAAGAAGATGGCCCGCTGGAAGTGGTACATGCCCTCGACCTGCGACATGATAAGGGCAGGCAGCACGGTCACCTGGAACATGACGAAGACCTTGTTCTGCAGCGAGGAGCGCGACGAGTCGAGGTTCAGGAACGTCAGGCCCGTCAGCAGGCCGATGATGACGTGGTTGAAGAGACGCGTGAACAGGTAGTTGGGCGACCGCCAGTACGACATGCTGGTGCGCTTGATGACGATCTTGAGCTGGTGCGACAGCGACGAGGCGTACTCGCGCTGCAAAGTCGGGTCCGACTGCTCGCCGTCCGCCTTGCGTGCCTCCTTGAGCTGCGAGATGTGGTCCTTGACGTTGGCCAGCTCGCTGCTGTCCTCCCAGACGTCGGCCCAGTCACGGTCGCCCATCCGGGGCGCCGAACCGGCTCCTATCGCCTCGAGCATGAACTCAGCAACGTTGTCGGTCTCTCCGGCGACAGCACCGTGGCGGGCAAGGTATTCACGGAGGACGTGGGCGTCGCTGCCGATGTCTCCAAAGTACACACAGCGACCACCGGACTTCAGGAGGAGCAGACGGTCGAAGTTCTCGAACAGGGCGGCGTTGGGCTGGTGGATGGTGCAGAGAATGGCCTGGCCAGCGCGGGCGAGCTTCTGGAGGAAGCGGACGATGTTGTACGCGCTCTGGCTGTCCAGACCGGAGGTGGGCTCGTCGAGGAAGAGAAGAAGCTGGGGCTTGGCCGCAAGCTCGACTCCGATCGTCACACGCTTGCGCTGCTCGACCGTCAGGCCGGCTTCAGGGGAACCGATGATGGCGTCTGCGATGCTCTCCATTTCCAGTAGGGCAATGACCTCCTCGACATACTGGTACTTCTCCTCCTGGGGCACCTCCATAGGCTGCCGCAGGTTAGCGGAGAAGCGGAGTGCCTCTCGGACGGTCTGGGACGGGTCGTGCATATCGAGTTGCTCTGCGTAACTGGTGGACCGTTGGAATTCTTTGCCGGGCTTGATGCCGTCGACCAGGATATCGCCGCCGATGACACCAATATTCTTACGCCCGGCGAGCACGTCCAGCAGGGTTGTCTTTCCGGCACCAGAAGCTCCCATCAATGCGGTCAGCTCACCAGGCTTGACATATCCGAACACGTTGTTGAGGAGTCGACGGGTGCCGCCAGGAACGGGGACATCATAGACAAGGTTCTCCCAGGTAAGCACACTCTTAGAGTTGATCTTCATGTCGTTGCCACCAGCGTCAACCTCGGCCTTGTTCCGCTGGCGCTCTTCAAGCTTCTTGGTCAGGGTCTCGTTGAGGGCCTTCCGCTCGGCGTTGGGCTTCTGGAAGATCCTGAAGGTGTTGCCGCCCATTCCGAACCTGACGAGCTCACCCAACAGGACGTTCAGGATGAGGAAAGCGACAATCAGGGCGATAATGATACCAAAGTTCCTCCACAGGTCCTCTGGGTGGTATGAGAAACCCTCGATGATGTAATCAGCTCCAGAAACACGGTCAGTGCCTGGTCGGGACCCAGCCAGGGTGCAGACCTGATGGTTGATGTCTCCGTATCCTGGGCCAGATGGGATGAGCTGCGGGCCCGAACATGTCATGTCAATCCGGCTGAACTCGTTCTCCATCATGGCGCTGAAGGCCAGACCCAGTGCGTTGACCCAGTAGATCCATCGGAGCCAGACCTTCTCAAACTGGTACTGGATCATATAACCTGAAGTCGTCACGAAGAATGTGATGATCACAACGGCGAACTTGATGGCATAGTCGAAATCGGGACTGATGCAGCCGAGAATACGGAAGAACAGTGTCATGGCGATGTTGCCGACCAGGATCATGAGGTAGAAGATAAAGAAGGCACCGGCGCTTCGGTAGAGATTCGTCATGAAGTAGACGATGATCGAGAAGACGAGAATCTGCGAGGCGGCAAAGGCTTGGTCGACGATGATCTGTGCGATCCACAGAGCTGAGGGCCGGTGGAAAGCATATGCCTTGTGCTTGTTGACGATTGCTCGGCCAGTCATGACACCGCCGAGTTCTGAGAAGGCTTGGAAGGCGTTGAACAGGAGAGCGACGAACATCAGACCACCCTTGCTGAAGGCGCTTGCTGACGTTTCGCCCAGGTTCAGGTACAGGGTTCCGAGGACGATGGCAATGATAATACTCCTCAGCCATCCGAGGATAAGTGCCAGACGGTCCTGCATCTTCAGGACGAATTGTCGCTTCATCAGAGCCCAGACTTGCAGGTGGAAACCAACCGCGTACACAGAGCCCTTGGCACCGGCACGCTTGCTCTCCTTGACCGCAATCTTGAAGTCATCGTGCTGCTGCTGGGCCTCCTTGAGGTTCTCCTTGTAATCCGCCATCTCCTTGGCCAGGTCTTTCGACAGCTGAGAGGCCTTGAACGCCTCGGCAAGAGACTCGGGGTCATGCGGTGCGTTCTTCTCGGAGTAGCCCGGTGCGTACTGGCGTTCAAACTCATCCGTGCAGCCCGTAACGTAATCCGGAGTCGTTTGTCGTGGGCGAGGGGCGAATCCGAGGCCTTCGAAGTATGCTCTCGCCTTGGTGGCAGGTCCGAAGTAAACTTGCTTTCCGCCGTCGATGACGAGAACCTTGTCGAACTCCTTGTAGATGTTCTCGGAGGCCTGGTACAGTGAGACGAAAGTGGTTGTCCGGTACAGGTCTGTCTGGATTCGGAGAGACTTGACGAAGTCCAGCGCGGTCGATGCATCCAGGCCACGGGTCGAGTTGTCCCAGGACAGAATGCAGGCGTTTGTGATCAACATCTCGGCGATGGAGACACGCTTGCGCTCACCTCCAGAAACACCACGGATGAAATGTCCACCAACGATGGTGTTGCGCGTGTGCTCGATGTTGAACATCTTGAGCAGCATGTCGATGACTGACTTCTTGTACTGATTCTTCGTCAAACCGGCCGGGAGCTTCTTGGGAGCCTTGGTGTCCAGTGCGAAGCCGAGGGTCTGCTCCACGGTGAGAGTTGGGTGGTGCAGGTCGTCCTCGGCGTTGTAGACCGCCTCGCCACGGTACAGGTTGAACTCCTTCGCCTCGTATGGTCCATATTTGACTTCGCCAGTGATGCTCGTGTATCCATATCGCTGGTTCGCAATAGTCTTCAGGAAGGTTGTGCATCCTGAGCCAGGTCTACCCAGAACCAGGATCATCTCTCCAGGTTGGCAGACACCGCGGAAGTTGTCCAGGAGGGTGGCCTCTGTGCCCTTCTTTCCGAGTCCAAGGAGGTTTATGACGGGAGAAATGACGTCGAAGAAGTCGATAAATGCGTCCGGGAATGTCTTGACGTAGTTGGAAAAGCCGCCCATTCCCTTGACGGTGAACTGGTCCCAGTAGACACCGATGTGCTTCGGGCGGATACCGGCACGCTGCTCGGCGTCCAGGCCCGTCCGCAGGGCTCCCTCCAGGTCGAACTGCTCATCGTCGGAGAGTGTTGTTGATGTCCCGCCGGACTCGGCAATGTCGACGGCCTCGTGGGATTTCTCCTGCTTGATGTCGGCTTTGCTGCCCTTGCGGCTGCGGCTGGCCTCACGGCTTTGCCTGGATGCCCTCGACAGGCTGGAGATCTCTCGACGCAGCTGTTGGAAGTCATCGCGGGCCTGCTCGACTGAGACACCAGACTTGGTCCTGGTCAGGCCTAGTGGGTTGTTGCGACGGGCCTGCTCCCGCTCCTCTTCAGGGTCGCGGGTGGTGTCGCTGTCGGTGGAAGTCCTTCGTGGTGGCTCCTCGACCTCGCGATGGGCCAGGAACTCGGAGTGCTCCTGGTCCCGAGCTTCGAGCGCGGCCTTCTCCACATCAGGATCCATGCTTTCGGTTTTACTTCAAGCGAAGGATTAAAAAAAATAAACACAAGAGCTCCTGCCAAGCGATCTGGGCGCGATAGTGAGAAGGGCGCTCAGAAGGTTTCGCGGGGCAGGGCCAAGGTTGAGGCCTGGAGATGCCGATGCAACGCGACTTGGTGGGTGCGAAGACGGGTGGAAGTCCAGACAGATATTTTGAGGTTTTGAGGTTCTGATATCAAGACTGATATCGTATTACAAATGGCCAGGGAGGGAGGGTCTAAGCCTGGAATGGGTCTGGGTCTGGTCTGGGGCTTGGGTCAAAAGTAGGTGTAGTGTGCGGGCCCTTTTGAAATTAGAGACTGAAAACGGGGCCTTCCAGTCTCTTGAAGGAATGATGGGAGAGGGCACGCAGGCAAAAAAAGGGGGGCATCGAAGGTCAAAGAGGCAAATGTTTGTAAAACTATGAAACACAGCTTTTTTTCTCTTTCCCACGGAGAGAGAGAGAGAGGCAAGGTGAATTGCCAGGGCTTCGGGTTATGACGAAAGTGACTCTGCTGCCCACCCCGGTAGCAAAGAATTATTAGGGAGGCGCAACAACAAAGTTTATCATGTAGCAACCTCGGAGGGCACGCGGCTCAAATAGATAGATGGGATGGATAGATACAGACAGATGTGTGTCTGGGGGTCGGCAGTCCGAGGATCGGCTCGGTAGCTGGGCCGGCCCAACACCGCCCTAGAATTATAAATCAGCTTTTCTGGAACAGCAGCACCCAGGCGAGCATTTTGACTTTCTGTCTTGCTCCCACGGGCATCCACGGGCATGCCCACCTGCCTGGATTAGTCGTTTCAACGGTCGGTCCCAAGTGCCCCAAGCCCAAGGGCCCAAGGGCGACTCGGGAGCTGGGGGGAAGGACTAGGGAAAGGCCCAGAGGGCAGGGAAGGGTGCCATTGGGCCATGGGGCGACTGGGACTGGGGACATGGGACTAAGGGGCGCATGGGGTCGAGCCGGACCACAACCACCTGGCCGCACGCCGCATACCATGTGCTAGCCTGCTCGACGTGCAGGACCCCATCTTGCCCATTCACGCCCCCACATTCGGCCCTGCTCTCGATCTGGCAGTCTGAGTGCCCGAATTGACTTCTCCCCTACTTTTCCCTACTTTCCCCTACTGTGTACCACAGTACGTTGTGTGCCCTGATACATATCACGGCAGACACCGCTTTCGTAGTTGGATACAGACAGCCACATCAATCATTGCTTCCTTTTGCCCACGCAGGCCACCAATGTTTGCCCTGCTTTGTCGAGAAGGGACAACGCCAAGAGCTGGGTGAGATAGCGGATATACGGAATTACACCGTGCACGAAACTCGACCTTTACGTACTCGCGCAAAACGTGGACGTGGACGCGGGCGTGGACGGGAACAATGGACAAGGACTAGGACTAGGAAGATGCCAAGCAGCACCCCGGCATGACTCACAGGACTCCTAAGAACGCGCACACTGTTGCAATGTTGTTGGTGTGAGCCATCATGAGCCACCTTGACCGAAAGAAAGACGCTCGGGACTAGACACGAAAAGCATATCCACATTGACATGGCCGTAGTCTACGCCTATAGATTCCAGAACCAACTCTGTACTACAGAAACTAGCGTGCTAGAAAGATAGCTGGGTAGCAGAAGCCGAAAGCTTCTCCACAGTGCTGTGGCATACACACACAGAACTGCATCTCGTTCCCCATCCCAGGAGATGGCCGGTGGGTCTGTCAGAGATCGACAGAAGTTTCGCGCGTCTCGGTGAGTAATCCTGCCGGCCCAGCGACTCCAGCCGGTAAGTTAATACTCCCCGAGACGGCTTCCCCTGCCGACCTGCCAATTGGGGCCGCTCCTGAGGTCCTGCCGCCATCAGTCACAGCATTGAAGCTTCCGAAGCTTGCACGGCACTAGGACGGCCAGCTGGACGTGTCAGTGAAACTCTAAAACTAGACAAGAAGGCAGGGCTTAACAATCGACTTGTTCATGTTTCGAGGTGGTGATGATGCGCTGCTGCATTGCCAGCTCAGACGGCATTGAATATTCTCATTGTTATCAACCAAGAGCATACGCCCGTAGGCCTAGGCGAGGGGAGCATGCATTGCATAGGCGTGCCTCGTCCTACCTGCTGGTATCCTATCAAAGCTTCAAGCCCGGACTTAGGGTTTTTGTTCGGACGTAAAGCCCCATGCAATGCCAATCGCCAGCAGGACAGGGCAGGGCTCGAGCTTAGTTCGTCCTGTAAGTCAAGATCGACGGCAGGCTCCAGAGTATCTGATCGTGCTGTCGCTTCGAAAAGAATGGGACTCTCTCACACAGTGCTGCTGCTGTCGCTGCTGCTGCTGCTGCCGGCTCTCCCTAATGAATTGCCCAACTAGTAGCGACCTGCATCGTGTGTGCGCCCCCAGAGTTTGCCCGTCCCTGCGGTGTCCTGCGGTGTCCTGTCCAGCCTGTCACACACTCTAGTGTAGTAGGCTCTCCTCGGCACGGCCGTTGGTCTCTCTCCACTCGCCACCAACGACATTCTGTACGACCCGGGTTCAAGAGCGGCCCCACCCTGACACAATCGTCCCGTCGGCGGAACGTCCTCCTGACTCAGGTAGCAGCCCACTGAGACAGTGAGACGGATGTTGCCTCCCATCCGATGATTACCCGCGGGGCCTTTTCAGGCTGACTGCGGCACAGACAGGCTTGTACTAGGCCATATTCGTGCGTGTGTGGCAGGATTTAGCCTCTCGCCCGAGGAGCGTTCGAAACCTCCTCTGGCGAAATTCACACACAGTGTCGTGCTGGAGGGCAGGGGGGAAAAACAACAAACAAGCGGTATCAAAATCTACCCGTCCCCATGCTGCCACCGCAGTTTGAAATGAACGAGACAACCCAGACACAAGCACAAAATGTCTCCGATTGGAGCGCATTGGTCGCCGCGGATCGCACGGTGACTGGGGGAAGGGAAGAGCGGTCGTCGTAGGAATTTGATTGGAAATGTCGTCCCTTCCGCCAAGGCCTCAAGGGCGCTGTCGCCCGAGGGCCACAAGGGGGATAGGCATTTACCCCTCGTATTCTCGCGCGGCTTCCCGTCAGCAAGGCATATAAAATTTGCCTGCCCACGCCCGCCTGCCTGCCTGCCTTACTGTAAGCAGGGCACACAGCTATCTTTCATCATGTCTCCGGGGTTCCACTCTGAGACGAGACAGATGGCGCCGAATGGAGCGCCGAGCCGGATGCCTTGGGATCTCCCTCTTGGCCTGGTGGTTTGCTTACATTGCGTAGTGGTGCACCATGTAACCCAGAAGGAGTGAGAGAAGGAACGCGTGCTGACCCGGATTGTCGGGCCCGGAATCTGATCGGCGCCGAGATCCTGGTGCTGGGTCAGCGCGGGCGGGTCCCCGTCCCGTGAACTCACTCCTCTGCCTGACTCTCGCAGGGGCACTGTAGAGACAGGCTTGGGGTGGATTATCGATATCGAGTCAGCATGGCGAGACTGCTATTCCTGTGTAAACAATTTGAATCTTTTTTAGATTTCTAATCTCAATCCCGTTTCTGTTCCTTGTTCGAATTCTTCGTTATTCTTCCCAATCTCAAAATACTCCATAAATTTGAACGTGTCCCAAATGGATCAGCTGTAAGGGCATGATTTTCACACCCTGCTGGACAGAGAATCTAGGAATGGGGCCATGATGATCTTTTGGTCGATACAGAATGACCTGATTCGCAGCAGCGATGATTCAAGCCCCTTACAATACACGTAGTACTCATCTGTCGACGCGCTCTCCCTACTTGGCCGAGGCAGGCAGGTAGAGCTCGCTCATCCCATCACTGCGGTGGACGCGTATATCGTACTGTAGTGTATTGTACTGTCACATATACTACTACCGTGCCATTGCCACACCTTCAAAAATACGAATACGTCATAGCGGAGGTCTGTAGCTGAACTTATGCGATTGCCTTCTTTGAAGTTTCCTCTATAGGATGCGATCCCATAGGAAGTTGTCCCAGAGGAGGTGGGGGAGAGGCCATGTAGCGAACACCCGAGCAAAGCTCGTGTAAGAAGTAAGAACTGTTGGAGCTGTAGACCGTATGCGCCGCGACCTTCGCAGTAAGCACGTTAAGAGAGGTCCAACATCGTGGTACACGATATCCCGGCCTGCAGGTACTGCAGACACACTGTAACCTGCGGGAGGTAAGCAATGCAGTGCCATGCCATGCCATGCGGGACTTGATCCTCCACCGGCGGTGCATATGATGACGTCTGAGGCCATCGGGAAGACTGGATGGCTTATTTAGGATGGTTTGTCAACGGGGTTGGGTACACACTGCTTCTATATTGCGCTATCTAGGATGCCCTTCGTGGCCGAAGTGTGGTCGTGAGCTGCCCTTCCATGTCTAGCTTTCTTGTCGTTGACAGCAGAGACAGCGACATTTGAAAGCAGATTGAACACGGTGACAGGATGGATCCAAGTCGTCGTGCTTCACGTGCGAGGCAGGCATGAATACCAATACTCGGGACACCCGCTGCTTCTCATATTCCAGGCGCAGCAAGCGGGGATGTATAGACAATGGCCACATCACCGACCCAACAAGAACATCCGTAGAGAAATAGAAGCGCGGGTTTCAATTAGTCTATTCATGCAACGAAATTCTCCTCCAACGATGCTCCTCCTCGACGTAACACAAAAGCGGTGCTACGGTAGTGACAACGGCGGAGCGGCAGCGGCGCCCAAGGCGGGTAGGAAGGAAGAAAAGAGGTTATGGATTGAACCATCTGCTGCTGCTGCTGCTTCTGACGACAACAACAGCATAAACCATCGCTTAAGCGGCGTGCCTCCGCCGGCCAGCCATCACCGCTGTCACCACCGCCTCCTGGCCTTACACAAACATATATGTCAAAATTCCATCATGTTAAAGACGAGGGAAGAAACAACGCCGACCGCATGCAAGTAATGTGTAGCTTGAAGCATCCCTGCCCAACACCTCGCTCCTCCGACACTGTTTCCCTCGTTCCCTGCTCGTACCAACAACAAACCCCCTCCCTGCTCTTGCTCGTTGCTCTTGTTGGGACCTGCGCCGATGACCCTGGTTCTGATAGAGCGTCGTTGTTCAGAGGAAACAGATAGAACGTGGCTTCCTTGCTCCGCTTCCCTTGGTTCGTCTAAGTTGAATGCGGCTTTTGAAAACCTGCAGCCGACAACGGAGTTGAACGAAGTGCCAATCATGACCCGTCTGAAACCTCTGGCAACGGGGGGAATGAAACCAAGCCCTCGCCCCTGTCGAGTGCACCGATACTTGTTCCGACATCAGGTCCACGCAGGTCGATAGCCTCCACGGCGTTGCTAACGCCGCGGCTTGGAGAGTCATGTTGATCAGAGTTGTCAGCTACCGTAGGCGCTGGCGCTGGCGCTGTCGATGCTGATTTTGGTGCTGGGTCAGGTGTCCACAGTCGCTCCTCTGGGTCGTCATATGGGGTTGCAGATGAAATGTAATATTTCACAGTGACGCCCAATTTAAACAATATATGCTTCAGCTCTCGGATCTCGGACTCGTATGCCTTTTCGACTTCAAGTTGGTGAGCCATCGGCCTCTAGAGCTCCGACTCGGCACCGTTAGTCTCGACGGCCATGGGGCTTCCGTTTTGTTGTTGTCTCTGGCGCAGGCGGGCACTACCACGGGGCCTCCTCCGGGATGGTTTGGCGTTGCCGGTCATGCTCTCGTCATCGTCCGTGTTCTCTTCCGCATAGCGGCGTGCCTCGTCCAGCTCGGACAGGTCCGCGGGCTTGTCGCGCAGCCACTGCATCCGAGGGCCAGAGCGCGCGAGCTCCGACACCTTGAACCCGTATATCTTCGGCTGGTATATCTTGCCCGGCCCTAGGCTCGGGGCAATGTTCCTGGCATGCATGCCGTTGACCATCCAGTCATCGTCACCCGACCGGCGACTGATGTGCAGGGAATTAGATGACATCAGGTCGGCGCCGTGCTTTGAGTAGTCGTAGTCGGGGAAGGTCATGAGGAAGAGGGCACCGAATGTGCGGCCGAAGAAGGCGCCGTCGACGGTCTGGAACCGACTGTTGGGTGGAACGTAGACGTCCTGGCAAGAGGGGCAGAAAAGCTTGACAGTGTCCTCCCCAGGTATGTCTGACAGCCCGACCGGCAGCGTTCGTGCTTGGTTGCAATTCGTGCGAGGGCAGCAGCCGAAGTGTCCCATTTCGTACTTCTCCGACATTTGTTGTATGCCTGCGCGCGAGCAGATATATCGCTGGTGTATAAGGCCGTAGAGCATCTCGGCGGAGGACTCGATGACGGAAAGATCACTGGCCATCCTGCTGTGATGTCGCCGCTCTCCGGGGAGCCTCCGGTCGAGGCCATCGCCGCTAACGTCCTCCTCGTCCTCGTCTTCATCATCCTCCTCATCCTCATCGTCTTCTGGCTCGACGTCGAGTATCATCTACATGTCTCATCAGTTAGAGAAGCCTTTTCAAGCCTCGAGGTCTGTGGAATCGGGGGGTAATGGCTCACCTCGAGCGCCTCCTTGTACATGGGGACTTGGGACTGCAGTCCCGTAAGGTTGAAATCATCTTCAATGAACTCCTCCGAGACCTCTGCGAAGTATTCATGGCCGAGCAGGGAGCAGAACGAGGCTATCCAGGACTCTGGCGGTCCCGAGGAAGTCGACATGGTGGCGGCAGCCAACGTAATCCAAGCAGCAAGACCCGCGCGACCAACGGCGTGCCCCGAGTGATCACCACTTCTGAAAGTTTCTGTGGCGGGAATGGGGAATGTGCGCTGAGCTGAAAGGCGCGTTGGTGGGGGGTGGGTGCCAAGGTTGCCGCGTTGCGTTGCGTTGTGATGGGATGCAAAGTGGGATGGGCTTAGTGAGGGGTCGCTGGCGTGCCCACAGTCGCCCAGGGACCAGGTAATCCGATCAGGTTAAGGAGCGCCTTCCCAGAGCCAAGTTGGGGGCGACGTATGTAGGCTGCTGGCGATGTAGTGACGATAATGCTGGTTTGCGATATCCTGTTCTTGCGGTCTTTCAAAGCTGGAGGTCAAGGACGCAGATCGGTTGCTGGAATTGCGGCCTGGGCTGGCTGGCGGGACGGCGGAGGTGGCCCGTGCGGTCACCGGCAAGGCAAGCTGATAGGTAAACCTCGGTAGCGAGCCCAGTACTGTGCCATGTACCCAGGCACGCCTTAGCATCCGTATACTCAACTTGTCCGACGACGGTCTGCAACTTGGATCGATCACCTTGAGCCGCTCAGCGATCATGTCGGTCATTACCTGAACTGCGATTTCAATATCATGTAAGACTATACAAACATACAAGCCTATGCATCAAACGGATGACTGACTACTGCCACAGCCATGCCGGCGCTCTATCAGAACAGAAGTACGGATGAAGATGATATTCAGCAGAAGCGTGAGGCTCCCTCATGCCAAGTTGCTGAGAGCCAGTCTGTCCCGTGGCTTTAGCAGCAACTCGCTCATCCATCATGTCACCAGTCTAGACACATCTCACGAGAGCATCGAGGTGGAGCGGTTCAGAGAGCTAGCCTTCGACGCAGGCAAGCCTCTGCTGCTGAAAGCCTCACACGATGGAACTGCCAGCATGCCAGCAATGGAGAAGTGGTTCCAGCCCGTGGGCAACAGTCAAAATTCAGCCGCAGCAGACATGGTGTCTGATTATCTCCAAGAATTCGCCATGGCCACTGTTCCCTACGAGCTCATGATCCCGCAGAAACGTGAGGGAGGGGATGACTTGGTCGGCCATTTCATGAAGTTCCTCCAGTCCGGCCGTGTCCGGTCTGGCAGCGATGTCACTGCGGAAGCGAGACTCGAGCAATCTCTCGCCAGCATTCTGAGGCATGAGATTCAGAAGGCACCCCCCGGGACTGGACGTCCCTTCGTCGACCCAATCCGATACCAGCAGCTCCTGCGCTTCGACGCGCCCCTGGCCCTGCTCCTCGCCGCGCTGAGGTTCAACTCCCAGAGGGAAGAACCCTCCCGCCTGCGTCAGCTCTACATAGCCCAGTGCTCCCTGTCCGACCTGCCCCCAGAACTATCAGAGGACTTGCCGGTCCCTCGCCTCGTGCAGAAGGCCGGGAAGGGTGACATCTACGCCTCATCAATCTGGCTAGGGCTAGAGCCAACATACACGCCTCTCCACCGGGACCCGAACCCGAACCTGTTCGTTCAGCTGCGCAGCTCCAAGACCGTCCGCCTGCTCCCGCCGTCCGATGGGGACACCGTGTTCCGCCGAGTGCAGATGGTGCTGGGCCGCTCGGGCGGCAGCTCGCGGATCAGAGGCGCCGAGATGATGCAGGGGCGTGAGAGGGAGTTGCTCCACCATGCCGTCTGGGAGGCCCCCACGGCGCCGCTGCTGGAGGCGGAGCTGGGACCCGGTGATGCGCTGTTCATCCCCAAGGGCTGGTGGCATAGTGTGAGAAGTCGGTCTGACGATGGGCGGCTGAATGGGTCTGTGAACTGGTGGTTCCGGTAACGACTGGATTTCTTGTCACAATTATTGGTGCTGGTTTGACAGAGTCGTGTGTCAAACCGGAATTTGGGCATTCCGTCACACGTGGACTATAAAATCGACGTCTTGACACATGTCTTGTATTCTTGCATGATTACTTACCACGGGCACAGGTCTCAGATCTCAAGACGGAAAAGTGGAGCCGGAACCAGAGCCACAAGAAGACATCCTACTTATCTTGGCCAAGTGATTGGCACTCGACATGTTCGATGGGTAATGAGACCTTGAGAGGCGCAGTATTTTTGAGAGGAGAGGATAATATGTACGAGTATTCAGTGCGTTCGGAACCCTGGTTCTAATGTAGCCAGAAGATAGATTCCGACGTCGTAGATATAGCCGTCAACATGTACTTCCATACGGCACATGATTATAATTGAAAGGATTTCAAGATGAATTTAGGAACTATCTGCTATTTCGCCTTCATGAACAATTATTGCAAAAACACCAACGGATTGGGGTATTCATGTGTCAGGACCTTCATTCTAAAAGGGGTCGTGTCGTGCAGTGTCATAACGTCGCATGCAATCATTCCAGCTCCTGTACCACTGGAAATCGCTGACTCGTCCGGTGAAACCTCACTACACCCTCGCCAATAGCTTCTTGCTAAGCGGCCTCATCGCTGTCCTAACCGGATTTCTCGGGCTGGGGGATCGTAGTGGACTCCTGGGTGCCGAGACCGCCCTCGGCGGGCTTGACGGGCTGAGTTGTCTCGGTCGTGGTGGCGGCGCCAGGTGCGGCTGGGGCGCCAGGGCCAGAGGATGGAGCCTCGTTCTTGGGCTTCTCGGCGCCAAACACACGCTCCAGACCGGAGGCCTTGTACGCAGAGCCACCGTGCTCGTTCTTCTTGAGGTCGGCAAGACGGCGGGCCTCGGTGTGAATGTCTGTGACCTGCTTCTGGCCTTGTGTGTCTGTATCGGGGGAGACGAGGTTAGCAACTTGCTCGGCTTCGTTTCGACCGTGAGTCGGGGAGGAAACTATTGTTACTTACAGAAGTCGACCAGCTTCTTGCCGGTGGGAGTGTTAGTAGCCTTCTCGAAGTACGAGTTCAGACCAGACCAGAGGGTGTTTGCCCGCTGGGTGATGCCGTAGCTCTGATCCGCGGTCACGGCCCGGTCGGTGGCGTGGTACTTCTTGTCGAGACCGGTCAGGGTGTTCATAAAACGGTTCGAGACGCCGTGTGTGTGGTCGAGCTCGATGGCCCGCTGGATGGCGGCATCACCGACAACGTAGCCGTGAGCGAGGTACTCGGCGACAATTCGTGCGCGGGGCTTCTCCTCTTGCGTGATTTCGTCCGTGTCCCGGTCAGCGTTAGTGGTGGGATGCTCAGCATCGGTAGGAGACGAGCCGCCCGCAGACTCGACGGTGATGTGGTTGGAGCCGAGCTGGGTGTTGTTCAGGAGGAGGGCAGTCTTGGCTGCTGTCTCCTTCTCGAAGGTGACGCTCGCAGACTTGGTCTCGCCCTCAGCCTTGACGTCGAGGCTGGTAATCTTGCCGCTGAAAGAGCTGTTAGGTACGCTGGTGCAACACCCCGAGGGGAAGGGAATTACTTACCAGAAGCTGAAGAAGTCACGAATCTCCTTGTCGTCGGTGCTACCCGCGATGTTCTTGACGTTCACGGTGGTGGCAGACATTGTGAAGATGGTGAGGGGTTGAGTAGTGGTGGTGTGAGGGTTCTCTGATCGAGGTAAACCTGTGGCTGATGTGTACTTGTTGGTGGATGGAAGAAGACTCGACTTGCTTAGGGGAAAATGCGTGGTTATGTAGCTTTTTTATGGGGGGATAGTAAGTGAGGACCAGGTGATGGTGCTTTATGGGTTACGCGTAGCTGCCAAGAATCGAGCGAGGGAGGGAGCTTAGGGGGGCAAGAATGACTCTGGTTGCTGTTGATGATGGGGGGCGGGATACGTCATTTGCTGGTAGCGCCCAAGTGGAGTGTGTTCGCTAATGATTGAGCAGATGGCGAAGGACCCGCGGGGTAGGTATCGAGCTCCCCCTCACCTGGGTGCACAGCCATACCAAACAGTAGGATCTAGATAGGCCCAGAAGGCGCAGGCAGGTGGCCTCTCAGCCCAGGCCGTCGTCGAATTTCCAACTCTGCGCCACACTTGATACGACAGCTCTTGTCTCAACCGGTGGGAATCCTGCGTTGCCCTTGCCACAAGCTAAACGTTGCTTTTCTGGCTAGGGATGAGAAGCATGTGAAAATGGTTGCGCACCACAGTCTCTACACTGCACTCTAGGGTTCCTTGTCTGTTCTGACATTCTCGGACGAGGAACAGGTGCCCCGTGTAAGGCAGTGCCACTAATAAATGGCTCAACATTGCAGCAATGGAGGCTGCCCGATTCCACGGTGGACAGATATATTTAAACAAGCCTTAGCACATGCATATATGCGGTGCAAAGCAATATCGACGTCTTGGCTCAAAATCATGTCATTGTTGCTCATTAAGCTATCATCAGAGCTGTCTCTATTGCGCTCTGCCAAGTGGGACGCTCATCCACTCTCCCTAGAACACACCCGGCCGGTCTGTGCTCTCACTTCTGCTTCGTACCCTCGCTGTCCGAGGTTTTTGAGAACTTCTCCTTGACGGCATCGTCCAGAGCGCCCTTGGGGTTGGATGACAGGCTCTGTAAGGTGTCTTGTTAGCAAGCTATTCGGAGAAATAATTGTCGAGGGTTGATGGTCATACGTCAAGGGCGGACTTGTTGGTTTGCTCCTTCTGGGAGGCATCGTCGGTACCCTGACCGTGTGCCGGGGCGTCCTTGAGCTGAGCTCCGCTCTGTTGCTCAGGGGGAGGAGACTGGCGGCCCTCGGTGCTCGACATTTTGATCTTTGAAGAGGATATGGAAGACTTGCTCTGAAGAACGGCAAGATTACTGATTAGCTTTTCTTCTTCTGGTTTGGATGCCTTGGTTGGTCGTCGCGAAGAAATCGAGTCGGTAGGTGGGGTGCAGGCTGTGCCCGACTGACTTACACGAGAAGTTGGGTTGGATTATGCTCTTGGACAACGGCCACGAACTTGAGATTTGGAGGAATTGGTTTGATTTGTTTGGTTCAGGAATTATGATCAGAGGGAAGAGACTGCTTCTTAAAGAAGGAAAGTAGCTCCTGGATTTTGTGGTTTGCTCAACATCTGCGCGTCGATTTGGAAACACACACGTCAGAGGTGTCGGGACATCACCATGATATCATCTCCCCTCGCTTGCTAGAGGCACTCTCGTCGAAAAGGACGCTCGCCATTACCGGCTAGAGAGGAGCACTTGCGCTTACTCACGCTTGCACTGGCATCCACACTCGCTGGATCTGATCTGCTCGACCTCTACTGCAAGGGCATTCTCGAGCTCTTGTCTTTCTGTACCTGAGGACGAAGTAGACGTCCCGTACATCCTTGCAATGAGGGGTACTTGTTGGGTATGTACTGGAAGCGTAAAGTAGAGCCTACTGCAGGTGTAGCACATGCTACTTCCACCAATACACCTTCCAGCTCTTCAGCCTGACCTTCCAGTTGCCAAGTCGAGACAGGACAGCCTGACAGAAAGCATGGTGTCGCATGAATGTTCAATCTAAGCCCCTGCAGCCGCCGCAACAGCAACGAATGCTATTGCTCCAACGCCTTGTTGCTATAATACTGCATCTCACCTCAACTCGTATGTTTGTTTGTTTGGTGTGCCTAGTCCAGGAGAGATGACTGTTTCAATGTGATGATCTCTCCTCTCCTCCCTTGCAGAGCTGATCTTGCTGCTTTTCTACCGTCCATCTTCCCAGGTTCGCCGACCACCAGGTGGCTCTAGCTGCTTGCTCAACCCCTCGCCCCGCCCGAGCTGTCACGACTGCGATCACCACCACGACCGACAAGACCAACACCACCAGAAGCAGGCTGCAGCGGGACCCACACCCTGCATCATCCTCGCGTATCGGACCACCCGTCTTCCCAGGTCTCAGGAACCTCTGGCAATGCCGGACCTTAACTCGGTTCCTCCATCACCTCGTGTTCTAGCTCTGTCCAGGCGGGCCTCATCTCAGCAAATGCCTCCACCGCCAGCTCCCGGCCCCGGCCAAGGTCCAGGCGCCACGCCGCCCTCGACCGCGGGCCCGGCTCTCAATATCCTGCCCTCGAACCAGGCTGCAGTTAATACCGGTGCTCCCACGACTGCTTCTCTCCCGTCGCCCCGCCTTGCCGCAACTGGCAGCACACACCCACCAGCAGATGCGTCGTCCCTGGCCCAGGGCCCGGGGCCAACGCGCCACCCAGCACCCCTCACAGCTGCTGACCTTCACCAGCAGCTCGAGAAAGAGCAAGAGGCAGTGGTATGTCCCTACTCCAGTGTCGTATGGGAGCTTGAACGAGTCTGCCCTGACACAATGTTTGCAAACAGGTCAACCGTCTCCAGCGAGAACTCGATATCCTGAGACAGCAAAACGATGCGTCCTCCGCCTCAGCCAGTGACTCGGGCGCCGAATCATCCACCTCTACAATTCCCATCATACCGGATGGCAGACAACATCGTAAGCAGCGCGCACCGTACATTATACGACCGGCCTTTTGTTACGGGCTGTGCCACTTAGTTGTCACTGGCTCGAACTACAGGCAGAGAGGACAGTGCTGCACTGGCATGGACGGCATTGAAATCATACATCTTATGCATAATCTTGTCTTGGATATTTGCTAACTCTGATCGCTCCAGTGCTCTCTGGATCCGGGTTTAGCATACCATCTCAGACTAGCGGACGTGAGAGACGTCACACCAGAAGCGGATCGAGCGCAAGCGCACGAAGTATTGCAGCAACGACAGGAAGCACGTCCGTGGTTAATATCACATCACCAGCTCCCATCAGGCCAGGCGCCACAGCTCTGAGTCGTCAGAATAGTACTCAGAGCCACTCGAGGCAAAGTCTCAGTAGCTCTCCTGCGCACGCCAGCTCGTTTGCGAGCTCGCATATGGCAGATGCTGCTCATGGTGGCTACTTCCACTACCGCTCGGCAACGGGCGCATCCTCGCATAGCCTGTCACACGCACAGGCGACACCAGGTTCTGCCTCGACAGAGATGAGGTCACCCAGCATGATGCCTGTCACTTCAAGATATGAAGAGACTGCATTCCACCGTCAGGAGTTGGAGACGGTGAAGCGAGAGAACGACGCTCTCAAGCAAAGGATCAGGGAGTTGGAGCGTTTGGTTCGTGAGCGCAGGGCGAGCGACGCCAGTACCCGGCCTCGCAGTGAAAGTGTTAGCACCACGGCGAGCGTGAACGTCACTGGCGGAGGAGCTGGCATTGCGCCTCCCAGAGGTGACAGAGTCACCAGCATGCTGAGCACCGCTGGGAGTACGACTGGAAGCGTCGCTGTGGGAGTGCCAGAAGATGAACTCCGGGTCGGAGAGAGCGCTGCGAGCGCGGGCGTTGGAACAGCAGGCACTCCAGCGCCGACCAGCCAGCAGAACCCGGCACCGGGTGGCTAGGCTTCTCCAGAGCGTTTAGCTGAAAACACACCCTACGACCACAGCAAGAGGCAAAGCATCATAAACGCCGCCCTTCTCAAAAGATTGGAGATACAAACAACGGAAGATTCCTGGTAATGGCAGAGGGAACACCCTGCATGTCTCTTAATTCTCTTAGCGTTTCATCAAGTCTTAACACAAGGGTTTTCCAGGCTAGGAGTTTAGGATTTGATAGAAAGAATTCTGGATACGGACCCAGCTGGATAAGCAACCATGAAAGTCCAGATTTCGTCGAACGTCGGCATAGATCGCGTCAGTGGGACCAATTTTCCCTCTGGCTGTACTCACGTCCGAGGCAGTTCTCTGGGGAGTATGAAGCGTGGCGACAGGCAGACAAGAGAGACTGTCGAGATAAATAGAGCGATTTCATTTGTAGGTCGAGCAAATTCAAACGCTAGACACATGACCAGTCTCTGAATCCGGATAGCTCAACCATATGTGCTCGATCCGTAGGACTTGGCCTGGCCCCCCTCAATATCATTCTCCTTATCAGTGAAGTTGGCAATCTCTATGTGCGTGTCGACGTTGCCCTGCGTCGCCCTTGAGTAAGGACACACCTCCTTGGCCTTCGCCACAACCTTCTCCAGCTCCTCACGACCCAACCCCTTGACCTTTACAACCATATTTACCCTCAACCCCATATCAAGCTTTTTCATATTCCCCACGAGGTGCACCGTAGTCTCAACGACAGAGTCCTCCGTCCGCGACGGCATCTTGATGCCCATCCCCGCGGCGGAGGCGTTCATCGCCGACTGGAAACAAGCGCCGTACCCGGCCGCGAAGAGCTCCTCTGGGTTCGTCTTGCCCCTGTCACCGGGCCCGCCCAGTGCTTTGGCCATTGTGAGCTCGACGTTCAGGTTCTCGCCTTGCACGCGGCCTGTGCGCGCTCCGACTACGCGGGCGTGCGCTGAGTAGAGGGTTGGTGCGCTCGAGGTGTCTAGGAGGCGTTTTTGTTGTTGGAAGGTCGATGGTGGTGCCGGGACTCTTGGGCGGATCTGTCGTGTTGCGCCTGAGCCTGCTTGCCGGGCGAGTGGGCGGAGGGCGCGGAGGGCGGACATGATGGGCTGGTGGGTGTAAGTGGTGACTTTTTGTGCTGTTACGTTTGTATTTATTCACGACAAAAGTTTTCGAGGTCAATTGTTATTTCTGAGAGCCAATTGATATGCTATAGGTAGAATAAAACCATCCCAAATGGCGTGCTGCTCAATTTTGTAGTCAGGACGCCTCTCTCACAACGTCTAAATGGAGCTGTCAATGTGACGTATACGACTATCAAGCCGCGTTCAAGTGCGCGTCAGAGCCATCGCGCTCATACATGTCTCTTACTAACGGCCACTAGCGGCCGTTTCCATGGTCATTTTTCTTTTTGTTTGAGCTGAACAATGGAAAGATCGCGGCGGCGGCGGTCTGGCGGATCTGTGCCCCAGGAAAGCCATCGACGTGCTGGGCTTGGCCCTCCCGCTGAGCCGCCCGGTGCTCGGATGAGTGCCCGTGGGCGCCGCACGGCTGGCTGGGTCACGGCGGCGGCGACGACGACATGTCATTCCAGGCTGTCAATGAGTGTCCGTAGCAGCCCACCATCTCACAAAGTGCATTTGGTTTCAGCCCTGCAATTGCGGGTACATAGGCGTTGTGTTCTGGGGGCGTCGTCGTCGGGAGCCACTTTTTGAGGCTGACGCCGACACGAGGGAGGAGTCGACGTCTCCGCAAGTACGCAGGGATCCCACACATTCCGCATGAAAGTTTAAACTTTTGGCGACAAATCACCTCTCGGCCGAGTCCCTTCATATTTGAAACCTCCTAAGCCCTACAAGACAAGATCTGTTCTGGGATGATCCGTAGTCTGAGGTTATTCTATTCTGACCTCACCTCATATATGCCTGTGATATCAGTGTTGATGATTAATGTTGTGATGGAACGGGACTCAGTGGATTCAGCAATAGTGTATATGTTGTGACGATGCCACGCTGGAGATTGCTTCCAGCCTTGCCAAGGTAGGTATGATGTCAGCACAATCCGAACTGATGGGTCCATTCAGCCTCCTATCACATGCTTGAAGATATTCGGTGACCTCGTGCAATGCCATTTCAGAGGTTGGATTTGGAAACTCGAATCAGCCAGCTTTTCAAACACCAATTGACCGTTCAGTGGACTCGTATGGACTTTGACAATGCCAGCAGCTTCACAGTGCAAGCCTCTTGCACGAGAACTATGCAAGAGTGAGTCTAGCTGACGTGCTATCCCAAACGCTGTCCATCCCTTGCGCAAGCCTTCGGGGTGGGCGCGCCCGGATTTTGACCAGTCACATTTGAAAAACATGGGGATGATAACAGACAGAGTTCATATTAATGAATTAATGTCAATGTACGTAAGTCTGGATATCAAAGGTAATTTTCATGGAAACATATGTACGTGCCAGCAAAGCAGCATCAAACATGTGCACACGCAAGAGAGTTATAAAAGAGTATTTCACGACTACCGTCCACTCCACCAGCCAGCTCCTTCAAAGCCGCGCGACGTTTAAGGGCATCAAGCACACGAAGCAGCACGCCATCAGTAAGCTAAAACAAGGTCTCCCGACGGGCAATGCCGCCGGATTTTTTTTCCAAATACCACATTTAAAAATTTCAAGGATTTGCTCATCGGCCAGTCTTACATCAGCATCGCGACGGAGGCGAGGGCGACGGTGAAGACGGTGGCCAGGCCGCTCGCCAGGGACGGGGCGGCGCTGTCCTTGGAGGCGTCCTTGGCGTCCTTGGTCTCGTTGCAGACGCCGGGCATCTGCTCGAGCAGGCTCTGCAGGACGTAGGCCTTGGGCTCGCCCTTGTTCATGAACATGGTGACGTTGCCGGTCTCGTCGGCGGTGGAGGTGCCGCAGCTGAGGAGCTCGACGACCTGGTCGCCGGCGGTGAAGCCGCCGATGGACAGCTCGTACGAGGGGCCGTTGGACGAGTGGTTGACGATGCAGCTGACGATCTGGAAGCCCTCGGGGCCCTTGACCTGGCACAGGTGGTTGTCGTTGGCCATCAGGGTCTGCGCTTGCGAGTCGACGTAGGTGCTGTCGGTCGTGTTGGTCAGGCCGATGAGGGTGTTGCGGGCCTTGTTGAGCTTGGCGGCGGTGACGTACAGCTCCGACGTCGTGTCGAAACCGGACGTCCAGAGGGCCTCACGGTTCTGGGGGGTGTCGCCGCCGGAGAAGTGCTGCTCTTGGCCTTGGTAGACTGGGATTGGGGATTCACATGTTAGCAAGACTGCCGCTGTCATGATCGACCTCAGGGGTTCCGGCATTACCCGGAACTCTCATGTGAGATCAATGACTCGGTGTGAAAGGGGGCGATTGTACTCACCGAGGGGCATGCCGTCGTTGAGGATGATGTATGCCATGGCGTTCTTGGCGATGGCCATGTCCTGGTTGTAGAAAGCGAAGCGGGGCATGTCGTGGTTCTCAGCGAAGGAGCCGAGGGCGAAAGTGTCGTTGCAGGACGAACGCGCACGCTCACGGATCTCATCAATCATGGTCATTTGACCGTCGTTGAAGGCATCCTTGATCTTGTAGTACTCGAGGTAGTTGGGCATGCCGGGCAGGTAGCCTTGGGTCTGGTAGGGGCAGAAGTCCTCGGGCTCACCAGTGAGAACCTCACCGAAGGCGAAGACACCGGAGGCTTCAACAAACTTGGGCAGGAACTCCTTGTTGACGTGCTTGGCGGCGTCAATACGCAGACCGTCGATGGAGTAGTTAGACACAAGCTCCTTGATCCAGTCGCCGAACATGTCGACGACCTCATTGTCCTCGGTCTTCAAGTCAGCTAGGGCGACACCGTAAGGGTAGAGCCAGCAGTCCTGGTAGTTTGTCTCATTCTCCCACTCGGTGACGTTGCAGTAGGGGTGGAAGTAATCCTCGTTGTTGAATGGGTTGAAGTTGGAGTAGTCGATCTTTGGCGGGGGGTTGTTGTCGAACTTTTGGACCATGTTGTTGACGACAACATCAACCAGGAGGTACATGTCACGGTTGTGGAGCTCCTCGGACAGCTTCTTCAGGTCATCTTCGGTGCCAAAGTGCTCATTGATGGCGTAAAGGTCATCCACCCAGTACCCATGGTAGGCCTCACCGACGGCGGTGTTGTCCTCGATGTTCTTTGAAATTGGGCTGATCTGTACGGCAGTGAAGCCCATGCCTGATGTTTACAATTCCTATCAGCCCATCTTATCTGCAGCCACCCCAGCCAGGGTGCTAAGGTTTCGGTCAATTCATCTTATACTGACCTTGGATGTAATCCAGACCGTTGATAAGACCAGTCCATGTGCCATTACAGAAAAGGAAGAGTTCATCGCATGCTGCCGTGGTAGAACCATCTGTCCGGGCGAAACGGTCGACGACGACCTGGTAGATGGAGCGGGATTTCCACTCCTCCAGAGAAGCAGCACTGGAGAGGCTGAGGAGGGCCGAAGCCGTTGTCAAAGCGAGCGAGACGGCACGCATTGTGCCTGTGTTTGATTTGAAAGGTGGAAAGGACTGGCTTGGACTGTGGATTCAGGACACTGGACGCGTAATGCTGAGCGTGCAGTGCGAGTATTATCTGCCGAGTCCGAACTATACACTTCAAATCACCAAATAGGGGTATAAACGAATGTGGTTCAAGACAGGTCGAGGCAGGACCAAGACTACTTGGATTATCGCAAAAAAAAGAGAGGTCGTGTAAGGGAAAGAACTGGAGTAGGGATGGAGGAAACCTAATCAGAACTTACAAACCTACCGGCGTGTGGAGGTGGTGTCTGTGTTGGTAAATTGCTTGTTCGATCTCGTGCCCCGAGGTCCCCAGACTGCCAGGGGGGCGAGGTAGCAACAGCCTTGGTCGAGCGACGCGCTCCCGTATTCCGAATTCAGACCAGCACGAGCGTCCCACAATTGCCCAGTGATCTTTCCCCTTCTTGCACGACGGCGTATTTGCGGTTACTCGGCAGCTCGGACAAAGCGAGAGACATGGCCTGCCAACCCTGCCAAGAGGAGAGAGGGGCGTTACCAGGAGGGTCAAAGAAATCAAAGGCTCGAGTGGTGATTTGTTATGATTACCCCGAACGGCCGGCAGAGATTTCCAGAAGTAGCCGGGATGGGGCCCCGTCACGTTGCAGCATCGACTGACCCCCTGCCTGCTTCTTTGCCCCTTGGAGTGGAAAAAGAGACAGAGACAGACAGACGCTTAAGGCTTGTGAGAGGGTGGACAGGAACAGACGGACTGTGCAGTCCTGACAGTCAGTTCCCTACTGCCTACTAAGGTGCTGGTTTTTCGCTATGATGTGCATGTACAGGGTACATCCCCTTCCCCATGCTTACTGTGCCATATGGGGTAGAACAAATACGCAGGCAGAAGGGGCAAAAGAGGAAGAGATGAAGAGATGAGTGCGTGATGAGAGACATAGAGACTTCCAAAAACAGCAACGAGGCTAGCGTCCCGGCCCCTTTACTGTACTGCGCCGATGCTAGTGCTAGTGAGTTGAGAGCTTGGGAGTGGACATTGGTTTTGGGGAGTCCTGGGAGCCTGGCAGGCCTGGCAGGCCTTGGGCTGCTTGGGAGGGTAGACCGGTGGTTATCCGTATCGTATCCAGAGATTGCAAGGAAGCGCCTGAGTGGTTGGTCTGATTTGAGCGGCGATGTGACCCGTCGGGGCCCCATAGCCGGATTTCGTGCATGGCATGGCATTCGCCAGGAGGGCGCGATGGAGCGAGGGCTGGCTGGCGGGCGTTTGGAAGTGGTGGGTGCAATTGGACTGTCACTGGTGTACCGAGCATCTCTCTCTCTCTCTCTCTGCCAGTCTCCTGTTGTTAGTCTCGCACCCAGACCACCTCGTGATAAGGCAGCGTGGAGGGCCGGGAGGAGGGTGTGTGATTGTGATCAGCGATTGCAGAGGGCGTCTAAGCAAAGTTTTTGTTTAAGTTTGCCGATCGTAGATGACAGACTTATGATTGACTGATTGACTGATTGGCACGACGTGTCCAGAACACACAAAACACCCACAGACACCCTGACACCGTGACACATAACGTGTCTGTGTGTGAATTTGTGGGCGCGTGTGTGGGCAAGCTGGCAAGGTGGGCAGGCCCCGAGAGAGGCGGGCGAACGGCGGGAGAGGGATCAACACTCGTTCGTCTGATGTTATTTTTCCCATTGTCATTGTTGCATAAACTTCTGGACCCCTTTTGGTTTCCAGGGGAAAGAGGCTAGGTACCAGCGGCCAGGTGGCTAAGAAGCAACTGACTCGGCCTTCATATTAGGGAAAAAAGAAGGGGGGAGGAAAGACGGGGTGGACGGGGAAGACATGGTTGGGCTTGTGCTGTGATGACGAGAGGGCGGCGCCAGGACGATGAGATGAGGAGGGCATGCGAGTACGGCGAGGCGGGCTGGCGGCGCGGCGGCGAGTCAACACAGTGGGCAGAGCGGCAGAGTGGTAGCGAGTAGTAACGAGTGGGCATTGGTGCCGCGATGGGGCCTGATACCAAGTTTAGAAAAAAGGAAAAAAAGAAGCACAGTACTTAGACTGGGAGGAAAAAGAAGCGACTGTGCGGTTTGTGGACGCGGTCCCACGGTAAGGGACAGGGATGAGATTTAAAACCTTAATGCGCTGATAGGGCCGTCCTCTCTGATTCGGGAAGGGTCCGTCTGAGTGGCTGCAACCCCTGACGAGGTACCGCTTTCTCCTCGTATCGTCTGCTCGCGTGCAGGGGGGTCCCTGAGATGCGCAGCGCGGCATGCAGCACGCCCATCTTGCTGCCCTGACACCTTACCCAAAGCGATTGCTTGTCTGCTTGTGTGCCACACGGCCTTTTACGCCGGCCCCGGCACCCTTGTCGCTCTGCCCTGTCGCCTGCTTTTTCAAGGCATGATCATCATCTCTCGCGCAGCTGGGGGACCGGGGAGTCCTGTTGCCCCTGGCGTTGGTTCATTTAGCGTTCTGCTGCCATCTGCCATCTGCTATCTTCCGACCCGCGACTGTGGCCTCTTGAGTGCTGACTGGGCGGATAAGGCCACGCTGGAAGAGGTACGTAGATACGTACCTGCAAACAGGCTACTGGGGACTGACTGGCTGTTCTTCTGCACTGTCCTCTGGGCTGTCCTGACTGTACGGAGCCACAGCACAAGCACAAGCACAAAGCACGATGCAGCTGTCAGACAGTCAGTCAGACAAGCCCGTCCACCACGCGAGCTGGCTGATCGGCGGACTGATTAACACCAATTCGCTACGTACCGTGCTCTCCTCGCGGCTGTCGACCGTGATCGTCACTCATCATGATCAGCATCACCAATTCGCTCGGCCTGTCGGGCCTGTCGGGCTGCTTTGCTTCTGGACGGCAAGAGGTCTCTGGCCGACCGCGATCCACGTCCGCGGTTGGAGGATTGTGCAGCAGGATCCGTTCCGGGCATCGTCATCATCACTCTGTCTTGGTCTTGGCTGGTCAGATCAGAACCCAAATTCTTTCCAAATGAGCCTCCCCCCTGGCCGTCAAGACTCCCACTCAGCACCCAAAAAAACTTCAGCCTCACGGTAGAGTGCGCGGGTAAAAATCACGACAGTCCACGATTGATTGCCACCGCGTTTGCTAGCACCGCTGCACTGCTGTGCTGCATGTGAGCAACGCCGATCCGCTGGTAAGCACTTGGGATTGCCGACATGTCGACCGAGTAGCACCCACAAGGAAGGCTCGGACTGCTGGCGATGGGGGGGGGGACCCAGAGACCCGTTGAATTGGATTCGAGCTGAACCTACCATAATACAAGCATGCAGCCCGGTCGTCCCACAGCATGCTCGGATTGGCTTCTGTGGAACCCTCCACAAATTGCCCCAACCGAAAAGGCGTCGAAACCACAGCGAATAACGCTGGACGGTCCGCCCGTCCCTCGCCCGGCACCTGGTCCTGGTTGGCCCTGGAGAAGGAAGTGAGAACAGACAAAGGAGAATGAGACACACCCACACCTTTCACCTTCGCCCACAGTGCGTGGCCTCGACCTGCCTCGGTATGCCGCACGGTAGGGTTCGATCCATGTTAGGGTCTAGCCTGTTCGGTCCCACGCTTGACAGCAGAGATGTTCCCGGTACTTCTCCGGGCTCGTCCAGTCATTCCACCTCGACCGTTCACCCGTTCAACCGCACCCATCAACGGGCGGCGCGCCTCAGCCTTCATCAGTCCTCAGGAACCACTAGGGGTTCCGACGACACGTCCAAACTGCTACCTTCCTCTGGTCTGTGTCCACCTCCACCGCCCAAAAATAATGTCTCTGGGCGGCGGTGGTTGTCAATCGCCACGCCCCTCTCCCCACTCTGGAGGGCAATGTGTGAAATCTGCCTCAGGCGCGGGACCCCCTGTTCCTCTATACCCCCGCCCCCCTTTCTCGCGTCCGTGTTTGTATTCCAGTGTGGCTGAAAATGGGTGCTCTAACTCGCCTGACAAGTCACCACACGCTCCGTCGGGAACTTCTGCGGACCTGGGTACCATGGGTTCCTGCTGCTGCTGCAGCCTCGTGTGGATACCGCCTTCTCACAAGCGAGTGCTTGGCCGGGTTTAGCTCGGCCCAGCCGGAGGCGGAGGCAGAGGCAGAGGCAAAGTCTCGAATCCTCCTCCTCATGCTCCTCCTCCTGCGCCTGGCTGCTGGGCCGGTCAGGGGCCGCACTGTCAACATGGGGCCTATCAAGGGTTCCCCTTGAGTGCCAGAGTGGGAGGGCCCGACGGTAGGGTTGTGCGAGGGTGGGATATTGTGGCTCGCCGAAAGCTTCCATTGTCTTCCCTTTTTCTTTTCGGCATCTTCACCTTTGTCACTCGCTGATAGTCGTCGTCACTCGCTCTTGTTGGAGGATAGACTCTGGTTGTGCTACTCACAGCACCCTGCCATTCTTTTTTCGCCCTTGTTTTCATCACCACCAGAGACGCTCACCACGGACGGCTCACACCACCGTGAGCTGTGCGTTGTTGTTGTGTGGTGATGATGTTTTCTCTCGCGTGGCTTTCTGCCATTGCTCTTTTCTCGTCTTCCAATACCTTCGTTCACGGCCTCAAGTACACTCTTTCTGAAGTAGATTTTAATCTTAATGCGAACAAGACAGCGACGAATCCCCTCGACTACAGCGTAGAAGAACGGACAAACTACACAGAATCACCAGATAACTGGAGGTTTCCCTTCTATACCGTCTTCTTAGATCGTTTCGTCAATGGCGACCCAACCAACGACAATGCGAACGAGACGCTTTTCGAGACCGATATGAGGAGTACCCAGATCCGCAACGGCGGTGACCTCCAGGGACTGGTAGACTCTTTGGACTATATCGCCGGCATGGGCATCAAGGTAATACACGACCAGGAAGCCCCCAACACACCTTCCTTACTCCCAGTCTCGCTGTTTTCGCCGCAGAGTTCCTCCTTCACCCCGTTGATCCATTTTCTGACCACGCGACTAGGGTCTCTATATCGCCGGCTCGCCTTTCATCAACCAGCCATGGGGCGCAGACGCATATTCAGTAGGTCACCACTCATGATTGAATTCTCAATCGTATATTCGAACCCATGGCCACACACGCTGACAGCACCGTCTAGCCGCTTGACCTCACCCTCCTCGATAAGCATTTCGGCAATATTACAATGTGGCAGAAAGTCGTGGACGAGATCCACGACAGAGGCATGTATGTCCTTTTGGACAACACCATGGCAACGTAAGTAAATAGAAAGATACCGGGGTTTGGCAGCGACGATCAACCACTCACAATCTTGAAATGCAGCCTGGGTGATCTGATCAGTTTCGAGGGATATCTGAATGAAAGTACGCCATTTTTGGAGGAAGAGCACAAGGTGGCATGGAAGTCATCTCGACGGTACCTTGATTTCGACATCGGCAACACATACAACGACACTTGTGAATACCCCACCTTTTGGTATGAAGATGGCAAGCTGGTGCCATCAGCCGACCTCTCCAAGCTCAAGGGCTGCTACGACAGCGATTTCGACCAGTATGGTGACATTGAAGCTTTCGGTGTTTTCCCCGACTGGAAACGTCAACTTTCGAAGTTTGCCTCCGTGCAGGACCGTCTGCGTGAGTGGAACCCATCGGTGCTTGCTCGTCTGGAGCATTTCTCGTGCATGACCGTCGCTGCACTCGACATCGATGGGTTCCGTGTGGACAAGGCCATGCAGGTCACGGTGGATGCGCAGGCCTCTTTCACCACCAAGGTGCGCGAGTGTGCCAAATCATATGGCAAGGAAAACTTCATGGTGGTTGGCGAGATTACCTCTGGTAACACACTCGGATCCATCTGGCTGGGACGTGGCCGCTCGAAGGAACTGTGGCTGGAAGATATCAAGACTGCTGAGTCCCTCGATACCATCTGGAACACTACTGAGGCCGATTCCATGTTCCTTCGCCCGGCAGGAAACTCCGCTCTCGACGCAGGCGCATTCCACTACTCGGTGTATCGATTCCTGACCCGCTTTCTGGGCATGGAGGGAAACCTCGAGGCTGGATATGATCTGCCAACAAACTGGGTCGAGATGTGGAACGAGATGCTACTGTCGAACGACTTCTACAATGCCAACACTGGTAAATTCGACCCTCGACATCTTTACGGTGTGACGAACCAGGACGTTTTCCGCTGGCCAGGAATCGAGAAGGGAACACAGCGCCAGATGCTTGGATACATGATCACCACCTTTTTGCTGCCAGGCATTCCGCTCGTCTACTACGGAGAGGAGCAGGACCTGTACCTGGTTGACAGTACCGCGAGCAACTACGTTTACGGTCGTCAGGCCTTCTCGCCATCTCAGGCATGGATGAGACACGGTTGCTACAGCCTGGGAAGCTCAATCTACAACAACTGGCCTGTAACGAAGGCTACTCAGGGATGTCATGACCCAGCCCAGGCGTTGGATCATCGTGACCCATCTGCCCCACTGCGGAACACCATGAAGCACATGTTCGCCCTGCGCAAGGCATTCCCAGTTCTCGATGAGGGGTGGTCTCTCGTTCAACTTGCCAACAAGACAACCTTCAAGTATCCCAACGGCACTGATTCTAAAACCGAGTTTGGCATCTGGAGCGTTGCCCGTTCTTTCAACTCAGAAACACAAACGGACGTCAACGCCACGAACAGCAAGCCCGTGTGGCTGGTCTATCACAACCAGCCCAACGAGACCACCTACGAGTTCGACTGCAATGACGCCGACACTGCCTTCGTCTCTCCGTTCGATGCTAACACCAAGGTCCGAAATCTGATGGACTCCAGCGAGACCCTCTCCTTGGAGTCCTCTGCCGTCACCCCCAACCCCTTCACGGGCACAAAAGCCTCAGCTGGCTGTCTCAGCAGCATTACCATGAAGCCGTACGAGTGGAAGGTCCTTGTCGGAGAGTCCCTGTATGTGGCGCCAGGACCCATGATCACCAGGTTTTCCCCTGGCCACGACCACCAGATCGACTCGTCGGTCAACACCGCCAATGAGGTGGATATTGAGATTGGCTTCTCGACCGAGATGGACTGCGACTCGGTGTCCGAGTCCATCTCTGTGGTCTCCTACATCGATGGCACAGGGCCGCAGGAACTGACCAAAATGGGAACCGCAACCTGCACCAGCGTTGATGAGGGGGTCACCGCAGATTTCGTTGGCTACATTCCCACCATCTGGGTCTGGTCTGCTACCCTGTCCGGTGTTGTTGATGGTGTGCACAAGATCACAGTCAAGGAGCCCAAATCGACAGACGGGGAATCAACTGCGGCCACCGACCACTTCCTCCTGAGACGAGGATTGCCCAGCAACCCTGTCGTTTTCCCTGAGAGTGCCAATTACTCATCCACCGTCCTCCACGTGGCTAATGATGTTATGTACGTCAACCACAGTGCCCCTGGCGCTTCCATGTGGCGGTACAGCACGAACTTTGGGTCAAGTTGGAGCGACTGGAAGACATACACGGGCGAGTTCGAGAAGCTCACAGCTCAAACCTGGTCTGGAACCTTCGATCAGGAATGGTATGGTCATCACCTAATGGTCCAGTATTGGAGTCAGCCCCTGGGATCGTCCGCCTTCATCCAGCATGGCGACAGCACCGATGTCAAGTACAAGCGGCAGTTCCCTCACGTGTTTATGCACGGTGAATACAACATGTGGGGATACGATCGAGGAGCGGCAAGCGCTATGAGCCTGGTGGCTGACCACACCTGGGAAATGCATTTCATGCGAGAATGGCCCGCGTCAGTGCAGGTTAACATCTGGGGTGTCAACCCAGATGGTCAGCCTGACACAACCTTCATCTTCGGTGACCTTGATCGGGACGGCATTCTTGACAGGCTGTCTCCTAGCAGTCTGTCAACCAACGTCTTCAACATGTCGGTTCCCGAATGGCCTGGCTTGTCCTACAAGTTGGTTGTCCATGACTCAAGCTGGACAATCGAGGCCCAGCCAACTGGTACCGTCTACCTGCAGATTTTCCTCTTCTTCCTGCTAGGCATTATCCCCATCGTCCTGGCGGCCTTGGCCGGCTGGGTTTATGTCCGTGGCTTCTACCAGGTCAAGGTTAACAAGAGGGGTTTCAAGACGAACCCCAAGAACTGGCTCTCTCTTGGTGCCATCCTGAAGACCGACTCGAATGGCAACGAGAAGAAGGAGAAGTACAGCATCGCTCTGCGGGCCATGTCGCCCTCGCCATCGGGAACCCCAGTACCCGCCATCAAGGCTACTGGCGAGAAGAGGACAGTTCTGATCGCCACCATGGAGTACAACATCGATGACTGGAAGATCGGCATCAAGATCGGTGGTCTCGGTGTCATGGCCAAGCTGATGAGTACCGCCCTGGACCACGTCAACTTGATCTGGGTCGTGCCGTGCATTGGCGGCATCGACTACCCCATCGACGAGCCCGCAGAGTCGATGTTCGTGCAAATCATGGGCGAGTCCTACGAGGTCCAAGTCCAGTACCACAGGTACAAGAACATCACCTACGTCCTCCTCGATGCACCCATCTTCCGTCAACAGACCAAGGCCGAGCCCTACATCGCAAGAATGGACGACGTCGAATCTGGTATTCTGTACGCAGCTTGGAACAGCTGTATCGCTGAGACCATCCGCCGATTCCCTGTTGACATCTACCACATTAACGACTACCACGGTGCTATTGCTCCTCTATACCTGCTTCCTCAGACCATCCCCGTGTGTCTCTCGCTGCACAATGCCGAATTCCAAGGATTGTGGCCCATGCGCAGCCCCGAAGAGACCAAGGAGGTCTGCGACGTGTTCGGCCTGCCAATGGACGTTGTGAAGAAGTATGTTCAGTACGGTTCCGTCTTCAACCTTCTGCACGCCGGTGCAAGCTACCTGCGGTACCACCAACGTGGTTTCGGTGCCGTGGGTGTGTCCAAGAAGTACGGTGATCGTTCATTGGCTCGTTACCCTATTTTCTGGAGTCTGAAAACCATTGGACAACTTCCCAACCCCGACCCTTCAGATACAGCCGCATGGGAGCCCGAGAAGGACGAAGGAAGCAGCAAGAAGGACGGCATCGAGGTCGACAAGGAGTTCGAAGGCGCCCGAGGAGATCTCCGAGTGAAGGCTCAAGAGTGGGCCGGTCTTGAAATCGACCCAACCGCCGACCTGTTCGTCTTTGTCGGTCGTTGGTCTCTCCAGAAGGGTGTGGATTTGATCGCCGACATATTCCCCAGCATCCTGGAGAAGTACCCCAAGACACAACTTATCTGTGTCGGTCCCGTTATTGATTTGTACGGAAAGTTTGCGGCCCTGAAGCTTGCTAAACTTATGGAGGTCTACCCTAAGCGAGTGTTCTCCAAACCCGAATTTACTCAACTCCCGCCATACATCTTCAGCGGTGCCGAATTCGCGCTGATTCCCTCGCGTGACGAGCCCTTTGGCCTTGTCGCTGTCGAATTCGGCAGGAAGGGTGCGCTGGGTGTCGGTGCGAGAGTCGGTGGTCTTGGTCAGATGCCCGGTTTCTGGTACACTGTCGAGTCCATGTCTCCTGCTCACTTGCTGGATCAATTCAGGCACGCTCTCAAGGAAGCCCTGGACTCCAAGCAGCCCAAGCGAGCACTCATGCGTGCATGGAGTGCAAAGCAACGTTTCCCAGTCAAGCAGTGGATTCAGCAGATCGACAGCCTCTACGACGAGTCAATCCGTGTCTCAAACAAGGAGGCAAGCAAGAAGAAGAAGCTGACAAGCAGGTCTATGTTATCTCTGAACACCACATCCCATCAAGAGGGACCCGACACGCCTGGCACATCCAGGCCAACCACACCCAACACTGGACTCCAAATAAACATATCCTCGCCACAAGCAGTGCGAAGCTCATTGCTGCACAACGTTTCCCCCGACATTTCGACTGCTGGACTTCCCTCTCCCGGCCTGCGGTCGCCTAGCGGCATGTCTTCGCCCAACCTCAACACCCCCAAGTTCCCGTGGACCAACCTGGAGCCCGGATCCGCGCGTAACTCCGCCATCAGTGTGGCCAGCTTCGACAGCTTCGCTATGCGCGCCCAGGCCGATGGTCCTATGAGCCCCGGCCTGCCAGACTCTCGCGACTCCGTTGCAGGTCTGCCCCTCCCACAGCCAAGCTTCTACCAACAAGGCAACCGCAACAGCAGTCAGCTTTCCCTGTCAGACGTCGTCGGCGAGCGACAAGACATGAAACTGCAGAAGGTGGACCTGACCTTCAACGACACCAACGGCGAGTTCTACGCGGAATTCGAGCAGAAGCTGTCAGCAATCACAGCCAAGAACTCGCACACCGAGCTCTGTATCGAGGAGTTCCTCAAGAAGAGTGAGAAGGAATGGTTCCGGCGGTACCGGGACGCAAAGCTGGGCCGGCGCGACGTGAGCAGGGCGCGCAGCCCCAACGGCCTGGGCCTCAAGAGGCCTGAGAGCAGGGATGGAAAGAGCAGAAATTCGTCGATTGTTAGCCGGGGAAGGCAGCGACATCGCAGTATTACTCCCCACAGCACCATGACCTATATGAGTACGGAAGCGGGCTCACCCAGCGGACCAGATGTTGATGATGAATTCTTGCTGGGCAACGGCTACAAGGCGCCCACGGGTCTGAGGAAGTAAGTTGACACCCCAACGAGTTGGTTGACTGTACGGGTCAAGAAAGCAGGACGCTGACGCAGATATCTACCAGAATCCTCTCAATCAGGATTGGCGACTGGCCAGTCTACGCCTTCCTGATGGCGCTGGGCCAGATCATGTCGGTCAACTCGTACCAGATCGTCTTGCTTACCGGCGAGTCGTCGCAGACTTCAACACAACTATACATCATCGGTTCCGTCTACCTCGTGGCTTCGCTAGGGTACTGGTTCATGATTCGAAACCTCAAGTCTCTGTACGCTATCTCTCTGCCCTGGCTCTTCTTCGGCCTGGCCTTCATGCTGCTGGGTATTGCGCCTTTCCTCGGCGACGGTACGGTACAAGGTGTGGTGCGGACTACCGCAACTGCCTTCTATGCCGCCGGAGCGAGTAGCGGAGCCGTGATGTTTGCGCTCAACTTCGGTGACGAAGGTAAGGCTATCCTGTTCCCTGCTTCCCCACGATTTGTCACTTTCTGGGCAAGCCACTCACGCAACCCGTCTTCTAGGTGGTTCGCCAACACGTCAATGGATCATCCGCGCCATCATCGTCGCCGGCATCGCGTCTGTCTACTCTCTGATGCTCTGGTACTGGGGTTCACTGGTTGCCATGTCCGCGGCCTCCGTGAACGCCTACGTCGTCAACACCAGCATCCCCATCGCCCTCGTTGTCTGTGTCCCCGTGGCCGTGCTGCTGTGGGCCGTCGGCATCATCCTCTTCCTCGGCCTGCCTGACTACTACCGCCAATCCCCCGAGTCCATCCCCGGTCTCTACATCTCGCTCCTCCACCGAAAGCTTGTCCCCTGGTTCTTCGTCGCCATCATCATCCAGAACTACTGGCTCTCCGCCCCCTACGGCCGCAACTGGCAATTCCTCTTCGGCTCGCAGTACGTCCCCGGCTGGGCGGTCTTCATACTCGCGCTGGGCTTCTTCGTCGTCCTGTGGACCATCATCCTGTACATCTTCTCCCTCTTCTCGGACGAGCACACCTGGCTCCTGCCCATCTTCGCCATCGGCCTGGGCGCCCCCCGCTGGGCCCAGATGTTCTGGGGCGTCTCCGGAATCGGCTGGTACCTCCCCTGGGTCAGCTCGCCCGTCGGCTCGGCCATCCTGTCGCGTTGCATCTGGCTGTGGCTGGGCCTGCTCGACTCCATCCAGGGTGTGGGTCTGGGTATGATGCTGCTGGCCACCCTGACGCGGCAGCACGTGCTCGCCGTCCTCATCGGCTCCCAGGCCATCGGAGCCGCCGTCACCATGCTCGCGCGTGCGACGTGCCCCAACGCCAAGTACGCCACCATCACCTTCCCCGACTTCAGCCAGGGCGTCCTCCCAGGCGCCGCCGAGAAGTGGTTCTGGATCTGCCTGGCGTTCCAGCTGGTCATCCCGTTCGGCTTCTTCAAGTTCTTCCGGAAGGAGCAGGTCTCGAAGCCATAGAGAAGTGGCTTCGCGCGCGTGTGTGTGGGAGTGTCTGCTGGGTACATGTTTTCAAAAGGGTTCATTATCTACTTTAGTCCATGACAAACTTGGCTGGTTGTTACAAAATACCTTTTCAGCATCAGCGTCGGGATGCGTTTGTTTGGCGTCATAATATGGTGTCTCTGTGATTTTTTATTCCTTTCTTAGTCATTCATTCCCTTTTAAACATAAGAAATTATTGGATACCACCATTTCAGTACCAAAAAATACCTCCTTCCAAAGCGTACAAACAGTGCAGTAACTTGCTTCTATTGGTCAGGTTGGGTGTTTTGCTTGTGGGTGGGACAAGGGACAAAATCTACGTATGATGATGTGTTTTACTTGAAACGAGATACCGTACTTGCTCTCTCATGGCAAATCGAATACATACCTGTTGCACGCTAAATACCGTAATCTCTGCGTATTCGTGTACCACAGTACTTGCAAATGCCTGCCAGCTTCGCTCTTTTGACACAGTCCCAATTATATGGAAAGACCTACCTGACAAGGCTTGTTCATTAAGCAAGAGGGCGAGATTGCCAGCCATATCTACAAAGGAGCATGACTGCATGGTTGCAAGATCACCATGCAGTCAGGGTTCCGGGCTTATTGGGAGGACTTGGACGGTACGCAGCCTAACCTGGCAGAGGCCGGCACGTCACTGCGGTCTCAGCCCTGTTGGACACTCCTTGAACATGACGGGGGCTGCTAAAACCCTTCTCCGAACGAGGCCGAGACACTCATGCACTTTGATAGTCGCGGGACGTAGCGGCAATACTTCGCTGTAGACTTTCTTCTATTGTTCATCCTTGGGTTCTCGGCTATGAACGAGGACCAAAAGGGATCTCAGACCCTTATTCCGTCTCTAAGTAAGTACCTTTTCCATGCCTCGTGGGTGAATACCTCAGCAGTGACGCTATGATCCCCAACGCCGAACAAACTGGGCCAGCGGGACCACAGTGTCCAAAATGACAGAGACTGCTTAAATGACCCCCTGGAACCACACACAAACAAAACAAAACCACCAGTCCGTGCCGTCTGGCCGTGGGGGTGCGGTAATATTACTGGCTCGCGGCCAAGTCTAGAGTGCTCTTGTCCCACATGCTCCTTAGTATCGCCTGGATCCCGTCATCGTCGTCACCATTGACAAGGCTGGCTCCGCTCAAGCCTTGACCTTCGTGCAGTCTGCTGGCACCACCGTCATCTGTGTCCAGGCTGGAGCCCGTGCCGCTGTTCCTAATCGAGGTATGAGCCCGCCTGGGAGTCGCCGGCCTTCGCGCCCCGTTGGCGCCGTTGGCACTGTCCCTGAAGCTCTGGCTGAGACCAAACTGCCCACCACCAGCCAGATTCACAGAGCTGCGGCTGCCAGCGCCTCCGGCCGTGCCAGGCCGGGGTATCCTCCTCGCACTGTCGTTGCCAGGGAGCTGCGCCAGCCGTACCAGGCTCCGGGCGACGGGGTTCTGGTAGCGACGTACTATGTTGTACTCCACCCCGGTGCGCTCGAGAAGCTTGTTAACCCTCGGATCCTGCGAATCGTACCCTGCGCCGCCCAGCAAGGGACCGGCCACCTCAGCGACCTCGGCCGCGAAGCCACCAATCCCGGAGTGTCGGTGACGAACCGGCTCCATGGATGAGCTAGCCCGTTGTAGGTTGATCTTCTGCTGTGTCCGGCTCTTCTCAGACGGCGCTGCCGCCACTGTGCCCACCTCTCGGGATCGTGCCGTGGTTGCTATTGCACTGCTTGTCACACCTGTGTCCTCTTCGTCCGTCAAGTCATCGTCGTCGCGCACTTCAGTGTTGCCGGACAGTCCATTATTGGCTGAGGAGGGGAAGTTTCCTATGGACCTTGGCCTCCTGGGCCCCGAGCCTGCGAAGGAGCTAGCCGCGGTCTGCGAGACGAAGCGGGATGTGACCTCCTCTTGACCATTGCTCCCGACAACACCCTGAGGCTGTGCGGGCGTCACAGACAGGGTGCTTGCAGAATGCCGACTATCAGGTGATGCGACCCGGGCCATTGCCATTGTGTTGGACATGCCGGTGGTTGCGCTATGCGATGGCGTGCGCTGAAGCAGCTTTGATGTCAAAGTCCGGCTGTGCTCCTTGTCGCCAGCAAACAGGAGCTTCTGGGGTTCGGCCAGGGGTGTGGGCTCCTCGTCGCCGGTCACACCTCCTGCTGGACTCCCGACCGCGCTCCCTTGTGCATTTCCCGACGATTGACCGCTTGTATTGACGGATCCGCGTCTCGACAGATAGGGAGACGCGGAGCTGCTAGCATCGATCCACTCGTCTTCCTGGCCGTCGTTGCCGAGATCGAAATGCACCGCCGACTTGGAAGACTTGAACTTGCTGACAGCCTTTTCGGAGGACGACCTTTTCAGCTGGTTCTGGGGCTTGGAGCGCTTGGCGACCTCGACTTGGGAGCGATTGCGCTTGAGGCTGGTCTGGGAGTGGTTCTTCTTGAGACTTGTGGTGGAGGGGTCGCGGGATAATTTCACCTCGGAGGAGTGATGTCGGCGGTGAGCTGCAGTAAGGCCGCTGCTTCGTTCGGGCGAGGGGGAAGTGACTCTTCGGTTGAGTTTTGTGGATGATGCGGAGGTGTTGTGCTTGGAGAGTCCTTTGGATGACGGGACTCTTGCATGTAAGCGGGCTCCTCCACCCCCGACATGGTGCCTCTGGGGTTTGTGATGCGTCCGCGGCTGCTGCTGATGATGCTGTTGACTGTGATGTGTCTGGTCGCTGTCCAATGAATCGCTATCCTGCTGGTTTGCAGAGCGTTTTGATTGGCCGGCAGACGGCGAGATGCTGTCTCCCCGTTCCCTGTCCCTGGCCATTGTTGCTTGTTCTCCGGCTGGCTGGCTGCTGGCTGCTGCTGTGCTCGGCCGCAAGATAGGCTCTCTCTCCTCTCTGTCTCGCCCTGTTCCCTCGAGCTACCCAGAGCTCTGCCCACTCAGTGATTGTGTCCTTCCAGCGCCCCGGGATGTGTGGGCGGGCGAGCCCGTGCTGGACTGCTGAGCGAGGGCTTCGGTGTGGACCGCGGTGAAGGAGATTCCTTGCAGATTTGGAGAAGGAGTGGGCAGAATGGGCGCGGATTGGAGGTCGGCAGACTCTAGGTGGGCGCGAACTTTGCTTTTTGCGCCGACGGACTGGACCTGAGGGCGGGGGGAGGAGGGGGGGTCAGCAGCGTGGAGGCGCAAGTAAGATATGCCCACGGTTAGTCACTGCGCTGTCAGTGAGTCTTGGGCAAAAGACAGACAGACAGAGAGTGGGTGGTGGTAGTGGTGGGTGTAGAAAGATGACGACGGTCGCAACGACCAACTGGGGTGGGCTCAATCGGTCGCAGGAGACGGACATACGAAGACAAGAGCAAGAGAATGAATGAATGAGCTTGTGCCACGTCAGGATGATGGTCAATTGTTTCCTCGTGCGGCACAAGGAGATTATTGACTGACGATTGACCCGACAGTCGGCGACGCAATGAGACGGAGTACGAAGTCAATCCAATTTGCGCAAACTAGCCGTGTGCCCGTCGATTCCATCTGAATCTAGCCCACCAGCCCACCACCACCTGCCGTTCCGAAGTACGGATAGATGGGTAGGCCGTCAGTCATCAGTCAGTCACTCCCTCACTCACTCACTAGACACGCTATGGCCCGTACCTAGGTACCCGGTTTCTGGGCCGTGACCGCCTCTTTCGCAGGACAGCCCGGGCCCTTGCTGCCTTGGAACCTAAGCAGACACGAGGGACTAGAGCACGGAGTACCTGGGTAGCTCCCTCAGGAGCGGGCACCGCCGGAAAGAGCCACCCCTCCTCCACGCTTCAGTTCTCGCTCCGCATTTAGTCTAGGACTAGGGCGCAAGGGTGCATGCAATTGCTAAGTCACGTCAGTCGGCAGGCAAACCAGACAGACTCCCAGCCAGACCTTGATACCCACCCTGCCGTAATCTCCGCTATCATTTGGCCCGAGGCCGGTAACTTTCGACGTCCATTCCTTTCACACTTTCAGCAGCAACGCCTCGCTCGCATCGTCGCCATCCAACCAGCCAACACGACAGCCCCGCAACACCTACTGTCTTAACCCCACCGTGACTTCATTCTCCAGCTCAGGTACTCTCGGATAGCTTCTCCAATACCGCGGGGGAAACCATTACTCAAAATGAGTGCACAGCTTACACAATTCGAGGAGGAGAGGAAGGCCTACCAGGAACAGGTATGTCAAGTCTCAGTTCGCAGTCTCTTGTTTCGACGCGCATGCTGACCCTGCTCCAGCTGGATATCGTCACCACATCCCTCAACGATGACCCCGAAAGCGCCGAGCTGCTCGCCCTCAAGGCTGAGCTGGAGGAGATGATCAATATGATCAACGATTCCATCGCCGAAATCCAGCCGAAACGTGCTGCTGCCGCACCTGCTCCAGCAGCCGCCCCCAAGAAAGATCCAACCCCGGCAGAGTCCGCGCCAGCCAAGTGGTCACGCGAGAACCACCCAGCCTTCAAAAAGGCCGCGCAGGAGGAGAAGGACAGGCAAGAAGCAGCTGCGGCCGCAGCAGCAGAGTCGGCTATCCCCATATCCTACCAGGTCAATGATACAGTCCTTGCTAAGTGGGTCTCGGGTGACAAGGGATTCTACCCAGCACGCATCACCGCCGTCACCGGTTCCTCCACACAGCCCATGTATACCGTCAAGTTCAAGAGCTACGACACGAGCGAGACACTGCGCGCGAACAACATCCGTCCCATCAGCAACAAGCGCAAGGCTGATGGCAGCACCCCGAGTGCAGGCCCTGCCGCCGCAAGCGGCAGCGTGAACAGCCCGACCGCGTCTGGATCAACGACACCGGGCGGGTCAACGAGTGTCAACAACGGGATTGTCCTTACGTCCGCCCCAAGCGTGTACCCACAGGCCGACAAGAACGCTGCTGCTGATGGCGAGAAGCCGGTCAAGAAGTTCAAGAAGATCAAGGCCAACAAGGAGCTCGAGAAGGGCAAGTCCAAGTGGCAAGACTTCAACGCCAAGTCCAAGTTCGGCAAGACACAAAAGAAGGACAGCATGTTCCGAACACCTGACGGCGTTCACGGCCGAGGTCAGTATTGCTACCCCTACCCTCTGAGAGAACGACTGGTGACTAACTTTGCTATTATAGTTGGGTTCACCGGGTCTGGCCAGACCATGCGCAAGGATCCCACTCGAAGTCGTCATGTTTACCAACCAAATGAGGACATTGACTAAGTTGATTTTCTGCTGCAGGACCTTCCGTGCCTTGGACAGACGTCTTCAAAAGCAACAACTTTGGAATTACGGCGTAGGCGGGCGGGACCGGCACCTTGCCGTGGTTTTTCCGGTGGGCGTTAGGTCTTGGTGGACTTTCTACTATACGGTAAAATACCTCTGCTTTGTCATATGGAGGCTAACTTGGCTTTTCTTCTCCTACGACAAGACACCATGTTCCTGTCTTGGTCAGGCTTAGCATACTCTGTTCATAGGAACGGGCTTGCCGTGTGTCTCGGCACACCAGCCGAGCTCACCACACGGCCAGTCGCATATATCAAACAGCGTGATCTTCCCATATCGCCTTTCTTTGGATCGACGCTAAGTTCCCGCAGACTTTTGGCTTCCATGTTGCCATTTGTGCCAGGACTGCTGGCACTACCTGGGCCCGCCGGGAAGCATCGCACAAATGCGTAGACTGGCATTCGTCGTCACGCTGTTTCATGGGGGTTATGCCTGACAACATCCTGTCGTTGCTCGTTTTTCAGGCACTGAAGTCGCGTGTGAGAGCAACTTGACGTACCTCTGGTATGGCGTTCTGCACATTTGCTTCTCCGGGCCTGCTCAGGGGTCAACAAGCCTCTTTGCACGGTATTCCTGTCGCGGAAAACACAGCGAATGACTCTCGTAGCCGTGTAGTCCCTGTAACTTGATAGGATCCACCATCGTAGGATGCCCTCCTACAGGAGAACCTCGTACGAGGTGATGGGATGACCCCCTATAGGATAGCCTCCTATTAGACTTTAGGGTACTCATGCAGGATACCATCTTGTAGGATACCCTCCAATAGAATTCGATGTAAGAGGCTAGGTGTCTATGTCTAGTTTCCCTCGGTAAAGTGTGAAGACCAAGAGGCGAACACACGTCTGAGACCATGTCCGTGTCGTCGAGGCACGATCCACACCTTCACCCTGAGGAGACTATTTGGGGCTTTTCGATCACCACATTGAACATACTAGGTAGTCAGATCAGTAGAACACATGGTAACTATGTACAGCACCAATGTGTGACTGCTTGGTTTCCAGGACGTCAATGTTCATCACTTGCAGCCGGTAGCAAGTGCTTGGTATCTGTTTCTCTAACACGTACTCGATACACGAATCCAACTGGATATGCCACAAGAAATGTGCCCGAATGATGTTTCATTTAGTCCGTCTATGCCTGTTCTATTCCTATTGGTACTTCCTGAAGAAGTCCATGACGCCCTGGAAGACCACGAGAAGGATACCACCGCCCTATTTCCTCAGCGTCAGCAAGCCCAACTTGATTTATGGAAATATCCAGGGACTGGACGGAGAGTGAACTTACCGGTCCCAGCCTCAGAACCTTGGGCAGGAAACCCTTGTACAGAGCCGCGAAGCCCTCCTCCTTCAGGACGGTGCCGACGGCCGGGAAGGCCCAGTTGTACTTGGGCGTGACACCGGGGACCTTGACAGAGTTCTGGATGCGCGACTTGACGACGTCGAGGGGCGTGTTGAGGATGGTGCCGACGGTGCCGCCCACGGTACCCGCCAGGATGTCGTTGGCCATCTGGCCGGTCTTGTCCTTGGCCTTGGGCAGCAGCTGGCGCACCTGGAAGATGCAGCCGAAGTAGCCCGCGTTCCACAGGATGTGCCTCCACATGGTGCTCTCGAGCCCTTGGTACATGGCCAGCACGCCTTCTTGCCGCACCGTCTTGGCCACCACGTCCAGCATGCCGTTGTACTTGGCCGCGTTGGCCTTGTCCTGCAGCCGGATCTTGACCAGCTCGAAGGGCACCACCACGAAGGACTCGGTCGCGCCGGCCGTCGCGCCGGTGAGCACCGACAGCGGCTGTGTCATCTTCTCGGCGCCGAAGGCCTTGCGGTAGAACTTGCCCCACTCGTCGTTGGCGGCGAACTTGGTCGCTCGCTTGGGGGCCTCCATCAGGATCGGGGCCGTGATGCCTCGGTATAGCCGGGAGAAACTGCATGGTGTGGCTTTGTTAGTTGCTGCTTCTGGGGGCATTTCCCTGCTGTGTGGTATATTTGTCTCGGTCGGGTATGTCTGTGTGTTGTAGGAGTGGGATCTCGAACGCACCCCTCATGACGGATGATCTTCTGGAAGCAGTCGAACATGCCATTGTACGAGTCCGCGCCGACTCCCTTGCCAGTCTGCAGCTGTCTGTTGCACCTGTCAGCATCGCTATCTTGTCCGGCAGGTTGAGAGCCTTACACTCTGGTCTTGACGACGTCCAGCGGGTACCTATGTAGCAATGTCAGTATACTGTAAGCAAGCAAAGCTTGGCCGGTCGCGTGCTGCTCCCATGTCGACATACATGACCAGAATCTAGAGATAGTGACATGTTAGTAAGTCAATTGCACCCGGGAAAAGACAATACATACTTCTGACACACCGGCGACAGCGCCTATGAGGACGGAATGTCAGCCATATACTCCCATAACATGTTGCGACAACCCCGAGCGGTCGGGGCGCCAGTCGGCTATTTGACTACGCACCGGCAGCAAACTGGTATATGAACGGAAGGGGCTTTTGGTCAGACATCTTGGCAGCTGGTCCACAAGTATGTTAGCCTTGAGCATGAGAATTGGGTTTCGAGAGGGTATTGACTTGCCTGGACCGAAAAGGCTGGACGTGAATGGGGAGGTGGTAAGAAGGGAAACAAGAAGCAAGTCAACTTCAGCTTTCAGAGCGAGACAAACTGAATCTAATCAGCACTGCCGGCGCACAAATCCTCCCAGGTCCCCTAGCGGCATCGGACCGCGGCAAGCCTACCACAAGCTAAGCATTGTAATAGACCCTTGTCAGTGCCCCCACGTTTAGCCGCGCCTGTAGCATGCACGGTTGGGGCATTTCTGGGATTTCCTAGTGATTCAGAAGCTGGATATTGGTAGCCATATTGGTTTACCCCAGGCAAACACAGCTTGGATCACCCACAAAGGTGATGTTCTACGCACACACAAGCATAATGCATTTTGTGAAGCAGGCATTCTAACGGGATAAATCCAGCTTTTAATTCTCATGTCAGAGTCAACTTTTGTACCAGCATCACCATCCGTGGTGAGTGGTGTCCATACTGCTATAGCCTCGCTAGTGGCCATGATCTATCTGCCATACACGCTTATATGGGGCATCCTTGCCAAATCCTTGGCAAGTCTCCATGGCTATTCATAGTCCTGCTAAAGTAATTGAGCCCTTTCATTGTTCCAAACACTTCTTAAGCCGCATCCTCAGTGTTCAGCTTGATGATCTTGCCAATGGCAATCGTCTGACCCTGGTCACGCTGCAAAACAGTTAGCAATTTGATACACCATGCTTGGAGCATCAGAAAAGAACTTACCAGAGTGAAACGACCCATCTGGGGGTAATCCTCGAATTTCTCAACACACACTGCGCCAGAGGCACCAGTAACCTCCAGCCGCGCAATAATGCTGTCGCCCTTCTTCGCATGCGTAGGCGGCCGCTTGCTCTTACGGTTTGTACCCTTCTGCAAGCTGTGCAGCAGAGCTGCAAACGTGACTTCCTCGATGGCCGCGTGGACGTGGAGCACGCAGTTGAATCCTGCCGAGAGGATAGACTTCAGATCCAGAATTCTAATCTGGGCGTCAAAAGACTTGACACAGTGGACCAGTCGCTTTGGCGAGCAGAGCACAAATCCGGGGAGGATGTCGTCTTCCTCGATGCCTCGCAGCCGCATCCGTACTTGGTCACCGCACTGTGCGTGTGGAATTTCTTCTTCTTGCTCGCCGTAGATAGCAGAGATGTCGATCTTGGCCTTGTTCGGCATCATGGTCAGGGCCATGCCCTTCTTGACCACACCAGCCTCGACGCGACCCTCGATCATCGTGCCCATGTCACGGTACTTGCCGGACACGGCCATCATGAAAGGCGCATTGATCTTGCGCTCCAGGGCCTGCATGTTGTCGAGGTACTCCAGCAGCGACGGGCCATCGTACCACGGTGCAACACCTTCCGGCAGCCTGTCCTTGATGTTGAGTAGTGACTGGGCGGCGGCGGGCATGAAGAACACATCCGTCTTAAGGTTGTAACCGGTGCCCTTAAGGAACGTTGCAAGCTTGGTTGTGCACTCCTTATACCGGTCATGAGACCACTCCACTGTCGTGTCGTCCATCTTGTTGATGACCACCACCAGCTTGTTGACACCTTGGGTCTTGGCCAACATGGCGTGCTCACGTGTCTGGCCACCCTTTTCGAATCCGGTTTCGTACTCGCCCTTTCGTGCACTATGCGCCTGTCAGTCTGCCGCACAAATGATGAATGACACCCCCGGGGGGTTCTTGTGATGAGATATTTATCCTTACCTGATGACAAGAATGCCAACGTCTGCTTGTGAGGCTCCGCCGATCATGTTTGGCACATATGTCTTGTGGCCAGGCGCATCCAGAACACTGTACTTTCGCTTCTCCGTCTCGAAGAACCCTCGTCCAACTTCGACGGTCTTACCCTTGGATCTTTCTTCATTTGTAAGATCCAGGACCCACGACAGGTACCACGACGGGTTGCCCTTGGAACGGTCAGCATGTCGGTAATTGCTCGGGGACAAAGGGTACATACCATGTCCTTAGCCTCCTTCTTGTACTTGTCCAGTGTTCTCTGATCTACCATGCCCGTGGAAACGAGAATAGAGCCGCCGAGTGTGGACTTTCCAGCGTCGACGTGACCGATGAAGATAATGTTGACGTGCTCCTTGCCATACATATCCTTCAACGTCTCCTCGTCAACATCGGCGGTCTGCTCCTGCTCGACAGCCACCGCATCACGGCTGGGACCTTTAGGACCGGCCCGTGACGGGCTGGATCGCCCAGAGGATGGTGTAGGAGACGTCTTTCCGGAGGACGCCTTCTCCGAGCCGGCCTTCTCGCCGGTCTTCTCAATCGCCTTGGCCGCTGTAACCTTGGATCCCTCATCAGCTGCAGGCTCCTTGGTTTCGGGAGCAGCCTCCTCGGTCTTGGGCTCCTCCTTCGGGGGCGCCGTGCCACCGATCGACAGGACCTTGGCTTTGGGTTTCGGTGCGTCGCCTCCGATGCTCAGGACCTTGGCACCGCCCTCCTTAGAGACGGTAGGCTTTGGTGCAGGGTCGGAAGAGGCAGTGGCAGGGTCGTTCGGTCGCTTGGCGATGGTAGGAGTCTGCCTAGGAGCTTGTTGTTGCTGTTGCGGGGCCTGTTGTCCTTGGAATCCTTGTCCCTGGTACTGGCCTAGAATGCAAGTAAGTCGATTGCGCTGCGACAGAGTGCAAATGGCTCAACAGACGTACCATATGCTTGGTTGTACTGGCCCTGCCCGTAGACGTTGCCGTAACCGCCCTGGCCATACTGCGCGTAGCCTTGTCCCTGACCGCCATACTGTGAGTAGTAGCCTTGTTGGCCACCGTAGTATCCTTGCTGGTACTGAGGGCCGCCGTAGCCTCCTGGTACAAAGGCTTGTCCGGGTTGGAAGGCGGCAGCTCCAGGCGAGAAGGTCGCGGCGCCAGGGCGGAAGCCTTGCGACTGGCCTTGGGCCTGGTTGCCCAAGTTCATCTGCTGGGCCTGCTGGGCCAGGTTCTCGTCCTGGGCCGCAGGGTCATCTTCCCATGAGTTGAGGTTCGACATGATGACTGTTGTAGGGTTGTTGCCCGGGGTGAAAATTGGCAGTAGGGCGGGGAGTTGTCGTGGCGTAGGATGGCGTCTGCGGTGTCTGCGAGGGTATTTCTATGCTCGCAACAGCTTGCCCCGGGAGCCACAAAATGCAGGGGTTGGGTTCGGCTTGAATAGCTGCCCGTTGATCAGGTTTTGGATGGGCAAGCTGTTGGGTATTGCTCCGCCTCTCCTTTCAATATGACTCCTTGGTCTTATTGATGCCTGACTGCGCCCACTGTTTGGACCTTCTGGAATTATCGAGGTCAGGGAGGGTAATCCAGATCAGAAGAACACAAGTAAATGCTGTTAAGGATTTCGTGCACACTTTGGGCGGCGGGGTCGATGGTCTGGATGATTTTTGCCCCACCATGACGCCTGGGTGGGCGGGCTTTAGGCTGCTGCTGCCCCTAAGAGAGTCACACAGTAGGCGCTAGCATGTCCAGCACGGACCAAACTTACAATAAGCATCACCGATACACCGTGTGGGACTTGTGCTTGCACACATGCCCTTTCAACAGCACAGGTCACCGCAAGCAGTGAAGCAGAAGACGGTGACAGCATTTGGTTCCCGTTCAGGGGGCGAAACTTCGTCTGGGGGCATTTAATCCTGACTCCTCCATCAAACTAATTATTCTGCCAGGCTCGCATTCGTGCAAGGCCATGAACCAGCTTGGACTTGCTCCCCAATACGGCCAAGTCGGGTGAGGTGTGGTGTGTGGCGGTCCTCGCATAATCCGACCTAACCATGGACGCCCTACTAGGGCGGCTCGGGGCGCAGGCCATGAACTATGCCATCCGATCTGGGATTGTCCTTACTTCGAATTACGCCGTCGGGCAATGTTCAAGACTTCTCAAGACCATCGATGACAGAAGCGTTCGTGCAGAGCTCAAGAGCCTGCAAGACCAGCTCAACGGCAAGGTCAAGATACTGTCGCCCGTTATAGACTTGATAGAGTTTAAGTCGGTCTCACTTATTCCACATGCAGTGCAGTAATCCTCACTAACATCGCTTTAGGTCTGGACGAGGCAACGTCTTTCTTGAATCCGCCGTTCCGCTGGCAAAGTCGCTGCACCGCGATATCGTTTCTCTCGGCACGAGACTTGAGAATGCTGCCATCGCCGAGGAAGGTTCCCAGAAGAAGGGGACCAAGGCCAAGACGGCCGAGGCTCATCATGCAGAACTGCTGAGCATCATCCGCGACATCAAGGCCCTTTTGGCTCGTATTGACAGGGAGATACCTTCTCTGCAGATCGCCATCACTGCCTCTGGAGAGACACTGTCGTCGACCATGCCCACGGGTATATCACCGTCGCGATTCCTCCAGGCCAGCTTCTTCTTGAACCTTGGAGACACACAGTTTGCCAGTGATCCTTCGCGGCCCGTCCAAATCGGCCCAAACTTCAACCTGTCCCTCTACATGCTCTTCGTGGGACATAGTCAGACTACATCTCACCCCGGCTCTCGTGGGACTGCAAGGCCGGCCACCCCAGATCAATCCCAAGCAGGTTCTCCACAGAAGGATGAGCCATATGGTTTTGGCGAGGGTGAGAGAAGACCTATCTGGCAGGAGGTCTTGCACAAGGCTCGAGTACGGCTATGCAGAACTCCGATTCAGTGGGGGTTTGATCACAATCAGGGCTACGTCCCCGATAGCTTTCTGATGCCAGGTCAACAGTCTGGCTACCCAGGAGAAGATGCCTTTGGGCGACCCGATGAATACGCCTACCATATTGAGCTCGTGGAGGACTTGAATGACGGTCGAGTGCACGAAGACGGCGAGACCAAGACACGTCCCTACGACACCATCACTCAAGCAGGCATACGCGAATCCATTCCAATCCATCAGATATCTCGCATCTTCTACACGGACAGTGGCAGGATTCTCAACATCGGGAACTCTGACGAGGCTGGCAACAACCCCATCCTCCTCCTGAAGAGAGACGTAAACGCTGCGGGCAACACGGAACTCGAAGAGGAGGTCCCGGAACGTCACCAGTTCAACCCGACCAAGGCTATCAGTGGCCCGGGCGGTGATGATGCGGATTATGAACAAGACGAAATCGACCGCCAGCTCCGTGAGGAAACCGGGTCCCCGGACTCCAAAGCTGTGGAGAAACCACACCCGTTGGGTTTGCATCTGCCGCCTCACCTTGACCCCGAATGGCTTGCATTTGAGGTCTTCACAGAGGACAGTAACGGCGACTCAGAAGATTCAGAAGACGAAGCACAAGAGGAGAGTGAGGATGAGCAGACAGTACCCACCATCAAAGCAAAGCGGCCCGGGGCATCTCACAATACTTCACTCGATGCAAATTTGATGGCGCAGATCAAGACACTTTCAATCCAATCTCCAACAGGGCTCAATGACATTTCCAGCAAGCCGGCGTCGAAAGAACTGGAAATGCTAGATGCAAGGCGCGAGGAACAGTTTGTGGCTAGGTCGCCATTTAGCTCGATTACCTCATCGCTGTCGCTGATGGAGATGCTGATCCGGCTCACGAGCCTGCAAGAGTTCCAGCAGGCGGCGCATCTGTCCATACCGGATCATATCTTGTCCTTCTTTTTGGAAGAGACCTCGACCACGGGGCTGAAGGGTGAGGCGAGGTGGAGGATGAGGAACGAGGCAGAACGGCGCGTTGGGTTTGATCCTTACACTGATACCCCTATGAAATAAGAAATAGACTGCTCTTGCGACAATGAGACATGAACAGAAATACCCCGGATAGACACAAGGGAAGGTCGCTTGCGCTGCATTGTCTCGAAAGGCGAGATAATGAAACAGCATCTAGAGGCAGAAACACCATAGCTTCCAATTTTGCCAATATCCCAATGTCGTGTGATGGCTTCTCCAGGAAAAACATGTATAATGTGTCTAACGGAGCTGTGCAGAGGTTCTGGTCGCACAGCGTTACAAGCTGCCGAACCAGCATGGAATACATCTGCTTGAAGGTTTCCTGGTTGTAAGGAAGGACAATATTCAGCATGAATTTGTGTCGCATCCTCAGCAAGACGAGCTTTGCTCGGGTGTCCGCTACGCATCCGGTGCGACAATGCTCCCAGCCTCATATGGGAAAACCTCCCGTGTGACGACTTTGTATGAGACAACCTCCTAACCTCCCACAGGAGAACTCCCCATAAGTCCAAACGAGTTGCAGGCGAGACAGCCACAGGGGCTCTCGTAGGACATCGTGTTATAATTCTTGGACGGTGTGGTGGTGCTACGGTAACAGTGTATGTGAATTTTAAAGCAACTACACAGTAGATGCATTCACATTAGAAGAAACGCAGCATTAACACATATGGCGGTCGTGTTTGACTCGCGCCTAGCTGCAGCACTGCTGTCGCAGCAACGGGCCCCACTGCGTTTTTGACTATGTCATCTGTTTACTTAGAGCCAACCTGGGGTCCCGCAAAGTTGCCCCTCACCTGCATCAGCCGCCAACTCAACCTGCAGCATTCTAAACACGGACACGCGTTCCTGCATCAGCCGCTGTAATATGTTGCTCAGCTCTTGATGCTTTCTTTGGTTCTAAATTAGTGATCGCAGACCGCGGTCGCACATTCCAAGTCCCGGATCGCCCCACCACTCCTGGGTTTTCGCCCAGAACAACCTCGCTCAAAAAGCAGCACATCGAGCGTGAACAAGGCAAACCAAAGCCAAGTTTGCCTCCCCAGCCTGGCTAATCAGCGACAGACCAAACAACACATTCTTGACCTCCAAATCAGGCATCCACCGCTTCCCGATCATCCAACGTCGTTACCATGGCGCGCCTGACGCGTGCCGAGTCCTCTGACGAGGATGACTACCTCGATAACATCAACTCACAGGTTGTGAATCAGTCCCTACACAACGCCGCCTCACCCGCATCAGGGACCCCGTCGCGCCCCGGCCACCCAAGCGCCGAGATCGTCGACCTCACCCACAGCCCCGAACCTGCGCGCGGATACAAGTCGTTAAACTCGCTGGGTTTTGGGCACTCAGACAAGCCCGTCTTTGGGAAGCCAGGAAAGCTCATGTCCAGCCTTAAGCAGAAGGCAGCCGGCGCCTCCCAGATGTTCATCCAGCCCAAGAACCGGCCAGAACTGCACAGAGAACGGAATGTCCCCCCTCCTCGCAAGCCCACCGAGGCGGCGCCGCCGACGTTTAGCTCTCTGAGCCCCCAGGCGTACCCACCCGAATACGTCCAGTCGTCTTACTACAGGGGAGCCCCGACAGAAGCTGCCTTCGAGGACAACACCTTCTATACAGACCCTGCCAAGGCGAACGAGGACCTGAAGGCTCTGCTGGAGGGCGGGCTAGAAGATGAGGAGGAGGAAGAGAACAAGGGCGACCTGGACGACGGCACGCTGGAGGGGATCAAGGTCAAACTCCTCCCGCATCAGGTCGAGGGAGTCAAGTGGATGAAAGGTCGGGAGCTGGGTCCTGTCAAGCGCGGAAAGGTGCCCAAGGGCGGCATTCTGGCTGATGTAAGTCTTCAAACTGATTCTTTTGATGACACACATGCTCAAACAGATTCTTTAGGACATGGGCTTGGGAAAGACTCTGCAGTCTATCTCACTCATACTCAGCAACCCAAGGCCAGATAGGGACCATCCAGACTGGAAGAAGAGTCTGAATGGTGTTGAGCGCGGCACGCTGGTGGTTGCGCCCTTGGCTCTGATTCGGCAGTGGGAGGCAGAGATTCAGGAGAAGGTGACAAAATCGCACCGTCTCAGCGTATGCGTTCATCATGGACCGAATCGAACAAAGCGGTTTCAAGACCTCGCTAAGTACGACGTTGTAATCACCACTTACCAGATCTTGGTCTCGGAATTCAACTACACCTCGGAGACAGTCAAGGCAGGAGCCTTCGGTCTGCACTGGTATCGAGTTATCTTGGACGAGGCTCACACCATTAAGAACCGCAACGCCAAGGCTACGAAAGCATGTTGTGCCTTGCGCTCTGAGTTCCGGTGGTGCCTGACCGGCACACCAATGCAGAACAATCTAGATGAGCTGCAGAGCCTGGTCAACTTCCTGCGCATCCAGCCTTACGACAACCTCCAGCATTGGCGAGAGAACATAGACAAGCCCATGAAGAATGGAAAGGGACATCTCGCGATCCGCCGGCTGCACGCCCTCTTGCGATCCTTCATGAAACGCCGGACCAAGGATATCCTTAAGGAAGAAGGTGCCTTGCTGCCAGGCGGGAAGAAGGCCCTTGAGGAAGCCGCGAAGAACGGAACAGGAGAGGCCCCAGCATCAAAATTCAAGATCACCGAGCGCAAGGTCGTGGCGGTCTCCACCGAGTTTTCAGCATCCGAGAGGAGGTTCTACAACAAGCTGGAGGAGCGTGCCGACAAGAGTCTCGAGGCGATGATGAAGCAAAAGGTCAACTATGCCAACGCCCTGGTGTTGCTACTGCGGCTCAGGCAGGCGTGCAACCATCCGAGCCTGGTAGGAAGCAAGTTGGACAAAGACAAGGACGCCCTCTCGACCGATACCTCTGCCCAGAAGAACGCAGATACGAGCGTGGATGACCTCGCTGATGCTCTGGGCGGCATGGGCATTCAGGCCAAGAAGTGTGAGCTGTGTATGGTAGATCTGCCTCGCAATGTCTCCGCACGCGGCCAAGAGCACTGCGACGAGTGCTTGTCGAACATGGACGAAGTCAACGCTGAGTTCACGGGTGCAAACAAGACCAAGAAGAAGGCAAGGAAGTCCAAGAAGCACGCGAAAAAGGCCGAGGACAACAAGCGCAAGCCGCGGAGACGGAATGTTGTCATTGATAGTGATGACGAGGACGAGGAGGGAAGCTGGCTTGTGGGTGAGGATCAGCGGGGTTCGTTGCGCCTAGGCAAGGCTGGCGGCACTGATGATGAGAATGCCGAAGGTACAGGTGAAGATATTGGGTCAGACGACTCAATACACCACTCCGAATCCGAGGCAGGCAGCCGCCTCGACAGCTTCGTCGTTGACGATGAAGTCAACACCCAAATCACCTATGACAATGGTTCTGATGACGACAGTCTTGTGTCTCTCGATAAGTTCGGGTCACAGCCTGTGAAGTCGAGGAAGCAGCGGAAGCGGGTGACCAGAGTGGAGTCCAGTTCCGAATCCGAGTCCCAGACTGATTCCGACGACGAGGACTCAGGCGTCTCGGAGTCCGAGCTCGAGAAGACGGAGATCTTGTACACCCCTCACAAGGCGGCCAAGAGCAAGGCGCACCTCATGAACTCGTCCAAGATCCGCGAGATCGTCAAGATCCTGCACAAGGAGGCCCCCGAGCACAAGTTCATCGTCTTCTCCCAGTTCACGTCGATGCTGGACCTCGTGGAGCCGTACCTGCGCAAGGAGGGCTTCAAGTTTGTCCGCTACGACGGTGGGATGAAGAATGACGCTCGCGAGGAGAGCCTGAACAGGCTGCGCAGCGACAAGAACACGCGGATCCTGCTCTGCAGTCTGAAGTGTGGCTCGCTGGGCCTCAACCTGACGGCTGCCACGCGGGTCATCATCATCGAGCCGTTCTGGAATCCGGTGAGTGATCCCCTGCCCCATTTTCAAACTTTTCTTCTCTAGTACCGCTAGCTGACATATGATATCTAGTTTGTCGAGGAGCAAGCCATAGACCGCGTGCACCGCCTCACGCAGACGGTGGACGTGGTCGTGTACAAGCTGACGGTGAAAGGCACGGTCGAGGAGCGCATCCTCGAGCTGCAGGAGAAGAAGCGCCTGCTCGCGCAGCACGCCATCGAGGGCGGCATGAAGAAGAACAAGGACTCGCTCAAGCTGTCCCTGCAGGACCTGCTCAACCTCTTCAAGCCCCGCGCAGAAGACGGCGGCCAGCGGGGAGGAGCAGGAGGCGCGGAAGACGACGATGCCCTCAACGGGCTGGCGGACTTTAGGAGCAAGAAGCCGCCTGCGCCCAAGAAGGCGTACCGGAGGGAGGATGATGTTTATGGGCGGAGGTGGTAAGGTGCCTCAGCTCCGTGGCTTGTCTACCTGCTAGGGCGGACGGGTAGGGCGGATGGAGTGGCTTTTTCTCTCGAAGGATTGAATGAGTTGATGTGCTACGTTTGGACATGGATACCCAAGAGCCTGGCTGGCGGCGGCGGCGGTATAGACCGGCCAGGATACAATTGTCTGCTGCCGACATACGGGCCAAGACAGCGTCGGCGTTCGGTTCCTTCTGATGTTTGAAGAGAGGTTTCTGTTACTAGACACCGCTTATAGATCATGGCCTAGCAATATGCGGGATTGTTTACGAGTTTGATCTGGACCAGTGAGTCTCAGGGGACCATGCCGGAGTGACCGCTCGTGAGCATGCCAATATACTGGTTGTTGATATTAATTCCTAACGCCGATGCACGTCGCATTGCCCGCCTGCCAGTCGCAAGCACCATGAAGCTTGCAGCAAGCAAAGGACCATCATGAATGTGCCCCCCGTATGGTAGCAGCTGCCAAAACACACAAACTATCTCCAGAGGCCGACGCATTCCTCCTCCCAACACAATTTCTTCCATGTACAAGTCCCATTGGTCAGGCCTAACCTCATGTTCAGATTTCCCTCCTACAAGTTCCACCCTGTAACGGCACACTCAAGCTAATAAGCATTCGACGGGGGAACATAAGGCTTATACTGCGCCTGTCCGCCCGACGCCCTCCTCGCGTCGTACGCAGGCCCGCTCGGCTGCAGCGGCGGCGGGGCGCCCGGCATCAGACTACCAGGCACTCCCGGTGCTCCGGAGGGGCCGGAAGGTGCAGACGGGGCCGATGGTGCCGGGTATGCGGGCTCGCTCGGTGCTGAGGGCCCGTCATCTGGCGAGTAGCTGTAGGTGGCTGTGGACTGGGGGTTGTGGGATGCGATGGGGGAATCGTAGACGGACGTGGCCAGCTCCTGCGGGTTGCTGGGGCCTGACCCCGGTCCGTATGTGCTCTGGGGTCGCTGGTGGTCTTGTTGTGGTGGTTGTGAGCCTGGGATAGGTGGGCGGGAATAGGGAACGTATTGGCCAGCCGGTGGGGGCGATGTGTTTGTCCTGTGAATATCATCAGTATTCGGCCGTTTGATGTTAGACAACTATGACCGTTATTGAAGAGGGCTCTGGTGAGTTCCAGTAGAGCACCGCGCACAACCGTCAACCAGCCCTGAGGTGGTGCCCAAGAATCGAAGAGAGATGGGGTAGAAGGTTGCGAGATACTTACTGTATAGGTGGCACTTCAGGCTGTTTGCCAGCAGAGGGAACGCGCTGGCCCGGGTTCTGAGGAGGATACTGATGCTGATTCGCCGTAGACGGCACCTCCGCACCAGCCATGTAGAAAGGTGCTGGGGTAGCGCTGGGTCTCTGGAACGCAGGGGATGGGGTAGACTGAGGATGCTGTTGAGGAGGGTATGCTTGGTATTGATGAGGGGGTTGTTGGTCTGCAGCATTATTCGTCAGGAACGACACCTATTCATGCATCCTATGACTAGATCTAACCTTGTGCGGGAGCGGGAGTGTAGAACCTCTGAGGGTCTTGTGGAGGTGGTTGTTGCTGTTGCTGCTGAGGGTAGCCTGGGCCGGGGGGTGCACCGTAGCCCTGAGGCTCTTGATGCTGTGGCGGAGGACCCTGCCCTGGATAACCAGGACCCGGAGGACCTCCATAGCCCTGAGGTATTGCTGGCCGCATTGCGTACTGCCCGTAGTTGGACTGTGGCGGGTGCGACATGGAGGACTCGAGTAAGGCTTCATAGTCCCTGCGTGCCTTGATGAATTTCTCATTCAGTTGAGTGAAGTCGTCTGTGGCGCATGTTAGCATTGACCCAGTCTTCCCTTCGTCCTTGAAATCTCGCAAGACTCACCCTTCTTCTGTGAGTATTTCTCGATCAACTTGATCAACTTGGGCCGGATCGCCAACGTCTGGTGATACAGCTTCGAAATCTCCTCGTTGTCCTCCTCCCGCGGGGCGCTGTTTGTGCTCAGGAGTGTCAACAGCTTCTCGACGTTCTTGATCTCGGCAAAGACCTCGGCCTCCATCTGTGCCTCTCGCTGCAACTCGTCCGGCGTGGGGTCCGTCAACTTCTCCACGTAGTTCAAAGGGAAAATGCCCGTCTTGCCCTTCAGAGAGCCTCGCCACCAGTCCTTGTACACGCTCTCCAACACAGCAATGACGTCGCCTCTCTTGAACTCAAGCTCGCCGGGTTCTGAGGGCACAAAGTCGTACAGGGCGCGTACGCGGCTCACTGTCGCCGCCGTAGTTCCCGAAGGCATGGGCTGTAAAGGCGCAGCAGGAGCAGCCTCCTGGGCACCTGCGCTGCTGCTTGGACCGGCGGCAGCTGGTTGCTGGGCCGACTTCTTCCTTTCCTCCTCCTGCAAGCTCAACTTCAGCGCGATCTGGAGCTCCTCCTCTTCCTTCTGGCGGTCGACGTCTGTGAGACTGTTCTTCTGGGGCGCGGAGGGCGGTTGCAGCTGAGGGTTGGACTGCTTGAGGCGGAAGTAGGCGTCATACATGATGCCCAGATCAGCGTCCTTGCTGAACATGTCGGACCACTCCTTCATCCTCTCGAGGATCTTGGCCTTGACCTGGTTGTGGGTGTTGCGGTCGTTGGCCAGCTTAAGTAAGGCATCCGTGAATGCGCGGCTAGCAAGCTCGCGGTGCATGGGCTTCCCGCAGTTCTGGCTCAGGGCGTTGGCGACCTGTGGTGGAGAAGGGGAAACGTCAGCTTGTGCGGCGCATGGGAGGAGGCACATCCCCGCAGACGAGGAATGCTCAGTCCGAGGACAACTGCATATAGCGCACCTCGAGAGTGTAGAGTTGCACGTTGGCGTTGCGGTGGGCCAGACGCTTGATCAGGGCCTGAACTGCCTGCTGGGAGCCGTTCGCATCGCTCGACACGCGATCGCAAACCTCCATGATGGAGCCCCAGTCCTCCGAGGTGAGGTTCTCGTCCGTCGCCTTGGCTAAACGTTGCACGTGGGAGTCAGCGATGATTTGTGCGTGCTGTATGTACAGCCCATCCGGCTGTAGGTCCGATCTCACGTACCGACGGCCTCATCGTAGGGGCCCGGAGCTGCTGCGCGGAACATGGTTGCAGCTTGCTCTGCAGCTGAGGGAGGTCTGGTCGGGCGGAGTCGAGTCGTGCTGGGCGGTTTGGCCTGGCGGCTGGATGAAATACGAGGTTGGTGGTTGTATGTATCCGCGTCGCTTCGTCCGTCGTCGGCGAGGAGGTCAGGTTGGGTTGGGCTGCGTGTGTTGGGGTGGGGGCAGAGGAGGGAAGGTCACGAGCAGAGACAAGCTGGGAGGAGTGGCAGCCTGAGCCGACCGGACAATAAGGTAATAATGAGAGGTGATGTTCGGAGGCGATGACGAAGTCGCAGTAACTTAATCCGCCAGGTATGCGAAGTAAGTACTCGGGTACAGTAAGCCGAACCAGGGGGGCTCCCAGGCGGGACTGCAGCAGTGAGGTAACCCTGGGCCTAGGTATTTATTCTTAGGCAGGCCTCGAACCGCATGTGTCAAACCGCTGCCGCGCTGCTGGGCCCGATTCTAGGTGGGCAGGTGGGGAACCTTCTTATTGCAGTGGTGCAGTGTCAGTGGCGTCTCTTACACGCATTCCTCCCGCGCTCCATTCCAGCCCGCGCCGCACCACCCTCCACTCTTGCAGCTTCCAAGGTTGTTAATTACCCGGGATCCTCTCGACTGCTGCTTCGCTCCTCGTTCTCGCATTGCGTACGTCTCCAGCTTGCGCCACAATGCCACACCTCAAACAGGCACGCTCCGAAAACCTGTGAATGAATCAGTCCTTCCTTCGCACTAGACCCACTGCAGAGGTTTGGCAGTGTCATTGGGCTCTGCGTTGGGCACATAACAGCTTTCAAGCACTCAGGCAGGAAAGAAGCCTCGCCACGCCGGGCTGTGCTACCACCCATTGAAAGAGATATGCTACGCCACTGGATCCTAGCACCTGTCTTCCTTCCCTCTGATCTACAGTACTCTCCTGTGTGGCTGTCACGGTCTATACTGTAAATCTTTGGGCAATTACATATCGAGAATTGATTTCCTCTAAGTCTATGTGCAATCCATGCGCTCCTCTTGCAATGCATGAGGCTACCCACTATGTGCATCTCTGCTTAGCTTGCCCAGCAGCAATCAGGCCGCCTGAGGCCTGTGTGTGCCGTATCATCCTGTACTGTCTGTTGTGCCCAATTGTCCCGGGACACCTTCGTGCCCATGCATCTCTGAAATGTGCTGAAGCATTTCATCGCTCCTGGAGACAGGGGCATCGCCGGCCACCTTGTCTCAACCCAGTCAACGCCTTGATCAAGCGCCTCTTCCTCTGCTGAACCATCCAATCTCGATGGGGACTCTGTTCAGAGTCCCCCCAGTACCTGCAAAAGAAGAAGAAGAAAAGGAAATCGGTCAAGTCCAGTCTGATATCGAAGAAAATGGTGCAATCCCTATGACGACTCCTCGACTCCTGTGTGCAACCAGCACCTGCTTGGCCATGTGGTCTGTCCCTGGACTGTTTATAGCTCGTGCTGTTCGTAGCCAAATCAGGATCCAATTCGTCTCTCACCATCCTCGCTTCGAGACTCCGCGCGGCTCGTATCGGTCATTCGAGCTGCTGCCAACGCTCCCTCCCCCGCGGCCTTCTTCCAGGCTTCGACGACCCATCTCGCTCACCTGCATGTCGAAAACAAGTGGCTCGTCGTCAGCGTCGTTGTCACCACGACCCGCGCCGTATCGCCCGCTCGAACTGCCCGCAAAGCTGCCCCGGGAGGACTGTGGCGGTGTCGGCCGACCGCGTGTGCTTGTGTAGCGAAGACGGCCTGGCGAGCTCGCAGCGTTGCCCGCAAGCAGACCTCCGGGTGGGTTCCTCTCGCGCTCCGCTAGACTTGGCGACCCGCCTGCCGCAGAAGTCCGTATGTTCGCCGCGGGCTGGAGACCCGAGGCATCCTCTGTCGAGTCACCCCGCTCCATGCCGAATAGAGTACTAGCAGTCGGTGGATCGCGTTCGGCCCCGAGGCTGATGCTCCGGTGTCCCCCAAATGCCAGCTCGGCCTCCTCGTCCTCAGCCATGGCCCGGTGTTGTTGCGCAACCGAGCTTGATCTGCGGTTGGTCTGCAAGATTCTAGGTGACAGGGGAAGAGGGATGTCGATCGCCGTGGTGCCCTCGGGACTAAGTGCAGTTTCAGTGGCTGACTCCTCCTCCGTCGACGCAAAACGAGGAGCCACGCGCGCACCTCGCTCATCAACGCGACCCTGGGCTTGCGCTTCATAATTGATGATCGAGTTCTCGCTGAGCCGCGACGGGATGGCCGGCGTGTGCGGAGTATGTGGGGAGAGCGGTTTTCCAGGCGACGAGGAGACCGACATCGAGGTCCCCGGCGCCACCATTCCCGGGACGCTTGTCAACTGACGACTGGACGAGCTCGACGACCGCTGTAGTTGCACCGAGGAGGCCATCGACTCAGTGAGCGCGTTATTCGAGTCGCGCATGTGCTGAAACTTTGAAAGCTGTGCCACTGTTCTCTTAGTCGCCGACTCGCCCTTCTTTCCAGGCTCGAAGCTCGGCAGCGTCTTCTTGCTGTCCAGGACCTTTAGAAATTCTGAAATATTATCATCATCCGCATTCAACGATCCAGAACTTGCCTGGCCCCCAGCCTCAGCCAAAAGACCGGACCCAGGCTGAGCAATTGAAGACGAAAGACTCTGCCGTCCACTACTGGCCTGGTCGTCATCGACTCCTCTGCTTTGACCGCCGAAAGACAGCCTTCCTCTGCGGTGACTGAAGCTGCTGCTGATTCGGCCACTAGATGGCCTGGGAGATGAGCTCACGGGTATCTCCCCAGCGGGTGGTCCTCCTCGTAGGGATGCCGGCATGCCAGCTGTCAGCGAATTACGATTTCGAGCTTGAGCGAGCGCACTCGGCCCCGATTGCCTCTGACCGGAGAGAGGCGAGGCTGATATGTCCCCATCCGGAATCCTTGGGGAGCCCGAAAGAGAACCTGCCTTGAATGGCTGGAATGAGACCGAAGTGCGCCTTCCGGAAGTCTCCCTACCACGGACCGAAGGGCGGATTGGCAAAGAATGGCGTGGTTCTTCTACACTTGCCGGAACAGAGCCGGAAGGAGAGCTGGCCTCTGAGCCCGCGGGTTTTACAGCCTTGAGAGCCGACATGGGGCTGGTACCCAGTGCGCCTGCTCCATGAAATGTGGAGAGACTGCCGTAGGTCTGTTGAGGATCTGAAGAGCCTGCCCCGTGCCGCCGAGAGGGCAAAGAGCCTACCTCGGCTGAACTTTCTCGGCGACTCGGCTCTCTACCCTGGGGTATTGATGGCTTGAAGAAGTTCTCATCTACCCCCATGAAGCGTGAACTTAGGAGTGACTCCGCGTCATCGACCCGGAAATGGCATTCGTTACGGTACGCGACCGAAGCGTAGAATCGACCCACCGGCACTTCTAAGTCTCCTAGCATGTAGTCGGTCACCACATCGCGACCGTCGCTGATTGGTAGGCGGAGCGCATCGTGACCATTTGACCCTGTCTCACCTGTCAAGACTCGGCACCTGACTTCTAGGGCCGGCTGGGGCTTTCTCGTCATGTTCTGCTGCGAAAACTTGTACGATGGTATTATCCGACTGGCCGTGAACAAAGCCCGGAAGAATATTATGCACTTTTTGTAAATCGTCGGTAGTGTCGGGCCGAAATCATCGATGTCTTCGGTCGGTGTTGGCTTCAATTCGAGACGCCATCGCTCCAGTATGACTTCGGTATTTCGCCTCCTGGAGGTCGGGCTGTCGTCGCTGGTTTCTGAAGAATTCAAGGCCTCGAGCACGTCCCACCTCTTACCGTTGTCGTCAACCACTACCAGGCACTGGCTCGGGGAGAGGCGAGAGGCATCCAAATACGTCTCAATGACCATTGCTGGGAAGGGGTTTTCGAAGGCGCTGCAGGTCTTCCACAAGCGAAAATCGTTTCGAAACTCGTCGATCTCGTCAGTTTCTAGCGAGAACTTGTGGTTGCGGTCAGCAGTCAGCCCTTAAATCATGTCCTTGGTGGTCATACCCATTTGTTTGTCTTGCCCGCTCCCAGGGGCGTTGTCTTGATGCGCGCCTGGGCCACAAGCACTGCGGCTTTGAGAAATAAATTCTAGAGCATGTCAGCTCATGTTCTTAAAGTGTAGGGGCGTATGTCCACGCACCTGGATGATTGAATCCAGCTTCTTGATGGATTCAGGACTCGGCCCCTTGAGCTCGAAATCTCCGCTCCCACCAGAGCTGGAAGGCCCTTGTCTGGGTGACTCCGGCAAGGCCCTTCCCTGGGCTCCTATTCCTTCTCTGGGGTTGTTTGATCTTGTGGGATTTGTTTGAGGTGAGGAGGCAGGGGATGCCGTCCTCGGCGGATGTCTGGGGTGCTGATGCATGTTGAGGAGCGGTTCGGAACTAATTCATGTGGTATGCTGATGAGTCGGCCCGGGAGGAGGGTGATTCCACGGCGGATGGTGCTAATGGCCTGCAGCGGACTTGAGGCAAGGCTGAGGACCGACACGGAGTGATGGAGGTAGGTGTGGCTGCTTCCGGATGAGGGTGTCGTGGAGTGTACGTCGCTGCTGAGTTTCTACTCTCGGTTCCAGCGCACATCGGCATCCATTGTTACACTTTGGCAGGAAGGACTTGAAAAGAGACCATAAGGCAGACTCGTGAAGGCTTTGTGCACAGAGCTAGGCAGGCTGTGGGTGGAGGTGGAAGCTCCAAGGCTGGTGGTTGGCTCCAGAGGCCAGGCACCGATGCGCACCAATTGCTCAGTTCAGGGGTGATAGCTGCAGTAGCTGTCACGATTGGTTTCTGTGGGTGGCTGCGATCTAGAAAGCCGCAGCCATGGTGGATGTGCACTTATGCTCTAGCAAGACTGGCGGCGAGGGTGGTTGTTGAGAGCCGGATATGCAGTCCAAGGAGACGGACTGGCAGGACGATACCAAGGTCACAGTAGACAGGGTCGTCAAGCCGGAAGGAAGTAGAGCAGACGCTCGGCGCGCATAGATGCAAAAGAGAACTGACGTTACGAATGTGGACCTATGACCAGGATCGATCTGCGATGGCTGAGAATATGCAGGGTGGCAGTCGAAGTCATGGGTGGTGAAGCATGCCTCGTGATCCTGGCGGCTCTGTCGTCATCCGGTGCCGAGGAAGCTACTTGACTAGGTAGACTCTCTGTTGTTGCGAGGGCGGCCGCTCAGCAATGCAGGCCAGCAGCAGGGGCTGAGAATAAGGCAAGACTGGAGGCTGGCTGCTTGTTCCGGGAAACAAAAAGACAGAAGAGACGGAAGAGAAATGCAGGTATCCAAAGCCAAAGATAGCCAAGGAACAGGCGAGTTGGGACAAGATAGGAGAGGCCCGGCCTGATGGGAGTGAGCTAGAGTATGAGTAACTTGGGTGTGACTGATGCAGAAGGATGATGGGTGTTGGGTGTGGTGTCAACCAGGCGGGATGTGGAGCAGGTGTCTGTGCAAGCCGGCCAGGCGCAGTAGCCAGGTCTGCCAAGCATTAGTACATCGGACCTGGCAGCCTCACCCTCTCTGGCTGTGGGTACCCTGTTGGCTGGCTGACATGGCAGGCCGTGGACCACTTACACTGCCATATTTTATATGCACCGAGCTGCAATGGAATATTATATCCCTTGGTGGATGCTGTGGACTTGGTTCTTGCCCAAGGGACCATTGTGTCGATGGACAAAGCATCTCTTGATGCCTTAGCTGTTTGGCCCATGGCCGCTCTTGACCGCTGTTCAAGAGTCGACTAAGTACCTGGGTACTCGGTACCTAGGTACCTAGGTGTGCAGTCTGACCTGCTTCGGGATGCCTAGATTGACGAATACAAGAACTAGCTGGACTGGGTAGGATGGAAACCATACACAATGCCCTCATGCACAGGTCTGAATCATACCATATGAGCATATCATCATCGTACATGCAGGAGCAATTATACCCACCACCCTGTTGAGTGATCATTAATACCACCACCACCCTCACTGAATCATTCCCGAGGTCCTCCAGCACCTTAACTACGGCCAAGCTCATCCGTGATCGGCGAAGGAGATACATAGATAAGAGATAAGATAAGAAACGGTTTACCGGCACTGGCATTGGACGTCATGACCATGACTGCGTCTTGGGTCCTACAGCGCCAGTCCAGGCGTGGTTGGCGTTGTGCTACACCAACTGATCAGTAGCTGCATTGCCCGAGTTGCCATCTAACCTACCGACCTGGGGCTGGTTGTCTACTGACTCATCTGACTCCCGTATCGTCGTTGCCGCTGCATCCTCTGGTGTTGCAGCCGTCCAACCGCTCAGCATGTCCTAGTCCTGTAGTTCTGGCCCGTCTGTCTCTGGGCAAAGAGCGGACAGTCTCGACGGTGTCTGCCGTCCCTGATCCAACTGCAACACCACTCACACCACTCGCCCCTCTCCGCAGCTCCGAGTCCGGTCATCAGGAAGCTTTTTGCGAACTCTTCAAGCTTCAGGTGGGCTGTTGGATGATTTCTTTCCGAGCTATTTTGCTTAGATGGTCCTCGTCAAATGCATATGGGCAGACAGTTCACTGTTGCTGTCTTCGCCTTTGTGGGGGGGGGGGACTCAATATAAATACAAGAATTCGAGACATGAATGCATCGGTAATCGAGGGCAAATCGTTAGCAATGTTGACTCAAAATTACTTTGACTGGCCACTTGCTAAGAGTAACTCGGTCTACTTTACCACATCTGACAGCACTTACTCCGTGTGCGTATGTACGCAGTTAGAAAATGTCTCGATTTAGTCACCTCACATGCCCGGTCAGAGCTACTAGACACAGCATGACACAACTCCAGGGAGATATTCAGTTTGAGCTTTATGGTGTGCGCGCGCCAGGCAAGAATAAGAAACTTGCCGGGGGAACAAGTTCAAAACCGGTAGTGCAATTGAGAGTCATCAACCCTGTGTACTTGCAAGAGTCGATTGCATGGGTCCTCAAACTGTGACTTGTGACTTGTGCGAGAGATTATCGTATTGGAGCCCCGGGGAAACATCACGCTAATAAGGGCACTGAACATTCTTCCTGGGATATCCAAGATTCGCACCCGCAAAAAACAGATGGTACACCTGGGCCCCGTGGGATAACCTCCCATAGGACACCCTCCTATAGGAAACCCTCTTCCTCGACAACTTCTTATGGGAAAAACCACCTATAGGATAACCTCTAGGGCTCCTATAAGATAACCACCTATAGGACAACCTCTTATAGGATAACTTCTTATAGGATGATTCCTCATGGGAAGGCTGGTTCAGTTTTAACCTGACCTAGATTGTCCTGTGTCTTTTCCGGCTCCTATTAGCTGTATCTGTATCTACTTACCTAGGTTGTTGGCCTCGGTGGGTGTACCCTCTATTTTTGTGGGCGCGAGTCTCCGATCTCCTTCTGGAGGGCCTGGCTAAGAATTTGTAGAATATAAAGTGACCCCACTAAGGTGACGCACAGGATTCCAAGTATGAGCCGCCGTTTTGTCGGGACGAACGCCAAAAAAAAGCAAAAAACAAGAAGGAGAAAGCCCACTCGTTCAGAGCCTCACAAATTGTCCATACCATGCACTCAATATAGCACCGTTGTAAACTATGGTCCGAGACAAGCATCCATCAAACACATGTCCACGATGAATTTGAAATCCTTCAGCACACGGTCGCCATGTCTTTATATTCTATGGGCTCGATCTGGGAATATATATACCATGAATCAAAAAGTCATCCAACCCACTTCGCAGAGAGCAACCGATCTTTGAACAAGTTACGGCGATCTAACCATTTAATCCCATGCAGACAGACAATCAGACGATTGCGGTAAAACACAAGCTTGCTTCAAGATTGCAGCTTTGGAAATATGTGTTCTGGCCCATATGCGTCAAGTCGAGGCCTTCGCAGCACCACCACGGCCCCTGCCGCGCCTGTTCCCGCGGCCTCCTCTCCCGGGCTCCTGATTGTGTTGCTTCGCCGCCTCGCCCTCGGCACCAGCGGCGGCGGCGGGACCGGAGACGGGGCCAGAGTTTGCCCCGCCAGCCCCGGCCCCTCTGCCGCCGCCCCTGGGCTTGCCACTCCGGCCCCGTCGGCCCTTGCCCCCACCACTACTCTTCCCCTCCTCCCTCTCCCTCTCCCGGATCGACCTCCTCGCCTCCTCCTCCTGCGTCCGCCGCGACTCCTCCTCCCACCACTCCTGGAACGCCTGCTCCTGCTGGATCTCCTGCAGGCTGCGCTTGGCCACCGCCTCCTTGGCGCTCTCGAGGGTCCGCCGCTCCTGGTCGATGATGTCGGCCATGCTGAGCCCGATGATAGGCTCCGACTTGGTCGCCGGCTTGATGTACGACTTTGAGTGCGGCACGACCGGCTTGTTGGACATGTCGGCCGAGAAGGTGGAGGTGGAGGAGGTTCGTGGTGGTGGCCGGACGGGCGGTGTCGCCGCTGGTGTCCGAGACTGGCCTGAGTGCCGTGTGTCTGGGGACTGTGTCCGTCGTGGAATGGATTTTGCGGACGCTTCTGCGGCCACGAGCGGCTTCGTCACTGGCGCAGCTGACTGTGGCGCATCTGCCCGGCTATCCTTGGGTGCGACTTTGGAATCGCTGGATGCTGCCTTCCAAGGCGATGGCCTGGAGTCTGCCTTTGATTTCTCCCAGGGAGTCTTGTCCGATAATGCTTTGGCAAACTCGGCGGCCTGTTCCGCTTGAATTTGTTGCAGCTTCTTGCGCTCCTTTTGTGACAATTTCGTCTGTGAAGAAGGTTTGACCGAGGCGTCCTTCGCCTGTTGCGCAGCCAAGCCAGCAGACAAAGCCGAGCGGGCAGGTGGTGTCTCGTTCATGATTTCCTTCAGGTCAAGCTTAGCCGTCGGCAGCTTTGCAGAAGCCCACGGGCTCCCTGATTTGACAGGAGGCGTGGCGGAAGGTTGGCCAGTCAAGGAGGTCGAGTCAAGGCCTAGACCTGCTGGCGAAGAGCCCAGAGGCGAGTCCCGGATAGGTTTCGGGCGCTGGCCGCGGAAAGACTCGCTCAACGCAGGAATTTGGTCAAGTTCGGTTTTCTGTCTTGAGCTCACAGCTCTCTTAGGCCGCAAGGATGGGCTCTCCAATGGTCCCTCATCTTCGTCCATATCGAACATGAGGTCAGCCTGACCAGCCTTGGGGCGAAGATCAGGACTGAAGGGTTCATTCCTTTTCGCCGCCCCCTTGCCCTTGGACTTCTCCAGAGACGGAGATGCGGGGTGAATATCCTCGAGGCTGCCGAATTTGCCTTTGAGCGAAGACGAGAGCTTCCTCTCATCCTCTCTTTGACTGGCCTTGAAGGCCATTTCCCTGACCCTGCGTTGCCTTTCCTCGTCAATATCCTGTGCCAGATTTGGATCTTGTTCGTGAAGCAGGAGCGCCGCCCGGCCACTCCTCGCGAACGGGTATCGAGCAAGCTGATTGCCTCTGACAACCTCGTCCAAGTCGATCAGGAGCTCCTCGTCGAGGTCGGCCAACAGGTTATTCTCGAGCATATTCTCCAATTGAAGAGTTATGTACTCTAGGCCAGCATCCTTGAACTCGGTAACAGAACATGGGCTAATGGCGTTCAGGAAATGTGCAATGTTGCGGGTGTTGATGAACCGAGCCAACACTTGCTGGCAAATCTGTGACAGACGGTCAAGCATAAGCTCGTTAGCGACAGACAGAATATCCATCACCAAGTCTGTAAACTCATCCATATTGTCAGTCACGACTCCATCAAACATTTGGTCACCTGTGTCAGCATAGAGGTAGCTGAGAACAAATTTGAAAGTCTCTGGGTCGATGTGCTTCAGGTCAACGGGTATCCTTTCTGCAGGTCCCTGTGCAGCGAGCCGGCTTGCTAGCCACATCCCCTGAGAACGTCCGTAGAACAGACCCTCGAAGAAGGGGCACCTTTGACACAATAAAGAGCTGTGAACAAGAGTCTCATCACCCTCGAGCTCCACAACGGCGTCTGCATCCTCGAAGAACTGCGGGTCGTCCAGGGCTGATCGCAAATCCTCATCAAGTTGCTTTTGAGGGTCGACTTGCTTCTGAGCTGCGGCCTCCAGCTTTCCAAGCTCCAGATTGCTTGCTGTCTTGACGACTTCAGCTCGTATTTGACGATACCTATAGGCCAGTGACGGATCGTGGCGAGTGTAGTTCCACGCGGGAATCACACGATCTTCGTACATGTAGACAACCAAGTTCAATAGGGCAATGATGTCGAGACCAGTAAAAGTCACGGCAATTTTTTCACCAAGCTTCTCAATGATGAACACATCGGAAGCCTTATGAGTACCGCTGGTCCGGAAGGACCACAGGGCTTGTCGGAGAACAGGACTCCTGGCGGTAAGTATCCAACTGTGGATGGGAACTTGTAGCTCTGGGAGAGAAGAGGATCGGATGATGGTGTCCAGAGCAGACTGAGAAGACTCATTTGTGGAACGCCACAACAACAAGTAGTTCTGAAGGTCCTTTTCGAGGTCAGGCGATTTCAGTACTTCGAATGCGACCGACCCCAACTTCTGGTGGAGCGTCGTGGCATCCCAGGTTTTCAGAATTCCCTTCCCTTTTGGGCCTGGATCAGAGGACTTGAAGTCCCGAAGGCAGTTAAGTGGTGCAATATCGTCCCAGAGGGTCTGGCGACCAACGTTGACTTGCTCGCGCATGACTTCTGAGTCTTTTCGAACAGCGGCGAAGGCCCCAAAGACCGAGCTTCGAACTGTGACGATGTTGGTGATTCCCGGCACACGCTGGAACTTGAAGTCCTTGCGCTTGGCTTCACTAGAACCGGCCACGTGGGTGTCTTTCGCTTTAGCCCTGATTATACGCCGCCAGACTGCCCCTGATTGTGTGCTGATTATGACTGCACCATGTTCACCCACGTCAACGGACCTCACTCCATCCTTGTGAGCGTTCCAGATGCAGATCGGCTGGCTGACAGCGCCTTTGATCTTTGATGGGTTTGTAGTGGACATCGACAACTGGGAATCCGCTTTCTTGGTGAGATTCATGGAGAAGAGGTCGCCACGACCGCTCACTCCCACAATAGTCTCGCCACCCGAGGCCACGTACTTGATCCGGTTGCGCTCTGCATCGTAACGCGAGGACATGGAAATGTTGCCCAGACGATGGCTTGTGAGCCCGACTTCGCCAAAAGGAAACTTGACCACGTTATAGCCGTAGCTCGTGAATACAACCACGGTGTAGTTCGCAAGGAGACAGGTCGTCGCCTTGTCGATGGCGGAGACCATGGTTATGCCACTATTTAATAAGGAAGCGGCTACTTTCCTGGGCGTCTGCTGTACCTCAAGTGAACGAGAATCGGCATCCATCAAAGCCAGCCTAGAACTTGTCAGGAAACAGAGCCTTACGATTGATGATGCTCAAAATAACTCACTGGCCAGTATTGCGACCCCAGCAGTAAAGACTGCCGGCACTCGTGAACGCCACAGAGTGAATGGTCGACGCAGCAACGCCGATTATGGCCTCCTTCTTGAGTGGCCCGAATAATTGCCTGGGTAGAAGACTCATGGCCTCTTCTCCAGGAGGGGGCTCAGGCAGCGCATAACCAAGCGCGGAGTCTGCATTGGATCCCCAGCTATACAAGCCACCTTCCGACGTGACGGCCAGGGTATGATTCTGTCCCAGCGCAACTTGAGTCACTTTCTTGTTGGTCAGACCGCCTTGTACTGGGGCATACGTGAACCGGGTATTCTCATCTCCCAATCCAAGCCTGCCCCCGCGACCAATGCCACAAACGTACAAGTTGGAGACCGGGTCCGTTGTCAGGATGGCACTGTGGTATTTTGACAGTGCCACGTCATGCACGAGCAGTTCCTTATGACGAGTGAGCGTCGGGATCTGCTCGGGCGTCTCAACACCCCCTTTCTCGAGGTATTCTTCGTAGAACCTCTGGATCAGATGATCAGGGCGCTCAAGGTAAACGCGCTCGGGGTACTGTCGGTCATCCTCGTCTCCAAGGCCAAGGGACATGTTCTTGTTGCTTCCAAACGCGAACACTTCGGTCCCATTAACGAGATCCAGCAGACCACTGTTGCCAGCGTGATCCGTCGCAACCGGAATTTCCTCACTTTCCGAGTCCTCGTCCGAATTATCCGCATCATCCAGGCTCTTCAGATCTCTCTCACCAATAGTCGAGTTGTACAAGTCGAACGGACTGTTGCCCTCGTTGTCCTTGGTCTTTATGAGCCTGCCGACTCTGGAGACTGATGCGCCAACAGTGAGACCTGACAGATCTCTTCGCTCCTTGTCTAGCAAAAGTCTCGCGATCGAGACATTTCCGGTGTACAGCGCGCGGTGGAGGGCATTCCAGCCACTCTCGGGGTCTTGCACGTAGATATCGACGGCGGGGTGATCGAGGAGGGCTTCGACGAAGGCGATGGCGTTCGGAGAGTCGGACGAGGCGGCGCGCAGGAGGATGGTCAGGCCCATATAGTCGCGGCTGTTGACCTCGGCGCGACCAAAGTTCACGTTGCCCGACCGCGCGCCGCCCGCGCCTGGCCCAAAGGCCGAGGCCTTGCGCGACTTGAAGGCATTCCTGGGCGATGTCCCGAATGCGCCGGGGCTGGCGGCCCCTCCGCCTCCTGTTCCTACGCTGGGGCTCTTTGAGACGCTCTGGGCGTTGTAGCCGGCGGGGGCCAGCAGGCGCCGAAACCTGTCGACGTTGTCCTCATGGTAGGCTTTCCACAGTAAGTTGTGACTCATTGAGCCGGAGTGACGGGCGGATTAGACTCTTCCAGCACTTCGGTGCACCTCGCTGTGAGTCTCGATTTGGATCACGGCGTTTTTAAAGGTGCAAGGGAAGTGCGGAAGAGAGGCGCGGACGTCGGCAAGCGATGTCGAGTTAGGCGCGCTCTGTGGTGTATGTATGTCGCTGGTCGGGGGAAAGTTGCCACCTGTAGTAATAAGCTGCGATAGTGGGGACGAAGTGGGCAGCCAGTGACGGATTCGATTGATAATGTACTGTTTTAATGGTCTGTCTGTCGTGCGAAAATACCGAGTGCTTTCGGTTGGGTCGGCAATGAATTTTAGACGAGTACAGGAAGAAGGGAGTACAAAAGGGTGCACAAGTTGAAGTCGAGGGTCAGTTGGTTGAGGAGGGGCACATGCATTCAGTGTGAGGCATAGTGACGACGAGACGAGCGAGGGCCAGCTCTGAGTTAGACCCGATGCGCGTATCACCCGCGCCGAGGGCCCCAGGGCTGCCCACCAATCAAGCAGCACACCCGCCAACCGTGCTCAAGGCGAGGCCTCTCCGGGAAGCTACACGCACAGAAGGGCTCGCGCACATGGCAATGCAGGTATTAAACAGGAATTTTGGGGGGTTGAGGCTCGACTGAGACAACCCTATAGGAGGATATCCTATAATAGGTTATCCTATAAGAGGTCGTCCTATAAGAGGCTATCCCTTAAGGCCTGGGTGTAGCCTCCGTTTATACGGGTGTGAATATCCGATCTCTAATACAATAGCCACATGATTTTTGACTGCAGTATAAACTGGATATAGAACCTTCAAGACATCGTGCATGAAGCGTGTATTCGGTATAGTTCCTGGCGACTATTCAGGACCCCTGCAAGACATGCAGGTGCAGGCCGTCAAAAGCTCTTGTGGGGCTGGGAGCTTTGCCAGCCTGGAAGGTTACCTCCGGTCTTCGCCCTGATGACATGGTCTGACAGAAGCAAATACCGGTCGGCCGGTAATACTGATTCGTTTTCTCCAGTCGCCCGAACAGTCAAGGGTTTTCAACTCTGGCACATGAACTTCTCAGCGGTCTTTGCAAATGTTGCCAACGCATCAATATTGTGTGCTTCTTACGAGCTACTGTAACTATCCGCCATCAGGGAATCAACTATCAAGCCAGTCACGAAACGAACAATGCACGCGACAAGGTCAGCGTTGCTGAAAAGAGCGAACACCAGCAAGTGCGTGAACTCGAGGCCAACCCAGAGAAATTGTCAAACCGAAAGAAACTCAGAAACCCGCCCGAACGCCGCCCCTAAGATGACCGGGTCCCACCTCCACGTTTACTTGGTAAGCCACCCGAGGTAGTCTGCCACGATGAGCGTCACCATGGCGTGCGGCGCAATGCGGACGTAGTAGGTTCCAAAGCCGCGGTAAAAACGCAGCAGACCCTCCTGCTTGGTGACCTTGACGAAGCAGTCGGCCATGCTGTTGTATGGGAGCTTGCCGTCGGGGCCTCTGCTCTGCTTCTGCAGCCGTGTCTTCACAAAGTCGAACGGCAGGGAGAAGAAGGATGCGAAGAAGCCGGCGATGGCACTGGCGCTCAGGGTTTGCACGCGCGGCGACCAGTCTGTGCGCGTCTTCAGCTGCGACTTGGCCTCGCTGAAGAATGCGAGCTGTCCAAAGTTGAGCGCCATCGCTCGCACGACCGTTGGGGTTGCTCCGGCCCAGAGAGCGGCGACACCCTCGCTCTTCGCGATACGGGACAGGGCGTCGATGACCGACTTGTAGTTCTTGCGCTGGTCCACAGGCTTCAGACCGTCGCTTTGCATGCGAATCAATGCCAGGTCCGCCGGGTTGCCGATCATGGCTGCAATGCCGCCAGCTGAGAGACCTGCTGCGGCGCGCTCCGCGAAGCCGATCTTTTGGTCCTTCGCTTTTGCCCTGGCTGTCAACTGGCCCATGAAGGTGTCGAAGAAGCCGATACGTGCGGTCGTGTAGACAGCTTGTCGCAGCAGACCAGCCGACAGGCCGGTGTACAGATCAAGGACCTTTCCCTTGGCGATGATCTCGCGAGTGACGGAAAGAGGAGTTGGTTTCGGGCCTGTTGCCACACCCTCACCGGCCAGCTGGATGCGCACCTTGACCATGTCGACGGGTTGGATGACTGAGGTCGCGACCATTCCACTCAGACCGCCGTTGATGAAGGGCAGGGCGGCCCTCATGTAGGGTGTGTGCAGGAAGTCGTTTGCCACAGCTGCGCCCTCGCTCTGGACGTTCTTGCCCATGACTTCTGAGGTCTTGGACCTGGCGGCCTCGGCGGCCTGCTTGATGGTGTTGGACATGATTGTTGGGATGGATGGATGTGTTGGAACGACGGAAAAGAGTCTAATGCACCTTTTTGAGGTGGACTGTGGCTGTTTTCTATGAGACGCCTGGACACGCCGAAGATAAGGTCGATTGAAAAGAACTGTATGTTGTCAGAACCACGGTACTGAGCAGGTGCAGAGCAGGCACAAAGCAGAGCAGAGCGTTGAAAAGAAGGTGAGGTACTGGTCGGTGTCGGGCAGGTGCAGGGGAGCTGTGAGAGGGCCCGCGAAGCAAGCAAGTGCTCATTCAGGGGGACCTGGGAGCAACTTCCTCAACTAGAGGCAGGTCAACGTTTCGGGGAACGAAACGACCAAGGACATCCGTGGAGTCGACGTGAGGCTGACTGAACGGACAGAAGGAGCTGCGGGTACAGGTGAATTATGTTATACACCTGCCCGGCCCCTCAGTCCCTCATCAGTCCTCAATTCTGAATTCAATCCCAGCGTGCCGCCCAGTGTGGATGGCATCACCATGCATTCCTTGAGCAAACCACGGCGCTATCCAGTGCTCCGTAGTAGCGCCCACCAGTCAGATACGGGCCGTTCACGTCTACCGAGGTGGGCGTGCGGCTGTGATCGGCTACGTGGTTGAGGGATGAGGGATGAGGTTGCAGCCATCCCAGATTGGGTTGTTGGTATCGACGGCCATCAGGTCCGTCGGGAAAAGCAGGAACCAGGGCGACCGAGTAGCCGTGGTGGATGCATCTCCTCGACGGGCATGGGTTGGGTTCACCGGCTCACTAAAGCCGATGATCCAGAAACCGTTGACCTGAGTGCAGTGCAAGTGTACGCGCGTGTATTGCGGTTAGTGTAAGTGCGGGTTGCGGGTTGCGGGTATGGGTGAGACTCTCCCAGTCCCAGAGCTGGGCCCGGAGCTGCCTTCCCAACCAACCGGGAGCTGGACATTGTGGGCTGACCAAGTACCCCTCCTCAACTCAACAATCTCGGCAACTCACATTCAATTCAGCAGCCCAAATTCAAAAAAAATCCCTGGCCTTTTTCCTCTATGGGGTACTTTTCTCTACCCGGCCTCTTCGGTGCCAAACAGCGGCAACAGCCACCGGACTGTCCCGGGCTCGATCTGTCGCTTTCCGGTGGGCTGGCCCACGGCAATCGAGGAGGGTGCTATCAAAGGTGGGGGACCGACCGCTGACGCGATTCCGTAGCTCAGAGCTGAGTGCCGAGACTCGGAGATTGTCTGGGGTGGGTGTTAACACCGCTCGGAGGAGAGAACACCAAAGCCGACAAGTATCGAGTATGCGTTATGGATATCCGCAATTCCAAAGGTCGAGGTTGGAACCGAGACTGTGTGATATTCTGAAGAGAAAGAAGGGGCTAACCGACGAAACTCTGAGGAGGGTGGGCGGCTTCGACTAATAAAAGGGCAGGTTGGAGTCAAACAGGCACAGAATAACTCCAATTCCCGAGGCGGGGAGCGCATTTGTGGCATTTGTGTCCACGGCGGACATACTGTTATGCCAGGTCTAACGAGCTGGTGTGCCAGCTACGTAGCCCGTAACCTCTCTTCGCGTGGGACAGGTCCGGCGCTTGCGACAACAGGCTGGGACAACGGTTGCTGGATCGGTCGCCCATCCTCCTCCTCTCAGTCGCTCTACTATTTGGGGGATGCCCGCATGTGACAGACCACACCTCACCAGCTGGCGACGTACCCATTTCCCCAAGATTCCAAGCCTGTTTCCGATACGACACTCGCCCAGTAACAGGCACTCAGGGATCCGCTTGTGCGGGGAGACTCCTCGTCACTCGCACGACTTGCTACATACAAGCTGCCCAGGAGCTCTCTTCTCGGGGCAGAGGAAACGGAGGGCAAGAGACATGACGTCGCGGTCATCAGCTGGTAGTCCGTTCCACAGTCGAGGGCGGGGAGGTACCAGCGGTCGACAATGGCTCCCGGTTCCCCATCGAACATGGCACTAGTGTGGCTATGGACACTCTAATGGACTAATGGCATGCGACCAACAGCTCTTTCTGTAACAGACTCGAGGCCAGAGGTGCACCGCCTTCTGGCCGCCGGGATTCGTCTGCCAGGGATCGAGCTCAGGGCGGGGTGTGATCAAAATAGCTGCGCAAATCAGCACCGGCCGTCCCTGGGGGCCACCGGCGTGGCCTGCCCTTCTCAGCTGAGCTTGTAGCTCTATCCCTCACGTTGCCACGGCCTGAGGCATGTCTTGCTTGCCGTATCCCGCGAGCCAGCTGTCAGCCATACCTGCTCAAGGACTCTGCCTGCGAAGGGAGCAGATGCTCCCAAGCTCGAGGGTTACAGCACTCAATCCCCTTCATCTCAAGGATTCCCGGCACTGGCCGTCGCATCATTCACGCCTCAGCCTTGACACTGCGGGGTAACGACACACCCAGAAGTAGCGTAACATGCCACGCTGGGGCGACTCCACCGCTCCCGTCCGACAGAATCTGGGGTAACCAGGGCCTGGCGCGCCTGGCTCAGGCTCGGCAACTAGATTCCAGATTGCTCCCCTCTCCCAACCCCGCCCTGGCCAGACTCCGGGAGCATAGCACACCCTCTAACCGTCCGCCTGGTTTGTACAACCCAAAACGGGACAGGGAGATGATTCCGTATTATCACCGAGCCCTCCGTGAGGATGTCCAGACAGGCCTGACAGGCTCACGCAACACAGAACACACATCGATGAGCCAGCTTCAACTATGGTGGGGATGCCGAAGGATCTCCAGGCTGACGTTCTCCTCGTTTGGCAGTGGCCGAGATGTGCAGAATCTATGGGGTGTTGTCTGTACCACTGAAGCTTACATACCTACTGCAGCATGTAGTGATAGTCTGTTACAAGCTTTGCTCGGGTGTCCGCTTCATGGCGATGCTGTCGCTTCCCCATAGGATAACCTTCTATGGGATAACTTCCTATCGAATCCCCTCCTCTCAGGCGCGCTCTCCCATGGAATAATGTCCTATAGACCTCTTATAGGACAACCTCCTATGAGATAGTCTCCTATGGGATAATGTCCTATAGAACACCCTCCCTCCTATGAGACACTCTCCCGTAGAATAGTGTCAGATATCTCCTACAGAAGGTGATCACATAAGTTCGGCCGTAGGGAATTCGCTGGGAGGAATTGGCATTTTGAAAGGTGTGGCGGTGGTATGCTAATACTGTAGTACATGTGAAAAGAGAGCATGTGAACTCAGGATCCACAACCCAAACCCGGTCTGCATTGCATTATCGAGCCAGCCGCTCATCACGAAGCTTTTGCTCTACTGAAACAACCCATCATTCATGAAACAGATCAATGATCATATACGGTTCTTCGAAATGCAGAAGGCGCACTTTCGCCGGTGACAGCCACGAATTCCGTGCCATAACCAAGATCCGAGTGTGCGAGTAGACTGGAGATGTGAAGCTGCTCCCGGCGAATGCGAATGCAGGAGGCCATGGCGATGTTTTCCTGCTCACTCTCGTGCAAATCTCATGAAAAGATAAGTATCAAATTTGAGGCATGCTTCACCACATCCTCGTGGTGTATCATTGACGGCATTCGACTGAATCCACTGTTTCGCCCGTATTCCGCCCCGGCATAATCCAGCAGCGGGTCTCCGAAACTATCCGGCTCCGAGCTGGCAGTCGGCTCCGTGCCCATCCAGCTGGTTGGGACCGGAACCCAGGGTTCGATTGTGAGCCAACAGTCTCCCACGCGACAGATCGGCCTCGCCTGAGCACGATCGATTGACCAGAAAGACTCTAGAACCACGCTGCGATTCGCACTCGGTGCCTTCCGCAACTAGCAGGATCCACCGGCAGAGACTGTCAAGCTTCTTTGGGTGTAGCACTGGCTCTCGCATCAACACATGTCTCGTCGGACTCGGACAGATTCAAGCTCCTTTGTCAATGTCGTCACAGCTCTTCCTAGCTCCAATAGAGCCTCACTGAGACGGATGGGATTGCGAGCTGACCCGCTCGGATTGTCGTGAACACTATATACACTGTCCTCTCTTTCGGAGGCTCAATCAAATCTCGTTCTGTCAATTCTCAACGAACGAGTTCCTGAGAGACAGTCGCAAACATGGCTCTCGTGCAGAAGCTCCTGCACCTCACCAACTTCTCATCCCCCTTCCTCCGAACAGTGGTGCCATCCGTGTCAGCCGCGTTCGCGATCCAGGCCGCCTTCGCCGTTCCCTCCATACTAGCCCAGACGGAGCGGTTCTATGACTTCTCAGGCGCCCTCACCAACATCAGCATCGTCGCCCTGAGCCTGTACCTGCCGGCGCTGCGGGCCAAGTATGCCGGAGGGGCCGCCGCGGCCGCGGGCAAGGCCCTCCCGAGCCTGCTCACGCCCTTCACCAACCCAGCCGCTGCGGGTCTGAACTGGCGACAGGTCGCCCTTACTGGCTTCGTGACGTTGTGGGCTGCCCGACGTACGTGAATGTCCTCATCACTGCCACAGGCCGTCTACGACAGGCCCGCCATGCATACATTCATCCAGGGGAGACTCCTGACTGACCAGCATATATAGTGGGTACATACCTCTTCCAGCGCGTCCTCCGCGACGGCCACGACTCCCGCTTCGACGAGATTAAGAAGTCCACGCCCAAGTTCTTCGTCGCCTGGATGGCCCAGGCGACATGGTGCTCTCTCATCTGCCTGCCCGTCATCGCACTCAACGCCGTCCCCGCGTCCGCGTTTGCGGCCATCCCCGGTCTGAGGCTCACCGACGTGCTCGGAGTTGCGCTATGGGTCGGAGGTATCACGTTCGAGGCGACCGCCGACAAGCAGAAGTCGCAGTGGCTGAAGGAGAAGCGCGAGAAGAAGCACTCTGAGGACTTTATGACCCGGGGTCTCTGGCAGCGCAGGTACGTTTGAGACCTATGGTAGTTCTCACTCGGGGCAAATATGCTAACATTGACTTTGTAGCCAATATCCCAACTACTTCGGCGAGTCGACCCTCTGGACCGGCATTGCCACCACCTCGGCGGGCATCCTCGCCAGCCAGGCTGCTCAGGCCGCCATTGGGTTCAGCGGAGGTGCGGGCGGTATCCTTGGTGCCGTGGCACTGGCCTACGTTAGTCCAGCGTTCACGACGTTCCTCGTCACCAAAGTGAGCGGCATCCCCATGTCGGAGTCCAAATACGACAAGCGATACGGCGACCGCAAGGATTATCAGGAGTGGAAGAAGAACACACCAAAGTTCTTCCCCAAGCTGTTCTGAGCATGTTCAATTCATAGACGGTGGGGATTGCAGGTCAACATCGACGTATAATAGACAAAATGAATCTGCCGGGGCAATAAACAATGCCTCTTTGTAACGATCCTGTCCCTTCTTGTTCGGTAGTCCTTGCTTCTTTGAAGCTGTAGATAGTCTCTCATCAGAGTAATAGTGTCTCTCCTGGTATCATATCACATCACAACAACGCCTATGCCGGAGTGCATACAGTTCATCTTCTTTCCTCCTTCCCCCTTTCCCATCCCCTCTCTTCACCTCGCAGCAGCCCTCCCGCCGCTCTTCACGTTGCGGAGTGGGCCGCCCCCAGTCGCGCCTTTCCAATCCAGATTATCCGCCACGGCAGAGCCACCCTACTTCTGCTTCCTGGTCATCATGATCTTGGTGAACTCGTCGACGTTGACGCCTCCTTTCCCTTCCGAGTCGAACTCCTTAATCATCGACTGCAGCTCCTGCTCCTCCATGCTCTGGCCGATCTCGCGCATGGTGCGGCGCAGGTCGTCGAGCGTGATGATGCCCTTGCCCTCGACGTCGAACAGCTTGAACGCGCGATGGCACTCCTCCACCGGGTCCCGGTTGTACATGAGCGTGCCCGCGATCCCCTGCCAGATGGGCTGCGTGAACTCGCGCCACACGGGCGTGCACTCGCGCTTCGGGTCCCAGTCGATCGGCTGCACGCCGTATTTCACCAGGTATGGGTACGTCTCCGACTTGGGCAGTTCGAAGCCTAGGGCTCGCAGGCAGAACCGCAGCTCGTGGTAGTCGAGGCGGCCGTCCTTGTTTACATCGAATACGGAGAACTAGAAGAGGGGGTTGGCAGGCGTCGTTAGCAGAGTAGACGATGCGTGGGATGATTACAGTTCCAGTAGGGTTGGAGGGAGGTGACATACGACATCGTTAATTTGATCTCTTTGTCGCTCGTCCAACTTGGCAAAGTCGTCCCTGGACGGCGCGCCGTGCGCCGGAAGTTGGTTGATACTTCTTGACATCATTTTCGAAGGATATAGCGTTCGAATACGGTCGGATACAGATGCACTAATCGAGCGCGAGAGCAAGCTAGGGTTTGTGGTACGGCGAGCAAGGTTGTGAATCCTATGTTCGAGTTTGGTCGCTTTGCTTTTGAGGCAGTCGAGTAGCAGGTGTGCGACAGAAAGCAAGTGGTTTCAAGATTTCGCGAGGAGTCGTGAATCGTGGTGTGTGTAGGAGCAATTTCTCAAGGAGGTGAGGGTGAAACCAGAAGCGACTGAGGGAGTTGTATCCTAAAAGTGACCATCCTGCGCCCGCGCGCTGCACGATAACAGACGCACGCACGCACGCACTTCTCTCACACAGAAGGGGCGAGGTGAGGGTGTTGATGGGCGGTGGCCCTCCTTTGTTTTCGAGCGGTCGAGAATGCCCGGGGTACTGGGGTGGTCAAGAACGACCGGATCGAGCACCGCTCTGCGCTTGCTCCCGAATAATAAGCAATCAGATCGATCAATGGTTCCTGTAGAGATCCCGACCTTGCTGCCAGGGATTGAATGGTTCTCGTCGAGTGGCTGGGATCACTGGGGCGTCGCAAACAAATGTGGACCGTCCGTTTAAGTTTTGGCAGGGCCGCCTCGACGCGACCTGCGGTCCCCAGACGCGCTCCCTGTCCGACACTTTTCTGCCGAGCGAAAGCGAGGGCGAATGATCACTGGAGAGCAAGCAGCATTTGCAGTAAGCTAGCCTGTGTTTCCACCCCACCAAGATTGTAGTCCAGTCCGATCTGGTCTAAGTGCTCACAGGTCGAGGGGCCGGACAGGTAGGGGTGCAACGGCACAATCTGTTAGGCTTTTGAAGGCAGCCCCACCAAGTTTACTGCGAGACCTCACAGCTAGCTAACAGATAAGACTGCTGCGATCTACAAAAATTTGGCTCCCAAAAGCTTAAGCAGCATTTCACAAGCTGCACTCACCTGCACACCTTAGACCTATTTTACGAAAGTTACAATTAGGCCTTGCAACGAGCAGGCACAACACCGACAATATGCCGAAGCGCAAGAGAGATGATCTTCAGGAGAAGCTAGAGCACCACAGCACGGCGCTCTTCCGCGCCTTGAAAGTCGCGAAGGGATTCGAGAGACAGCGCATGGCAAAACGGCAACGCGACCCCAAGTCGCCCAGAGAAAAGAGAGCCAGGATAGAAAAGGAGATCGAGGTGTTGAAGGTGCGCAGTTTCGTATTCCCGAATTAAAGGTCTCAACTGTGAACTTCGGGAATGAAGCTGACAGCTCGGTACAGTCAATCGACCTCCACTCTGTTGCACACGCCCATCTATGTTCAGCCCTTTTAAGGATCCAGGCCGTTGCCGAGTCCCCGAGACTACCAGACGAGGTCAAGCAGGGCGTCCCGAAACCCGACATCTCGGAAGAGGAGCGAGCGGCCTTACATAATGTCACCAGTGGGCTTTTCAACCAGCCCAAGGTTCGGGGGACTTTGAACGCAGCCGTTGCCGATATTTGCCAGGTGCTGCACGTATCGTTGCCCGACAAAAAGGGGAAAACGAAGAGAGGGGACAAGAAGAGCGAGTCGAAGACCAGCAAGGACACGGAGGAACTACCCGCCGAAAAGGCAGCGAGAAACGCAACGAAAGAAAAGAAAACGAAGGGCGAGGAGAAGCCTGCCAAGAGCGAGACTCGGCCAGAAGATCAGCTGTCGGACGATGACGGCAGTGAATGGGGCGGTCTTTCCGACAATGACGATGACGAAGGCGACGAAGACGAGGAGCTGGTAGAAAAAGCCCTTGCGCAATTCGAGGACAGAATCGGGGGTTCTGATTCTGACGAAGACGCTAAATCTGACGACGAAGACGAGTACGATACCGCGAACGAAGAACTCGATCCGATGGAAATCACAGACGAGTCCGCATCAGAGGACTCAGACGGTGATGAACCCGGCACGCAATCCGGGCTGGATGAGGATGATTTAAGCGATTCGGAGGAGGAATCTGCGTCAGAGTCGGAGTCCGAATCCGAGTCCGAATCCGGTTCAGATTCTGAGGTCTCTGCAATATCCCCGCCACCCAAAGCGTCGCGGAAGGATTCCAGGAAGGAAGACGAGATTCTCAAGCGAGGCGGCATGCTCCCCAGCCTGATGGGAGGGTACATCTCGGGCTCGGAATCTGAGGCATCTGACATCGACGTGGCGCCGGCCGCACGAAAGAACAGGAGAGGCCAGCGGGCTCGACAGGCCATCTGGGAAAAGAAATTCAAGGAAAAGGCGAAGCATCTAGGCCAAGAGAAGTCCGGTCGGGACTCAGGGTGGGACCTGAAGCGCGGTGCGGTGGACGGCAGCGAGAGGACGCCGTGGAAGAAGGGGATCAAGACGCCGTTCGAGAGGAGACAGGACGGCCACCAGGAGCACAGTGCTCCCGAGCCAAGCCGTTCAAGGCCTCCTACGAAGAAGGACGATGAAGGCCCGTTGCATCCTAGCTGGGAGGCACGGAAGAAGGCGAAGGAGGCACAGACGGCTGCTTTCCAAGGCAAGAAGATTACATTTGATTAAAAGAGATACCCATACTTGCGGGAGAATTCAAGTCATAATTTGGAGAAAGGATCCGCCGCAGCACCAGTCATGATTAGTTGTGGTTGTCATGAATTGTGAATCACTTTCAGTGTTCAGTCATCCGCCTGTCAACCTCAGGGCGTCGAGGTGCTTGCCCGTGTGGAAGCGCTGGGGACGCAACTGCGACGTAAACAGTCTTAGTAATGGGGCCGCGAGGGGCAGCATCGTCTAGGTTGGTCATGACTGCACTTGCAAAAGACTACAAGTTCCCTCTTTTACCAGCGAGACTTAAACATCCAATTCTTCTCTTCTTGACCCATCATTGCATTTGGAGTCAATAATTACCGTCTCAGAGAGTTTGACGCCAGACTTAGAGAACATAAGACGTCATCATGTTGGACAGAACTAGCAACCCTACGGAGTTGTTCTCTGTGGAGGGAATGGTCGCACTGGTATGTCGCCGTCTTGAAGTCATATTCTCTTATCAATTCCATGTATGCGGTGCGACTATTGTGCAGCGACTCTGTGTAACGACTCAGAACTGGCAGCCAGCCAGCCGGCTTACAAGCCTCCCACCCAATTATGGCATCTGCTAACACGATTTCTGATTAACAGATCACAGGTGGAGGGACAGGTACCGAATCTACCTTTCAGACTAGACTTCTCTTAAAGTATGCTAACATTGCTCAAGGCATCGGCCTCATGATGGCGCGGGCCCTCGCCAACGCGGGCGCCGCCAAGGTCTACATTGCCGGCAGACGCCTCGAGGTCCTCGAGTCTGCCGCGAAGACGATCAACAAGCCTGATGTGGTGGTCCCTCTCACCTGCGATGTGACCTCGCAGGATTCCCTCACAGCCCTCGTCTCCGAGATTGAGAAGCGCTCGGGCTACCTCAACCTCCTCGTCTGCAACAGCGGTATCGGCGGGCCCCAGGTCCCCTACCCCTCCGAGGAGACATCCCTGCAGGAGTTCCGCGAGAAGACCCTCGCCATCCCGATGGACGAGTACGATAAGACGTTTAGCGTCAACGTCACCGCGGTCTGGTACACGGCCATGGCCTTCTTGGAGCTGCTGGACAAGGGCAACAAGAAGGGAAACCTGGATTGGCAGGGCCAGGTCCTCGTCACGAGCAGCATCGCCGGCTTCAATAAGAGGGCACCCGGTGGATGGGCTTACGGCCAGTCGAAGGCGGCGGCGACACATTCGGCGAAGCAGCTGTCCGGCATTCTGCCCAAATGGGGCATCAGGTGAGTGAATTGTCTTGTGGTGGCAGCGTTCTGGTTACCAGGACTAACGAGCTCGTAGGGCGAACGCCTTGGCGCCGGGACTGTTCCCCAGCGAGATGTCGCAACCTATCGTCGAGGCGATGGGAGGCAGTCTCTCTGGAGGTGATTTGATTCCTCTGGACAAGAACGTGGTCCCTCTCGGAAGAATGGGCGATGCGCAGGACATGATGGGCACGGTTCTGTATCTTGTCTCACGCGCTGGAGCATACCTGAATGGCAATGTCACGGTCCTTGACGGAGGAAGGTTGGGCACATTCCCTTCCGCGTACTGATTTCGTTTTGAGGCGGACAGATGACATCAACCCATTTCTTGTTGCAAGGATTCTCAGAACGCAATGTTTGCTGCAATTTCGGGCCTGGGAAAAGAAATAGAACTTCTAGCCTCATTTTTGCAGACGCTCAATGAACATCAGTCTGGGGACTCGCGGGGAGCATTGAACTTATGCGGTGATATGGTTTGGCAGCACAAGTCCTGATCAGGGTGTCCGCTACGAGGTTGCAACACTATCCCACCCAATTTCCTACACCACAACCTGCTATAAGACAACCTCCTAGCCTCTGGTAGGACAACATCCTACAAGACAATTTCCTAACCTTCTAGAGGGCAACCTCTTGGAGTAGCTCCGGATAGATGGTTTACAGAACAACTTCTAATAAACCAGAGAGGCAGGTAAAGCCATAGGGGCCGTGGTATTACACTATTTAACTTTTTGGAGCTGTGGCGCTATTATGGCAAGAGTGCATGTGATGAACTCGTATAAGTCTGCTTGTTAAAGTCACTGTGTGAGGCGCTCGGTTATAATCTTGTGATTTGGGCTTGTGTCTAAGCCATGCACCTAATGAGTGAAGGCAGGATACTGTGTGTCTTTAGTCTGAACGTTGTAGAGCGCACAATTCACTGTCCGTAGGGATTGTGAATCAAGGACGAAAGAGACTTGTTACTCGAGGCTACTCCTTGACCGAGTACTGTCCTGGAATAGCCTTGCCAGTAGACACGACTTGTGGTATTAGTACAACCCACCCACGGGAGTTAGTCCCTGTAGTTTCTCGCTAGACCCCTGGGAGTTGCACCCCACCACGGGCCGCGGCACGCCAAGTTCCAGCTCGTCGGCGGATTTACGGTCTGCCTGGGCGCGTACTCCAATCGAGTTTCTGAGTCCTCGTTTCAACTACAAGAGGGCACCACGATGCCACCTGGCGACCCGGTGCAATGGATGCGGATTGGGATGAGGTGAGTCGCCACCTGCGTCCAGTTATAGACCAGCCGACGAGTGTCTTGAGCCGCAGCTCAGAGCCCGCCGAGCTGCGGCCTGGTCTTGCGCGACGAGGCAGACCGACCCCGCGGTCATCTGGCGCTGCGGATCGTGAACTGCGGACTCGGGGCTGAGGGCTGGACATGTTCGCAACGACGGGCGCCTGGACCAAGAATGCTGATTCAAACACCTGCAGTTGAGTCGTCAACTCCTCCCTCCACCGGGAGGGCAGTCGGTGCCTACAGTCGTCACCGCGCTCGCCTTCGATTCAAGCCAGGAGCTCCTATGGGCTGGAAACGGATATGTACGCTCGACCCGAACGACCTCTTGAGCCCTCATTCACGGTGTCGCAACAAGACTCCTGACAGTTCTCCAGGGCCGAGTTACATCCTTCTATGCAAATAACCTCCAAAAATACACCTCCTTCCGCGCGCACCCACCGTCCGAGGGTGCGGTGCACCAGCTGCTGTTCAATGAGAAGGGTGTCCTCGCACTCGGCGCCCGAGGCGTCCACATGGCCCTTAGGAGGGGACCGCCAGTATGGCCACATATCAGGTGAGCGCTGCTGCTGCGACGGTGCTTTTCAGGAGCAGCGACTGAAAGCGGTTCCGCCATAGTGCCGACGACATGAGAGACCTCCGATGCATGAGCTTCACCTCCAAGGCAACCTCCGAGATCCTTGTCGCCGGTGTACAAGATACGATGTTCGTGATTGACACAAACAAGGGAGAAATAGTGAAACGAGTAGGGTCGCCGTGTTGCTGTTGACCCGAGTACTGGCTGATACCGTCCAGATACCCACCGCACACCACTACATCAAGATGAAAAAGGGCCGCTATATATGCGCAGCTACAACCGACGGCAACGTCCACATCCTCGACCCCGTCAAGTTCAACATCATACACAAATGGCGCGCCCACTCTGCCTTCATAAACGACATGGACGTCCAGCAGGATTTTGTTGTCACATGTGGTACCTCGCTTAAGCAACCCGCAGCTACCTATATGCTCGACCCCTTTGTCATGGTCTTCGATCTCAAGAATCTTGCTACAATGCCCCCTATACCCTTTCCCCCGCTGGCAGCCTATGTCCGTATGCATCCCCGCATGCTCACCACAGGAATAGTTGCCTCTCAGGGCGGTCAGATGCATGTGGTGGACCTCCTGAACCCAAACACTAGCAATGTACGCCAGGCGAATGTCGTAGGCTCGGTACTTACAGGAATAGAAATCGCACCATCAGGGGAGGCCATCGCGTTGGCGGATACTGACTGTAATATGCACCTCTGGGGCTCTCCTTCTAAATGTCACTTCGTCGAGCTGCCGCAGCCCACTGAATGGCCCGATGAAGAGGTGCCACCTCCCCATATTGACTGGAAAGAAAACACGTAAGTCGAGTGCTTGAAGCGCCATACCGAAAACTCTCTCTGACTGTGCCAGGCCACTTAACTCCATCGGCATGCCTTACTACCGAGAAGCACTCTCATCAGCCCTTCCAAACACATCTATCTCAGATGTCGGAGCTCCTCCTCCCAGATTCGCACAGAATGATCTAGCGCATCTTACGAAAGCATCCTTTGGTTTCTATGGTCCAAATACCCGGGGCACACGTCGAAACCAGGCCGAGGACACACGGGTTGCTGACAAGACCACCCTTGCTATACGAGCACCGAAGTTCCTCAGTGAAAAGGCCAGAGATGCGACCAAGGTGTCGAGCAGCAAGACTGCCCCGGATGGACAGGTTGACATGGCGGTGGGCTCACTGGGTACAACTGAGCTGGAAAGCCTGCGTCTGGATGTCCCGGCTCTGTACCAAAATGTTGAGATCTCATTCAGCAAGTACGGCGTGGACGACTTCGACTTCGGGTTCTACAACATGACCCGATACGCTGGCTTGGAAAACCACATTGCGAACTCCTACGCAAACTCTCTCCTCCAGGTCTTGCATTTCACGCCTTTGGTTCGAAATCTCGCTCTCCAGCATGCGGCGACGGATTGCTTGAGCGAGATGTGCCTGCTCTGTGAGCTTGGGTATCTGTCGGATATGCTGCAGAAGACCGAGGGCTCATCATGCCACGCGTCGAACCTCTTGAAATGCTTGAGCAACCATCCACCGGCGTCTCGTCTCGGCCTTTTGGAGGAAGACTCGCGGCAAGGCTCTCTAACGAAGATGATGCAGCAGCTCACGAGGTTTCTACTTCAGACCATGGCAGATGACTACCGCACCAAGTCGCCTACCCCCACCGCGATGCAGGAGATTCTTGCTACATCTGCTTCTACTACAATCAAATGTTTGAACTGCGGTAATGAGACAAGTCGGTCGGGCTCGAATTACGTGACGGATCTGACATACCCGATGACCAAGGGCCGCGGAAGCCGTTCAACCAAGACCACCTTCTCTCAAGTGTTGAAAAACAGCGTCGAGGGCGAAGGAGCCATGAAAGGCTGGTGTATCCGTTGCAATCGGTATCAATCCCTACAGGCCCGCAAGACTATCCAAGGAATTCCTTCAGTTTTGACGCTGAACGTCCCAGTCGCGGAGCACCGCGACAACGAGCTTGAACAGAGGATGTTATGGGCAAACCCAGGATGGCTTCCCGAGGAGATCGGTATCATAGTAGATAACGGCTCCTTCTTTTGCTATCAAGGCGAAGACCTGAAATTGCACCTCCAACGCGGGGTGCACAATATCCAGGTTTACTCGCTCATCGGCCTGTCGGTCAATATTGAGAGCGGGTCACCTCAAAAACCACACCTTGGGGCATTATCGCCGGGAAGCGTCGATACTGTTTCGAATCAGAAACCCCACCTTGTTGCCATGGTCAACGGTAAGTGCTGCTGTGGTATCGTCAAATCCAGAGCAAATGCGCTGACCAAATTTCAGTTGCTCATGCCGAGCCAACGCCTCCAGGAGACAGCCAATGGCACCTCTTCAACGACTTCTCCGTCAAGCCAGTCTCAGCTGCGGAGGCTCTTACCTTCAATTCAAGGTGGAAGATGCCGTCCGTGCTTGTGTACCAGCTGAAGACTGCGAACAACAACCTTGACACCGAGTGGGCCAAGAACATAGATACCTCGGTGTTGCACTTTGATTTCAAGTGCGGCCCTATCCTCCTTCCTCATCGTAGATCTCAGCTGACATTCCCTAGGCCCGACGCTCAAGAGCATCCATATCGCACCCTCGACCCAGTCCTCGAACGGCCGGGGCCCGAGACCACGGTCGCTCTCGACACGGAGTTCGTGCTGGCCAAACAGTCAGAGGTGGAGATGAAATCGGATGGCGTTAGAGAGGTCATCCGGCCTAATTTCCACGCGCTGGCCCGTGTCTCTATTGTGCGCGGTGAGGGCGAGGACGAGGGCCTGGCCTTCATAGACGACTGGATCCAGGTCAGGGAGCCGGTCATCGACTACCTGCACAGCTACTCGGGCATCAAGCCGGACGACCTGGACCCGCGCAACAGCAAGCACTGCCTAGTATCCCTGAAGATCGCATACAAGCGCCTCTGGGTGCTCCTGAACCTCGGGTGCAAGTTCATCGGGCACGGCCTCAAGGGCGACTTCCGCGTGATCAACATCCAGGTCCCCAAGGCGCAGATCATCGACACGATCGACCTCTTCTACCAGAAGAACTATAGGCGGAAGCTAAGCCTCAAGTTCCTGGCCTGGTACCTGCTCAAGGAAGGGATCCAGGTCGACACGCATGACTCGATCGAGGACGCGCGCATAGCACTGAAGCTATACAAGAAATTCCTCGAATTTTCTGATGCTGGTATTACCAAGCTCATGCTCAATGAGATATACAGGGCCGGCGACAGCTATGGGTGGAAGCCACCTGCCCCTGCCGCGAACGAGCAGCAGCAGCAGCAACAGCAGGGGGTCGTGCAGAGGAGCACCACGCCTGTCTCTGAAGCGCCTTCGACGCCCGTTAGGAAAGGGCTGGTTGGTACTGGGACGATAACACCGAGCTGGTCGGCTGGCCCGGGAACAGGCGGGTTCACACCCGGTCGAGGCTCTCCTCTCGGTAGTAAAGACAAGGGGTTATATAGATGAGTAGATATCACACAAATGAGCATCAGAGGTTTTATTTTAATGAGTGTATTGAGTTAGTCTGAAGCAAAGTTCAACGCAAACTATGAGGTAATGACCGTGGTGTAGTGTAAGAATGCATCGCCAAAGACAAAATACCAAGCAATAGTGCGGGACAGGATAACCTCCCAACCTGGGGTTTCCTATCCGAAAACCTCTGAGATCCCATGGGATAGTCTCCCATAGGATGATCTCGTGACGTGTAGTCTCCTATGGGTCAACTTCCCAGCGCAATAACCTCCGCGGGACAAGTTCCCACGTATGTCCCTCCATCGGGATAGTCGGACGACCTCTCAGCGTCATACCTTCGAATAGGAGCCCCTCCATTCGTCCATTCAGGAATTCTGGCTTTGGCTGAAACTGTTGGTACAAACCCTTTGGCGGAGTGGTATTGGTGGTTTCGGGACGATATGGTAAAATAGACGCTGTCGGAATTTTCCTCCGCCAAAGATGGATGTTGATGTTGAGGCTCGCGATGCTGCCGGATCAAGCGCAAAATAGCAGGAAAAAGCATCTAATGTGGCAGAATCCTCGTAGAATTCAAGCAGGGAACTGCCAGTTTTGCCGGAGTTGGACCGATCCGAGCCTCGCCGGCGCCGATTTCAGTCTCTTGCTGTGCTCATCTTCGCTATCCTCGCTGGGCGTACTCGTCACCCGCCGGTTGCGTTTCCTCCCAGTCATCATTCTAGCATGCGCTGCGCTGGCTCTGCCAGTTTCGTCGGCGGCGGTGTCCTCTCCTTTCTCCTTACTGCCCTTATCCTTGTCGGTTTCTTCCTTGTCGGTTTCTTCCTTGTCGCTGTCCTCCTGGGTGAGATCGACGACATTTTGGAGCAACGAGGGAGCACGGGGTGCGCTGGACGTGCGGCCCAATATGGCACTCGAAGAGCTCCGTCGAATATCAGGCGTACCTGTCGAACGCTCCCATGGGTGGGGGGAAACAAAGAGACCGCTGGATGACGATCGCGTCCTGGGCCTGGGGCCCTCGTCCTCGTCGTCGTCACTGGATAGGTCAATGACTGTTCGGCCCAAGTCGACTGAGATGTGAGAGACGGTTCCTCCTTCACTCTGAGCTCTGCGGGCATTCAGGTCAGAACGCTATTCTGCTGTTGAATCGCGCCGGTGATATTGAGCGAGGCGTCTCCTTCTCATGATATCAAGGGAATCATTGTCGGAATCGTCGCCGGAATCGTCGCCGGAATCGTCGCCTTCGCTGCCTGAATGATCCTCCCTGGAATTTGCTCCGGGTGCAGGTGTGTTGACAATGCGACTGCGCGGCCCACCTGGAGGTGGAGGAGATGGACTCCCAGAGGAGCCAGAGTCGTCTCCCTCGGAATCATCCGTGTTATCCGTCTCTGAGTCGCCCACGATGGTTCCCTGGCTGCTGTTGGCATCAAGGTCGAGATCGTTCTTGCGACAATCGTACCCGGTATCCTCATGGAAAAGGTGCCTGACCCGCTTGATGTCCGCTGGCGTTGGATTCCATCGCGCCTCGTCAAATGGGAACAGAGGATCGAGCTTCTCGAGCAAGCACTTTTCCTGTCGTGCTGGAACTTTGCGTTGAGTGGTAGCTCGCTCAACATCAATTCTGAAGCTCTGGTCTCTAATCTCTGCCTGACTCCTATCCGGATTGTTCATTTCCTTGTCAAGGCAGTAGAATTTACACCATTCAAGTCCCCTCAGCTGGTAAAGGTAATCCATGCCGAGAGTCGTGCGCATAGATCTTGTCATGCGGTAATTTGGTTGGCCTGAGGTCTTTCCAGTCTGTAATAAAGTGTCAGTCATGATACAAAAGGTAATGGTACGGACTATACAGGAGAAGAGCTCCGCTTACCATGTGATCCTTCTCTGATTGGGGCTCGTGACTGCGCCTAATATGGCTCAACTCACGAATGTGGACTACGAGGGTCTTCAAAGAAGATGTCTCTGTCAACCAAGACAGGGGAGCCGTACGCTTGTTCAGGCGGCGATTTCCGTCAAGCTTGAAACTCACTGATTTGCCACCAACCCATGAAATCTCGAAATTCTGGCATCGTTGAATCCTAGGAACACCCCAACCTGTCGCAACTCGGTCCAGCTCACCCAATGACGAGAACGCTGCCAGAAATATCTGTCAATAACTTGCTGCGGATGCTAAGGTGAAGCAGTATGGGAGTATCAAAACACAAATGACTTACCAAAAGTGTTCTTGGAATAGAAGATGTGGCATCCTAGCCAAGCCCACTTGCGACACACGCACAGTGGAGCTAGAATGACATTCGGGTCCTCGGTGTCATAAGTTAGAGAAATATGAGTTCTCGGCTCACTTGAGAAAAAGAAGCGGCCACGAAGACCGGTCGACCGACCACGCAGATCCTGAGCGCTTGGAAATCTCGCAGGCTGGCAATAGGGATCCAACCTGCTCAGACAGTGAATGAGTTTGCCATCGAAGTCGAGAAGTTCCTCCAAGATCCGAAAGACTATCTTGTCTGGGAGAGGAGGAGCTGGCGCGCGAATCTGTTCATCTGGCTCAACAGATGCCTGACTGCGTGGAGAACTCTCACGCGAGTAGATCCTCTCACCATCTTCATGGCTGGTGAACCGGATTTGAGGGTGGCACCAATTTGGATCGATACTCATATTCAGAGAGCGATAAGATTCTCTCCAGACGGCTTCATAAGTGGTTCCCTCACCTGCAAGACATGAACGGAGCATGTCCTGCCACCGTATCTCTCGGTCTGGGCTCGGACTGTCATCACCTGTGAACTGCCTGAGTTCCCGCTTGAGTCGCTTGATTTCCGCCTTCGCGGCACTGAGCTTCTCGCGTAGGTCGGCGATGATTTTCCCCTGGCGGATAATCCTCTTGGCCTGGTGATTGATCGTCTTCACTTTCTGTCTTGCCTGCAGTTGACATAGCCGAGTGCAAGGCTCACCCTCGTCACTGCCACTGTCGCTGGATGACTCCATCTCATCGTTTTCGTCTGCATGATCATCCTCGTCATGGCCTGGGGCAGGCTCGTCCTCAGGAGGCTGAGATCCCCCTGGGCCCTCAGGCTGAGCTTCCTCGACATTCTCATCGTCAAAGATGACCATGGGGGATTCTCTGGAGGAGCCTGGTTGCGAAACCTCTCGCTCCTGCTCAGGGGAGGCACTTTCTGGGCTTGTCGATTCGGAAAGCTCATCCTCGGAAAGCTCATCCTCTTCTTGGTCCACAAATATGCCCTCTGGGGACACGTCTTGCCGCTGCGGAGGCTCAGCATCGTCCTCGCTGTGGTGAGGAAGATTGGGAGGGCTACCGCCCGCTTCGCCCGGGTCATCCATTGTGGATGCCAGGTGAGTGAGTTGTCGGGTTCGGGTGTTGCTGTCTCCAGAGAGTGGTTAGAAGTGTAAAACAGTTTTGTATGTCGTCAAATGTTGTTGAAAGGTTGAAGAGTGGTGCGATAAAGCGGGAGGAAAAGGTGTCGTGTGGATGAAAGTGTAGTTGTGGGTGCGTAGATGTAGGTCTGTAGCTGTAAGTGCGCAGATTTAAGTGGGTAGGCGTAACGGTGTGGTTGTAAGTGGGCGCAGGCCAGCGGACCTTCTACGGGGGAAGGTACTCAAGTTCGAGGGCAGCAAATGATAGAAGGGAAGCCAAGGACAGGGTGGGAGAGAGTCGAAGTTGGTGAGAGAGCAGGGAAGGCAATGTAATGTTAAGACTGATGCAGAAAGTAGTTGACACATACCACTGAGTCCGAGATGTTGTGAGGCTAGCAACCCATGTGTCAGTATGAAAGCGTTATGTCGACCGGTGATAGAAAAAGAAGCTCGTGAGAAGAGTGTGTGAGAGAGAGCGAGAGAGTGTGTGCTAGAGAGTGTGTGCTTAAGAGACAGGGAGTGCCAGAGAAAGTTTGTGAGAGAGAGAGTGAGAGAGAGTGAGAGAGAGTGAGAGAGAGTGAGAGAGAGTGAGAGAGAGAGTGAGAGAGAGAGTGTGAGAGAGAGAGACAGAGTGTGAGTGAGTGAGAGAAATGTGTCCGAGAAAGAAAGGGGGGAGGAGGTGGTCGTAAGTGGTCGGTGTATGCAAGTGAGATGGAGGAATGGAAAGGAGAATCCCGAGCAAGGTGCTTGAAAAGATTTCGAAGGGAGAAGATGGTGTTCACAGACCGTAGAGCGAAGTGTGGGCCCAGCAAGAGAGGTGTCGAGAGAGAAGGGTACCAAGAAGTGTAAGATTGACTGCGGAAGTAAGGAGTTGCAGAATCAAGGCAGTTCACTGGAGGTAGCACAGCTAAAAGCTTGCGGCGTAGGTGTGTGAAGATGAGACGAGACACTTGTTGAAATGAGAAATGGAGGTACTTATGAAGACAAACGGATGGAGTTGAGAGGAGTTCAACTTGTTGAAGCTAATGGGAGTGAAGCTGAAGGGAGAGGAGTGGAGACGGCAGCAAAAGAAGAGATTCGGGGAATGGAGAATCGGAAACAAGCTGGAAGAACAGGAGAAGGATAAACGAACTTCGAGCAAAGGACGTAGATGTAGAATGAGAAACCACTTGTACGCCGTTCAGGGTTGACAGCCTGGAGCAAGGGGTCGTTTGTCAAAAGGCTGATATCACATACCTTAACAATCTGGAGAAGTCGTTCAAGGATTGCCATTAACCTCTAGGTACAGTCAGAATTGGTTGCGTGAAATAAAGTGAGCTCTCGCTTTAGTAAGATGGTTCTCAACATGGGACGATGCGTGCAACTCAAATGAGGCTAGGATACAAGCCGCCATACAATCCGAATTACGGAGAGACTCATTATACACTAATGCCATTAATGATCTTATGGCCGTCGATAACGATGTTAGGTCTATGGCAGGCCCTCAAACATATTACGTGGTGTCTAAGTACATAGAGAGCTCGCTGTATATGTCAACGAAATAAATTCCCTGAGTTGTCGATTGCATCAAATCACGCATTCATATTTCGATGATGATTTCAAGCCGTGTGGACTAATCATGTCTTTAGCGTCTTAGCAAGGAAGGCAAGATTTTCAAAAGAAATAATTACATTTAATGATAAGCCTATGCCTCCAACAACTCTACAGGCTCTCGAATAAATTCGCGTAGCTCAATGTCAGCCGTGACTGCTAGACACAGGTACCTGTAAGCACCTACCGTTTCGTAGCTCATGTTTGACTCGTCTATCTCCGAGAGACATGATAATGATGGGGCCTTCAGACACGCCGTTTCTGAGAAGACCCTTAAGTCTAGAGGCTCGTTTAATTGGACAACGGGACTCTGCGTAAAATGCACGAGATTCAAGTGGTACCAGTTGGCTCGGTCCTTGAATTAGCTAGCTATGGCTAACAGGCCCTTACGAATATGACAAAGACAATTCCAAACTTCTCAATCTCCGCTAGGATTCACAAAATCAACTATAATGGATTCTTTGAAAACACCATATGTTTCCCTTGAATGCGACATCTCTCATCAAAGTGCCCCCGAATGGTTGGTCGTTGACCCTCTGGAGAAAGCAAAGCCTAGGGAAATCGGCGCCATAGTTCTGCTCACCATCGGACACGGAGTCTCTATTGCGGCCGCGGGACTGAATTGTAAACGGCTACTTGTATAGGCAAGCTGCGAAAGCAGTCCATCCGGTGGTCTGCTATTGACTAGTAGCACCAGAGATACAAGTAAGTTTCAGCATGGAAGGTGGCAGTAAAAGAGACACCGATGTTGTCCAAATGGAACGGAGTAGATTTTGAACTCTTCTTCCATTGATCCGGCGGTCACAAATTTATATGTGCAGGTGTCATTGAGATGTTTGTTACCACCACCCTATCTTATTTGGTTAGGTCTCGTGTGTCCTCGCGTCCAATTATTTAAGGTTATATTGCAAGGATCGTGTACCACGCGCACGGAGCCTACAAGCCGCTATAAAGAGAGGCCAAGACAACATGCTATTGTAGGATACAAGAGAAGGAAAAGGAAACGTGCCGATACGACCGTGCTGTAGTGCCGTATCCCAATCTATTTCAGGCTAATTCACCAGTGTTTTTGAGTGTGACCGGGAAAAGACTATTCCACGCACGCGGCTGCACACTTTTATTGCCGTGCTCAGGAACGGATTCGAGATCAGGGATAAATTAATAAAAGTATTCAGCATCTTGGTTTTCATTCTCCCCAGTTACATCTCCTGCAGATCAGCCGTAGATTCGGGAGTTGCCAAGCTACATAGACAATAGAGAACTCAAGTAGTATATATCTATCCCCAGATCAACTTTCAAGCACTCAGACTTGGACTCTGGTACCGATCAACTCATCTGCCATAAGGTCGATTTTAAGTCTTTGATCTAAATTCTTGGTTCAAGGCCCCTCAACTTGAATCGACAACATGCAGCTCCCCAAGATTGCTGTGGCGGCTTCGGCCCTCTTCAGCTGTGGCTTGGCCCAGAACAAATTGCGTATCATGCCCTTGGGAGACAGTATCACGGAAATAACTTGCTGGCGTGCTTACGTCTGGGACGATCTTGCGGCTGCCAATCTGTCCAGTCAGGTGCAGTACGTCGGATCGCAGAATAGCAACCCTCAGAACTGCAAGCCTAAGACGACTGGGTGGGATCAACGTAAGCAGCTTCTGGCTACCATTTTTACCCCTTCAAGAACAAACATACTCCATTCTCAGTCTATACAATGAAGACTTCAGGGACGGCCTGTTTGATCACAGACCATAGCCACCCTGGGGCCTACTCTTTGCTTGATTGACAGTAAACTACCCCTTGAACTCTTTGATCGCTGACTTTGGATGCTGTAGATAACGAGGGGCACTCTGGCTGGCTGGGAATTGATATTGCCAACAACTACATCGCGTCAGTATTTTTCTCCTCTCTTCCGGATCCCCGTCTTTCATGCTTTGGAACACTACAGAATGTGTCACTGTAGGATTTGTATCAGAGGACTGACACTCAGTAGAAACTGGATTAAGAACACTCCGGCGGATATCGTGATGTTTATGCTTGGCACGAACGATGTTACACGTGGTAATACTGCTGCCCAGATCACAGCTGCGTATACCAAGATTGTGCAGACCGTTCGCGCGAACAACCCCAAGGCCAAGTTTATTGTAAGTGTACCCAGACTCTCGCTCTCATGGTGGTGGCTTCACATGAACACTGTCTCTGACACCGGGCTTGCAACGTGATAGGTCGACAAGGTCATCCCTTTGTCCTTCAACAACAACGCCATCGTGTCCATCAACGACGCCATTCCTTCCTGGGCTGCTGGCCTTAACAGCACTGACAGTCCCATAGTAATCGCTGACTGTTACACTGGGTTCACGACTTCGATGCTTCGTGATGGCGTCCATCCGAACGAGCAGGGTGACAGACTGATCCAATCAAGAATCTCGCCACTGTTGATCAACTATGTGAAGCAGTCACTGGGCGTCTAGGACCAGTAAATGAAACAGAGAGAGGAGTGATTGGCACGTCGACTACTTTTGGGAAAGAAAATAGTTGTCGGACGTACCATGAATCAAGTGTCCACCTGTTGGCTGTGTTATCTTTCGAAAATTTCAACACGCTTGTTCATTGTGCTGCCAGTAACATTGACTGTCCTTTTATGCCACTGTCAGGGAGCGAGGGCAAAGACATATACAGTCTGTCTCCTGTGCTAAAATCAAAAGTTTAGAGGGCATCGATATGCTTTCCCGCCGCCCAGTTACCCTAGGGTAGGCATCAAGAAGTTCATGGAATGCATGTGTCCCATGCAGACATCATGAGTGAAGTCCATAAACAAAGTCCGTGAACAGTTCCGGGTTCCTTCGTATGCTTCAAATTGGTGCGCTCTGCCTCTTGAAAATTGATGTCAAGTATATTTAGGGACATCTCTGGCTGTCGAAGGCATAGCCCATGGAAGTAGAAGTGTGATGGTACGGCTTTTATGTACTGCTAGGGAAATGCCAATCCTTCAGTGGCTATTCTGGTCTTTTGGCCGGACGGGCAAGGCGAGGGACTAGCAGTTAAGCCTCCCGTTGCAAGGGGCCTCATAGGTGCTGGCCATTTTCAAAAGGATATCAGAGATTCGCCACCGTAAAATAAAGGGTACAACCGTACAAGACTAACTGGTCAGATGTAGCTAGGAAGAGCTGGAGACGACCTAGGATAGTTACTTATAAGGTAGATATAATAGGAGGTTATCCTAAAGGAGGTTATCCTGTGGGGCTCGGGTGCACCATCCGTTTTTGCTGGTGTGAATCCGGACCTCTTCCAAAATGGCCAACACCTTGTGTGATATGTCAGCATTTTCCTGAACGGCAGCAGCCTGAAACTCCTCACCCTGGTATTGACTCACAATCAATCCGTTGTCCTGCTTTACAAAGGCAGTGTTGGTCATATGATAGTATTTGTGACAGGTATCGGCCATGTCAAGCTCCCAAGGCAGATTCGAGAGAGGGTCCTCTGGGGGATTGACCAATGAACGGGGCCTGTCGGGATCAGACTGACTAATCCACCTGGAGGCAGCAGCAGCGCGGGACTGCAATCGCTTCTGATTGGCTGGAGCTTCGTGGCCCAGGCGCGGTGGGCTGGGCCTCTTTAGACCCAAGCAGTCACTCGGCCGGCTGGCTGGCTTGCCCACTGGCCTAAACTGATTATCGCCCCGTCCAGCACCGCTTTTTACACCAGCACCACCAACCCCCGAGGAAGCTTGCGAAGCAGCTGTCACCAACCCTCAACCTCCCTGTCCGCGACAGCCTTCACATGGCTTCATTTTCCTTTTGATTCTGGCGAGTCTTGCATTTTTTTGATTGTCGTCACCTTTCAAGGACGGACAGTTTCTTCTCTTTCTGAGTGGAGATTTGATTTCCTCATGTCCCCCTGCAACTGAAGAAAAAAACCCTCCCACCCATCACGACCTCCCTCGACATCATCCCAGCCTCCTGAGCGAGGCGGAGCTCGAGCACCCGCCGCGATCGCGCGACAGACCGTGGTCCCACCCAAACATCGCGACCGGCGTCTGTGTCTCGATTCTCGATTGCGAACTGGGCTCAACCGTGTCGCGCCTTCGAAACCTTGACGCGTTCGGCGCGCGATCCACGGCCCTCGCGCCCTTGATCATCTCCTTCGCACCCATCAGTGCCTGGCAGGGCTACTGCACCTCGCCCCATCTCCAACATGTCCTTCGGATTCGGCGGCGGTGGCTTCGGCCAGAACAACCAGACCAGTAATACCTTCGGCGGCGGCGGATTTGGTACAAACACCAACAACACTACCTCGGGTATGTTCATTCATGTAATTTTCTCGCCGTGATGCTCGTGTCTTTATTTTGCTTCGTCTCTTGCTCTTTCTCTCGCGCCAGGCCTTGATCTTCACCCGCCTCGGCTGACACGATGCTCCCAACTACCAGCCTTCGGATCCAGCACTCCTGCGTTTGGCGCGCCAGCGCAGACAACCAACACCGGGGGCGGTCTCTTTGGTGGTGGTGGTGCCACCACAGGTGGCTTTGGCAGCAATACTGGGGGTATGATACATCATTTTCCTTTGAACGCCGCGAGCGCCGCGTTTCACTGGTCGATGTGGTCCTGGGCGGACTCACCGCACTACCGTGGAATGCGCCAGTCGTCTGCTCGAAACGTCTCGCCCCATTGACACCCCTCTTTCAAGCATCTCTCTATTTCTAAGGCCGCCGGCCTCTTCTTGAACACATCAGGCTGCTGCAAGACAGTCTCGTTTTACTAACTACTTTCTGTTACAGGTGCGTTTGGCTCGGGCAACACAGGCTTCGGAGCAGCGAAACCCGCATTCGGTGCCGCTACAACCGGTACTGGAGGCGGACTCTTCGGCTCAACAGCGACAACGTCCAGTGGTACTGGCTTTGGAAGTGGGTTTGGTACCAATACTGCGGCTTCTTCTTCGCCATTTGGCGGTGGAGCCACCAACTCCTTGTTCGGCGCGAACAAGACGTCCACTCCCTTCGGCGGCGGGACCAATACCACAGCCGGCACTGGGTCTTCCATGTTTGGAGGTGGTAGTGCCTTCGGCGGTGGCAGCAACACCACCAGCGCGTTTGGAGGTGCGACCAACAACCCTGGAATAGGAACGAATGTCGGAGACCCGCCTGGCACTGCTGTCCTGGCTTTCTCCCCCTATTTAGAGAAGGAGCCGAACAGCACAGCACAGAACGCTTTCCAGAACATCCTCTTCCAAGAGCCATACAAGAAGTTCTCAGCCGAAGAGCTGAGGATGGCAGACTATGCCCAGGGCCGGCAATACGGCAACGGTCCAGCAGGTGGTGGCGGCGCCTTCGGAACAACCTCTGGGTTTGGAAGTGGCGGCTTCGGTGCCAATACTACTCAGAACACCGGCTTTGGAAGCACGAACACGGGCACCGGCCTCTTTGGCAACACCCAGAATAATACGGCCACGACTGGCTTCGGTAACACTACGAACACGACCGGCTTTGGCGCCGGTGCGACCGGTGGAGGTCTCTTCGGGCAGAACAAACCTGCGACCGGTGGGGGCTTGTTTGGCAGCACGACTGCGACGAGTCAACCGGCGCAGACCGGCGGACTGTTCGGTTCCACAGGTGGTACGACAGGTGGATTTGGAGCCACAAATACTGCCACGACTGGCTTCGGTTCAAATACGGGCGGCGGTTTGTTCGGCAACACTCAAAACAAGCCTGCTACCACAACCGGATTTGGAAGCGGATTCGGAAGCAGCACAACGGGTACGGGCTTTGGCGCCAATACTGGAACCAGCACCGGCTTTGGCCAGAATAACGCTACAAATACAGGCGGTGGGCTCTTCGGGAACACGAACACGCAACAAACCAACACGGGCGGTGGTCTTTTCGGCGGCAACACACAGCAGCAGCCCCAATCCACTGGTTTCGGCGCCGGTGGATTTGGACAAAACAACACACAGCAGCCCGGTGGCGGCCTATTTGGAAACCAGAACAAGCCTGCAGCCACCACTGGAGGAGGGCTCTTCGGCAACACTGGAGCTCAGCAAAACACCGGAGGCTTGTTCGGGGGAGGCAACACCAACACCAACACAGGTGGGTTTGGCCAGAACAACACCCAGCAACAAGGCGGTGGTGGCTTGTTCGGGGCAGCCAACAAACCCGCGACTGGCGGCGGCCTCTTTGGAGGTAGCACCACCGGACAGACTGGGCAGACTGGAGGTGGTCTTTTCGGCGGCCTGGGGTCCAACAACCAGACGCAGCAACAGCAGGCTGGCACATCATCGCTGTTCGGTAATTTGGGGGGCAACCAGAACCAAAACAAGCCCTCTCTCTTCGGCGGTCAAACGGGACAGTCTACTGGCGGTGGTCTATTCGGAAACCAAAACACGCAACAAGCGGGAGGTGGTCTCTTCGGACAGTCCACAGCCCAACAGCCCCAACAGAATGCCCTAGGAAACTCTCTTTTCGGCGCCTCACAGAACTCACAGCCAGGGCCCCAAGCATTGACCGCTAGCATTGGCGACGTTAATGCATACGGTACACCGTCCCTATTTTCGGGACTAGGGACTGGAGAAGTACAGAACCCTGGCCCCCTTGCCACGCCTTTGTCTGGCAAGAAGAAGGAGCGCAAGGGCTCTATCCTTCCCATGTGGAAGCTGAACCCTGGATCATCCACCAGGTTCAACACTCCAGTCAAGCGGGGCTTTGGCTTCTCTTACAGTACTTACGGCTCGCCAGCAACACCGTCAAGTGCTGGGAGCACCCCTGGTGGGCTTGGGCAGAGTTTACTTGGGACAGGGAGTCTGAATCGGTCCCTGAGCAAGAGTGTCTCCTCGAGCAACCTGCGCAAGAGTTTCAATGCCGAGGATAGCATTTTGACGCCGGGCTCGTTCTCATCCAGCATGGGAACTCGCCCTTACGGCAGCGCCGGCCTGAAGAAGTTGAACATCGACAAGTCCTTGCGTCTCGACTTGTTTTCTTCGCCCTCCAGGGACAAGCAGCTTGTAGAGTCGCCTGGCCCCCGCAAGCTCCCAAAACGGGTCAGCTTTGACACCAGCCTTGACGCGTCCGAGAATGGCACTCTTGATGGCACACCAACACCCAGCACCTCTGCTCAGGATCTGGGCTTCATCCGGCCAACAAATGGAGGCAGCTTGACAACCAACGGTGGTTCGAAGAGTCCCGATGCTCAGCCTGAGATGGAACAGGTTAAGGGCAATGAATTGGCGGTTGTGCACGAGGAGTCTTCGACCGCTTCTGCAACCCAAGACACTGCCTCTTCCCCAAGTAAAGAAGCTGGCGCCTATTGGCTGAGTCCCTCTAAAGAGGAAATCTTGAAGATGAACCGTGTCCAGCGTTCTCAGGTGCCGAGCTTTACTGTGGGTCGACGCAATGTCGGACAGGTCCAATTCAAAACGCCTGTTGACCTCACCAACATCGACTTGGATGAGATCCCGGGAGGGATCGTTGTCCTGGAGACCCGATCTTGCACGGTGTATCCTGTCGCTGCGAAGAAGCCTCCGGTTGGGAAGGGCTTGAACGTGCCTTCTGAGATCTCTCTGGAGCACTCCTGGCCGCGTGGCCGGGACAAGCGGACGCCAATCCCTGAGAAGTCTGGCCGCGCATTCAACAAGCATGTCGAGCGCCTTAAGAAGATTCCCGACACGAAGTTCATTGACTACAACGCGGAAACCGGCGTGTGGACCTTCGAGGTGGAGCACTTCACCACCTACGGTCTCGACTACGACGAGGACGATACTGAAGGCGATACCACTATCGCTGAGACCGCCCCAGAAGAAGCCACCCTACCTGCGGCCCCCGCGAACTCCTTCCAGGTTGAGCATGAGCACCCTGAACCCGAGGACACTTTTGAATTCAGGCGGAAGCGACGTGCTCTTCCTGGCGCCTTCGACTATACAGGTGCCATTTCTGATGACGAGGAGGAAATGGCCGACGCCAACGAGCAGTCTTTTTTATCTGACCGCTCCGCGGGCTTTCTGTCCAATGCCTTGGAACACCACGAGGATGAACTAATGGACGAAGAGCATGCTCTACCCGAGGCACAAGATACGAGTGCTTACCTGGGGTATCATCAAGCCGCGGAGCAAGATTACGACTCGCCTTACCAAGGATCGATGGCTGAGTACCAAGAGACGCCTGGCGGCATCATGAGGGCCAGGATGCGCGCTATCAAGGACTCAAACGCACCTCTCAAGCTTCAGGTCGCCGATGGTGATGACTGGATGGATATGCTCCAGAAGACCATCGGCCCAGCAAAGCGAGATCGCGCTGCGTTAAAGGCCATGAACGAGGAAGAGACCTACGAGGACCTGAAAGCCAGTGTACGGCAGGACGCCCCGCAGGCAAAGCCAAGAGCCGTGCCGGATGGCCGTGGATTTGCAACGAGCATTGAGCTCATGAACTCATTGTTCGAAAAGCCAAAGGCGCCGGCTCGAGCTGCGCCGGCTCCCATTCCCACGTCAGGATTCAAGGTCGGTACCACATCTGTTTGTTAGAATGTTTCTCGCGCATTGGGTTGGGTTGCTAGTCGTGGATGTTTTGTATTTATTCATATGCATTGCCTTCAATAAAATGTGCTTCATACTAAGACTTTTCCTTCTTTTTCTAGTGGCCGTACAAGAGACAAGACAAGACCGGTGAGGAGGACGAGGCGAACATGGATCCTGCCGACAAGGCCTTCCACGACACCCTCCGCCCTAGCTGGGGCCCAGATGGCACCCTGGTCATTTCATCCACACCCAAGACTCTTACCCGATCATCTCGGCGAGCCCTGGAGAAGGATGGCATCATGGCTATGGGTAGACTGAACATCGTCTCTGAGCATCGCGACATTCGATTTGCGAAGTTCTCGAACGAGACCTCACCAAAGTCGCTAGCCAATCAAATGGCTTTGACCCGGGTCCAACTCGTCGAAAATGTTCCCACCGTTTCGCTGGGTCCGGTCAATACCTTGACGGCATTTTTCCATGGACAAGATCTGCAAAATCCTGCCAACGCCCACGAGAAGATGGTTTGGGAACTTGCCAGCATCCTCTTTGATCCCGTCTCCGACCGCGATGGGAACAGAGTTCCACCGTCTGGTCTTCGTCAGGCTCGCCGACGTAACCTCTCCGAGTTCTGGCAGAACACTGTCGAAGAGGCGTCTAACAGGGCTGTCGGTATGGCCCGATCCCCCGAGGATAAAGCCATCGCTTCTCTTTCTGGACACCAGGTTCCAGACGCTTGCAAGCACCTGCTCGATGGCAAGAACTTCCGGCTGGCGACTCTGGTCTCACTCATCGGAACCAGTGACCAACTCATGCAAGACATGCGCGAACAGGTCAAGGAATGGCGTGAGGCGAACGTACTGTCCGAATTCACCGAGCCCATCCGTGCCATCTATGAACTACTCGGAGGCAATGTCTGCGCCGTTGAGGGCACGAAGGGAGCCATGGAGAACCGAATGGAATCATTCGTACTTTCACAACGGTTTGGTCTGGACTGGAAGCAAGCGTTCGGCCTCCGGTTGTGGTATGCGATCACCTCAGCTGATGACGTTGTCGAAGCGATTCACTGCTTTGCAGAAGACATCCAGCAAGACAAGGAGCCGAGGCCTCAGCCGTGGTTTGCTGAGCAAGGCATCGCCGCCCTATGGGACGACCCCGACAAGGACTTGCGCGAGGACCTCATGTGGGGATTACTCAAGCTGTACGCCGACAAAGAGATTGATCTGGCTGACATCCTCCGACCCGAAAACTCGCAGCTATCCCCTCTGGACAACCGTCTGTGCTGGCAGCTAGGCCAGGCTCTTGTCAACACAGGAAAGGTCTCATTCGGACGAGACGCAGAAGACAAGGCGGACGCTGCTACTTTGACATTCGCGTGGCAGCTAACCAACGACGGCCACTGGCTCGAGGCCGTTTTCGTCCTCCTGCACCTGACCAAACCCGAGGCCCGAGCCAAGGCCATCCAGGAGCACCTCTCGCACCACGCCAAGCTGATCGGGAGCGAGCAGAGCGAGGACTTCACCACTCTCACGCAGACCTTCAAGATCCCCGCGGAGTGGGTCTGGCAGGCCAAGGCGCTGTACATGCGCAGCGTCAAGGGCAACCCCAGGCAGGAGGTCGTGTACCTGCTGCGGGCGGGCAGCTACGCCGAGGCGCACAAGACGTTCACTAAGCAGGTGGCGCCCATGGCGGTCATCGAGCGCGACTGGGACGGTCTGGACGACCTGCTGGCCGAGTTCGGCGACGACGCCGGCCGGTTCGTGCCGGACTGGAACTTTGGGGGCAGGATCTACCGCGACTTTGTCGAGCTCATCCGCCACGTCGAGCACGGGTCCGCCGCCAAAGTGCCGCCCAAGGTCGTCGAGGGCCTGATGGCCGGCCTGCCCGCGCTGCACGAGAGCGTCCAGGTCAGGCAGGACGCGGACGTGCTTGAGGTTGCGGCCGTGGCGGATATGGCAAGCGAGGTGGCCAAGGTGGTTGTCGAGCTGGCTAAGAAGGGCGAGGTATGTTCTTATTTCTTCACGTTCCCTTTTGCTGGAATGACACCATGCTAACTTCATCTCCTACAGACCACACTCACCCAAGTTCTCGGCCTGCCGCTCACGGAGGATGCGTACTTGAAGTACTCGAACGAGCTGGCCTTTGCGTATTACAAAGACGTCATGGTCGGACGTGGCTGATCATCGCAAGTGAAACGGGATCTGGCAATTGTCGAAGGAAAGGAAGAAATAGCTATAGCACAACGCCGGGGGTCCAACGAGCGACGGAGAGGCAAGGCGAGCAGAGCGCGGCGTTTTACATTCTTCACTTTTCTCTCCCCCATAGCTCAATTAATGGCACATTGTGGGTGATATACAGGGCATGAGATGAGAATGAGTTGGACGCAAGCGTCTGGCAAAGATGAGACGAGATGTAACGGGAGAGGGAAGTTGCCTCTACGGAAATGGCAAGACCAGAGCATGCCACATGCTCAGCAGATAGTTTAGATAGTCACAAGACAAGCTTAATGCTTCAATACGAGTGCTCAGTCTACCAATGTGAGATGTGATGTTCCCAGCCCATTCCAGACGCTTTCTGGCAGTCACATGCCTATAGAATCTCATCACTGTGCAACCAAAGCGACGCCTTTCGTGAGTTTGTTCGTGGTATTATTCGTTTAGTGACACAGCTATGCACATTATGGCCGTTTCCAATCTGATCCGACATCCAACCGGGTAATCGTGACAGCAGCGCAAGCAAGCAGTAACGCCGTCCTTTGCTCCTCCCATGAGAACCCCGAAGCCCAATTTGTTTGAGTGTGTGCGTGTGCATGTGAGATAGAGCGCCTATCCGGTCGGGTATCTTATGACTTGTGGAACTGCTTGACCTTCTCGACCTCATCCCAGCTGCCCATGAAGATTCCTGACTTGTCGTGGATATCCCTGTGATTGTTGTGAGTGACACTGTACAAAGTGGATGACAGAAGGCGCTAGGAGCAACATACTCAGGTACAACTTCCAGCATACGGTCCATTTTCGAGTTGACGGCTTGTCCACCAGCTGCAACATTGTCAGTTCCGAATTCTCGCCAGAAGTCATTTGTGAAGGGGAGGTGCGAATAACTCACCATTCTCAAACACCATGGCCATAGGCGCACACTCGTACAGGATCCTCAGCTTGCCCTTGGGGGCCTTCTTGTCCGCAGGGTAGGCAAAGATGCCACCGTACAGCAGCGTCCGGTAGGCATCGGCAACCATGGAACCGATGTACCGGGCGCTGTAGGGCTTGCCCTTGCCGTCGTCGCCCTGGGGCTGCTTGAGCGACTCGAAGTAGCCCTTGACATTGTCCTCCCAGTAGAGCGAGTTACCCTCGTTGACGGAGTAGATTGCGCGCTGCTTGGGCAGGCGCATGTTGGGATGGGTCAGGATGAACTCGCCGACGCCGTTGTCGAGGGTGAAGCCGTTGACGCCGCCGCCCTTCATGGTGATGACCAGCTGGGCCGAGGCGCCGTACATGGTGAAGCCGGCGGCGACCAGCTCCGTGCCGGGCTTGAGGATGTCCTCCTTGGTGCCGGTGGACCCCTCGGCCAGCTTGTGGATGGCGAAGATGGTGCCGACGGAGACACCGGCGTCCAGGTTGGAGGAGCCGTCGATGGGGTCGCAGGCGACTGCGTAGCGGGCGTTCTTGTTCTCCTTGAAGTATATGACGTTCTCCTCCTCCTCGGAGACCAGTAATGCGCACTTGCCCGAGGACTTCATTGCCGCAATGAAGAGGTCGTTGGAGATGACATCGAGCTTCTTCTGTTCGTCACCGGTGGTGTTGGAGGAGCCGGCCAGACCTGTCAGGTTCACGAGGGTTGCTCTTCGGATGTAGTATGCGATTGACTTGAAGGAGAACTGCAGAGCGTGGCACAGCAGACTGTTCAACGGGGTCAGTATTGCCAGTTGGTAGGAAGCAGCGTCTGGTTATGCTGCAGGGGGGGGGGGGTCACACATACGTGAAGTCTCCAGTTGCCTCCTTGATCTTGACTTGCTCTTCCGTCAGGAAACGGGTGAGAGTGACAATATTGGTGTTGATGGTCTCAGCCTCGCTGGAACCACCATTTTGTAGTTGTGCAGACATTGTGACGGTAAGAGGGCAAGAAACACAGAGAACAGAAGAAAGAGGTACTGGGTATCAATCAAGCAGGCTGCTTGAGAGGTGAGCTGGACTAAGCAGATGAATTGGGCCGCGCGATGTTGAGCACGTGGGCAGGACTTGAAACAGAGCTGAAGGAAGCTATGGTCTGTATCACAGTAGCCTTGAATAGCCGAGTGCGTGTATAGTTTGTAGAGTATAAGAGCTGTTTCTGGTGGGAGGCGAGGTTGAGGTGAGGGTGTCGTGATGTCTGGGGGCTGAGGTGTTCTAGAGAGGATGGATGGGTTGCGATATGGGTTGGGAGAAATTGGAATATGCAGGAGAGGAAGGAGGAAGAAACAGGAAGGAAGGAAGGAGACAAACAGAACAAACCGTTACGGACCAGAGCAGATCAGATCAATTTCTAGCCAGGAAGGGACTCACGATAATGACACGGCCGGAGGGGCCCTCGCCCTCGTCGGCTTCGGCTACGAGGGGCAGGGTACCTTGGTTAGAGCAGGGCAGCACCACCCCAGCTATGTGTCAAGCAATGGGAGTGTTCTGTAATCTGTATGGGCAAAGTGTGCAGACCTCCATCCCTTTTGCCCATGACGGGCAGTGGCAGAGTGACTTGCCCCTCCTCAGGCTGGCTCCATGACCACTCACCCAATGGCCAGGAGGTGCTGCCCCTCACTACCTAGGCCGGGACATGCAGACGGCCAGAGCGAAAGTCGAGAGTTGACGTTAGCCGTGGGTTCGGCACAGTGGCGGCTATGGGGTAAACGGTACGCAGCAGTGACGTTTAATTGGAGCAAAGAAGCTTTTCCGTTTCCGTTTCCGACGAGCTCGAGGCCGGGCAGCCGGGCAGCCGGGTCGCTGTCAGCTTGATCGGCCTGGATCTGCCCCAGCTGCAGGTCGAGGTGCGATGCTTCTCCACACTGACGCTGCCTGGAGGGCCCTGGAGGGCCTTGGGGTATTCCAGACGGTTCAGAACGGCCCAGGCGGAGGAATGCGGGGGCCCTGTGGCTACGGTGGGTCCCGCCTTTTGACGGGTCCCGGGGGGTTCACCCCTTTGACCATTGACACAATATTGATGCAAGACAATTTCCCGGGACGCTGTCGACCTCGTCGCAACTGCACGCCCATCTGCTGCGACGACACTCAGCCTAGACCCTCAGATACTTCCGTTTGGGACGGGTCTGCGGATTAAAGCAGGCCGATATCATCATCCTCTTATCTTTCTCTCTAAATTAATTGTGAATCCTGCAGACCAGCAAAGACTATCGACTATCCCATATATGAGATTGTGTCGACCAGGGATGAACTCACGTATCATCCAAGGCTGGCTGTAACAGCGCTCACCCTTTCACATGCTCCTGTTTCGACCGTAGCAATGGGCTTCAGTCTGCTAGTCTCCTCATATTAGTCTGTCTACCTAGGTACTGACACAAGCTTCTCCTGCGGTTAGATCCCAGACTGGACGGACTTCCACCCCTTCCAGAACACCAGGGTTGGGGTTTGGCGCCATCGGCGCGTGCGAGACCCAGCCCAAGTCCAAAATCGCCGACTTTGACCTCGGCACATGCGCCAACGCACGCGTGCGACCAGGCAGAGCCGTTGGACTCATAGCCGATGCCAATGCGGACATTTCACGGCGTCTTCTTTTAATTCTAGCGGCTCCTCGACCATACGCGTCTTGCGATTGTTTCTCCCTCGAGGTGACTCGACTCTAGCTAAAGTCTAATTGATTCGTTACTCATCTTTGCTGCCGTCCTTGCGTCCATTCCAGCAGTGATTGAACACCCCCTCTTACCCGTCCCCACTGTTTCTATACAGCAGCTATAAGCTTGTCGACCTCACGCCCTCGTGACATCCGACCGACCGCCGCAGCAGCCTCACCACCAACCGACCAACCCGCGAACCTCCTCAACTAACACCGAATACACACAACGCAAAGCCCTCCAAGATGGTCGCCGACGCCGCAATCTACCACCCCAGCGTGGCCCACTACCTGCGCTTCGTCGCCACCACCGTCGGCCGCGACAAGGTCCTGCGCACCCTGCAGTACTTTGCGCGCTTCTACGCCTGGTACCTGTTCCGGACCAACGGGTCCCCCGCCGAGATCGCCCCCTGGGACGCCGTCAAGAAGCAGTTCGGCCTGACGCGCAAGCTGATGCGCGTCGGCAAGAACGTCGAGCACCTGCGCGCCGCCGCCGTCGCCGCCGACGCCAAGGCCGGCACCATCGACCCCGTGCTGCGCTACACCTCCGTCGCCCGCCAGCTGGGTTACGCGGGCTACCTGTCCCTCGACATGGCCACCGTCCTCGACGCAGCGGGCATCCGGAAGAGCGAGTCCGCCAAGAAGTTCCAGCGGGAGGCGTACCGGTTCTGGGCTATGGGCCTGATCAGCTCGCTCATCGCGCAGGCTTACACACTATATCAGCTGAAGCAGCGCGAGGCTAAGGTTGATAAGAAGGAGGGCGAGGGTGTTGTTGAGAGCAAGCGGATAGCACTGTGAGTGTTGCTGCCTCACTTTTCTTTCATTGCTACTTCTGTTACGTCAGGGATATGTACCCACTAACACTTACATCACAGTGAGCGGTCCGCCAGCCAGCTGCAGCTCATCTCCGACATCTGCGATCTGACCATCCCCTCCTCGGCACTCGGCTGGGTCAACCTTGACGACGGCATTGTCGGTATTGCCGGTACCGTCAGCAGTTTGATCGGGCTGGTGGCGCAATGGAAGAAGACAGCTTGAGCGTTGTGTTCAGATGGGTGAAACAGACGGTATGGCGGGATGGCGTTGAGTTTAATGCGAGACGATGGCGACCAGGAGTCATTGAATTATGAGAACGCTTCTTCGCTTTTGGGTAGTTGGCCTGGTGGCGGTGGTTGCTCTTCCCCACGGCGGCTGATCTCAATGAGGTCCGTTTGGCTTTTATCTGTATATGAGACCACTTATACTGAGATTGTCATCAGGGCGGTATGTGGTCAAGGCTGCGTAGATAGTGGGCCGCGGGTGCCCGCTGATATTATCAACTGGACGAAGGAGGTACCCCAATGTATTCATTATACCAAACCTACAGCTTGTGGTATTTGCTGTGGCCAATGCTCTTAAACTCACACCGAGTCTGGTGCTTGCCTTATGCGATGAGCACATGTCCTCCAGCCTGTCACGTCTCAAAGTGAGGGAGACCAGCATTGTGTCTTCTACCATATTCCTTCGCTCCCAATGCTTGACGAATGCGCAATGCGAACGCGCGTGAGTTCATCCATGAGATGGCCTGTATACCCATCACCAAGGCAATGGGCACAGTTGGACATATGTGAGTGACGAGAACACCCTCGCATATATCAAGCCGTGAAGCCTGCTGCCTGAGAGGAGCATTGCCTCGAAGATCCTGTGCTCCTCGACTCCGTCACAAACCCTCGAAGCTGAATACCCACGCCGGGGATCGAACCTCGTCGCCCGTCCCGTCCGCAGGTCCCCCGGCCAGCACGATCGCGTCTTCAGCACGCCCACGCGCGAGTGACGCGCACCTTTCATCCCATCACCTGGGTGATTCACCTGCCCTCCTGCCCCTCCCCCGCCCTCACAACACAGTAGCCCAAGCCGTTTAAACAAGCCAGATTGCTTAAATCTCAGGGCAGATGGCCTAGCGGTGGGGACGCCTGCCTGCGAAAGTTGTCTGCACCTGACGCCAACGCGATGCAAGGCCCCGAGTTCGAACACGGCGGATTGCAGGACCGTCGGTGGGACCCCCCCGGCAGCAAGGCTTCTCGTCGCCTGGGGTCGAACATTCCGCGCTGCATACAACAAATTATTCTGCCCGTATGGGTATGTGTTGACGGCAAGAGATGTAGGACATACGACACCGGGTCCGAACTCTTTTTTGCCATTTTGGCACATCGTCTTCTTCCTTTTGCTTCCCACTCTTTTGGTGACCCGAACCTGCGCACCTGCAACGGGTTGAACACTGCCACCTGCCCGCGCCAGTAAGATGCGGCCGATGACAGCATTCAGCGTAGACAGGATCTTGCCCGCCACAGCATAAGCATTGAGAAGGCTCATGTCAGCTGCCGCGTGAGGGCACAGATCTGTGGCACACAATGTCAAGGCCGACCATGTTTCTCATGAGGGTGATCACCACCAATCGTGTGGTAGCCTCTCTCAGGCACCAATTGAGGACACCTAGAGCCCAATCTTCCCACCAAGGCTCCTCGCAATGTTCAGGAACACCTCAGCCCGCTCGCTACCAGGCTCCGCCACGACAGTAGGTTTGCCCTCCTGCGCGTGGCTGCCGATGTTCTGGTGCAGTGGGATATCGCCGAGGAAGTCGATGCCGTGGTCGGCGCACACGCGCTGGACGCCGTCGCTGCGTCCAAAGATGTGGTGCTGCCCGCCGCAGTCGGGGCAGGTGAAGAGGGACATGTTGTTGACGAGGCCGAGAAGGGGCACGTTGACCTTCTTGAACATGTTGATGCCTTTTATGGCGTCCTTGACGGAGAGGGAGTGTGGTGTTGTCACAATCACCGAGCCTATGAGTGCGGCGTCAATATCTCGTGCTAAGTAATAACGAGCAACAGCATGGGGTTAGGCTTACCGTCCAGCACGATCTGCTGTGTGATGCTCAGCTGTGTATCACCAGTTCCCGGTGGTAAATCAAGGACAAGCACATCCAGACCGCCCCAGTGGACCTCATGGAGGAGCTGCTGCAGGGCTTTCATGACCATCATGCCGCGCCACACGACAGGGGCTTCCTCGCCGACCAAGTATCCCATAGACATGGTCTTGACTCCATAGTTCGAAAGGGGAAGCAGCTGATTATCTGGTTCGCATATATTAGCAACCGTGACTGGTACTTCGGATACAAAGGGCATTCCTTGACCACTCACTTTCAGAAAGCCGAGGCTCCTCGTTGAGGTTGAACAGCGTTGGGATCGACGGCCCAAAGATGTCTGTGTCCAGGATACCGGACCGATGGCCGAGCCTCGCAAAAGAAAGAGCCAGGTTCGCGGCGATGGTGCTCTTTCCTACGCCACCCTTT